>OZ017739.1:116299031-117499031 GCA_963969285.1 Odontomyia ornata | reverse complement strand
ATATTCATTTTAATTTGCGCTAAAAGTGCATGTTTTAGTGGGTTAACAACTGTTTGTAGCGCGTATTTAGTATCGAATAAAGTTTGACGTCGTACATGAATTGAAAATATTTACGGAATCGTACAGAATTTACTGTGTAGAAACCAGTGTGATTGTTAGAAGATAATGTACAGTTGTCTTTTAGGAAGCGAAGTGCACGAAAACGTAAAACAGTCAGTAGAAATATTTTTAACTTTATTTTGAAAAGAATGAGAAGGATTTTAGATACTCATAAAGGAAGAAGAATATCTAAGTGAAATTTAGGCAAAGTTATCGCTGTGATTTGGCCATGCAAAGTGATCGCGGCGAAAGAGCAAAAGGGAAATAAAGTCGGGGCTGGAAAAGTGTCGTGTGTATTTTTGCGACGAAGGAAAACCCGTTTTTTACCTTGCGTTTTTTGCTCAAAACAGAAAAGCGGAAATCGTGGTTTTAAGAGATTCTGGTCAAACTTTCATTGTATGGAAATGAACAGCTAGCAACTTGGGATATTACAGATACTAATGGTACTTCAAACTTGTGCTCGAAATTATCGGCTCTCGCTCTTTCTAAATCGTATGCAAGCCACCGAATCGAATACTATGTAACTGTTCGGGATGCTAAATCTACAAGTTTTGTAGAGTCTCATAACTTTAAAATCATCGGTCGCCATTACGCCTGTCTCTACTTCTGCATATGTGTCGATGTGAATGGCAATTATCTCTGTTACTTAGAAGCTATTCATAATTTTGCTAAAGTCCTCAATGAATACTTCCACAATGCATGTGAATTAGATCTTGGGTTCAGCTTTACAAAGTCTATATCGTTGTTGATTAGATGTCTTTGGTGGGCAACATACGAGATTCTTCACAAACAAAAGTTTTGAAACAATTGCTAACACTCAACTCCTCAAGTAAATCCATCCAGACGCGAATAATTTGTAAAATCGTTTTTATTTGCACGGAAAATGTATGAAGGTACATACACATACACTCCATTGTCTTAGATACACACAGTATGCTATTCATTCCGCTGTAATTTTCTTCAAATATGTCTTTGTCATAGTTGAATTCTCAAAGATTTCGTGTTAAATTATTCATCGTCTAAATCGTGGTTAGTGATTGAGTAAATTATTTGATTGAATTAATTACTACTCATACGTCGCGTCAAAAAACCAATTATTATTGCATTCAAACTTTAAAGGAACTGCCGCCTCCTCCCACAGCAACGAGTGAAGGAGTGGGAGTGTACTCTTTTTGTTTGAAATCCTTATGAAACGTGTATATTTATTTACCTTTAAATAATTATCGCGATCATTTGTTTATTTGCATGTAAATATTTATTGCATTCATTTATTTTTTTAATTTATATTCAAATAATTATCGCTTTCATTTCTTTTATTACATCTGAATATTTATCACATTCAGTTGTTTGGATATAAATGATTTTTCATTGAGGACATAACAATTTTATCTTTTAATAAAACACAGAAATATTTGCGATATTGGGTTCAAATTTATTGTGGGTGTAGTGCAAGCATTAAATTTTATGAATGAATTTCGATCATATCACCGCCACGAGATCATTTACAAAGGTGGATTCTTTGGAGCCAATTTTCCACCACACTGACATACATTTCGGCCGGAACGTTGGCAATTCCGCTGCGGATGATGTCTTTGACTAGATGAGGTTGGCACAGATCATTGACTTGAATTAGCCCCATAAAAAGAAACCCAATAGCCATAGATCGCATGAACGAGGCGGTCATTCGACCGGACCATTTCTCGAGATAACACGTTCATCAAATTTGCCTTTCAATAAATCGATTGTGAGGCGTGCTGTATGGTTGGTGGCATTGTCTTGTTGAAACGGCAAATCGTTAATGTCAAGCTTATCCAATTCTGGCTACAAATAATCTTTCAACGTAATACTATAGCGCTCTCCATTGAAGGTAACATGACGGTCGTGTTCATCCACGAAAAAATACGGCCCAATCACATCTTCGGCATGAAAACCGCACCAAAGAGTAGTTTTTTGCGTATACAACGGTGTCCAGGAAGCACATATGGGCTCGTTGTTGACCAGTAATGCATATTTTGCTTATCAACGAAGCCATTGAGCCAGCAATGAGCTTCATCGCTAAAGATGATTTTTCGATGAAATTCTTCATTTCCTTCAAGCTTTGCCAGAGCGCAATTGGAGAAGTTTTGGCATTTCGAATGATCAAGTGGCCTTAGTTTTTGAGTTAATTTGATCTTGTAACCATGTAGGCCAAGATATTTCTGCGAAATACACCACTGTGTCGTTTGAGCGATGCCTAGTTCTTGAGAAGGACATGCAATCGACTGATTTGGCTCATTGTGAGTTCATGCTCTTACGGGTGCAATATTTCTTTTATTTCAAGTGGAACGACGCCAAACATCTAAAAATGAAAATTTTAGAATCAAACGTATCCACTATAGTACGCACAGCCTGTTGGGTAGGACGATTATTACGTCCGAGAGTTGGAGTAAGCGCCCTTAAAGTTGCGACCACCGACTCAGAATTGCGGTATTCATTTTTAATAATTTGTAAACGTTGCTGATTCGTAAACTTTATCATGATAAAAATGATGACTTTAATTAATGTATTAACATTAAAAATTTCTTAAAAATAGTTTAAGAATGCATTCCTATAAAGAAAAAAAAAGTTATGCCCTTAATGGAAAATCGTATATTTAAATATTTATCACATTCGTTTACTTCTTCGTAACACTAGAGCCTTCGTTTCCCGCAAATAGCGCCTCGAATTTTAAAATCTGAGCAGCGATAAATTGCCTTCGTCAACCGGGTCAGACCAGCGTTTCCTTGGTTTCCCCACTCGTCTGCGGCCTTCAGTTCTCCCAACGAATACCCTTTTTGGGTTTCCATTGTTCATCAATGCGATTCCAGTGGTCAGCACATTCGAGCTTCTGAAGTCTTACAATGGTTGTATCGGATTCGCCATTGGAACCTTTCTAGCTTTGCTCCGATTATTCGCCTTAGGAATCGTCACTCAAAGGCTTTCAATATATTTGCAGTTGCTTATGTTAGGGCCCATGCGTCGCACCCATAGCATAACATAGGTTTTATCACAGATCTGTATACTTGCAGTCTTATTTTCCTGTGTATGTAGCTGGTCTTCAAGATCGTCAAAACTGGAAAAAATATTTTAGTTGCGAGCTGTATTGTTCGGCTTATTTTGTCTCTTTCTTTACCGGTCCTCGTTATTTTGACGCCCAAATATACGAATTCGCCAATATTTTCGATATTGTATTTGTCAAGTGTGATATTTTGTGTGCTTGAGGTATTTTTCCTGGACTACATTATGAGGTTTGTTTTATTTTTGGTAATTTGTAGCCTTACTAATTTTGCTTCGCTGTCGAGTTTCAGGAAGAGTTTTTTGGCAGTTGTTAGTGACTGTGATCAAACGTCGGTGTGGTCGGCATAGGATACGACTTGGCTCGACTTGTATAGTAATGTAGCTCGAGTATCGAAAAGTAGCTTCCTTATGACGTACTCCAGAGCCAGATTGAATAGCAATGGGGCCAGCCCATCCCCCTGCTTTAGTCCGATATATGTGTCAAAGGCATCCGTGAGTTGGTTATTGATGCAGACTTTGGAGGTCATCGCCGTCATTGTTATTTTGTTACAACGAGCTAATTCGGCTGGAATGCCTAAGCAAAGCATTGTCTGGTACGTTACGATCAAGACTGTCGGATGCTTGCTTAAAGTCAACGAAAATTTGGTGTAGGTGTATGCTGAACTTGCAACATTTTTCCAGTACCTGCTTCGCTGTGAACAATTGGTCTATTGTCGATCCACCTGCTCTAAAACCAACTTGATACTCCCCAGTTATACTTTTGGCATATGTTCCGATTTTATTTCTAAGATCTGTAAGATTATTTTGTACGCCGTACAAACTAGTGATATGCCTATATAATTTTCGCAATGTAGCTTGTCACCTTTTTTGTAGATAAGGAATATAATTGATTGGCTCCACATGTTCGGCATATGTTCCTGGTTCCAATTGTGCTGAATGACTTTGTGAATAGCTTTATGAATACTGCTGCCATAATATTTGATGAGCTCTACTGGAATCTCATTGATGGCCAACGCTTTATTATTCTTTTGGGCTTTGATGGTGGAAAAAACTTCATCTTGAGTTGGCTGAGCAGACATCTATAGATTCCGATGCTCTGGAGATGTGTAGAGGTTTTTGAAATGTGATGTCCATCTTTCCTTAATCTTGGTTTCATCAGCAATGATATTGCCGACATCATCATGATAGAGCGTGGGTTTGAGCTGATAACCAATTTTCAGGCTCTTCATTACTTTGTGTGCTTGTTTTGTGGTGATGCTCACTAGAATTACATCGATACTTCTCAATTGGTCGTCATAGTATTTTCTTTCTTAATTCTATTTATCTTACACACTACTCTTCTGAGATTTTCATACATAAGGAACTCCTCCGCAAAAATACCCCGTCACTTATCTTACAATGCGTTATCGTTGGTGATAATGTAGAATTGATAGCTGAGACGTCACTTTCGAAAGTGCGCCCGTTCGTTTCGTTGATATTGCGTAGAAAGTTATTCGACATTTTTCTTCACCCATCACATCTAAGCGGCCGAGCAGCTTCCAAGTCTTTATCGAGTTAATTCATATGGACAAACATGAAAAGAGACGTTCGAGTATGAGCACAAAATCACGAACCGTGCCAGCGATCGAAAATTGGCCACCACCAAAAAAATCGGACACAATGCATTCCGATGCCCAATGAAAGGTTTTAGCATGTTCACCTGGACATCATTGGCTCTTTGGTACCACCTCATTTTCTTCCCTTCTCCCCTCCCATGAAAACAAGGATCCCACAGTTTAAAGGGGGCTCACGGTGTAACAAAACGAGACGTGGTCTGAAGTAATGTGTCAAAGGGTTCCAGGCTGGGTTCTCAGGTTAATATGGAAGGTGTTTAGTCGGTAGTCCAATCGCCTTCTTGAGAGCATGGGAGTCTCACGCGTAAGTGGCATTCACCTCTCAACCACAAAAAAAGTTACAAGTATTGCCTCACGGTAATGGACCGATCTTCAAGGTAGCTCGAGTTAATAGCTTTATCTAACTGAACAGCTGGAGCCGTTACTCAAGCATTTTTCAATAATTCGGTAGCGTGGTTCGGTATGCCACGCACAATAACAACGGATCAAAACACTCAGTTCATCGGATGCGATCGAACCAGGACGTAACTCAATGACCCCACTTCTAATGGGTTAATCGAATGCTGGCACGGCATGCTCAAAACGGCAATCATATGCCACGAGCAAAATTTGTCTTGGCTACCCCTTGTTTGATTATGATTACGCGGGACCTCAAGGCGAACCTAGCACTGCCTTGCGCAGAAATTCTAGAAGGAACGACGCTTAACTTTGCCGTGGAGTTATTATTTCTGCATCGTACAGCCATCGAACTACATGAGTTCCTAGCCAAATTACGAGAAACTATGAACCATCTGCGTCCTTCGATCACAGCTCAATGAAACTTGCGGCCACAATTTGTAAACAAAGGTCTTCGGACTGCTCGCACGTATTTATGAAGATTGACGCACTCAAAAAACCATTAACTTAGCCGTATTCGGGGCCCCACAAAGTTCGAAGGATAATTTCAGGCACCCTTTACGCCATCGTCATCAACGGACGCAAGAGACAGTATTTCTACCGAGCGGCTCAAGCCTGCCTTTCTCGAAATGGAACACTGTCACACTGTTCAACAGGCTTAGGGTGTTCCGACCAAGGGGGCACTGCAGAGCACAATAGCCATTAGCATTTCATTCAGGTCAGCATTGTAACCAACAGCAACTGAAGCACTGGGGACTGCGTTATTACACCTTCAATTCAGATGGTGATGAATGATTCACATCAACTGGAGCCGATTAATACCTCGCCAGAAGGATGGATGACGTATCCGCCCAGCAAAAAATTACTGCAGCTTTTAACAAAATCCACAAAATTCCTCGCAATTTTAGCCTCAGTTAGTTTTTTACGAGACGGAATGCACTGTTTGATTACGCTCTACAGAATTAGAAAACTGGCAACGAAAAATGACAATTCATCACATGCTGTTTTTGTGACATTTCTTCGGCTGACAATTTTACTCGGGAGGGAGTGATGTAGCGCCACAATTAAACATAGCCTGAAAACGCACTTTTGGCATTGAACGTGTAGTAATCGAGCAGCTGGCTTATGAAAACTGCTCGCAGGACCTTTACAAAAAAAAGCCATTTCCTAATAATAATAATGCAATAAGTGCGGAACAATTTGAAACGCAATTTATTAGTATTGTTATTACCAACCCAAAGTAAGCCCCGCCACTATCACCGCTACCAAGTGATAAAAAAAATTTTCAAAAAAATAATAAAAACTAGCAATGAAAAATCGATAATGACAACACCATTGTGATACAATTTAGTGAAGCAATTGCTAGATTGCGGAAGCGAGAATCTACTGTTACCACCATGAAGAAGTTAGTCGAAGATACAACAAGCGAGATAGGTCGTGTTAGGAGGAGTGAAGTAATGCGCTCAGTTGTGCGTGGACGTGAAAGTCGAAAACCTACTTATAGGTGGCTTTGGATTGATTAATCGATCATAGTGGAAAAAAGTTGAAAACGTAATTTTTCGCAAGGGCGTAGATGTCTATCGCTGCTAGTCGCTAACATTATTAACGCATTACACGCATGCAAATTGAAAAGTAGCCGAAGATAGGGAATAACAGGTGTATCATGGTTCCGTCTCAGGGAGTCGCGGCTGGTGAGAAAGATACTTGCGGAAATTATCCACTTGACCGAGCCGTTGAACAATAAGAATTAGTTGAAGTAAAGCTTGCAATATTCTTCAGAGTGGAATAGGTAATAGTGATCAATTATATCATGCTCAAAAGTACTGCTTATTTCGATTGAATTGCTCGAAAGTCAATTGGGGCTTGAATGATTTTACGGTGATTTCAACTGGCTCCCGTTGATGTCGAATATTAAGTGGTGAGTTGTGATTGTACGTACATTTTGAAGACATCGTATTGACGTTTTCTCCATCAGAGTGTTCTTGAAATTTTCAGGAATTCGGGACAGTTGGGTTAGGGTTTCTTCAACCTATGTGAATTTTATAATTGTTTCACATTCCATTCGAAAAAGCGTGCAAAAAATTTCGTTTGTCAGCAGGAGTTAAGATCGCTTCGCAGTTTTTATCAGAAACGCGGACGTTTCCGTGATGAATTATAAGCAAACAGTTGGAGTGAAGTGTTGTATATCAAATAAAAATATAAACAATGACTGCCATTCAACACGTGAAATGGGGCAATAATAATCACAAAACACATAAGAATTCATTAGTTGTAATTCGTTGTAGATAGAAATCTTTTTGATTATATTATGAAAAAAAGTGTCAAAAAAATTAACAAAAATATCGTTGAAGAGGAGTAGCAGTTTAGCTGAACAAATAATTTAAACAAACGTAGAAATTGGTTACCCACGCGTTATTTCTTTCTATACATTTAAATAAATGAAAAAACTACCGAATTATTCCAAAGAAATTTTGTTGAAATTTTTGTCTTGTCAAGCCAGACGTAACGGGAATTGAATACTCGCAAAGAAACTTAACATTCATAACTTAAAATCTACTGCTGCTGTGAGAATTTTAGCATTGATTACAAAAGGCCCTTACCCGCCCGAACAAAAAGCGCTCGCTGGAAGTGGACTACATGAATACCTTTTTGGTTGTTATTAAAAACGAAGAAAAAAGGAATCATTAATTAAATAGCAAAAGCAAAATGTGTAAACGTCGAAGTAAATTAATTGTTGCAATACAAAATGCTTACAGCTAGTTTGTTTACACCAATTAAAAATTAGTATCAATATACAGACAAGTGTGTATTTTAGTTTGGTCTAATAATGTCAGACATTTTCGTTTTTTCCGATTCAATCTAGCAAAATATTTTCACTAAAAGCAGTTAGACCAAGTTCTATACATAGCTAAGAACTATATACTTATGAATTTCTGCAAATCTTTCATCTATTTGAAACTGAAAGAGACACGCATTTTTATAATTTTTAAGGACTTAACATAAAATAATAAAGTAGGCTTACTATCGGAGAATGAAGAGATAAAAAAAAAGAAAAATTTGGAACTCTGACCCGCCACGTTGGCTGGCCCGTCCACTCATGTGCTACCCATCGGGTGAGCTCACCCCATTTTCTTTGTTGGTACAGGTGCTCGTGCAGGATAGGGTGGCTTTCCGCACAGGTTTCTAATTTACGATAAAGCTTTATATGATTCAGTCATAAGACTTTAACATAAATCTGAATCATTTTTATTTTTCATTTAACTCTTTCAGGTTTGGTGGTTGGTTTACAAACCATACAGTTGCCGATTTTTTAAGGGGAATCGCCCTCTTTACATGTTTATTTTCCGGGAATAATACGTTTCCTTGAATTTCCACTAACAGCATATAATGTAAACTTGCTGATAAAGTGCAGTGGTCAGTTCAGTTCAGTGTGTTCTAGAAGTGACATTGTGGGATTTGAAGAAGTGTTTGTGAAAAACCCTATAAAAGTAAATGTAGTTTATTCATAGTTTGTGCATTATGTCATCAATTAGGATGTCGAAAATGTGTTCTCATTAGCAAACTAGCATTTTATCTCATATTTATTTTGTTCTCAGAAATAAATAAGGTGGTTTGGTTTCTAACCACCATCACTGGATTCGACTTTCATTATCTTTTCGTGTTTGTATTGATTAATTTTCAAGTATGTCGCGATTGGTAAACGAGTATGGAAAAATGAATATGTTATCAGAAGACATACCTTCAGACAGCGAGAGCATTTATAGCTCAGAAACAGATGTAGAAGATCAGGATGTATCAACTCTAGTGTTAGTGCATGACCATTTTCCTGAAAGTTTAGAGGAATGAGGAAATGCCGTTAGCCACCACCATTTCAACGATCGAAATTAATTTTAGGGCTCTATCACGACGGCCTCCTGTGAAGGACCCAAAGTGGAACAACAGAGTCAATTACACCTACACAGCTCTTTCGCTGGATTTGGACAAATAATTTGGTTGAAACTATTTGCTTTCAAACCAATTTGATGCAACTTAAAAAAGAATTCACTTTACAAATACAACGCTAGAAGAGATCGAAGTTTTCCTTGTAATAAATTTGGTTAAGGGTGTGAAAAAGCTGCCTAGTTACAAAGATTACTGGTCTTCTGCTCCTAATCTGCATGACGAGTATATAAGCTCTTCGATGGCTTTGGATGGCTTCTTACCAATTTGTATTTGAATGATAATCACCTCATGCCAAAAAGGAACGATGTTGGCTATGATAAGTTGACAAACTGAAGAGCAGCTCAAAAAAAAAAAATAGAAAACGTCAGAAAAAGTGGCTATTGACGAGAGTATGGTCAAATTTAAGGGCAACAGCTATCTCAAACAACACTTGCCAAAAAAAACCTGTCAAACGGGGCTACAACATTTGAATGATGTATGCCGAGTTGGGATATTGTCTGGGTTGCGATATATATATATATATATATATATATATATATATATATATATATATATATATATATATATATATATATATATATATATATATACCGGCAAACAAGGTGATAATGTAGAAACCGACCTAGGAGGGGAAATTGTTAGACAGTTTAATGAAGATTTGAAGTTTAAAAATCGCAAACTCAAGTCAAGTCTCATAAATGGTAGCATCAAATTTCTTTCACTTTCTTGACTGTATTATAGTCAACTCTCCAGCACGTACTGTTTGGCAGTGCAGCACTTGCAAGGTGCCTCTCTGCATCAAAAAAGATAGACCGTGTATTACCAATTCCCTAGCTGCCCCACCGTTATATTGGGGCTACTTCAGCTGAGGCCCCACCAGCCCAAGCTAACTCACCCGAGCCTCTCAAGGGGTCATCCAAATGAGGAAACGACCATCCGGAGCAAAATGAACACTTATACAAGTTTTGGGGCTCGCGGCCACTTAGCCGCGAACAAGTTAAAGTGTTTCACCGTCACACAAAACTCGTTGTTTCCCACACCAGGGCAAGCGCATTTAATTGAAACACTAACGTTCACTGCATCTTCCGAACACTACCACTTCACTTAACTTTTCCAGGTCTTCCTGCCTGGCCAACGTCCCGGGAAAAGAATTCCCGAGCCACACCTTTCACAGCTGAAAAGGGACGTATTTATGCTGTATGATAGCGGGGAAAGAAAAAAATCTGAAATTACCACTTACATTTATTCAATCCCTACTCTAGTACGGGGACCCTTTCTTCCGTTTTCTTGAATATCGCCACTGCACAGCTATCTCGTCCCTATTTAATGTCCCGGCATCCAGGGTGCGTCTTCAATTCCTAGACAATGTTGTCGCTGAGTATCTCTCTGTTTAGTTTCCGTTTGTTCGAGTAGTTCCCCTCGCCTGATTCCACTCATAACAAGTTCCACATAGTGGCGATCCAGTGGGAATGAAGTGTATTACGCGCTGAATGTGCTGAATGCATTTGACTGACAGTTCGAATTATCAGTAATGTTTACTTACATCATGACGTGAGATGAACATTTCGACAATAATCCTCGCTTTTCCCTTTTTCTTGTGAGGTGGCGCTAATATTTCCTAGTTTTTCTCGTCCCCGCCGGTAGTGTAATCGCCATGTCAATGCATGGAGTGTCACGCATTCATATACTCGTATATCCATCAGTTTTAACTAATTTCTGTCATAGAATCTCCCCTCGGAAATGTCGCGGTTATGTTCATTATTATGAAAATATGGATCATAGTGAATTTGGTGGGAATAAAGTGAACGGTGCGCTTCGACACAAAGTCGTTAGCCAGTTAGGAGAGGAGGTAAGATATTCAACAATTGTATCCGTGTTTCTTCCTTGCGGCTTAGCGGATTTATCAGCTTCCTCTTGTTTGAGCTTGTCGTAATTGGCACTCATTTGTTCTTGTGCCAAAGTGAGTTTTTGGTTGATATTTTTAAGCTCATTCATAGCTTCTTGTTTGGCTGAGAACTTATCACAAAGCTCTGCCAATTGTTTTGTGTGGACGTCACGTAGTTAGTTAGTTAGGAAACATGCTCAGCTGCTTTCAGTTGCATACATCCTTCCCGAACGCCATGGGTTTGTTCTTCAAGAGTACGCTTCTGGTTCTCGGACTCTCGCATTGATTCGTGCAATTACTTAATTCTGGCTTCATGTTGTGAGGTCAACAAATGGCATTCGTCTAAATCCTTTTCATATTCAGAAACCTTTTTATTTGAATCTATTTGTTACGCCTCGAGATTCTCAAAACTTTGTGCGATATTTTTAGCTTCCGATTTAATTTTACTAATATATCGTCGAGCTACTCTGAATTCCTCTTTAACCTTACCATCTGGATCAAGTGTATTCCTTTCCATATCACTGATACTATCCGTGCATAAGGTTTGTCCAACTTTCGACAGATCACGCAAAAGATTTGAGAGCTTTTTATAAATTCGTTTCTTATGATGCGGTGACATATCTTTCAATTGTTGTGATTCCGATGTAACGACATTCAATGTGGCCTGTTTCTGTTGCAATTAGTCGTTCATAGTATCAATATCTTTGTTTTTGGTCTCGATTTCTGATGATTTTCGATCGTAATTAACAGCCAATTCTTCTAGAGCTTGAAGTACTTCTTTTATCTCCTCCTTAGCACTTTCGTTTTCTTGTTGCTGCTACTTTTAATTTGCGTTCTGCCTCGAGTTCAGGCTTTACTCGTCCTTTGCTTGCCACCAATGAAGTGTTAAATTCACAAGTGTCTTCCTTCGGTATGTGTGCCATCAGCAGCATCTCTGGCTTCGTTACTGGGCTCGTTCCTCTCTGGTGGCATGTATGCATCTCTGCTGGATCTGTGAAGCTGTTTGCGGCGGGATCATAAAGCTTGTGTCCTTGGCCAGAAGCTCAGGAGCTGCACATCTGATAGGAATGTTGGCTTTAACGACAGCCTCTCATTTAGATCCGCACTCAAATTCGTTTCCCTGTAAATTTCGACAGAACTCAGGTTCGAAGTTGAATTAGTCGAATTATATACTGCATCAAAATTTATTGCAAGTCTATGTTGGAAAGTAGAAACAATGAAAACACAGGCAGTATGAAACCTTGATTTGTGAAAATGATGTAAATGCCCGCAAATCATCGCGCAAATCATCAACACCTCTTGTCGGATGGCGGGAGCAACGATTCAAATTCGAATTTCCTCCCAACGTTGCATGTTATTTTGTTTTCCGATTGCTTTGGGGGGCTATACAATATTGTCTTTTATGTTGCCGCATATGTTGATTGGATGACGAAAGTTTCCGCTACTGTGTGACCGAGATAGTGCCGCATTTGCGTTTCATTTCGAGCTCGCGTTGGTTCTTTATGCTTTCGGCGCTTGCTGCAGCTTGTGTTATCCATAAAGTGGCGTGTGAATCGGAATCGACCTAGCTACTTAATTTTGAATACATGACGTTAAAAGGCAAAAAATATTATGTGGTTTGCTGTCCGTAATCTAATAAGAAGTCATTTAATGAATGGAAATTTAAATTACTTGCTGTTGGTTGTATTATAAGGTTAACAAAAAAAAATTAATAAAGTGCGGCCCGGTATTGCGCGTAGGTTTAAATTTTATGAAATCGCATATGGTAGTGTTCGGGTTGAGCAACACAATGAAATGTCAATGTTCACCCGTAATACATGTTTCAAAGACTATCATAGTATGTAAAAACTCTAATTTCTGATAATAAAGTCTATAAAAACAATTCTGTTTTATAATATTTTATAAATTATTTATTTAAGTGGACCACCACGGTGGTTAGTAAACTAACCACCACATTTCTCAATATCGATAGATGGTAAATTTCTTTTCCAAGTTTTTATATTTTATAGACTCGAGTAAAGACCTATATAGCAAATTTTTATTGGAAACTTTCAAAATATGAATTCATGGCTGAAAGAGTTAAGGGAAAAGCACATGCGAATTACATTTGTATAAATTTTTCATTTAAATGAAAAATATATGGCTACGACTAGAATGGATCCTGATCCGGACGGGAAAATGCGAGGGGCACCGCTTCCACATAGATGCCCCACTCTTATTTGGAGGTCGTAAATACCAATTGTGATGACGAAATCCTCTCGCGTCCCACGCGCTTTAATCGGGCTTGGTTTGTCGCTTTTTAGTAGTTCATCCCTTCAGTAGGTTACCTCGACCTCCACATCGTCGAACCAAGACGTTTTTCTCCGAATTCATGAATACGTGAATATTTTTGCCGTGGGCCCTTGTGCTGGGGAAAAGAACGCCCCACGAAACCGCAATGCTAGCCTGCCAGCGCATTCACGCGTCCTCAAACAAGGCCAATTCCGGGGAGCACTAATATCTTCGCTCGCCGAGGCAGCAGATCTTCGTTGCTGTCCTGACCGGACAATTAACAACCCTTTAATCACTGCAAACACGCTAAAAAGAAAAACGACAGATAACATTCGGAACAGGCTTGAGGGCGACGTCCACTTACTCGACAGCGATCATTCGATACAGATGATTTATCCGGCGACGGCATAAATAACGTGCTCAAAGTTCTAACTAATAAAGTTTATCTATTCACTATTAAAGATTTGTTTATCCTATCTGTGTAACCATCATCTGTACAAGATCTTGGACTAAAATGTATCAGAACAAAATTCGATTAATATAAACGCTGCCGATTTTCGGAGTTGTGAGTTTTACATTGCGGATAAGAAATTAAATTTTAATATCTATGGTACAATGTATGCAAGAAACTGCATTTTAATGGATGGGAAATGAACTGAAATTGCCAGTGAAAATGGTGAAATGAAAAAACGTATAAAGAAACAGGAAAACTGACTTTGAAACGCCCCAAAAAGGATGAAATAAATTTTATGAAAGCAGTGCCAAATCAATTACCTCATTTTAACATAAAAACTTCCAACATGTGCATCATCACAAAAGTAACATGGAAAAACTGATATGGCACCGCTTCCATAAAATTTATTTAATCCTTTTTAAGGCATTTCAAAGTTGGTTTTCTTTTCTTTCTAAACGTTCTCAATTGGATCTTCTCCTAATTTCCAGATAAAAAAATAACAAATATATCATTAAGATTTCATTCAGTCAATAGTTGTTGGTAATATTGATACAAAATGATGGCAGGTTAACATGGTGTGGCAATGGTTTTTCTTTTAAAGCGAGTATGTATTCGTTGTAGAGGTCATTAAAGTTTTTCTTGAGTGTATTCATCATTGGCGTCTGCATGTCGTACGTTGAGAACAAAACCCTCCTGAAATAAACGTCATTCTGTCTGGCCAACTTATCATTAATATAATAATTATCATTTACGGTCGGCAAGCCGTTTGGTTGTCTTTACATTAAAATATAAATTTTAAACATATAAAATATACATGTACGTGTATTGACTTACAAGGCAATACCGTAGCACTCTTCGAAGTTTCCTTGATATTGATTTTTAATCCTTTTGTAGCAGAACCATGATTCCGCTAGCTCCAATCGTTGAGTACATAATTACAAGGGTGGAGTTCAAGTTATGTAATGGAGTGCAACTATAAGAAATTAAAGACTTGGATGCTGAATACGTTTTAAAGCTGTCTTTTCCTACGATACATGATGTCGAAACTTCCTTCATAATACACGTAGGCGTGTGTACAAGTTTCACCCAGCCAGCAAGGACATCCATCATCTTATGACTTGAGCTCCAACAAAATTAAACGCTATGTATCCTATTTCTTAAGTGCCAATTTGCTTGCTGGAACGTAATATACCTCTCATGGCACAAAAAAGTAGTTTTGCTTTCCATTTACGTACTACGTACACCGACAAAGCTGTGATTTTAATTGCAACAAATCTTTCGCAGATCCCGTCTCAACCCGTTCACCCGCGGACTTTGCTCTTACGCATTTTAACAGGAAGAAGTCAAATATCAGGTTGGAGCTCTCCTCTTTTGAATTAGCACAGAACGCGGTCATATTCATGTGTTGTAGATCAATTGCTCAAACATTTCAATTTTTCAATTACTACTCTACAAAGTACCAGTGCGAGATACGAGCTCACAAACTGCGAATATTGACCGACGGTAGGGCGCATGTCGGAATCCGTTATGTACTTTTGGTCGGGAACAACCACTTTACACAAAGGACTCCCTCGCCCCATCCCTGTCACATTTCCATTAAAGCCTTGCCGCACTCGTTTTAGCCATATTAAGAAATAGTCTAGTGATTTTCGCTATATGTTGCCAGAGGGTGGACTCGCTCGCTTACGACATGCCGACTCGGCCTCTCCGCACGCTACCTCACTGGGCTCCCTTATTTCCGCTCGTTCAGGATAACGGCGGTAGTGTGGATGCATATAATAGTACCAGCAAATGGGAAATGAGACAAGGGTGGCTTTAAGCTACTAAGTGAAGGCATGTGGCCATGTTGCACTGAGTTGTATTTGCGTTGTTGCCAAATAATTTATATCTAATGGAGAGGTGGTCATTTCAACAAAAACTTAATAACTATAGTACTATCGGACTCGAACGTGGACGGACAAGCTGAATCTGATATGGAGTCAAAGGATATACGTAATTATATTTTATTGAGCAATGTAGTATAAACTTTTGTGTAATTTTGCTGGGATATTATTTTTAAGGGTTTGCTACCGTTGTGAGGAAATACGTTTATAGTTTGTGTATTATATAATGTTGCGATTGAATGTTCAATTATTTCAGAAAAGTAAATGGTATGATCGGAAAATACTAATATTTTAGTTATGGAGGCTCAATCGCGTTTAATGTATTTTTCCTAAAACATGAGTTAAATTTAGTTGGCTGTGTTAAAAATCTTAATTTTGGAAAGGTGAAAAGAAAAAAATGACTTTCCTTGAAAGCACCAATTAAAAACAACATTATGCTTTTGGATCGCTAATGAGAAGTCATTCGTAGGAATATTCCGAGTTTATTGGGCCTGCAAATTTCTCTAAGCTAAACAGGGATAGTTAGGACATTTCCTTCAGTATCTTCTTCTGCTATTTTGAATGTGGTATACATTCTGATATGCGATTTTGGTTCTAACCCTCAACTGAACTTGACCCTAATGAAAGTATTTATTGTTTTAATTTCAAAAATATTTGACTTATAGGAACGCACTTTGAACTTATCGGATAAAAATAATTGCTTCTATAGATACTGGAAGTTCAATGCTTAATATTTACAGGATAAAAAATGCCAAGTATCTTACTTTTTCGGTGATTTTTATGAACATTTTTCAAAATTCTGTATGTACACTGTATTCGTGCACTTGTGCGACATTATTATGGATACGTTTTTTTTTTCAAAAAAAATCTTTATACGAGTACTAGTTTATATACAAACAAGCAACGAGCTCTGGATGAAAGTGAAAGCGGCTATTAAGACCGTGGCAGAACATATAAGCGGACATCAAGCCCGGCGCAAAAGAAATGATTGGTTCGATGATGAGTGCCAGAATGCGTTGGACAAAAGAAAAACAGGCATACACGCAATGCTTAGGTAGGAAAATCAGGTCGAAGAGAGAAACTTATGAAAATCTCAGAAGAGTAGCGACTAATATAATTAGAAATAAGAAAAAAAATACCAATTGAGAAGTATCGATGTAAGTCTAGGGAGCAACAAGACAAGCGTACGAAGTAGTGACAAGCCTGAAACGTGGTTATCAACCCAAAACCACGCTCTGTCGTGATAACATCGGCAAGATTAAGGAAATATGGGCACCTTATTTCAAGAACCTCCTTAATCCTCCAGGTCGCTCTAAAACAGTGGAGCCTCTAGATGTTTCCGGAGAGCTTCCATTGGCCCCACCAACTCTGGATGAAGTTTGCTCCACCATCAAAGCCCAAAAGAATAATAAAGTGCCGGACATCAATGAGATTCCAGTTAAGCCCATCCAATATGGTGGCAGCAGTGTTCATAAAGCTATTTACAAAGTCATCCAGCATATTTGGCAACAAGAACATATGCCGAAAGAGTGGAGTCAATCAATTTTATCTCCTATTTACAAAAAAGGTGACAAGCTACAGTGCGAAAATTATAGTGGCATATCACTAGTTTGTACGGCATACGAAATATTTTCAAAGATCTTAAGATAAAATCGGGTCATACGCCAACAGTGTAATTGGGGAGTATCAAGGTGGTTTTAGAGCAGGTAGATCAACAACAGGCCAATTGTCCACTGTCAAGCAGGTACTTGAAAAATGTTGGGAGTTCAACCTAGACGTACACTAAATTTTCGTTGACTTTAAGAAAGTATATGACAGTATTGTTCGCAACGTACTGTACCAAATAATACTTTGCTTTGTTATTTCAACCAAACCAATCCATCCTAACAAAATCGTAATGATTTCCATGACCTCTCAAGTCCACATCAATGACCAACTTACCGATGCCTTGACACAAATATTGGACTAAAGCAGGGAGATGGGCTGGCCACATTGCTATTCAATTTTGCTCTATAGCACCATATTAAAAAACTACCTATTGATACTCGAACTAGATAGCGAAGTAAAACTAGCAGGGCTACAAATCAATGAGAATATAACAAAGCTCATGACGCAGGCGACGAAGAATACCTCAAGTACACAAAATATCACACTTGACAAATATAAGATCAAAAATACCAGTGAGTTTGTGTACTTATGCGCCAAAATAACGAGAACTGGTAATGAAAGAGATGAAATACGCCGAAGAATACAGCTCATAAACAAAATATTTTATTCAGTTTCGACAATCTTGAACTGCAGTGTTGAAGTCTCTCCCATTGAACACATTCTCATCTGCGTTCGAGACAGTGCCCTCCAAAGCATTTAGCGGTGTTAGATACACACTAAAGAAGGTGGTCTCTGAGCACCCAATCCACACAAAACCATCCCCACGTCCACACCTCCCCGCCTGGAAATCACTATTTCGAATCAAGACGGTGGCAGTACCATTTTCATCAAGATACCATGATGCTGGACTTTTATCATGGTGTTGCTCGCTCAGCAGCAAAAAGTTGGCTTTCATGTCCCTCGCGAATCGCAAAAGCAGATTTTGTGCGGTTGAACTGCGGTGTAGGTTTAACTGCAAGATGCGAGTCATTTAAGTTCTGATTTTGCCTTCGCTAGGGCCTCCTGGAAAACCTGGCATTTTCCTGATCCCAAGACGTGCCCAAAACCATGTCTTGGATCAGCTTCCTTGCAAAGAATCCAATGTGCCTCCTTCGTACACTCTTTTCTTTGATGTCCCATTTCACCGCATTTGTAACATAGGGAACTCCTATCGGGTCCCTTACATACTTGTGTGGCGTGACCATAGCCAAAGCATTTGAAACATTGAAGAGGCGTTGCTCTTCGCCGTATCCTACAGACAACCCACCCTATTCGTACTTTGCCCTTGTTCAAAAATTGTTCGTTATCCTTTCCGGTCAAGTCAATTATGGCCATGCGTTGTCCCCCGCTGTTTTCTGGTGTTAGCCTCGCTATGATCCTGCCCACGCTAGCTGGCTCCTTTTTGATGGCCTCTTCTACCTTGGCCAGGTCTGTATTGCAGTCAATGTGTCTTATTTCGATCGATTCCATCGGCTTGAGCGAGGATATAGCTGCGCTGCGAAAACTTTCTTTACTGTGTCGCAGAATGCTTCTCTATTCTTCGCCTTCGCCCCAAATTTGACCAGTATATGACCCAACCGCGTTGTTCGTACTGCTTTAATGGCAGTGTTAATGTCTTCAAGCCTTACGTTTCCTCTGATGACCCGCAGCACCTCCGCGTAGGATCGACCACGAGCAGCGCCTGCTGCCGGGGTCTTTGTCGGGACTTCTTTCTCTCCTGTTTTGCATCGGGTCTTTTTTCTGGTTGGGCTTCCGTGCAAACTTTACTTTCTGGCACTTTCTGAAGAATTGATTTGTGATTGTGGAGCTATCTGCACGTGCCCTTTAGATATCGCCCTAAGCGCTTTTTTAGCCATTTGCTCTTCTTTGGCCTTCTGGTCCTCTTTGGCCTTTAACCAGCTCCTCCGATAATGCTCTATGCAATCTAGGAGCTCCTCTAATCCAAGAAGCCCAATCTTTACTGCTTTGCTGATTTTTGGTGAGTCGCATGCAGGTTGTATTCTTTTTAGAACAACTACCGCTTTTCGGAATAGCCTTTCTTCTTCATGTCGCTGGGCGGTAATTGTACTTTGCGACCATTGTCCTTGGCAGAGATTATCGGCTTCTGTTTCCGAATACAGTTCTTCCACCATCTTTTCAGCGTTGATGATGAAATCACACATCGTCGCTTTCTTTTCCTGGTCATTCGTTTCTTTTCCTGCCGTAACCTCCTAATTGACTTCAGAATGGTTCTTTATTATTTCGGGATTTACGACACTTTCTTCAATCGCTTCGGTAGCGATCACAACAGTGATTTTCGAATTTGTTTATATTTTCCTCCACCGCTCGAACATCTGGCGCATCCTGCCGGGTTTCCCGCTTTTCCTTTATAGGACATTCCGCCGTTTGCATTATTTTTTTGCCGCGCCCGAACGTCGCAGGGATCTCAGTCTGGACCATACTACCTGTTAATCTCCGTTTTTCATCCGGCTTCACTGTCATTGTATTAATGGTCGGTTTTTCATCGTTAGTACCGCTCCCGATGTGCTGTCAGAACCGTGGCTGTAGCTGCTAGTTGCGTCGTTGTTTGTGTGTGTAGTCGCCTTTTTGGCCCCAATGTTATCTTTTCAGAGCAGGGAGGCAATGCAAGGGTTGGCACACGCCCTTATGGGGCAAATGCTCAGAGCCAGACCAGCGCTTATTGGGAGACCGTTTCAACTGAACGTACACCGCCAACCCAATGGTGCGAACTTCAAACGTACTCCGAGGCCTGCCAAGGTTTTACCGGGACGTAGACGGTATGAGAATTGAATTGGAGCCGTTCACATACGAGTGTCACCTCGATGCTACAGTGCAAAACAACTAGGTCCACACCATCATATACGCCAGCCCAAAGCATGAATTCCAGATCGTTGTCCAAAGCTTAGTCCAGATCCAGTCACGTTCATTACCTGTCCTCCCAGGAGGGCGCCCCCATATCCTCGGGTCCGTCGGGGCAGTACTCTCAAAGAATGCTAGCCTCCTAGTGTGCTCATCCCTCCTGCGGGAATTTCCTCGGGTATGTGGGGGTGGAACTGCCCAAAGAATGCTAGCTTCCATAAGTATTCCTGTCAGCCAACATTACCCCTGCGATGTTGGAATTAATGGAACGTTCAAACCATACTACCCCAAAGCTCAAAATAACTGGCTGTGAGCGAGTCCTGGGAAGACTATGTGAACCTACGAGATATCAGGCATAGTAAGTAAATTACGTTTTGCCACTGGCAGCAATACCCACCAATATATTCAACCTATTTGAAAAATCTGGTATTTGACCCTATGATTTGACTGTTTTTTTTTAAGAGGAAGACATTGCACCATTGCTCATAACCGATCACCTCATGCTGAGTAATCAGCTCTTACAAGAGATGAATAATTTGCCTGGCTCCTCAAGCATTCGGGAATAGACCCTTGAAGATCTCCATGAGTCAGATTATAGGGATCTCATTATCGAGTCGAGTCTATTGATAATTCAACCTGGTCCTCAACAACGCCAGTGCAGTTGTGACTGTATAAATTAAATGAGACCTTCAGCTATTCAGCAACTAAACAATGTAGATTGTGTAAATAAGCTCAGAATTTATTGATGCAGCTTTTTTTCCTCTGGAGATAGTTAGACTATGACCTAAAGCACCTCCCCGATTAATTGGAGTCAATACACGACATTAAAGAAAATCACCCTTTCTAACGGAACGCCCATATAATGGAAAAATCGAATATGATTGTTGTAATCGGAGGAAATTCAAATGGCTATAATTTCTGTAAACTTGATTGAAACCCATTGAATATAAGGATCTTTCAAAGATCTCTTTAAATGGCTGATTTCATCCAATTTAATGATACCAATAGAATTTTACTGATGAAACTGTGAAAGCCCATTATGATTAGCAAAGTTCAACGAATTGCAGTCTCTAAGTTATTTGTTATTGGATGTACATGATTTTTAAGGGCTTCGTTAAAGAGCCTTTTAAAAACCTGCAAGTTTGTCCACTGTTTGTTTTTTGTTTTCAATCCATCTGTCCGTCTATCCGTACGTCACAAGAAGTTTCTACAGAAACTATAGAAGCTACAAAGCTCAAACTTTGTGAAAAGGTCAGGAGTTGTAGTCTCTCGAAAGTTCAGGTCTTATCAAATATTTCAGTTTTTTTTTAAGGGGGTACCCCTCATAACGAAGTGGCCCTACCAAATTTTTTTAATCAAATGTAGTCGAGTAGGGTATCAGATGAAAGGTCTTAGCACTTTCAGAGTCTGAAGCAAGAAAGTCATTTTTTTGCACTAGGAGGTCCAGAGACGGCAAAATGTACGTAAAATGTCCGTCCCCTCCAGTCATGATCGGACACCTTTAAGCGGTAAAATCTGAAAAAAATTACGAAGGTAGGTCTTTATCAGCATGTTACAAGGGCAACAAATACCTCACAAATCAAATCTATTAATAATAGTATGATTTGTGTTTTATGTACGTTGATATGAAAACATTCTGCTTACGAAATTTCATGTAAATCAAATCATAATCAAATGAATTATAGCCATTTCAATTATATGGAATTATAACAACAATATCACGTGCTGATGGTTGATACGTATATTCAAACTGATCTATGTACTCTTATTTTCATCGGGATTTCCTGAAAATATAAGTAAAAGTGTTTAATTTAAGCATGTTCAATCGGCTGAGCATATAGAAAAGTTATTTAGTTTGAAACAAAATGGTCATCGATTCATGATATTAGAAAACTTGTTTCGAACCCTAGGATAGCTACAAAACCCTTCTGATAGGAGCACCCTCTTACTTACTCGATTTATTTCACCTCTAAATTGCCGATCCTCATCTTCAGCCATTGATTAATAAATTCAATTAAGCGTTAAAAGCATGTACCTTAAATGTTGAAGTTGGCGAAAAATTTTATTGATTTTATGTAAAAATTAATATGTGGTTTTCCAAATGGTCCATAAAATTTTCTTTTTCTTCGTAGCACTACAGCACCTCTCGGGAATTCTCATCCTGCAAAAAGCGCCTCGGTCCATTGATCGCGTCCTCCAATTTTGAAATCTAAGTAGCAATGAACTGTCTTCGTCGGCAGAGTCAGACTAGCGTTTCCTCGGTTTCCTCTCAGGTCTCCGACCTTCAGTTCTCCCAACGAATACCTTTTTGGGTATCCGTTGTTCATCCACCCAATTCATGTGACCAGGCCATTACAGCTTCCGCGGTCTTATAATCGTTACGTCAAAAATTTCATACAGCTCATGGTTGTATCAAATTCGCCATTGGTCCCCGTCTAGCTTCGCTCCAATTATTTGCCTCATGACCCGTCACTCAAAGGCGTTCAACATATTGGCGGATGCTTGCGTTAGGGTCCATATTTCACAACCATAGCATAACACAGATCTTATCACAGGTTTGTATACTTGGAGCTATGTTTTCCTGTGTATGCAGCTGGTCTTCAAAATTGTCAATACTGAATAAAATATTTTATTTACGAGCTGTATAAAATCTGGGTTTCCCGATTTAGAATAGAATACAAAGGACAAATAATAAAACATCATAAAAATCCATTGATAAGGAAAACTTAACGTAAATAATTCTTCTCGTTCTGTTTTTATCTATTCACACCTTGCTGGACTGAAAAGTTTTCCAGCCTATGACCTTTCCACTAATTCGCTAGTAACCTACTTAAAATCAACTCATCTATTTGTTTTCACTGCGATTTTTTTACATGCAGCGTAAAGAGTAAGCGCAAAACAGGTTACATGGGCAAGAAGAGAGAGGCATCGAGGAAAATTGATGGTAAAAACACTCCAAAATTTTCTAGAGCGAACCGGCCTAATACACACGCACTAACGCATGTTGTATATCTTTTGGCCAGGAAAGTTTTTGGGCAGAGCAAACAATCATTTCATATCGAACATTAGAGGACATCAGTTGAGTCACTAGGAAGGATGGCGCAGAGTGCAGTAGATACGTGCACAAAAGATGAAACTTTGCCAAGTAGCTACTATACCTTCCTCTCCTTTATTGCTTGAGTTTGCTCAGTAGCGGGTAGAAATGTAGGATAAGTGAGTCTTTGGGTGCAATATACGATGCCTGGACAAATATACATGGCAGTATAAGGGATGGAAAAACGAAGAGGGGATCGTCGCGTGACTATCATAATTTACACATGGTTAAACAAAAGCGCACACACTGCGATTTTGCGACATTTCTAACGCGTCGATTGCCGAAAGGCTTTACGCTTTTTCCAAAACCCAGTTTCTTCTTCTTCTTCTTAGCACTACAGCCCCTCTCGGGCCTTCGCTTCGTGTAAACAGCGCCTCCAATTGACTCGGTCCATTGACCGCGTTCTCCAATTTTGAAATCCAAACAGCGATGAACTGTCTTCGTCAACCGAGTCAGACCAGCGTTTCCTCGATTTCCCCACTGGCCTCCGTCCTTCAGTTCTCCCAATGAATACCTTCTTGAGTATCCAATGAGGCCAGTCCATCTCCCTGCTTTAGTCCGATATTTGTGTCAAAGGCATCGGCAAGTTAGTTATTAATGCGGACTTGGGAGGTCATCGACGTCATTGCTATTTCAGTAAGGTGGACTAATTTGGCTGGGATGCCAAAGCAAAGCATTATTTAGTACAGTACGTTACGATCAATACTGTTGTCTACTCGCTTGAAGTCAACGAAAATTTGGTGTACGTCTATGTTGGACTCCCAACATTTTTCAAGTACCTTCTATACTGTGAACAATTGGCCTGTTGTTGATCTTCTTACTCTAAAACCACCTTGATACTCCCAATAATATTGTTGGCGTATGATCCAATTTTATTTTCTAAGATTTTAGAAAATATTTTGAACACCGTACAAAATAGTGATATGCCTCTATAATTTTCGTACTGTAGCTTGTCGCCTTTTTTGGGGATAGGGAATATAATTGATTGGCTCTAGGCCTCAGCATATGTTGCCAAATGTACTGGATGACTTTGTGAATAGCTTGATGAGCAGTACTGCTACCATATTTGATGAGCTTCATTGGAATCTCATCAATGCCCGGCGCTTTCTTATTTTTTTTGGACTTTGATGGCGGAAAAAAACCTGATCCAGATTTAGTTGAGCCAATGGACGCTCTCCGCAGACATCTGTAGGCTCCAATATTCTTGAGCTGTGCGGAGGATTAAGGAGGTTCTTGAAATATGATGTCCATCTTTCTTTAATCTTGGTTTGATCAGCGATGATATTGCCGGTGTCATCGCGACAGAGCGTAGTTTTGGGATAATAATCACGTTTCAGGCTTTTCAATACTTTGTATGCTTATCTTGTGTTGTTGCTCGCTAAACGTTTATCCATACTTCCCAATTGGTCGTCATAGTATTTTCTTTTCTTAATACTAATTATCTTATTCGCTGCTCTTCTGAGATTTTCATAATGTTCTCTCTTCGCCCTGGTTTTCCTACCTACGTATTCTTTGTACGCATGATTCTGTTTATCTAACGTATTTTAGCACTCATCATCGAACCAATCATTCCTCTTTCGCCGGACTTGATGTCCGATCGTCTGTTCTGCCACGGTCCTGATAGCTGCTTTCACTTCCGTCCAGAGCTCGGTGCTCGTCTTTAACGATGCATCTGATAAAATGGGAGCCAGCTCACTGTCGAGGGTCTCCGTGAAATTTTTGACCGCAGACGCCGCTTGGAGCCTTTCGATGTCAAATTTTTGGAGCGGGCTGGTCTTTGCTGAATATGCTTTTGACATATGACATCGATAGGCTAATTTGATCAAATAATGATCTGAGTTGCAATCGCCTCTTCGGTATGTACGGACGTCATGTATGCTCGAGGCCCAACGTTGTTGGCTCAGAACATGATCGATCTAGTTTTGGGTGTTGCCATCCGGTGATATCCAGCTCATTTTATGAATGCGTTGATGTGAGAAGCAAGTCGAACGTATAACTAGATCCACAATGATGGCCACTCCGAATTTTCTTTTTCCAGTGGGCTTCCCACTTTTGAACATTCTGTGCGATCTCATGTCTTGAATGTCGTTTCTAGTCCAATTCGTTTCCTGGACTGTCAGTATAACAGCGCCCATGTAATTGAGTGATCTGACATTCCAGGATCCACACCATAGTCCTTTTTTCGTTTGCGAGGTCGTTGCCGTGATTCCAATCCATTCCTAGGCTTATCTGCAGGTTTCGAAACATTTAAAGTTTTTCGAGGACAAACTGGTAAACAAAGAGCCCACCAATAAGTTGCAAATAGACTTACGTACTGCTGTTATACAATCCCCACTAATCATTCTTCTTAATACTAAACACCACTGCATAAACCCAAATCCATCGACACTACCCTTTAAAGCACAACCTAACCAACCGCAAATCCAATTTCCCTAATGTTGGCGCAGGGGTGTTGCTTGTTCCCAATATTCTGAAGAAATCACAAACTTAACTCTTGTCATCTATTTGGACACTCAGAATTCTACTCTTGAGATTTTCGATGACGGTCATTAGCAATCGCAAAAAAACTTTTTCTGAAACTCAACAGCGAAACAAAACAAAGTGGAAATATAACAATATACATAACACAGTCGAGGAAAAATATCTCAATCATCCAAAACATCACACTTAGCTAGATATCGAAAATGTGGGTTACTTTGTGTATTTAGGTGCCAAAATAATGAGAACTGGTAATGAAAGGGATGAAACATGCAGAAAATACAACTTGTAAATTAAATATTTTATTCGGTTTAATGGTCTTGAAGACCTCCAAGTATACCAATCTGTGGTAAGGCCTGTGTTATATCATTGGCATGAAACATGGACCCTAACCCAAGCATCCGCGAATATATGGAATGCCATCGAGCGACGATTCCTGAGGCAAATAATCGGAGCGAAGCTAGATGGGAGCCATCTAGATTCGCTCCGATCGATACAACCATGAGCTGTATGAAATTTTTGACGGCCACATGAATCGTATGGAGTCCCTGAAAATCTATAAATCTAGCGATCAGGAGCTTTGAAAGTGTGACCCAGGTAAATGGAAACACGTGGCTATTTACAATCATTAAAGAAATCTCCGTTTAATGAATAGGCCTTTGGTTTTCGTAATTAGGTGATTGGTACTGAATAAATTTTCAAGTACGAAACGAAACAATTGTACATACTTCATACAAATTATATAGTGGTAATAAAGGGAAAACATTTTTAAAAACATTTCTTTATTCCTTTGAATATTGAACATCTTTGAGAGACGAGTGCTGAGGCAAATAAATGGAGTGAAGCAAGTGAGGATCAATGGTGAATTCGATACAACCATGAGCTCTACAAAATTGTTGACGAGCTGAAAGTCTCAACTGCCACATAAATCATATGGGTGAACAATGATTACCCAAAACGTCATTTGTTGGAAGAACTGAAGGACGAAGGTCAGTGGAAAAATATGGGAAATGCTGGCCCGACTCAGTCAACGAAGACAGTTCATCGAACACTTGATGGACCATTACAGTTGGTGGTGCTATTTGCCAAAAGCAAATGCCCAAAAGGGGCTGTAGTGCAACGAAGAAAAACAAGAAAAGTTTGAATGAAAAGATGCACATTAAATAAGTTATCGATTTTCGATTTATTCTATGATATTCAGTGAATATGTATGATCTATTAATCCAAAGAAAAAAGTAGCATTAAAGAATTCGATCATTATTTGCTTTTATTCAGATGATTGGCAAAACTTCAAAACAAAAAGCATTCATGTTATATTCCTCAAAAATATTTATCTAACTATTGATAAATTATTTGTTGTAGGCTTAGAAGAGTCATTGATTAATGGGATTGCCTGATTATTGCCAACGCACTGTTAGTCAAAAATTTGAGGACAAGAATCGTTGCTACCATTTCTGAAAATTGTGCAACAAAACCCTTATAACGACTAAACTTTAGAGTCCATATTATACAAAAAGATGCTATAACTTTTTTCCTTGCTTTGCTATCGTTTGTCAAATTTTACATTATCCATTAAGAAATTTCAATACCCTTACGAACCGTCTTAGCACAATGTCATTCTTAGATAGAAGAACTTTTCTTACTAATCCTTAAACATGTGCGAACGGTGAAAGAAAGATTTTATACAGAAGAGGAAAATTGTTTGCAAAAAGCTTTTAAAAGTGATGAATTCAACAAATACAAAGGCTCACAGCTTATTTATCGCAGTACGTTTTTCAAACCTTAAGGTGCTAAATTCAATTTGAAAAAAGATATTGAAAAATTTTAGCTGCAATAAATTAAATCAGGCTCTTATTTTTAAATTGACAATTTCACTTACTTCAAGAATTCATTAAATTATTAAATGAATAAATAACAAAAACAGTAGTCTGTGTGGTCTAGTGGTTAGAGCATGAACCCATAAGCCGAAGGTCCCAGGTTCAAATCTCGTTGGGAGCAACGTGATTTAGTTCAGGGGATTTTTCGGACAGACTTTGAGTGTTCACCCAGTGGTGATATGTACTGATTTAATCAGATTATACATAGAGGTACATACAGGAGACGGCGCAAGATCAAATTTATGAAACCACGAGCTTTTGCCTTTGCTATTGTGATAACTCGCATAGGCTCGAAGCGAATTTCGAAATTGGGGTCGAAATTTCATTTGTCATATTATAAGGTGTATCATACTCTTGGCGATAAACTCTATGAGAGTGCAGCGCTTGAAAATTAATTGTTCACTACAAAAAGAAAGCCAAAAAATTGTCATATGTGCTGATATTATTATTCTGGTGGAATTTTCTTGCAAACGCTTGAGAGGGTACCACTTTTGACCTACGTAGAAAATTTCATCATTCTAGCTTGTGTGGTTTGCGAGAAAACTTGCTGTGACGCACGGACGAATGGACAGGCGGACGATAAGACAGATTGCGATTTTAATAGGGCATTGTAAAAATATTTTACAATCCCCTAAAATGGTCTGTTGTATAAATACTTACAAATTACGCCATTAAAAATGTTTCCATGATAAACATTGATTACTTCAGTTGCTACTAAAATAGCGAATTGCACTTACCTTCTGATTTTTGGGGGCGATCATTTTGAATGCATGCATTTTTTGGATTTTGTATAGTATTTCAATCTTAAAGTCTCATCAGTCAAATCGCCCAATCTCAATCAAATCAGTTTCCCTCTAGACAGGGCAAAAGTATTAAATTTTTAATGAAAATGGCAGTGATCATGTTTTAAATTTTCGACTTCTTTATTTTTTATCCGATTTTGATGATTTTTTGTTTAGTACAAGAAATTAGTACAATTATCCATAATCTCAAGTTTCATTAAAATCCATTGGAAAATTTGGCCACTAGAGGGCCACAAAAATCTGAAAAAATCGCATATTTGAATCACCGCCATTTTGAAACTTGAGCATGTATGTACACCAAAATAGCAAAATGTTTAGATCTGATTGTTTTCTATCTTGAAAATAAATTTCATTCACATAGAATCAAAATTTGGTCTTTCAGAAGCCTTTGAAATTTCAAGTTACAACTAGCCGCCATTTTGTTTTTGGAGACCTAATCTCTAGTTTTTTTACATTATTCTTTAGACATTTACAGTCTTTACCAAAGAACTGAATTTCATTAACATCGGTTGAAAAGTTTGGTCACAAAAAACAACATCCAATGCTTACACGCTTTTCGAAGTCTGAGCGGCCACCATTTTGTTTCAAACGGTTCGACTTTGGATTTTTTATTGTGAAATTCATCGCATACTTCAACAAACCTTTGTACCAAATTTCATCCAAATAGGAGCCATGGTTTGGTCCGAAATGAAATCACGAATGTTTGTCTAAAATGGCCGCCATTTTGTTTTCCCTCGACCGATTTAGCTGGTTAAACAACTTAACTGAGATTTTTACGCAATACGCCTTTCCTAAAAATTTTGTAAAAATTGGAGCGAGATTATGACCTCTAGCTTAGTCACGATTTTCGTTATATCATATATATACATATATATATATATATATATATATATATATATATATATATATATATATATATATATATATATATACGAGTATATATACATAAATATATATATAAAGTACTCTACGCAATAGATAAATTTCTCTTGAGAAATTAACCTAAAACTAAAAGAAAACCGACTCCAAAGTAAGAAAGATGAATAAAATTTTTTAAAAGCGGTGCTATATAAGTGATATTACATGGTGATTTAATATCACCTCCATAAAATTCATTTCATCCTTTATAGGGCACTTTGAGGTCGGTTTTCTTCGTTTTCCGATAAATAAACAAATATTTTTAAATTAAACCGCCATGCATGCATTTCTGCATCAATTGGCTCGATTTTCAACAACAATTTCAGTCCCATCACCACGACTCCAGAAGCATAGAAAAACATTTGTAAATTCAACCGACTAGTTTTCGAAATTAATAAAACAGCTCCCATTTTGTAGGTACACTGCACTGATACGAGATCTCGTATTTTAGAAAACCTTTAAAGTTTTTCAATTAAAACGTTTACTCCGATACATGAAACTTTTACAAGCACCTTCGCAAAAACAAAACGAATTATTTTCAACAATTTAATCTTAACACCATTATGGACGGAGCCGACAAAACTTCAACATCTGCGCTGAACATATATTTCACACGCAATTTGCACTTTGATAATTATGAACTTTTACTTAAAACCACAATTAATTACTTCAACATGAAGCTTTAAGGATAACTTAGGCTTATTTAAATCCGTAGGAATAAAAATCAGAAAAAAAGCGCGTAAATACTTACAATGCAAGCGAGTTTCAGTTACATATTATCGGAATTCTATGACCGGCGTCAAATCTGTTTAAACCGAGAAAATCTTTAAATTCACGTCTTCCATGTACCGTTTATAGCAGGAACGATTCTCACAACATTCGAAATGATGTTTTCATTCACGAAACGCATCGAAAACCTGGACGGACACAGAAAACATCAGGTAAATTATACCCGGACACATAATTGTTTCCTTGACTGCACTTTACTTACCTAAATAATGAAAAACACTCGATAACCCTTTCACATTTTTACTCACGTTTACACATTGAACGCTTTATTTTCGAAATCACTTATACAATCCACCCGAAACAAGCGTTTTCATTGAAAATTTTAAAAAATTACGATCTTTGATAGAATTTTCGCAAGAATTGTCAACTGACTGTTTTCCATCAGCTGAAACATTATTTCCGGAATCAGGGGTGTCACAATTGTTGATTTCGATCGAAAACGATTTAAATGTGGCGCACTCCGTAGTTTGTTAGTACATTTTATGGAAAAGCAAGAAGTTTGTTGAAGAATATTTGGAGGCATTTTTTACAATTGTAAATGCTGTATGGTCATCAGAGAGAAAACTAAAAATAATGAACTTTTTTAGCTGTTTTGAAACTAATTTCGAACAATCATAGCATTTGGACAATCATACGTAAGCTCATTCGTGAAAGTCCAAAAGCTTTCGAAAATTAAAGTATACGTACATGAAATGTTTGTTCGTATTGAGCATGCATTAAGAGACTTCAATATTTTGTATGGGAAATGAAAGCTCGCCGTCTCCAGTGTATACCTCTATGAGATCATATTATAACTGAGCAGGCACACGGGAGCATGGTACTGACCAAACCAACTTTCGAAAAAACCACACGTGCGTCATTCCATCTGAGCCAAATATGTTAAATTTGCAGTTTTTCAAAACTCTAAATTCTTTGAAATATGCTCAGTAGCGAAGCTCAGGCGGTTTGTCGATTTTTATTACTGATGACCGACTTCTTCCGTGCAATTCACTTTCTTAGCATACGAGGATTGGTTTAAGTACTGCATTTTTTTACAAGTCCTACTTACTTTAAGACGATAAGTTAGAGGTTTTCTTTATTTTCCTAACGATCTATCGTTCACCAGACTCAGTCAAGATTTTGTTTGGTGCACTTCTACCATTGTTTTTCATTGAAAAACCTTTGAATTATATGCTGGGTAGATAATGAGCTTAAATTAACAATTCCGCTACCTTTGCATTGAGAATCATTATTTTTTAAATACATCGTGAATTACTAATTCTCGCTGCCATTGGAAATATAACACAATTTTATACAGGCTTAGCTATCGCGATCCAATTATTTTTTGAAAATATAATTGAAAACACTTAAAAAACAAAAAAGCGAAAAATCTCAATGTCAAGCGAGCATACTTTTGACGCATCAAATAAGCGCTTTCGCTTTGCTTCTAGTAACGAGACATTTTAAACATTTTACCATACATTTTTGCATGATACTAATTTCAAAAATATTAATTTTAATAACTGCCTCAAAAGATTTGTAAAATGATATTTATTTGCATAATATACAGATTTGGATTTTATTTCTCAAAAATATTAGCACATTTAAGACGAATTGCCAATTTTTCCTCGTGCAAAAATTATTCGAAGTTCTTTCAAACGAAAAACCACTGAAACTGAAGCATTCCATCATAGGCAAATATTTGTACAAAAATTGTGACTAATGTATTTTAACGCTCTCAATATCCCAACATCCTCGTCTATGAAATAATCTTTCAATAAAAGCGTCAACTAACTCATCCTGTTTTTTCTCATGCATAGTGGAAAGTGCTTGCGTGTGTCTGACGCTGATAACACTTTTCAGGATACCGGTAAAAAGTCTGAAAATGATTTATGACGCTCCAACTTTTCCCCGCTCCATTCATATCAGCCACAATGCAACAGTCTTTGTTTGCGGGATGTCTCTTGAAAGACGACAGTAATGAAAAATTCAATACACAAGTTGGTGTGAAGTGTAGGAGGGAAACTTTCCTCAAGGGTTCACTGTCGCCCACATTGAGTCGTGCTGATGATAGTCACAAGGATATGCCAATCGATGGACTATTCATATGAAAGGCATTAGAGACACGTGCCCGCATATTGCAACGTGTGAAACTCGCTCTGTTCTTGGGATTAACAGTAATCTCCGATTGTAAAGACAGTTCATGCTATTGTTGCGCATTTTGCTAACACCCCTGTTTATTTTAGGGATGTCCGGCGATTCAGCCCTTCACCTGACAAATTGCTGCAACAATGCTCAATTGTTATCATTGAAATTATGATAAAAGTAGAGATTTAACGTCGCAACCCAATAATAAAATGTAAGCACAAAACAACCCTCTCTCCTTACTGCATCAAGAGGGAGTATAAGGTAGTTATTTAGGTGAAAACAAAATCAATTCCGCAGATTCTTGAACTCATTATTACGAAAAGCACAAGAGCATTGAAAATTTGAATTTGATCATATTACGAACACCAAATTATCGAGCGATTTTTCCCCAAGTATTGTAACCTCTTGTGAGCGATTTGAGATTGAATTTATTTTATCCTAATCAAAAACAATTTTTCCATAATCCAATTGCCGTCATGGTTGCGAGCTCTGACACTTTCTTATCTAAAACTGTCAGCCAGCTATCATATGTGTAATTTACCCTAAGCATCGGATTGTTATCTAAAGTTAAAATAATGGAGTCAGTGCGGAACGAGGGCGGAGTAGATGCGCATGCATGAAGGGTGGCATCCAGCGTGACTCGACGTTTGAGTCGCGGATTAGGAATGAGATTGTTATTTATGAATTGCTATGAGAATTATCAGTTTCCATGAGAAGTTTCTTTGCAAGTTTTATAATTTAACGAACTTTGGAATTTTAGTATACGTCTTCAAAATCGGTTGATTTGAAAATAGTCCACTAATTGTCGCTGAAACCACATAAGATAGACAATGCAAAAATAAATTGAAACTTGAGTTGGCAAGGGAAGGATGCCTGGACAAGGTCTTGTGAATCTATTTTTTGATATATATTAACCATTATAAATGTAACTTTGTCTTACTTTTCAAATTTTCAGCCAATTTATTCAATATAAAATTGCGCCGTGTACCCCAATATAGCAAAATCAATGGGAAATCGCCTTTTTCGAGAGAATATTTGGGAGCAAACGTTATGGTTTTTCCAGACTTTGCACAGAAAAAAAAATGCAAAAAAAGTTTGATAGACAGAACTACGCTCCTGTCAGGAAGGCTTCATACTCAACCTACGGTACGCAGTCACTAACAATGAATAAACTCAAGAAACACTACAATAAGATGTACATACATGTTTAAAAGGAAAACCATTGTTACTCCATTTTCACTTGCCACCATTTTGTTGCTATGAAACATACATCGCTCACATTATGATTTCCCAAAAATCTGAGTATCGAATCAAAACTGCAATGTCTGATTCGGTGGGAAGTCCATAGAATGATAAAATCTTGTTTTGTTATTGTAATTTGAGAAATTTCAAATGGTAATAACTTCCGTGAATATGATTCGGTTTTTTCAAAATGATATAGCATTAGGAATTTTTGTAAGACTGTTTAAATATGGAATTTCCTTGAGTTTAAGGGTATATACAATATTTTTGTTGGGAAAGATGCAAAATTCGTAGATCATATTTTTAACAGCAAAATTGAGCAAATTTATTGTTGTACTCATCAAATCTACGTTCACGATTTTTCGAATCACAGGTGTCCAATCGCGAGGGAGGCGTACATAATTTCTCCACGAAGCTAGTCACAATGTTTTAAGACCTATTTTTCGAAGTTCTTATCAAGACCCTCCCCTCAAAACCATTGTGAATTCTACATATCAAGCTTAGTCACTGCATCTACGATTCATATTTGAATTCAAATGCGCTTTATTGAGTCAATCCTTACAGCTTTTATAAAAACATATAGTAACTTCTAAAACATTTACGGGGGTGGCGGTCCGATAAATACTTAGCCAACAAAGGAGAAACGACAATTTTGGAAAATTTGCAATTAATTTCTCGACATAATCTCGTTTTGGCTCGATACACCTGACCCAGCGATGCACCAACTCCTGTTTTTTTTGTGGTAGGGAGGTAAATGCTATTTATGCACAGAGTGTGGGACTCCCATGCGCTACTGGACTACCCACTAAAAACATCTCCTGTCAACCTGAGAACCCAGCCTGGAACCGTTTGACACATTATTTCGGGCCAAGTCTCGTTTTGTTACGCCGTGGGGCGCCTTCAAGCTGGGGAGCCCTTCCCTAGCGGGAGGGGAGAGGGGAAGAGGAAGTGCCCCAGCACTCCCGGCTGCTGTGAGTCCCTTTTATATTTTAGGACTGACCGAGCATAATGTGCCACCTGGTTCCATTTGTCAACCGATTCGAGCATCACCGCAACTATATTATCCGGGGTGAGCTCTCCCGTCTCCCTGTAGAGTTCCCTTCGCAGCCTGACCCATTTTGTACACGCAAAAAATGTGTGACAGGCATTGCCCTCCTCTCCTGGGCAAAACCGACAATCGGGACACCGTGACTTACCGATCTTGTGCAGGTAAGACTGAAAACACCCGTGCCCACTCAAAAGCTGGGTCAGATAGAAGTCAGTCTCACCATGCCTTCGATTTAGCCACGGTCTCACATCCGGGATGAGGCGCACAGTCCACCTTCCCTTCGTGCAATTCACCCAAGACTGCTGCCAATCGTTGAGCGAGCGCTGTCTCTCCTCGCGGACAACTATCTCCTTTGCAACCTCGTTTTGGTGCAAGTAAATAGCGCGGCGCTCTCTAGCAAGGAGGGCGACAGGTATCACGCCTGCAATAACTCTCACCGCTGAGTCGGAGGCTGATGGATACGAAGATGCGATTCTCAGTGCTCCTCTTCTCTGTACCTGTGCCAAACGTTTTCGGTATACCTCCTTGCTGAGAGCGTCGCCCCATACCTCTGCTCCGTACAGTAGCACTAACCATACAGCAATCATCAAGAGGCGTCTTCTTGATGGGCTGGGTCCCCCTACGTTGGCCATAAGTCGACTCAGGGCCGTCATTCCCGAAGCAGCCTTCTCAGTCGTTGCCCTGATTTGCTCAGAGAAACTCATCTTGGAGTCGATCAGTAGCCCCAGGTACTTCACCGCTGGCTTCGATTTGATTTGTATATCTCCAATACTGCTCATCCTTACTCTAGGGATTCTCTTTTTTGTCAGGATGACCACTTCGGTTTTCTCCAGTGCTAAACTCAGCCCACGAGCAGTCATCCAGTCTCTCACTCGGCGCATTAGCATACCTAGCCTAAGTTGCGCTTGTTTAACGGTGCGTCCAGCAACCAGAGCTGCAACATCATCCGCATAGCCGACCAAGCGCGACTCATCTGGCATCTCAAGCCTCAGTAGCCCGTCGTAAGACACGTTCCACAGGTCCGAACCAAGGATAGATCCCTGGGCAACACCGGATGTAATTTCCATCCTTCGTTGGCCCTGTGTCGTGTCGTAGAGCAGGCTTCGGTCCTTTAGGTAGTTCCTCAAAAGCCGCATTGGATATTCTGGAACTTGAAAAGAGTTTTCCAGCGTGTCCAGAATATCCACTCATCTAGCGGAGTTGAAGGCATTCCTGACTTCGAGTGTCACAAACAGGACGATCCGTCACTTGGTGCGACTATATGCCTCTGCCTTTTGGACCGCGTTCACCACCTCTGCAATCGCATCAATGGTAGAACGTCCTGCTCTAAAGCCGTACTGCCGAGGAGATAGGTCCCCAGCAGCACGAATCGCGTCAGTGAGTCTTCCCTTGATGAGTTTCTCTAGCACTTTCCCAGCCGTGTCTAGCATGCATAACGGGCGGTATGCAGACGGCGATTCGGGATTTCCCTTCCCCTTGCCGATCAGCACGAGCCTCGCCACCTTCCATCGTACCGCGAAAACCCCGTCCCGTAGGCAAGCGTTGAATGTGCTGAGCAGCAAGTCAGGACAATGGTGATAGACGAGCCGCAACATCTCAGCTGGAACACCATCTGGACCTGGAGCCTTCCTCGCTTTCAAGGAGAGGTCTGCCTCCTCCAGTTCCAGCTGTGTGAAGAGTGGGCACTCGACTGCTGTTTCACCATGGACAGCGTCAACACGAACGGGATGGGCGGGGAAGAGTCCCCGGCACTATCGCGTCCATCTTTTCCGCGTCATGTATACAAGGCTTCCGTAGGGCACCAAGTTTCCCCATGACCAGCTTGTAGCCAAGGCCCCACGGATCACATTATTCACATTGTCCACGAGGTCTTGCCAGCAGCGAGCCTTGCTGCTGTTGATCAGTTTGCGAAGGCATTTCCTGGCTGACGTATATGCTGCCACCTGGTTGCATGCCTCGTCACGGTTCCGCGCCCGTTGAGCCTCACGCCGAAGCTTGTGACACTCCCTCCGCTTTTCAGCGATTTTAGTAGACCACCAGTACACTGGAGGCTTGCCGTGCCGGGGTCTTCGACGGGGCATAGAAGCGCAGCAAGCAGTCGTAGTTATCCTCATAGTAGAGTTCACCACGTTTTGAGCTGCCAGTTCTTCCGTCCCCTCCGAAGCTCCCTGCAGCGGCTCACCTGCTGTGAGAACCTTGACAAACCTCTCGACGTCCATTCTTCCAATGTTCCATCCAGTTGTAGAAGGCAGAGAGCACGGGCATCGGGAGACAGCACCACTTATCTCAAGCAGAATGCACTGATGATCACTGGCTGAACTTTCCAGTTGTGTATCCTCCGTACTAAGGACTCCGAGGCGAATGTCACATCCGGTATGGTTGCCTCACAGCCGATACGGCGGAAAGCCGGCGTGTTTCTGGAGTTTAGTACGACGAGGGCCGCCCTGGCCGCCATTTCCAGGATTCGTTTCCCCCGCGGATCCGTCTGAGGCATGCCCCATTCGATTGCTTTAGCACTGAAGTCGCCCCCAACGAGCACTTTACCCTCTGCGTTCAAGACAGCCCCCTCCAAAGCATTAAGCTTGGCTTGGGAAGATGATATCGACTCGTTAGGCGTTAGGTAGACACTAAAGAAGGTGATCCCTCAGCACCGAACCCACACGAAAACATCCCCCCATTCACAACTCTCCGCTTGAAAGTCACTGTTCCGAACCCAGATAACGGCAGTACCAGTTTCATCAGAGTATCATAATGCAGGACTTTTACTATGGTGTTGCTCATTCAGCAGCAAGAAGTCGGCTTTCATGTCCCTCGCAAACTGCTCAAGCAGATTTTGGGCAGTTGAACTGCGGTGTAGGTTTAGCTGCAGGATGCGGGTCATCGAAGCTCTGATTTTGCCCTGGCTAGGGCTTCCTGGAACACCCGGCATTTCCCTGATCCCAAGACGTGTCCAAAATAAAGTTTTGGATCAGCATCCTTGCAAAGAATACAGTGTGCCTCCTTCGTAAACTCTTTTCTTTTATGTCCCATTTCACTGCAGTTGTAACATAGGGAACTCCTATCGGGTCCTTTGCATACTTGTGTGGTGTGACTATAACCAAGGCATTTGAAACATTGAAGAGGGGTTGCTCTTCACCGTATCCTACAGACAACCCACCCAATTCGTACTTTGCCCTTTTTCAGGAATTGTTCGGCGACCTTTTCGGTCAAGTCAACTATGGCCATGCGTTGTCCCCTGTTGTTTCCTGATGTCAGTCTCGCTTTGATCCTTCCCACGCTAGGGAACTCCTTTTTGATGGCCTCTTCTACCTCGGCCAGATCCGTCACGCAGTTTATGTCTTGTATTTCGATCGTTACCATCGGCTCGAGCGGGGCTACAGTTGCGCTTATGCCGAGGACTTTCTTGACTGCGTCACAGAATGCATCTTTATTGCCGGCCTCTGCTCCGAATTCGACCAGTATGTGGCCCGACCGCGTTGGTCGTACTACTTTAATGGTTGCATTGGTGTCTTCGGGCCTTACGTTTCCCCTGATGTCCTGCAGTACTTCCGCGTAGGATCGGCCATCTTGGGGCTTTACAAGCAGTGCCTGCTACCGGGGTCTTCATCGGGGCTTCTGCCTCTCCTGTTTCGCATCAGGTCCTTTTTGTAATTGGGCATCCGTACGAACTTTACTTTCTTTTTGCGTTTTTTGAAGGAGTTTCTTTGCGGCTTCCTTCGCTCCTTTTGTAAGCACTGTCTGGAACCCCTGATCTAGTGCTCTACGCCCTTCAAGTGCCTCTTACTTCCTTCTTTTATCCCGGTCTCCTTCGATTGGGCTAGACGCCATTCTTTTATTGACGCTTAATGGTGGAGTTATCTGCATGTCACCTTTAGATTTCACCCCAAGCGCCTCTTTAGCCTTCTCTTCATCTTCGGCCCTTAACCAGCTTCTCCGATAGTGCCCTATGCGATCTAGGAGCTCCTCTAGTTCAAGGAGCCCTTCCTTTGCTGCTTTGCTGATTTTTGGGGAGTCGCATGAAGCTTGTACTCTTTTCAGAACATCTACCACTTTTCGGAGTAGTCTTTCTTCTTCATATCGCTGGGCCGCAATTGTACCTTACAACCATCCTTGGGAGAGGCTATCGCGTTCCGTTTCTGAGTGCAGTACTTCCGCCACATTTTCAACTTTGGCGGTGCATTCGACTCAAATTTCGGTCCAATGAGTAACTTTTTCAAGTTTGGAAAGAAAAAGACGAAGAATGCAACGGATTGGGTAGTAAAGGGTTTTCCAAAAAGAGATATCATTTTGAATAGCCCACTATTTCGGTAGATGTCACTTTTGAAGCTGTCGTTTTTTGACATTTAACAAGTAGAAACTACGCCTTTAGTAAAAATGGAACGATACATGCTTCAACAATGCATTGAAATCATTAAAATTCACTATAAATATTGGTGAAAATTTGGCAGAGGCGGTTCGTAAAACTCGAACATTTTTGGGTTGTCGTGAAGCACCTTGCTGGACCGCAATACATAAATTGGTGGAAAAATTCGAGCTGTTGGGACAACTAAGTGATGTGAAGAATAAAACCCGTGCACGTCACTCAGGAACAGCCGAGAATATTGCTGCTGTGGCCGAAAGTATTGAAGAAAACCCAGGTTTGTCTATTTCTCGTCGTTCATTGGAAGCAGGTCTACGCCAACAGTCCAGCGTCGACTCAAGACCTCAAAGATAGAATTCGTGAGGCTATTGAGTACATAAGGCAGCCACTTTGCGATTTGGTTATGTAAAATTTCATGAAAAAGGTATGGTCCTGTAAGCGTGGTCGTGGTGGTCATTTGCCTGATGTTACTATTTACTATTAACGGCATACCTTTTTCTTTATAATGAAATAAACGTTTGATCATTTGTATTAAAAAATGGCAGTTTTTATTAATATCAAAATAACACCTCTTACTGGAAAATCCTATAGTTCTTAGCCCAATTCGACCAATTTGGCCGTGATGACGGCGGAGGTGTGTTCCGACGGGTTGTGATGGTGAAAGAGCACTTTTTTCTTCGCCAAATAGCGCCGTTTTTCTGTGATTTGGTGTCTAATCAGTCCGATAATTCGATATAGTAGAGTTCAGAGACCATTTTGCCCTTGTTTAGGTAGTCGATGCATTCCCTTTTGCGCCGATAGGATACTCTTTGCCTTCTTTACAGCACGTTCGCCAGGTGAAGTCCACTGGTGTCTAATCAGTCCAATAGTTCGATATAGTAGAGTCCAGAGACCATTTTGCCCTTGTTTAGATAGTCGATGCATTCCCTTTTGCGCCGATAGGATAGTCTTTGCCTTCTTTACAGCACGTTCGCCAAGTGAAGTCCACTGTTTCGACTGCTTCAAGGTCACTGGTGTATACCAGTGGAGCCCTGATCACAAAGAAACTCCTTTAAATTGCTCTTAAACAGCGTCAAATACTGCTCTTAAGTGGTCTCATGGTTGCATTTGTTGTCTGGAGTGAGCAAACGTGGTACTCTTTGGGCCGATGGATTTCTCATGGCCTCAGCTATCTTGTGCACTTTCAATCAGACCTCGTGGATTTTTGTCACATTATCCTACGTGGTAGTGATTTTTGGGACACTTGGGCGTGGCTCATCAAAAACCGATGTAGGACCACGTTGAAACTCGCTAAACCAATTTTTTACGGTCGAAATTGCAGAAGCAGAGTTACCGTACATAGTACCCAAGAACTTTTTTATCGAATTATCGACCGATATTACACGTTCTCGATTTTTCTAAAATTGACAGACATGCCCCCTTCCACACGCAGTCAAAAACTTCGAGTGTGACTCGGCTGAAATTTTGGCGGCAGCCATCCACAAGAATGTACTACACGACAGTGAATCTTTCTTGTGATAGTGGCGCAATCGGGCGGTAAGGCTAAGTACTTACCGGACCACCCTCGTAAATATTCAAAAATTAAATGACCCTCATGGAATTCTAAATACAAATCATATTCAATCAAAAAAAAAGTTATGTAGATAGAACTATGCTCATGTAAGAAGGGCTTTGTAGGTCATCTACAGTGTGCAGGTATATAGTATGATTTAATTCAAGAAAAACTTCAACGATACGCATAAAAAATATATTCTTGTTTTAAAAGGAAGAGCAATGCTGCTCATTTTAATCGGCAAACGTTTTGTCGTAATGTTTCTAAAATCATTGACTAATTAAAATTTTAAATTTTTTTTTCTAGCTCATTTTATTTGGAAAGTTGGAGAAAATGCAATCAAAAGTGCAGTGTCTGGTTCAATGGTAAGCGCATATAGTATAAGAACCAAGTATGATTTTCGTGATCGGAGAAAATCAAAACGGCTATAACTTCCGTCCTAACTCCACCATGTACGGTCCCAAGCCCGTTTGAGATAGGAGGAGGAAACTTCTTGTTTCCCCATCCTACAACTTCTATGATTCCTCATCGTAAGCCCGACAATGAAAAGGTAGTAAATGTTTGGGGATTGCACATTGGGCTTACTGGTTCCCCAATAATGGGACATTAAATGGCGATAAACGCCAATAACTTTAAATGCATCAACAGGGTTGCTCCTAAATCATGCTTTCACCTCCTTTATGGGGACGTAAGGAAGTGAAAGCAAGTCTTCCGCGCCTGATAACGGAATCGAAGTAATAACCATGCCACCAGAAAGAAGGTTAGGCGACAAGCTAACTCTCCGTCCCTGGGAAACCCTTCACTGTTTTGAACCCTACAGAAGGGCCCGGAACTGATTGGACTCACGGCAACATCCCGTAAACAAAAAAGGGACTAGGGCATTGGATCCTAGAATGTCAGATCACCCAATTACCCTGACACTGCTAAGGGCCTTTTACAACAGGCCAGTGAATATAAATTCAAAACACTGGCAATCCTGGAACCGACTGGACTGGAAATGTTATTCAAGACATGAAATTGCACACAATATTCAAAAGCTCAAATCGTATGTTATTGGTTTAAGGCAGTTAATGAACGGTTAACCTGGGTATTACTGGGTGGCAACACACAAAATCAAAATTACCATGTTCTGATTCAATAACTTTGAACTTCGAGCATACTTGACATCCGTACATACCGTGGAGCCAATTGAAACTCATATCATTACCCTGTATTTTATCCAAATTTTCGGATATGAGTAAGATGAATAATAAAAATATATTTAGATTCCAGTCAATGATTTTAACAATATTGAAATAAAATGTTGGCCGGTTAAAATGGGCCGACTAATATGAGCATAGTTTTGTCTACCTAATTTGTTTCATATATAGATCTTAGGTGCTCATCTTCAGCTAATTATTAATACATTTAGTCAGGTGTTAATGGCATATACCTTTAATTTTGAAGTTCGGGAAAAACAACATAATTTTATTCAATTTCGTTTAACGATTACAAGTGTCACCCGTTGACCAAATTCTTAAAATTTTTCATGATATGCATCATTGCTAAAATGTTCATGTAAATTTTCGCAAACCCGTACTGTCTGAGTCAATTGGAAGTGCATATTATCCCAAAGCCATGTATCGGTTCTGTTGTAATGCAGGAAAGATCAAACCACGATAACTCAAATCAGAGCTTTGATGGCTCATATCCTGCAAATAAACTTATACCGCAGCTCAACCACCCACAACCTACTTGAGCAGTTTATGGGGGAAATGAAAGCTGATATTTTGCTGCTGAATAAGCAGCGCCAAGAAAAAAGTTCTGCATCAAAGTATCCTGGTCAAGCTGGTACTATGGCCATCTGGGTTCGGAACAGTGATATTCAGGGGTATTTCGTGTGAGTTCGGTGCTCAGGGACCATCTATTTGCATCAAACGCCGACCATGAAATCTGCACCAAACGCTGAACGAACCGGTATCATCTTACCAAGCCAAGTTCAATGCTTTGGAGAGTGCTGTCTCGAACGTAGATGGCAACGTGCTCATTGGGGGAGACTTCGATGTTGAAGCAATCGCATGAGGCATGCATTTAATAGATCCACGGGGAAAAACAATCCTAGAAATGGTGGCTAAAACGGCGCTTGTGATGCTTAATATCGGGAATGTGCCAATTTTCCGATATAAAGGCTGTGAAGGGACCATCTGGATGCCTTATTTGCTTGAAGCCCTTACCATGGATGAAATACAATTGCAGTATTACAGGACTACTTAGCAAGCAATCATAAATACGTTCTATTTGAGGCCCGTGATATATTAAGTCCGCGCTCTCGACCTTCTACAATTCGGTGGAACAGTAGAATTTTAGGGGTGCTCACAGCACGTGCTCCACTTTAGGGGAGTTCCCACGGTATAGAAGAACTGCCAGCTCAAGAAGTGGTGAACTCAACTATGAGTATCATCATGACTACTTGCAACACTTCTACACCCCGTTGAAAATCCTAGCACAGTAAGTGTACTGGCGGACACCTTGTATACATGAAGTGGAAAAGATGGATGAAATAGTATGGGAGCATTTCCCCAAACATCCCATCTATGTTGACGCTTAGAACGGTTAAACTGCCGTTGGGTGATCACTTTTCACACTTTCGGAACTAAAGGAGGCAGTTTCATCATTAAAGGTGTTGCAATTTGTCTATCAATATTGTCTTGGCTTGTGTTCAAAAAATTCAACGCTTGACCGCTGGATGGTATTTTCCTGGTACGATTAAAAGTGACAAGGCTCGTGCTGATCAGCAAGAAGAAGAGAAATCCCGGATCGCCATCTGCATACCACCCGTTATGGATGCTAGACACGGCTAGGAAAGATCTAGAGAAACTCATGAAGGGAAGACTCACTGACGCAATTCATGTTGCTCGGGACCAGCCTCCTCGGCGAAACGGCTTTAAAGCAGGTAGCTCCACCATTCATACGATAGCCGTACCAGGCGGTGGATCGATATGTTGGTGACACTCCACATTAAGAATGTCTTCAACCCCACTAGATGGGTGGATATGCTGGAAACTCCATTTTAAGTTCCAGAATATCATGTGCAACTTTTGAGGGACTGCCTGAAAAAAGAAGCCTGCTCACAGGGCTAATAAAGCATGGAAATCACATTGTGTGTTGCCCAAAGATCTATCCTCGGTCCAGACCTATGGAACATGCCTTATGATGGGCAACTGAGACTTGAGATACCAGATGGGCATGCATGATCAGCTATGTGGATGATTTGCGGCTCTAGCCGCTGGACGCACCGTTGAATAAGTGCAACTTAGGCTAGATATGCTAATGCGCCTGGTAGACTGGGTGACTGCTTGCCAAATCAGTTTAGCACTGGAGACTTCTGAAGGGGTCATCATGTCATGTTTTCCTGTCATCTTTCCTGTCTCATTGCTCTTTTTCTCAATTTAATCATATCCGCAATCCTAATGGTCGTCTCCTTGACTATGTTTTATCAAATGTTCCAGTTAACCACTTATCTGTATCTCAAGCCTTGCATCCCTATGTTCCTCCTGATTGTCGCTATCCTCCTTTATCTATAGATCTTATAGTCGATGAAATTAAATTTAACAAACCTCATCCTACTCCAAAACTTAACTTTTTAAAGCTAATTATGAAGCTATTAACCCAGAATTACTTTCAGTCAACTGGCTAGGTTTCTTTAGAGGCCTTAATTGTGAGGCTACTTTGGATAAATTTTACATATATATCTGTAATCTTATTCGCTGTTATACGGATCTTCAGATATTCCGTAAAGCAACTCAAAAGCCATGGTTTACAAAGCGAGTGCTTAGTGCCCTACGAGCAAAAGATAAGGCACATCGTGTCTTTAAAACACTCGGCACTATTGAAGCAAGATGTAATTTTAGCAGGCTGCGTGCTATTGCCAAAAAAGAGACCAGATATGCTCTGAAGACTTATTTCAGTAGTCTGGATAGCTCTCTTGCGGCTAATAATACAAAGCCTCACCTAATCATCTTCCCTTCCCAATTTCCTTTATTTGTATAAACGCATCTGAAGTCGAAGCTATCATCAATGCTCTTGATCTTAATATCAGCCCTGGGCCGGATGGTTTGCCAAACATGTTTGTAAAGGCATTAGCCTCATTGCTTACTTTTCCTTTATCTCTTTTCTTCAATTTAAGTTTGAGTACTGGTACTTTCCCTAAGCCTGGGAAAACAGCTAATATTGTGCCTATTTTTAAAAGTGGAGATCCTACGTCAGTTTTCAATTATCGCCCTATTCTCTTACTTCCCTGCTTTCCAAAGTTACTTGAACGGTTGGTTTATAATCGACTCTCAAACTCATTAGCTCCTATTATTGCTCCAGAGCAACATGGCTTTCTCAAAGAATACTCCACTACCTCTTATTTAATGGAGTTCACAAACAGTATTGCAAGAAATTTGGATAACCAACTACAAGCTGATGTGATCTTCACAGACTTCTACAAGGCCTTTGACACTGAGAATCATTTACTTCTTTGTCGTAAGCTTGAAGCTCTTGGCATTTCGGGTGCTCTTCTATCTTGGATGTCATCTTATCTATCGTGTCGTCCCTGTCGACTCTGGTACTACATCTAGTCCTTTTTATCCTTCATCTGGCGTTTCACAAGGCTCAATTCTTGGGCCTCTTCTCTTTCTGTTGTTCATAAATGATCTTTCCTTTGTAATTAATTCCGCTTGCCTCTTCAAAGTATTTCGAGCAGTTAAATCCCATTTAGACTGTCAGCTCCTCCAAACTGATCTGAATGCTCTAAACAAATGGTGTGCTTCAAACTATTTATGTCTTAGCATTACTAAATGTCATAAAATGACTTTTTCCCTCAAGGACTCTCCTATTAATTTTAATTATATATTAAATGATGCTTTGCTCTCTGAAATATTTAGTCATAAAGACCTTGGAGTAACCTTTGATCCAAAACTCAAATTTGATGCACATATTTTAAATGTGGTTACTAAGGCGTCTAGAGTTTCCGGGTTTATCCTTAGACATGTACATAAATTCAATAGCATCTCTTCTTCTGTCCGCCTATTTGTTTGTCTTGTTCGCCCTCTGCTTGAATACTGTTCTGTTATGTGCTCCCCCCGATATTCCTATCTCGTGTCTTCTTTAGAAACTGTCCAAAGAAAGTTCACGCGTTTTCTTTTCCTTAAGTTTAATTTACCGTATCAGCCCTATGAAAGTCGTTTATCTTTCCTATCTCTTCCATCTCTGATATCCCGACGAACTTATTTAGACCAATGTTTTTTGTATAAACTCGGCTACCATCAAGTGCCGCTAAATATTTTTTCTGAGCTGCGTTTCCGACAAACATCTCGTTCATCTCGGATGAATTCTTATTTCGTTATCCCACATGCTAGAAGTGATTTATATTTCCATTCACCAATTTTAAGAATCGTTCGAAATCATAATAATCCCGAGCTTGGTTCTTTCCCCTCTTCTTACATAGCATTTAAGAAAAAACTAAGAGACTTATTACTAGTTAAACTTTCAATTATAGAAATTTTATTATTCTTTTTCATTTAAATATTGCTGTAATTATTCTTTACGTTCCATTTTGTTATTGGATTATTTAGTTTGTAAGATGGAATAAATAAATAAATTGACAAAAAAGAAAGTTCCTACAGTAAAGATGATCAGTATTGGAGAAATACTAATCAAATCAAAGCCAGCGGTGAAGTATCTAGGGCTACTGATCGACTCAAAAATAAGTTTCTCTGAGCATATCAGGGCAACGGCTGAGAAGGCTGCTTCCGGCATATCGGCTTTGAGTTAACTTATGGCCAACGTAGGATTACCCAACCCATCAAGAAGTTGCCTCTTGTTAAATGCCATAGGATCAGAGTTACCGTATGGAGCAGAAATATTGGGCGACACGTACCGAAAATCCCTGACACAGGTACAAAGAAAAGGAGTGCTGAGGATTGCATCTTCGTATTAGACAGTCTCTGACAGAGCGGTGAAAGTCAACGCAGGTATGATACCTGTTGCCCCTCTTGCTAGAGAGCGCTGCGCTATTTATCTGTATCAAAATCAGGACACGAGCGGAGACTGTTGCCCCCGAAGAGAGACACTCACTGAACGATTGGTATCAGTCTTGAGTGAATCGCACGATTTCTATCTGACCCAGCTTTTGAGAGGACATGGGTGTTATCAGTCTGACTTAGACAAGAGTGGTAAGCCAAAGTCCACCGGCCGTAGATTCTGCCCAAGATAAAAAGACGATGCCTCACACTCATTTCTTGCGTGCAAGAAATGGAATATACTATATCGGGACCTCTACAAGGAGACGGGAGTGCTCACCCAGGATGCTCGTCGTGTAGTCACGGTGATGTTTAGATCGGTTGACAAATGGAACTATGTTGCACGTTATCTTCGAGCCGCCCTAAATTATAAAAGGGGCTTCTAGCAGCCAGGGACGATGAGGCTAGGAGATCGCTTGTCTAGCTATTCTTCTTCCTCCCCCCTCCCAATGCACGAGGGATCCACCACCTTGAAGGCAACTCACGGCGTAGCAAAATGAGACCTGGCCCGAATTAATGTATCAAACGATTCCAGACTAGTTCTCAGGTTGACAAGGGAGGTGATTAGTAAATATTCCAGTCATTCTTGAGCATTGGAGCCCTACACTTACTGCGTTAATTGAACTCACCCCGCCAACCAAACAAAAAGTATAGGTCTTATTGTAAGTAAAATTCTATTTTTTATGAGAATGCAAGATATTAAGTCAAGTGCAATATCTTTCGTTGGAATTATTTTGTATTTTCGTTAATTTCGTGATACTTTAGAGTCAAATCTGTTCACAACTGATGGGTTTTGAAACGTTTTTCCGTCGTTCCTTGTCATAGTTGTTACTTAGATAGACCGGTTTCGATAGTGGACCCTCCTCTGTGTCTTTTTTCGTTGTGGTTCGTATTTTCCCGGTAGTGCGGTACTTATTAACAAGGCATTGTTTCGTTTGTTTTTTTGCAAGCAAGTAGCATGTATGGGTCGTTGTTCTTTAATTGTTTTCCTTTATTTGATGGGTATGTTTATGGTGCTTTTCGACAGATGAGTAAAATTCGGTGATTTTATTTTCACTTCTATGGGTTTATATAATTTGTTCCCGTGTTCCTATGACCAAACCCTTAAAACCACATAAAAGTACAAATATATTCATTGACTTTTACTTACCTGTATAAAAGAACCATAAAAATCCTATGCAGCAAACAAAAATAATTAAGGGAGAACAATCCATACAGAAGGGAGTCCTGCTTCCTGCTCGCATAAAAACGAACGAACATTACCTGGTTACTAAGTGCCAGACGATGTGGACAAATACTAATCAGAACGAAAAAAACACTGAAGATGGGGCACTGTCGTAACTGGTCCATTGAAGAAACAATTGTGACAAGGGACGACAGAAAAATGTTTTGCAACCCATCAACATCAAGCCAACATTACTTTGGACCAGGTCTTATTTTTCTACGGCGTGAGTTGCGTTCAAACTGGTGGATCCCTCGTCCATTGGGAGGGGAGGGAGGAAAAAGAATAGCTAGACAAGCGATCTTCCAGCCTAAACGTTGAAAAACTAGGCAAATATTAAGGACCCGTTTACAACTAGCTTTCAAATAATCGGCTGAATTAAATTAAACTACTAACGAAATTGTTTGAACTATTTCTTCTCTATGTTCTAACAATAAAGCTGCAAGTTCGCAATAAGGTTGATACTACTTCAACGTTATTTTTTCAGTGAAAAAAAAACTAAGGACTACCTAAAATACTATGAAAAGCATTCCGCTTCACCTCTCTAAGTTCGAAAAATAAGTTATCATATAAAAAGGACGTTGCATATGAGGTAGAAATAATTTTAACCCAAGACAGAGCATTTCAATAGGTACCTCAAACAGGCCCTAATAATAAATAAATTCCCAATGTCTCTTTTTCCCGAATTTAATTCTCCGCAAAAGCGCATATTGGTATGTTGATTTTGTCTTTTCCATTTTTGCAAGACTTTTGAGCTATACATGTACAGCCGGCTTGAGTGTATTTTACTTGTAATAAGATAAAGTAAATTATGATTCCGTCAATTATTCACGCTACATGGATTAGGGCCAGGTGATTAAATGCTTTCTTATCAATTAACCATTGCTCGTACAACTCTTTTCCCGACGAGTGAACCAGAAAAACCAAACGGATGGCAAACAATTTAAAGTGTCTGCTGATAACGTTGATGTGGTTCGGGTCGTAAGTCCTTGGAATTCAAATAAATCGTGTTATAGCTCTCGTTCGCTATTTCAAAAGCAAACAGATTTTGTGCCATTGCCCTAAATACATATTTCTCCGTTGTCCTCCAACTTGCAGCGCAACAACAAAGCCAAGAACAACAGCAGCAACAACAACAAGAAACAACAAAACTCCAGCAAGCAAAAAGGGCATCACCTACATCTCAATTAAATATCAACAAACATTACATGGCGCATACAAATTGATAAACAAATTCACAGAGTCAACAAATTGGCAGTGAAACGGTGAAACTGTAAAGAATGGAGCTGCGGAGCCCAAGCCAAGTTAAGCCAACCCAGCTTGGGGGCCATGTTTGATTTCTCATCTCGTTCGCGTCACTATTTGTGGCATTATGGATCCGGTCGCCATTTTGGGTGCCAGGCGGCAGAATATGGGGATGTGGATCTGAGCAAACTCAGCAATGACAGACGACGACTTCGTCTCGCTCTTTTCTCCACTGGCGCTCGAGAGCTTGTTCTCATCTTGATTATTGAGAGCTTCCTAGCTTTCCGCACTTTTGCCCACCCAGCGTTTAGAGACGTCATGTCAACAATGCCATGGAGCACGCCATGTTACAGGAGACTGGTGGCGATGACGACGTCGGAGTCGACGTGCCGATGGAGGCAAATTAAGCAACAAATCCACCTCAGGATTGAACAAATATAAAAACACATCAGTCAATAATGGGGTTCCCAAAGTTCTTCATTAAATATGAAACTAAGAAACTCGGCAGTTTGGCGCACACACAAGTGTATCTGCAGGCACATCTCCTCCATCCGCCCGAGGACTTGCTTTCTTCCCGAGCTGACATAGTGGATGTACACGGGAAACTTGCGCTAGTCGATGCAAAAAACTGGCGCCTACTCGACTGTATGTCAGGAAAATGGAGAGCCGTCGAATCCTTGTGTCTATTACTCACAGTCACTTCGTTCTGAAATAGAAACTGTGCTAAAAAGCAAAGTGAATCGCCAAATATTTAACGAGAACATCCAACGGGATGGATATGTGTGCCTCGCACTACTTCCTGTTTGAACGACCGGCAATGGGGTGGCATGTGGAGTTTGGTTGGAGCGAAGGGTGCGGTGTAGTCAACAGACTTTGCAGCGGCGCGGCGTTAAGGAAGAGACCATTAACATTTTTCACTTTATTTGCCTAGTAACGATTTCGAACAGAACAGCAAATACAGATCCCCACTAGGAAATTTTGCCTTCTCTGTGTTTGGGAAAGGTGAATCGCTTGGGACTTGTTTATGCAGAATAATGGCGAATTTCTTACTTCATCTATTAATTTATCTAGAGGTCAGTTACTTGTATCGGTTGAAACAACTGAGTGGAGTTGAAAATCGTTATGGGTGAAAGTGAAACCCACAACATGAATAGCATAATCGTAGTTGGGTAAGGGTGCAGATGCCAAGGTTAATTTAATTTTGTGAAATTGATTGCATGATTTGATAACAATAATGTCGCGATAATAAAGAGGTGTTGTTAGAACCCATGTTGCACTACCACTCTGATGCGACCCGCAACGATATTCAATAACAGCTCGATAGGATGCTGGTTATATCAGCCTACTCTTAATTTTCACGCGATCTTAGCTCAATTGTAGATATAAGATCTACAAGGATACGCACATTAAATCATCAATCCTGGGGGAACTATCTTCACTTTAGACGCTTTATGGCTCATTTATAAGGAGTGATTTATAGGAAATGATTCCTGTTTCCCTATATAAAGCGTGATTTTCAACAATCTAAATTTTCATGAGTCAATTCGTTTGTTTTATCTGTTCTGTAGTATGCGAATTTCTGTTGAAAAAAAACCCATTTCCAAAATGCATCAGCAACGGTCAGCGCCTCAATATTATCCTCATATTACTTTCCCTTGAGTTCCTCCTTAAGTCGGAATCCTTACTATGGAGGGTACGCAATTGGAAAGTATTAGAGGACTAATCAATCAGTAATCACTGGTATATTCTGCTTGAAATCCGAGTTGCTGTCTTCATGCTCATGCTATCGACCTTCCACGATTGGGTGAAGTATGTTATTGACGGGATGGATGTCGAGGTACTCGCAATGCTACTTGAAAATTTTTAGGCGACTGAAGGGCTAGCAAAAACGTGGTGAACTCAACTATCAGCAACATCACATCTGCTTGCAGCGCTTCTATGTGCCATCTGTGACCCCGGCACAGCAAGCTTGCAATGTTCTGGTGAAGCACTGAAACGTCTGAAAAGCGAAGAGAGTCTTGGGATTGGGATGAGAAATACAACCAGAGTGCAGCATATAAGTCTGCCAGGAAATACTTTCACAGACTAGTTAACAACGGTAAGGCTCGCTGCTGGCAAAATCTTATGGACAATGTAACCAAAGATCCGTGGGGTCTTGGCTTCAAACTCGTCACGTGGAAGCCTGCTAGCAGTACAAAAGATGAACGAGATAGTGCGGGTATTTTCCTCGTCAATCTTGACGCTATCCAGGTGGAAAACCAGCTAAATTCCCACTCTTCATGCATTTGGAAATTGAAGTCGCAGTCCTATAATTGAAAACAAGGAAGGCTCCAGAATCAGACGGTGTCCCAGCTGAAGTTTTGCAGGTTTTCTATTACCTTGCTGCTCAGCACATTCAACGCTTGCCTGTGGGAAAGATTCTTCCCGGAACTTTTTAGGGTGGCAAGGTTCGTACTGATCAGGAAGAGGAAGGAATATCCCAGGTCACCATCTGCATACCGGCCGTTGTGTAAGCTAGGCCCAGCTGAAAGAGTACTTAAGAATCTTATTGAAGGATTTGGGCTACTGGAGGCCTCTCTTTTCGGCAATAAGGACTTAGAGCAGTTATAAAGGTGGGAAGTGCGGTCTAACAAGCAAAAGCACACATCTGTACTAAGAGATGGATGGTTTTGTTGGTGGCACTTGATGTTCGGCACGTCTTCAATTCTGATAGGAGAGCGAATATTCGGGATAGATTGGAAAACTATCATCAAGTTCCACAATATCTTATTATGTGGTTTTTGAGGGACTACCGAATCCTGCTTCATGACACGACGTAGAACCGACGAAAAATAGAAGTAACCTTCGTTGATGCTCAATGATCCATCCCCGCTCCAGACCTAAAAAAACTATAGTACAACGGGCATCTCAGATTAGAGCCGTGGCATGAATCAGCCTGATCGGTTATACGGAGGATGTTGCACTACTGTTTGCTGGATGCAAAGTCAAAAAGTTGAAACTTAGACCAGGTACACTAATGCGCCAAGTGAGAGACTGTTTGGCTGCTGATGAGCTCAGCCTAGCACTAGAGAGAATGCAAGTAGCTGTAGTGGTTTGAAGGATTTTCCTGGTCCGTTAAAGACTTCAGCGTTGGTCTGTAGCCTCGGTGGAATTGGTTTGTCTGAGGACGTATTGCGTTGTCGTGGAGTGGATCCTTTTCCACAGCACATGGGTCCACCACAAAAAAATTTCGCATTCAGGAATTTGAAGATAAAACGTTGCGGTTCGATAGTGTCGAGGCAAAGGAAACGGAACGAAGGAATGGAATACTAAAAAGTGACTGACCGAGCCTGATTAACGCGCACGGGACTCGAGAGGATTTCATCATTACCATTGGTATGTACGACCCCGAAATAAGAGTGGGGCATCCAGGTGGAAGCGGTGCCACCTCGCATCTTAACGTGTTCATTTTACGCCAAATCTTGTACTAGTTCATGGCAACCAATTTGCGCAGAAATATCATTACTACATTGACAAAGTCCTCGAATTTTTATCACGACAGTTTGTACGTTGGTTTGATCATAGTTCAAATAACTTCAGGGAGCCTGGGTTTGCATTTTCAACGCTCGTCTGTGTATTTGCGCTATTTCGAGATGTTCGATGTATAAACCGGTTGTCAGCTGAGTAATACGGACATCGCCGTATGTGTGTGGAAGAACGCAGTAGAAAACCAACAGAGAGTATAGGAGTTTGATAGCTAACCCAGGAGCGATCGATGTCTTTGGTGGAGATTTGGAAGACTCAACCCGTTGCTTTTCGTGCAATCTGATAATTATTCTGTCCAAGTACCGCCAATGGGTCTAATTTTGCCTCTTTTATATTTGCGTGTTGTTGATGCGAATGTTATAGATGGAGTTTCCGTTGGGGTATCTTGGATAGGTGATTCCGGTAGGTGGCAAATCTTGGTCACGGGGCGCCTGGTAACTCTGCCATGTACTTTGATGGATACGACTTGAACTATACGATCAGCACCTGGGTGTACTTCCACAATTCTTGCGATCGGCCATTGAGTTGATGGGAAGTTTTCCGTTTTAAGAAGCACAAGGTCACCGACTTGGAAATTGGGTCTGATGCTCATCCATTTCGGTTGTTGCTGCCGAGGTATTCAAGTCTCCATAGATTCCAAAAATGTTTCCTTATCTGTTGAACCATTTCCCACATTTTGCTGATATGCTTGTCAGATGCGATTGTTGGTATTTCAAACAAGTTGCTCCCTATTAAAAAGTGTCCAGGAGTGATGGCCAAATGGTCCCTTGGATCGCTGCTCACTTCGCATAGAGGTCTTGAGTTCAAGCATGCTTCTATCTGAGCTAGGAGAGTGTAAAGTTCCTCGATACTCAAGATTCATTCTCCAACCGACTTGACTAAATGCCGTTTCATTGAGAGCTTCCTAGAGTCCACCAAAGTGTGGGCTTCAAGGAGGAATGAATTTCCACTGAATCTCTACGGTTATTAGAAGATCCTCGCATTGGATTGAAACCTCTGCAAATGAATTGCGTAATTGTCGTTCGCTGCCCACAAAGTTGCTTCCACAGTCGCTAAATATGGTGGTGCACTTCCCTCTTCGTGCAATGAATCTTCGAATTGCGGTAATGCACGCTGGTGTCGATAAATCGCTTAAAGCTTCTAAAAGGAAAGCTTTAGTGGAGAAGCACACGAAGACAGCTTTATAGGCTTTAGTGGCTTTCGTCCCACGTCCACTGTTCCATTTGATTGTTATTGGCCCATCGTAGTCCAGGCCTGTTTGTGCGAAGGGAATTTCCATTTGCAATTTTGGTAAAGGTAGCTGTCCCATTAGCTGGCTCTCTGGCCGAGCAATAGTCTTGAAGCACGTAATGCATTCATGAAGGATCCTTTTCACGAACGATTGTGCATTAATGATGAGAAACTCTTGCTGCATTGTTGCTAAAACCAACTGTAGCCCTTCATGTAATGTTTTAAGATGATTTTTTGAGACGATCAATTTGCAAATGAATCTCTCGGATGTATAGCTGGGCGTTTTGCAGTTTCATAGACTGGTGCAAACTGTAGTCTGCCAGTAGTCCTGAGGATGCCATTAGAGTCAATCATTGGAGTTAGGTGCATAAGGCTACTATTATTGGCGACTTGTGAACTACTGCGCAACATTGATAATTCTTTTGCAAAAGCATGCTGCTGAGAGAGTTGTATGCAGTTGTTTTTTGCTCCCTGCAGCTCATCAAAGAACCCACTCGTTTATTGTCTTTATTTGATGCATTATGTTTGAATCGACGTATGTATACTATTACCGTCAAGAGTTTTGAAAGTGACGACTATCTGCTGAATATATCTGGCTCTTGGGTGGTCTCTGCTGCTACTATTTCACTGGTGCGTATTTTATTTGTGACGGCATTGTGCTCTGTTGCTGAAACTGCTAAATTTGATGCTGTTGAGATTTCTTGATTTGCTAGCAATTCTGGACCATTCCACCATAAGAATGAGTGAATCAGCTGTTCTGGTTGAATCCCTCTTGAAGGAAGATCAGCGGGGTTATTGGTAGAGTGAACATGGTGCCAATCATCTGGGTTCGAGGCTTCATGTATCAGGCTTACACGATTTGCGACAAATACCTTCCATGTAGCTGCTGATTTTTGGATCCAGGCTAAGACGACTGTTGAATCCGTCCAGAATGAGTGTTGATGTTTGCCCATTTGCATGCTTGTTTGAGTTGCTTCATCATTTCCAGCATTAGAACAGCCCTGTTAAGCTCAAATCGTGGGATCGATATCGTTTTTAGCGGAGCGACTTTAGATTTTGCACTCAGCAAACAGGTTGATATATTTCCTTCTGTGGAGATTACTCGCAAGTAAATTGCTGCTGCATAAGCTGCATTCAATGCGTCGCAGAATCTGTGTAGTAGTGCTTTGACGTTTTGTGTGGATCCATTCCATCTGGGAGTTTGCAGCTCCTCATGATGATCGGTAATTGTCTCCGTATTTCAACCCAATCTAGCTGGAGGGACTTCGTCATCCCAGCCTAACTTTAGAAGCCAGAGTTTCTGGATGGTAATTTTCCCAGCGATAATACAGGGTGAAGGATTATGTCAGTAACTTCAGAGTGTGCACCGCGTTCGTAAATTGCTAGTTGCTGCAGTCTGCGAATCGCTAAAAATGGGGCACATAAGCCCTCAATGGCCAATTAGTTCCTTTGTGCTAAATTTCCACTGAATGCGCTGATATTCTCGATCGTTTTCGTGGACTCGTTTCTGTCGATACATTTTCTTTATGTTGGCAGCAATAACGTAGCGATGATTGTGCCATCTTATTAACACGTGGAGAAGGTTTGATTGTATTGTATAGCCAACTTGGAGAAGATCATTAAATGATTTGCCACCGAGTGATTTTTGTGAGACGTTAAAAACTTCCCGCAGCTTTGTGGTGGAGCTTGTTTCCTTTATAACTTGATGATGGGGTAGGTAATAACAATCCGTGTTTTGGATGAAATGGTCTGGTACCTTCTCCATATGACCAAGTCCAAGGCATGGTATTCCTTCTTTCGATCAGGGTGACTAGACAGACGCTTTTATAATTGTCTGAGTCGAATATATGCTATTCGTACTGACTCCTTCAGGTGCTTGTTCAGATCACCGGTTGGCTTGAACGGTAACATGACTGTGTAAGTTCCATCGGTTGGTGTGTTCAACGTAATGTTGCTCAACTTCAAGGTCTTTTGACGTCTGTTTATGTGCAATGGACGGCTCCTCAATTTCCCAAAATCGTTGAAGGGTGTTATCAAGCTCCTCATAAGCTAGAAAGTATGTTGAGCCTGGTTCTGTGCGCGTGTAAGCCATTGATCGGAATACAACCCAACCAAGCTTTGTCTTTTGAGCAAATTGGCTGTCCTTGAATGAAACTAAGGTCGAAAATGCTACCATGTATGTTGGCACCAAGAAGTATGTCAGTGTGTGATAGATGATTGAAACCAGGATCTAAAAAATCTCAAATTTCTGATGTGTTTGAGCAAGTCTATGTTGATACTGATAGCTAGTAACACGGCTGTAATTTTTGGGATGATTAATGCTGAGAATTGTGAGTGATCGTCTTTCCTATCCTTTCCTAGATTGGCAGTGACCTTTACTACTCCTCTGTACGTTACTACCTCTGAGCATACAACACCCCCAATCGATATTTTGTAATGTTTGCATGGTAACCCCAGCAGTTGTACAGCAGACTCCGTGGTGAATGATTTCTGTGAGCTAATGTCCAGTGATGCTCGCAGCCCTAAAGTAGTACCTTCATTGGTTTTGATTGCGACAATTGCTGTAGCAAGTAGTACCTGAGTGTTGGACAGAAATGCGTTATGCGCTTGTGCCTGAGTGAAAGGCATTACTGGCAAAGACGATTCCATTAACTTTGGTTTAATGCATCCACTGTCTACCATGTGCAATAGAATGTTATGTCGTTTCGTACAGAGCTTGCAATTTTTCTTAGATTGGCATCTTTTCACTGCATGTTAGTCTGAAAGGCAGTTGAAACCCAACTTCTTACTTTTGACCAGTTGCCGCCGTAAGTCTACTGATGTTTCTTGAATTGATCGCATTTAAACAAGTGATGATGATTATCACACATTACGCAGCGTGTTGGTTGAACTTGATGCGGCGTTAGTCATAGTCCTTTTGGGTGGCCTTGACTTCACTGAAGAGGAGGATAATGTTAAGGCTTCTAACATTGTAAATCGTCGGGTTAAGAAGATCATAAAATTTGCAAGGGTTGGCACTTCCTTACTTCCGCTGATCGTTTTTTGTTACTCAGACCTTGATTCCTTATCGAGCTTGCTGTTCAGGATGAAAACTATAGCGTCTTCACACCTGCAATAAGCTGGTTGGTTGTGTTGACCATGTCCCTTAATCCAGTAGCGTCGTTTGATTGACATAGACTTGTGTTCCACCAGCGTTGCATTAGTTCTTGTGCTATCTGTTTCTCGTTATCGTTACGTTCACACTGTAGCGATCAAGTGGCTTCATAGTTGTTACTAACTATGTTGAGGTGACTTATAAGTCGCTCAGCTTCTCCCCTCAGATTGCTGCGAAGGTATTGCATCTTCTGTACGCTGGACAAAGTTGCGCTGTCATAAACCATACTTTGTAAAGGTCACGAAACGCGGTCCATTTGCCATAATCTCTATCGAATATGGCCAGCTTCATCCGCTCTAACTGAAAACCATCTCCTCCACTTTTGATCGGCTGTCTTGAAGATCCGGCTTGAAACGATGCAGCGTGGAATCGGTTGATTCCATCTTTAAAAATAGCCTTGTATTCCAAGACAAGATCTTCCATGTGTTCATAGTCCTCAGTATACTTCTGCAGTATTGTCTTGTCTTCCTCCGCTTTCAACTGATCATGCGTTTGGGCATGTATTCCTCAACATCCCTTCCACTGTTCTTCGAGACGCTGCAATCTGGTCTCGAAATACGGCAGAGAGTGACAACTGGGTCCACCTTTCTTTGCATTAGTGATGATCTGGTTAATGCCGTCGAAGTTTGGGTTTTGGTGTGTGATGAGTTTAGCCATTTCTCCTTCACGATACCTTCCTTGACGTACTGAATGAATTACCGGAAGACTCTTGTTCTGATCTTGAATTCAGAATGAAATCTAATGTTGAGGCTAAAGATTTTTAAAGTGCACAACAGTGAAATGTAACGTGGAAACTGGTGATGAAAAAAAAATGCCGAAATAATAAAAATCCCATCAAGCTTACATTTAAAAATTAATCAATTGACCATGTCAGAGCTTAAGGAAAAGTGGGAACAGCGAAATCTGACTACGCAAGGACCAAAGGCTACACTGATTCCACGCTTGCGTGACGTGATTGAATCGGTAGGCACGTACCTGAATTTGGATGAACCCTCAGATGCGGAAAAAGGCACAGAAGGTGGAGAAGCAGAAACGCCAAAATCAAAGGAACTGGAAAATGCGCTGATGCAGCAAGAGCAGCGACAACAGTCAGCCAGCTTAACTGCGTAGCTAAATGAACAATCAGCGAAGTTAAATGAGCAATCAACGAGGCTAGACCAACGGGCAATCGAAATCAAGGCAAATTTACAAAAACAGTTAACTGGTTTGCAGGCAGATTTGCAAAAACAGTCAACCAAAATAAAAGCGCAGCTCGGTAGTCAGACCAACCAAATTAAATGCGTCGAGGAAGGTAGACCAGGTTGAGGAGAAGGTCAGCTAGGTCTAGGAGAGAATCAGCCATGAAATGGAAAAAATCAAAAAGAAATTGGAAGCAGTAGCAACTACATAGTAACCACCTCACCAGCCCAGATTATAACCGCGGCGTAAAGTGCATCCAGAAATGTGGAAGCACCAATATTCGACAGGAAAACGGTCTGGAGTATTTACAAAACCCATTTTGACGACGCCACTAGGCCAAATCACTGGAATGACGAGGAACGAGCAACTGCATTCATTCTTGCTCTAACAGGCCCAGTTGCCGAGCTTTTGCAGACTATTCCCGTTGAGTTGCACTCAAACTCGGCTGCCATAATGAATGCGCTTGACATGCGCTATGAAAACGATCATCTGATGCAAATTTATCGGTCGCAGCTACGGCATCGGATGCAGAAGTCTGCCGGAGCCCTACAGCAGCTCGCCCAAGACATTCAGCGACTACCACTTTTGACTTACCCAGCTTATGGCCCAGAACATCGAGATGGCGCAGCATCAGAAGCATTCATTAGCGCACTGGAGGACCAGGAATTGCAACAAGCTGTGCGTTTTGTACCACTACTTGGATTCACGAGGTAGAGAGCGGTGAGTGCAGGTATGACCGCGTGGAAATTGACCGAGAACCGCAGGTTAATGGTGCGCCTAGCTGTTGGAATTGCGCTGAGAAGGGGAACCTACAAAGGGACTGCACGAAGCGAAGAAAACTCAGCTATTGTCTAGAGTGCGCAGCTAGGAGGAGATCCAGACTGAGTCGGTAGCCTAGAATGGAGGCCCTTCAAACTGAGGGGTCGGGAAACATGTAAAGGCCAACTTCATGGGGCAGAAGTTGGCTAAGAGGATCGGCATTCCCAGCACCACCATCACCGTGCCAAGACTACAACGTGGAAACGTGGATTTATGCCCTCCTGGTCAAGTTTACGGAGAACATTGCACCTTATTATCGACACAGGTGCAACCCGATCGATTATCCGACCAGACCTAGTGAGGTAAAAACTACTTCACAAGGACAGGATTTTCTCACTACTGACAGCTACGGGAGAGACTGCACCTTCAGATACAGTTGGGAGACCTTACGTTCCAAATAATTTTCTGGTCGCAAACACGATTGATGACTGCATTCTCGGAATGGGTTTTCTGCAACCACATGGAATCAAATTGGATTAGCGCTAACGGGTATTGAACGCCATTTCAATACCCATTAGCGCAGATCCAATTTGACGAAGTATTGATGGAGGATTCGAGCATCTAAATTTCTAAGATGAATGTGGTAGAATGCACCGACACTTATGTACCGAAATCTTCCGAGAGCATTGTATGGGCCAAGCTTGATGGTGATTCTGGAGACTACCGATCTTATCTGATAGAGCCAACGAAGATGTCGGAATCGAGAGGTTTGATTGTAGAACGAAGCCTTGTATGATCTATAAGGAATGGATATGTGCCAGTTAGAGTCCTTGACACCGCTGACTCAACCATAGGCATCAAAGCGGGAGAAGTCATCGGTAGCTGCCAGGTTGTCTCCACCATCACCTCTCTGGTAGCTACTCTCGACCATCATTGGAAAAAAAAGTCAGACGCAGACAAAGGCCGAAAATTCACGTAGGCAATATTGAAGTAGACTAAATTGCCAGTGTGGCTATTCAAGGAAGCCTCTGACCTGGTCACCAAATATAGTGACATCTTCTCAACAAGCCCGGATGACCAAGGCTGAACGAGTATGGTAACTCACGTCATAGATATACAGGGAGCCAAGCCGATTCAACAGGCGCCGAGACGTCTTCCTATAGCCAAAGAAGGAGAAGTAAGCGCACTGATCTGATATGGAAAAACAAGGTTTTATTGAGCCTTCTTTCAGTCCATGGGCCGTGCCAGTAGTTCTAGTAAAGAAAAAGGATGGTAGCACTCGCTTTTGTGTTGATTATAGGCAGACTAACGACGTCACTAAGGAGGATAGTTATTCGCTTCTACGCATTAACGACATCATAGACACTTTCGCCGACGCAAAGTGGTTTTCTACACTTGACCTCAAAAGTGGCTACTGGTAGGTAGAAATTGACAAGAAGGACCGAGAGGAGACCGCATTTTCAGTTGGGACCTGATTGCGGGAATTTGTAGTGATGCCACTTGGGCTTTGCAATGCTCCAGCCACTTTCAAACGCCTGATGGAATACGTGCTACGTGGCCTAACCTGGAAGATTTGCTTGGCATACTTAGATGGCATCATTGTTATCGGGGAACGTTCAAAGAGCATGTGCGGAACTTAGAAGATGTGTTCTCCCGTTTGCAACTGGCAAATTTGAAACTTAGTCCCGACAAATGAACCCATTTCAGCTGAAGTAAAATACCTGGGACACATCGTATCAGCAAAAGGGGTCAAAGCAGACCCTGAGAAAATTGCAGCCGTGAAAAGCTGGCCAACATCAAACAACAAGCGCCAACTACGAAGTTTTCTGAGTGTGGTGACCTACTATCAAAGATTCGTCAAAGACTTTGCCAAAATAGCTAAGTGTCCCCATCGGCTAACCGAGAAAAATCGTCTATATGTCTGGAATGAACAATGCCAGGCAGCCTTTGAGACCTTGAAGGAGAAGCTGTGTGAATCACTCGTTCTGGCATATCCAAAACCCGCAAAAATGTTTGAGGTTGACACCGATGAGAGCTACGGCGGGATTGGAGCTGTACTCTCCCAGTAGATCGATGGCGGAGAAAGAGACCTCTCGTATTACAGTCGAGCTCTCAAAAAGTGAGAGGAACCACTGCGTGACCAGGAAGGAGCTATTGGCTATAATAGAGGTCACCAAGCAGTTCCACAAGTGCCTATATGGCCAGAAATTTGTTCTTCGAACAGAATATGCATCGCTGAGATGACTGTTTAACTTCAAAAACTCCGAGGGACAAGTTCCGAGATGGATCGAAAGATTACATTCATACGATTACAAAATTGTTCATCGGAAGGGCGGAGTTCATGAAAATACTGACGCCCTATCTTTTCATCCATGTTCAGCTGGCTACAAGCATTGTCGACGGGTTGAGGAAAGAGATGGCACCACCCTGAAAAGTTATTGGGCACAATCGAACTCCCTTCAGTTAGAGGGTGGTGTACTCAAGCAGAAATGGGACAGAGAGGTCACTTTGGTGTGAACAAAACCTTAGCGAAATTACGGGAAAGGTTTTATTGGGTCCACGCTCGAGAAGATGTAGAGGGCTGGTGTCGTAGATGCAAAATATGCGCTTCCATCCAAAGTCCAAAGCGACGACCGAAATGACAAATGCAAACCTATAACGTGGGTGTACTGCATGAAAGGATTTCTGTGGATATTGCAGAACCCTTTCCTGAATTTGAATGGGGAAATCGATACACGCTGATTGTGGCCGATTATTTCAGCAAGTGGCCCGAGGTCTACCCCATTCCCTACCAGGAAACAACTACTGTAGCCGAACAGCTAGTGTTAAAATCGGTCAGTATGTACAGCGTACCTTGTGAACTACATTTAGATCAAGGCCAAAACATTGAGTCACTGGTTTTCGGTGAAATGTTTGAGCTGCTGGGAAGACAGAAAACAAGGACAACACCACTGCATCCCTAATCCGATGGAATGGTCGAACATTTCAACGGCACACCCAATAAACACCTGGCCAAGATGGTTGACGAGAACCAAAGGGACTGGGATCGGCACATCCCATTATTCTTGATGGCGTATAGAGCTGGTGAACATGCATATAAAGTTGGGAATACCCCCTGAGAAATCCTAAACGATCTAGGAGTATGCACGTGAGTGAGTTGAAACAGATACATTGGATAGTGCGAAAACACCTCGAATCGGCCACTGACCGCACGAATACCAGGTATTATCTAAAGGCAATTTCTACTGGCTTCCAGCAAGATGACTTCCACAACGGCGGAAGGGTAGGTCTCGGAAGTTGCAGCATAATTGGAAGGGACCATACCGAGTTACAAAGCGGATCAACGACGTCGTATATCACATACAGGAACCCCGTAAGCCGAGGGCCAAAATGAAAATCGTGCATCTAGACCATCATGCTCCATATTACATCTAGGGAGACTTGACTACAACTGGCGACACATCTTTTCGGGGCGAAAAGAACTGAAGTGGGGCAGTAACACATGCCCAAACAATTGTACGAGCTACTGTCGCAATTGTTGTCGCAACTATTAATAACATCATGATCAATAAACAAATGTACTCGAAAGCAGAAGTACCAACCAAGTAGATCCATGATCAATATCTGAACGTAACGTCACTGTGCTATAGCGAATTAATTAATTAAGATTATTTGATATTATATAATACAATTGGAAAAAGGAGCAGAAACCAACCAACACTATCCTAAAATTATTTATAATTTAAACACAACAGTGAACTTTGATCCTACACCTAATATGTTATAGCCTTTATCCTATATTAAAAACAAATTCTATAGCAATATTCCTAGCCTTCGCGTTTAACATTATCTCTAACCTAATATAATAAACATAACCTATACCTAACCTATACCTAATTTTTAACACACATAAACAACAACACTAAATGTGGCAGTAATGAGCTTAAAATCAGAAACTAAATAACGACAAACACCAAAACTGAAAATAAACACGAATAATTTAGACATTGTCTTTCAGCCACCAATACCTAAATTGCGCCGTCTCAACTCGATCAGCTTCAACGAATCCAGCAAATGAGTAACTTTATTGAAATCGTTGGTCTCGTAAACTACAATTCGGAGGATATTTCATCTTCTTATTGGTGGCCCATCTTTGTATGTGATATATGATTGGGACACTCTCAGAATCAAAAACATATCGATTCATGTCCAAATACACGAATGCTTCTGGAGGAATGAAGCCAGTAGCGAGGCAAGTCGCAATATACCCGTCTGTAGGGTGGAACGGCAGTGAAATCCAAGGGTTTTCACTCACAGTGACAGATCTTGCAATATGATTCCGAAGAAGTTTCAATATAAAGATATCGACACTTGTCACTTGAGCAGTTTGATAAATTCTTCTATTCGGTATATAATGTTTCCAATCCGTCTCTGGCTTTCCGTACAAACCAGTACATGTACGAAGACATTTCCTTTCGAAAACTCTTAATTTTTCCAAAGTACTAGCACTCTGGTTGTACATGTCAAAACTGGTTTAACAAGGGTCTTGTAAAAGATAATTTTGACCTTTTGATCAATGTATTTGGAATGAAAGAGTCTTCGTGACTTCTGCGCATTGACTTTCATTCGCCAATTGTCAGTGTACAGCTGTACATCATTGAATATTTTTTGGAGATTTCTCTGAACTATTGCAGCTTTTCGGTCTGCCGTATAGATGATCAGATCATCAGCAAACGCCACCAATGATCGCGTTGGCGAGACGTTAAAATCAAAACCGTTCAATAGCTTGCGAATGAAGATTGAGAAGAGCAGAGGCGCAGTAACTGTTCCCTGCTGTAGACCATTCAAGACCTTGAACTCGCGCATTGTTGTCAGATTTCCATCAGTTACAACAAACGATTTTCCGTATAACATGTTGCACACCATGGCGACAAGGTATCTGGGGAACTTGTCCTGAAGGAGTTTAAAAATAAGTCCATCTAACTACACTGCATCGAAGGCTTTCTCCATATCAATGAGACATGCTCCAACACATTGTCTATCATTTCGATTCCAACAGATGTCTGAGGTCACTTTCGTTATTGCGTATGTGGTCGAATGCCTGGCACGAAACCCAAACTTGCAATTCGGCATCAACTCATATTCCTCAATGTGGGCGTTAAGTGCTTTGTTGAGTATCACTTCAAACACCTTGCTGATATTGAGCAGCAAGCTAATTGGGCGATAGCTTTTGGGGCATAAACATTCTTTTCCTTGCTTCAAGATCGGAAATACCTTAGCCTATTTCCACTCATTTGGGAAATATGAATTGCACAACATGTTGTTGAACAATATGCAATAATTCCTAATAGCAACCTCCGGCAAATGTCGGAGAACTCCATTTTGAATACCGTTAGTACCACATGATTTCTTGTTGTTTATCTTGTGAATTATGAAACAGAAGTCTTCGTAGCTGACAATATAATCAATAAGATTAAGCTTGGTATGAGGTCAGATGTTAATGTTTTATTGAAATGAAGTATTGATTGGCCGTTCAGGCTTGATTTAAAGTCGAAAACTTTTGCTTCAACGACCTCTGAAAATATTTCATTCCCTCTCTCAGGGTTCGGTAGATAAACCAATTCAAAATTTGTTCCAATCAGTGCAAGTTTATCCAATCTTTCACAAATAATCCTGTTTCCATTTCCATCCGGAGTCGTACTATCAATTTCGATACCAGCCCTATACCTTCACTCGAGACTTCTTGCGGAATATTCTATTCACTTTCACAAAAACACCATCTGGGTCCTGTGGGCTAATACCCCTTAAGTTTTCCGCCCATCGATTGCTGACGTCACTCCTGAAGTACGAACGGATTAAGTTCCGGACATTCTTCAGATGCGATTTCAAAAAAGCCAACGAGGGATGGTTGTAGTCCAAAAATCGTCGATAAATATTGTTGACGCGTGTGAGAAGAAGGCTTTTCATTCTTTTCAACCTTGCGATGGTCGGTGTTTCATATCTCTCCATATTGTTTCGATGTTTAATCTTGGGAACTACTTTCTCAATCGTTTCCAACGTCAGCTTCTCTAACTTCGACAAATAGAGATCTATTTGATCGTTAGTTAGATTTCTGTCATGAGGACCAATGAGCAAGAGTTGCCATCATCAGAAGGGGGACATTGCTTCTGGTAATCCCGATTAAACTTCTTTTGAAACTTTTCCCAGTCTGTTTTTTTGAAATTCAACCGATGGTTTTCATGTTGAACTGGAATGAGGAAGAAATCATCCCTTCGATGATTGGTTTCCATTACGATTGCGTTATGGTCACTATCGTAAGGAAGCACCTGCAGTTTCCGTTGAGGACTATTAAAGCTGAATTCAAGTCTTGCGTCTGCAATGTAGAGGTCCAAATATGAATTTACCCTAGGGTATGTTGGGAACTCCGACCTATATAGATTGCACCTGTATTCAATTTGGTTCTCTGTTGTCCACGATTTCAGGAATACACCTCTTGGATTATTGGTGGCGTTCAGCCATGATGTATGCTTGGCCTTCAGTTCACCAGCAAGAATATAATAATTATGTAGCCAGTTCAATTTGAGTATTTCAAACAAGTAATTGAGCTCCTCCTTGAGCTTGAGGACAGTCCCACTAGTTGCATAGACAGAGATAACGAAGAGGTTACCCCCACCTGGCAGTGAAATTTTGATAACGGACACGTCAAGAGATTCAAAGCTTTTGAATTCGATTTTTTCAATATTTTGGAAACAATAGGGTCTTGGAAACGATATCTCGGTGCCACCTCCCCCATCACCTTTTACCCTTGCGTTTCTTACGAATTCAAAATCCTTGAATGTCATGGAGTGCCATGAATTGAGGTGGTTTCAGTGAGAAGCATGATGTCAGGCTTTTGCTTAACAATAAATTCAAGGAGATAATCACGCCGATGTTTAGTAACAATGGAGTTGACGTTGATCGAGATGAGACGTATCCTATCCATGGGAATGTGACGGGATGACAAACTATTTTGAAAAACGAAATTGATTTTTTAGTCTTGTTTATTAATTCTATCTGAACGAGATTCCTGTTGTTGGTAGATTTTGAGAAGCAGCAGATGATGGCCACGTGCATTATTTATTTTATTTACATTGTTGTCTGCTGGTCCTCTAGCTGCAAGTGCAAATAATACCCCGGCTTTGACGAAGTTGGGAGGTAACATATTGTGATTTACTTTGGTTTGTTTCGGGGAAAATTTAACTCTTGCATCTTGATACCAAGGGCATCTTCGATATGATGCCAGATGACCAAATAAACCGCAATTAACACAGTATAATTTTTCCTTTGGCTCCATCTGAGCCAATTTGCATTCACCGGGGCGTGAATATCTTTGAATTTAACACAGCTATTGTGCATGGCACAATTGGCAGCCGAATGACCGAATCTTTGGCACCTGTAACACTGGTTGACCTCAGTTTTTTGGAGGCGTTCCCACCCCACAACTCTAAAGTTTAAGTACCTTACCTGTTGGAGGGCACTTGGACTGCTATCGTTAGAAATTTGGACCAAATAAAATGGTAATATTTTACCTTCAACAGTTGATCTCATTGAAGCAAAATTTTTCACACTGATGAACTTAACAGTTGGTGCTGCTTCCTGCAACATTTCAAGGAGATCAACTGTATTCTCCTCACAGTTCAAGCCCTTCAACAGGAGGGTCTGATTTTTTTCCGCCTTTGGCGTGTTTGTGAAGTGGGGAGCTTTTACACTATTAAGAGCATCTTTCGCCAGTTTGAAATCAGCCAGTGTTTTTGTCTTGATTCTGAGTTTATCAGCGGTCACTTTCTTAACTTCAGAGTTACCTATTTTATGTTCGGTTGCCAATAACCGAATCATATCTCCTCCACGCTGCCCAAAAACGTTAATTGGAGGAACTTTCTCATTTACCTTATTATTTTTAACAGGAGAACCAGCAGACACACCGGTTGGCTCCTTCTCCTTCTCATTATTTATTGATTATAAATATTCAATGAAATTATTACTACTATCAATATTACCTATGCTATCGTGGCACTTCATCTGGATGTCCATCTCGTCATTCATCGCAGGCAACACCGCATAGTAATTGGCGTTGTCGTTCGCTCCTCCTGCGCTTAGGATGTTTTCAGCATCATGGACTGATGTATAATATATATATATATATATATATATATATATATATATATATATATATATATATATATATATATATATATATATATATATATATATATACATATATATATATATACTTGTTTTGTTAATCATTCAAGTTGGTTAAGCAAAGTAGAGGATGCTTTTTAGATGAATACCCGTGATTTCTGTTCTGACCACAGTACAAAGATTCATTCAAGTGTGTGATAAAGCTTACAATAAAAAATCCAAAGTCGAACCATTTGAAACAAAATGGCGGCGCTCAAAGGTTGAAAAAAATTGAACAATATAAAAACATTTCAGGGTCAGGTCAGAAAATCAAAATGACGGCTAGGCTAAAATCGAAATCCGAAAATTTTCCAAAGCTACAATTTATATTCAATTTTTATGAAACCTAAAGTCAAGGTAGACGTTGATGAGATTTTGTATTGAATGGATCAGAGCTAAATTCGATTTTTATCAACTCTGCAGGTTTTACCCGTAGTGGTTTTTGCATTGCAGTAAAAAATTATATTTTAATATACATGGCACAATGTATACAAGAAACTGAGTTTTGAAAGGTTTGAAATGAAGCAAATTGCCACCTAAAAGGATGAAATAAAAACCTTTTAGAAAAAAAAAGAAAAACCGACTTCGAAATGCTCTAAAAAGGATGAAATAAATATTATGGAAGTGGTGCCAAACCCAGTTTCCCCATTCAACATAAATATTTTCAACATCGCGCCATTTCGCAGTCGGTTTTCTTTATTCTCTTAAAGTTTTTCATTCAAAGGCAAATCATTAGCGCCACAGCTGATTATCGATCTGAATTGAAAGGCGTTTTAGAAGCAGCAAAACAAGAAAAAATCACTAAGATCTTCAAACCCATGCCTAAGCCTGACAATAATCATTGATTGATATTGTTAAAAATATTTCATTAAATTGATTTTTATGTGTGTATAAACCGATTTTTTTAAAACCTTGGAATGTATCCCATATGACGCCATTCCATATTCACGGTTGCTGTATTCGTGGCATCTTTACCTAATATATCCCCAGCGAATAAGGAGTTTTTACTGTAGGGGAAGTACAGGCAAAGTGACATGTATGGACAAAATGACACCTTATTAAAAAATTGGCGGCTTTTAGTAACATCTCTACGACTGCATCACGCGACGGCAGCCATATTCACAATCCTGTCAGATGTTGAGCGTCATTGTCACAGTCGTGACACAGCAACCAGTTCGAACGTGTTTCGCGCCTTCAAAAATTTATTTTATAGATGGTTTTCTCTTTTTTTCTGGTGAGTTATTTGTTGTTATCCGTAATTATTTCTCTTAAAATTAATGATTATTTCTATGAGAATCAATGAAGTATCCAGTGATTTCGATTAATTTTATTGCAATTGCCAGGTGCTTGGTGGAATTTTGATTTTTTATTCATTTTTGTTCACATTTGGACAAAATGACATACATATACAATGGGCAAAACGACATGGTATGTCATTTTGTCCGTAGAGTTTATGTTAATTAATATTTATTATTTTGTTTAAGTGATATGCCGCGAAAATAAGAAAGAAAAACTGATCGGCAGTCTTGGAGCCAAAAATCCATGAATAAGGCGTTGAAGCATGGAAGCAAAAAAATGGGATGGGAATCGGCCGCAAAAACATTCGGTGTTCCTCAGGCGACGCTTAGAAGACATGCACTCAATATGAACAAAACGTTGAAATCTCACTCTAAAGGATTAGGAAGATTCAAGAACTGAAATTGAGCAGGAGTTAGTAGAACACATAAAGTTTTTAGAAACACGACTTTTTGTTTCACGCGTACATCACTCCAAGAGCTTGCCTTTGAACTCGCCGACAAAAATGGTATCGATCAGCCTTTCAACCAGGGCATAAAACGTGTTGGACAAGAATGGCTTGACGGTTTCCTGAGAAAAAATAAGGACATTGCCCTGCGCACCTCAAAGCCAACTTCTGCTGCAAGAGGGCAAGCGTTTAATAAACCACAGGTAGCTAGATTTTTCCGTATTTATGAAGAATTTTTCAAGACTCACAACTTGGAATTTCACCGAATCTTCAATATGGATGAAACCAGGCTCACTGCAGTCCAGAAACCACAAAAACTTCTGGCCACCAAAGGCAGAAAACAAGTCGGCTGTCTCAACAGTACTGAGAGAGATTCGAATGTGACAGCAGTGTGTTGTACGAATGCCATCGGCTCATTTATTCCGCCATGTATGATATTTCCTAGGAAGAACATGAAAAATGAACTAGTTAATGAGGCTTCCACCGGCACTCTTGGACTAGCACAAGAATCAGGATGGATGAACAAAGAGGTGTTAGTAAAATGGTTAAAACATTTTCAGGCAGATACGAAATCTAGCAAAGACGATCCGGCGCTACTTATTTGTGATGGGCACTCAAGTCATAAAAGCATTGAATGTTTGAGTTATGCCAAAGAAAATGGTATTCATATGCTGAGTTTACCGCCACATTGCACCCATAGAATGCCGCCCTTGGATGTTTGTATCTATGGACCACTAAAAACTTATTTCAATCAAGAAATTTCTAAGTGGCTAAAAAATCATCCAGGGCGCGTTGTTACCCATTTACAAATCGGGTGTTTGTTTAATGAAGCATATGGAAAAGCTGCAACTGTTCAGAATGCAAGTAATGTCTTCAAAAAGACAGGCATCTGGCCTGTTAATCCTGATATATTTCCGGACTACATGTTTGCATCGGCAAAGACCACAAATATTCCGTTGAATCAGGAGGATATTGTATACAGTACACTTAAACTTCCCAGCTCACATTTACCATCAACTAAATGTATCAACACCTCTTCAATCCAAGAAGATCCAAGTAACGATGTTGCATCTATTTTAAATCCATCAGCAACAAATGACGATGAAGTAGATTCTTCACAAAACACTACGCCATCCACCACCAATAATGATATTGGAGTTGTTGTTTCTGATGTGATGAACCTGAGTTTTGAAACATGTGAAGAGGAGTCTAATACAGTTAAGGTAGCTGGAGCAGCGTACGATGACGGTGTGAGACCTGGTCCATCAAAGCAATTACTGACATATCCAGTTGCTACTATTCCGCCAACACCACAGGGGCAGTTCATTCGAGGCCAAGGAAAAAGAAAATTGAAACCTGTCAAAGGTGATTGGCTTTTAACTTCTACTCCAAATATACAAGAAATTATTGCTAAAAACAGACCAAAGGATCCTCCGGGAATAAAGAAGAGACAGGTCAAAAGAAAAATTTTTGATGAGGATGAAATAAATATTCCAGCTTCCAAAAACGGTTTACCATCAGAGAAGAGATTGAGAGCATCGAGGCAACGTACAACTGCTCTGATATATGATAGCTCAGGAAGCAAAGATTTTTTATGCGAGAAAGAAGACGGCGATAGTGACTGCGCTTGAATTTATTGCAATGACCTCTTTTCCCGTCCGAAGCCTGGTGAAGGTTGGTTACGATGTATGACTTGTTCCCTTTGGGCTCATGCGTCATGTGCTGAGGTCCCAAAGAGGACCAAACGATTTATTTGTGAACTGTGTTCTTAAAAATTAGTATGTTATTATGTCCTTACCTTATATGTCATTTTGTCCGTACTATATGGGCAAAATGGTTTTTGTGATTAGTTACATTTTTCTTAATATACATTTTATTACAGTTCCTACTTAATTGAAAGACTGACTAGTCAATGAACCTAAGATGAGTAAAAACGATTGAAACTGATTATAATACTGTTACATGTACAAATAATTCTGCGAGCTACTGTTGCAATTGTTTTCACAACCATTAATAACCTCATGATCAAGAAAATGAATGCACTCGAAACCAGAAGAAACCACCAAACATGATCAACATCTGATAGTGACGTCATTACTCCATTCATTAAGCTGCTCGAATATTCCAGGTAGTTCGCCAATGTACGAGAAATGTATTGAATGACTAGAGACTCTATATAAAGGCGAGCTGAATGAATGGGGGGATTCATTACAACCACGATATAGTAAAACTGCGATAATGTGAAGTGCGAATTAAGAGCGATATTGATTGTGAAGTGATAGACAGTTAAAGTTAAAAATTGATAGACAAGTTGTGAAATAGTTAAATTAATAATTGTGCATTTTTAGTAAATAAACTCTTTTAACTTAATTTAAAAGACAGTGTGTTTTCACTTTCTCGGAACATTAAAATTATTGGCTGCGAACCATAACACTCGACAATACCATTAAATAAATAAATATTATTAAAAAACATAACACCCTGTCATTTTTTCCGTCCTCCCCCTATTAGCTCTGTTCAAAGTAAAGTAAGATGTTAAATTAATAGATTTCACCCTTTATACCGCTGTGCTACAATCAACATAACACAAAATAAGAAATGTCTAGTTGCGTAGCGCGCACATAGTTTGCCTACATACGATTCGCACTTATGTGATGTTGACAGATACGAACAAGTATCAGTGTGGCAAAGGTAATCGAAGAAAATGGATGATTTCGAATTGATTTTGATGTTTATGTTTTTAATAATGTGTTATAATTTTGTTGATGAAAGTCTTGAACGGCGTAGAAGACGTTGGTGGGTTCGACCCAATAATCGAAGTCGCGATATCGACGGGTATTTTCGCACTGTGTATTTGCGAATGAAGGAGTGCGATCCCGAGGAATTTTTCAAACACACAAGGATGACGAGAAACACTTACGACTTGCTCCTTGTGTTACTAAAAGAAAAGTTAAGGAGATTTTCCCGAAGGCCGGCTATTCCTACAGAATGTAGGCTGGCATTAACTTTATCGTAAGTGTATACATTGAAGAATAAATCCTAGTTTGAAGCTTTAAGTTATGTGTATGTTGAATTTCAGATTTCTATCTCAAGGACTCTCGCATACATTTCTAGGATGGAGTTTCAAAATGGGTAGGGAAACAGTAAGGAAAGTTATCCTAGAAACATGCGATGATATATGGGCGGTTTTGAAGGAGCTCTATGTGACCACACCAAACATAGAGGATTTCCGCAGCATTGCCCATGATTTCAGAAACCGGTGGGATTTGCCTCATTGTGTTGGTGCCATTGATGGCAAACACATTAATATTTAAAATCCATCGAATAGTGGTTCTTCATATTTTAACTACAAATCGTCTTTTAGCATTGTTTTTATCCCTTCCTGTGATTCAAGATACACATTCACGTACGTTGATATTGGTGCTTACGGCAGCCAAAGTGACGGTGGTGAGTAATTGTGTAGAATGTTTTATGATTTCAAATATTTAAATTAACTTTTCGTAGGAATTTTGGCTAATTGGGCATTTGGTAAAAAACTACCCAGTGGCGAACTGCCGTTGCCTCCATCCGCGAAACTACCGAATTCAGAGGTGAACTTTTCATACTATTTTGTAGCGGACAACGCCTTCCCCTTGAAGGGAAATTTGATGCGGCCATATCCAGGAAAGTGACTGGATATCAGCAAACGTATATTTAATTATAGACTATCACGTGCGCGTGTGCTTATAGAGAACGCATTTGGAATTCTAGTGAGCCGGTGGAAAGTGCTGCGGAACTCCTTGACATGCTTCCCTCAAAATGCAGAAAAAATAGTGTTGGCTACAATTGCACTTCACAACTCCATCAAACTCAACGAGAATGACGATAGTGCATACTGTCCTGCCTCATTTGTAGACCGGGAAGACGACGAAGGAAACATAATTCCGGGAGAATGGCGAAGGCAGGCTGGGAGCGACAACATATTCACAAATGCCACTATGGGTTCAAATAATGCGGCACGAATCGCGTTCCATTTACGTGATTCTTTGAAAGAATATTTCTTAAACGAAGGTGCGATAAACAAACAAAGACGAATTACATAGTGAAGATAATAAAAGATGTTTGGAATTTGTAGTAATAAAATATTTTAAACCAAAAAATTTATACAGAAAATATTGCGAATAAAAAACTATTATAAAAAACCTATTCTTATCACTAAAATTATATTTTTTTAATCCTAAACATAAAGAAAATATTGTAAAAACTAACACAAAAAGCCTCTTCTGGTCACTAACATTTTATGATTTTCAGTCTGCAAAAAAGGCATATGTTAAGGTGATGCGTTCAAACTTATCGTAAAATTTACCTCGGTTCGTTTGCTGGTCCAACTCTGATCGTCGGATGTCTGCCAGATGTCTGCCCTGTTATCGGGGGCACAGCTCACTTATTAAAGAGGTGACAGTTAGCCCAAAACTGTCTGGGGCTTGTGTGGACTCGGTGGTGACCTTATTTTGAAGGTATTTGTTGAACGCGTTCAGCGCCGTACTCATCTCTTCTTTGAGCCGAGTGTGCGAAATCGCCTTGCACCTACGACTCTCACCGAGTAGCCCCTGGGAGGAGTTACTTTCGATTTCTTCATCGAAAGTTGACTCATCCAACGTATAGTCCAGTACCGAAGAGCTTGTGCTAGACGTCGCAAAGTTAGTGGCAGACCTGCAAATAATTCAATTATTTCGTTTCAAATGCATGCAAATTCAAAGAATTCAAACTGACTTCCTTGGTTGAATGTGTTCTTTTAAGAACGACATTTGTTCCCAAAACTCCCATTGTTGAGGTCCGTCACTCCGTGCACCAGATCCAGACGGAGAATGGAGTTTTTTCAGCTCCCGGCTGTATCGCTCGCGGAGGCTGCGCCAGCGGCGCTCGCACATCTCCTCTGGAATAGATGATATATCATAGTTTATGTTTCTTTTTAAAGTAACATATTGTACTTACCTGTTGATCCCAGCTGTTCTGCGATTCCAGCCCAGATGCGCCCTTTTGCCGCGGTATTTTTGTAGCCCCCGTGCTGTTTCTTAAACAGCACCGGTTGGTCTTTCACCAGCCCGATCAACCTTTCTTTGAAACTATCCATGTCTTCGCTATACTGCATTTTCTGTTAAATAAATTGGTTTTTTCGGTGAATATATGAGTGGCCACATATCAAAGTAGCTTAAGTCGAAATAAGTGAGTTTATATATTCATTCATTTTAGTTATTTTTGTACATTGCTCTACCATTCTGACTCTTGCCCGTAATTATACATCGCGTATAGCATACTTACACTTAAAAAGTCTATTAGCTGAAGTCTTATTTTTTTCATTTTAACAGGCGTTACAATATCTTAGGTTACTTTTCACTCTTATGTTTTAAATTGAAGGTAAACTCTTTTTAACATAAGATCTTATGTTACAAATATAACAGTGAAATAACCATGTTTTTCATCACTACAAGTTTTATAATAAGGCCTTATGTTTTCTTCATATGTTTTATTCTCCTTTCATATTCATTTTATCGTAACTTATGTCGAGTTAAGCTGTTTTTATCTATTTAAAATGCAATTTTAAAATCTGCTCATGTCACTTAAGATGTTTTTTTGGAAATTACATTTTTCTTTTCTTATTTCTTATAACAACATAGGCTAAATTATCGGGTGCGATCTCAGTCGGAGATTGATACTTAGTCGTGTTGCACCTTGCATCGGGTTTTAGGTTAAAAATTATAAAGTAAAATAGTGTAGCTGTAAATAACGGTAAATTTACAATATTGTGCTTTTGTGCTCTTAATAGCGGTGGTTAAGAAATATGGACAAATCTCGTAAACAACAACTAAAAACTGGAAAGAAAACTAATGTACTCGAAAAAATAACAAATTGTAAGTTTGCATTTAATAAAATTTGATTAATTATTTATCTTTCAGTGATTAAAAATTATTTTTGGGCAGTGAAAGTCAACCAAAAGAATTGATTTTTGATATTCAAAGTAAAGATATATTTTTTGTTAATATCGCGCCAGGTAAATAATTTGTTATGCATGCACATCAGTTCATTTGTAAAGATTTAGTAGTGATTTATGCTAGGTAATGTGGCCAATTCAGGAAAAACGACTGATATGGCTCAAAAAGAAAATGCTTCATCCTCTGTTGATGTGTTTCATTTCGATTTCGACTTCGATTCAGACGACGATTTAAGAGATCCTAACTTTGCTCCAGATGACGAAAATACTATTTCTAGTGTTTTAAGCGATGATATTAACACCAGCAAACGCAATTGAAACACAATCAGAACTATAACAAAATTTGGCCAACACCCACAACATCCCCCCTAAAGAAAATGCAAAATCACGAAAAAGGAAAAGAAACGTAGGTAAATCTTATATCGGCAAAGGTGAAAAACTCGTAAGGCAAAGAGAATTGCGACAATTACAAAACTGCCGCAGGAAATGCAGAGAGAAAATTTCTTTTGAAGATCAAAAGAACACTTTTGAATCATACTGGTCTCTTGGATCTAACGAACTAAAATTTTTTCGTGCATGGGGGTTGATAGAAGTGCGTGATAAAAAAAAAACGAAAGTAAAACATGCTTCGAAATCACGAAACAGAGTTACAACAAATGAATATTTTTTGGAAATTTGAGGTAATAGAATATGTGTGTGCCAAAAATGCTTTAGATTTACACTAGATGAGAGTGATCAATTTTTAAAAACAGTTGTGAAGAAAAAACTACAACCTCATAGCTCAAAAAACTATTGCCGATAGCCGTGGGCGTCATCCATGTCCTAGAAAAGTTTCTTCTGAAAAGGAAACTGAAGTCATTAATTTTATTAATAGTTTCCCAGCATATGAATCTCATTACTCGAGAAGAGATTCACTAAAAAATTATTTACCAAGTGATTTGTCGGTAGCCGCGATTTACAAACTATATTCTGAAAAGCATCAAAGTCCAGTTTCTCTATCAAAGTTTTCAGAAATTTTCAAATCCTTAAATTCAGCGTTTAATAAGCCTAAAATTGATACCTACCATAAATGTGACGTATTTAAAATGAAAATGAGTTTAACAAATGGAGATGAGTACATTGCCATTAAAATGCAGCACTATCAACATGTCGAAGAAGCTGACTCTGCCTATCGAAGTAAAAAAACAAGATAAAGAGAAGCAGTTGGTAGATTCATCTATAGTAACTTTTGCCTTCGATCTTCAACAATCCTTACCGACTCCTTTACTGCATTCTTCAGTATCATTTTATAAAAGGCCGTTATGGACTTTTAATTTAACTGTTCATAATCATAACACTGGTGAGCTCACTTGCTATATGTGGCATGAGGCAATAGCTCGTCAATGAAATAGCTTCATACCTTTTCCAACATTTGAGTGGAATACCTAGTACAACAAAGCATGTTATACTTTACAGCGATTGTTGTCCGAGGCAAAAGAAAAACTCTTTTATGACAGTTATGTTTCAAGTTTTTATGCAAACAGAGACTAACATTGAGATAGTTGATCAGAAGTTTTTGGTACCAGGACATAAAGTCAAAGTCAAAGTCAAAAGCGCTTTATTTATTACCATTCGTTATAAATTTGTAAAAGAACACAAAGCAAATTCCAAACAATAAAACTATAAAAAACTTAATGGCCCGAATGGCTCTCTAAATTTATACGTTATCAGTTAAACACATTTAATGAAAAAAATACACTTGCGAATTTAAATTAATTAAGATTATTAGATATTTTTTGATTCAATCGGAAAAAGGAGAAAAAACCAACCAGCATTATTCAAAAATTACTTATACTACTAACACAACAATAAACTTATATCCTAAACCTAATATGTTAAACCCCCTAATTCTAAATAAGTTCAATCAAAAAAGAAACGTTACCTTATATTGAAACCTATACCTAATTTATAATACAAATAAACAACAATACTAGATGTAGCAATAATGAGATGAATCTAAAAAAACTAAGTAACGAGAAAAAACACAAAAACAGAAAATAAACATGAATAATTTAGACATTGTCATTCAGCCACCAATACCTAGATAGTTCCATCTCAGCTCGACCAGCCTCAACGAATCTAGCAAATGAGTATCTCCATTGGAATTGTTGGTCTTGTGAACTCAGATTCGGAGGATATTTTATCTTCTTATCGGTGGCCCGTCGATATATGTGATATATGATTGGGACGCCGTCAGAATCAAAAACATATCGATTCATGTCCAAATACACGAATGCTTCTGGAGGAACGAAGCCAGTAGTGAGGCAAGTCACAATATACCCGTCTGTAGGGTGGAACGGCTGTGAAATCCAAGGGTTTTCACTCACAGTTACAGATCTTGCGATATGATTCCGAAGAAGTTTCAATATGAAGATATGGATTCTTGTCACTTGAGCGGTTTGATAAATTTTTCTATTCGAAATATAGTGCTTCCAATCCGTCTCAGGCTTTCTGTCCAAACCAGTACATGCACGAAGACATTTCCTCTCGAAAACTCTTAATCTTTCCATTGTACTAGCACTCTGGTTGTACCAGATCTGGCATCCGTATGTCAAAACTGGTCTAACCAGGGTCTTGTAACAAATACCTTTGACTTTTTGATCAATGTATCTGGAATGAAAGAGTCGCCGAAGGGCTATGGCTACTTTTAGTGCTTTACTGAGCATGATTTTGACATGTTCAGTATAGTACAGATACTGTTCGAGATGAACACCGAGGTATCGAACACAGGATTTATGTGGAACCCGTTCTGAACTACCCTCACCAGCCATAATGTGGAAATCCTTCCAATTACGTTTCAGGTCTTGACTGGCCCCCTGCAGCGTTGTCCGAAACAAAATTGTTTCGCACTTCTGCGCATTGATTTTCATTCGCCAATTGTCGGTGTAGAGCTGCACATCATTAAACATTTTTTGAAGATTGCTCTGAACTATTGTAGCTTTTCGGTCTGCCGTATAGATGATCAGATCATCAGCAAACGCTACCAATGATCGCGTTGGCGAGACATTAAAATCAAAGCTGTTCAATAGCTTGCGAATGAATATTGAGAAAAGCAGGGGCGCAGTAACTGTTCCCTGCTGTAGACCATTCAAGACCTTGAATTCGCGCATTGTTGTCAGATTTCCATCAGTTACAATAAATGATTTCCCGTATAACATATTACACATCATGGCGACAAGGTGTCTGGGGAACCTGTCCTGAAGAAGTTTGAAAACTAGTCCATCTAACCACGCCGTATCGAAGGCTTTCTCCATATCAATGAGACATGCTCCAACACATTCTTTGTTGTTTAGTTTCCAACAGATGTCTGAGGTTACTTTCGTTATTGCATGTATGGTCAAATGCCTGGCACGAAAACCAAATTGGCAATTCGGCATTAACTCATATTTCTCAATGTGGGCGTTTAATGCTCTGTTGAGTATCACTTCAAACACCTTGCTGATGTTAGGCAGCAAGCTGATTGGGCAATAGCTTTTGGGGCATGAAGATTCTTTTCCTTTCTTCAAGATTGGAAATACCTTAGCCTTTTTCCACTCACTTGGGAAATATGAATTGTTCAACATGTTGTTGAACAATATGCAATAATTCCTAATAGCAACCTCAGGCAAATGTCGGAGAACTATATTTGGAATACCGTCAGTACCACATGATTTCTTGTTGTTTATTCTGCGAAATATGAAACACAAGTCTTCATAGCTGACAAATTAATCAATAAGATTCAAGCTCGGTATGAGGTCAGATGTTAATGTTTCATCGAAATGAAGAATTGATTGGCCGTTCAGGCTTGATTTGAAGTCGGAAACTTTTGCTTCAACGACCTCCGAAAATATTTCATTCCTTCTCTCTGGGTTTGGCAGATGAACCAATTCAAAATGTGTTCCAATCAGGGCAAGTTTCTGCAATCCATCACATATAATCCTGTTTCCATTTCTATCCGGAGTCGTGATATCAATTTCGATACCAGCTCTATCGAAAAGATTTATCTCATCACTAGCGACTTCAAGATTCGATACCTTCTCTCGAGACTTCTTGCGGAATAAGCTATTCACTTTCATGAAAACGCCATCTGGGTCCTGTGGGCTAATACTCCTCAGTTTTTCCGCCCATTGATTGCTGACCTCACTCCTGAAGTATGAACGGATTAAGTTCCGGACATTCTTCAGGCGTAATTTCAACAAAGCCAACAAGGGATGGTTGTAGTCCAAAAATCGTCGATAAATATTGTTGACGCGTGTGAGAAGAAGGCTTTTCAATCTTTTCAACCTTGCAATGGTTGGTGTTTCATATCCTTCCATATTGTTTCGATGTTTAATCTTGGGAACAACTTTCTCAATCGTTTCCAACGTCAGCTTCTCTAACTTCGACAAATAGAGATCTATTTCATCGTCAGTTAGATTTCTGTTATTAGGAACCATTGAGCAAGCGTTGCCATCATCAGAAGAGGGACATTGCTTCTAGTACTCCCGATTAAACTTCTTTTGAAACTTTCCCCAGTCTGTTTTTTTGAAATTCAACCGATGGTTTTCATGTTGAACTGGAATGAGGAAGAAATCATCCTTTTGATGATTGATTTCTAATACGATTGCGTTATGATCGCTATCGTAAGGAAGCACCTGCAGTTTCCGTTGAGGACTATTAAAGCTGAATTCAAGTCTTGCGTCTGCAATGCAGAGGTCCAAATATGAATTTGTCCTAGGGTATGTTGGGAACTCCGACCCATATAGGTTGCACCTGAATTCAATTTGGTTCTCTGTTATCCATGATTTCAGGAATACACCTCTTGGATTATTGGTGGCGTTTAGCCATGATGTATGCTTGGCATTCATGTCACCGGCAAAAATATAAACGTTATGCAGCCTGTTCAATTCGAGTATTTTAAACAAGGAATTGAGTTCCTCCTTGAACCTGAGAACATTTTGACCAGTTGCATAGGCAGAGATAACGAAGAGGTTATCCCCACCTGGTAGTGAAATTTTGATGACGGACACTTCAAGAAATTCAAAGTTTTTGAATTCGACTTTTTCGATATTTTGGAAACAATAGGGTCTTCTAACCAATATCGCGGTGCCAACTCCCCCATCACCTATTACCCTATCGGTTTTTACGAATGCAAAATCTTTGAATTCCATGGAATGCCATGAATTGAGGTGGGTTTCGGTGAGAAGCGTGATGTCAGGCTTTTGCTTAACAACAAATTCAGGGAGATAATCACGTCGATGTATAGCAACGATAGAGTTGACGTTGATCGATATGAGGCGAAGCCTATCTATGGGAATATGACTGGATGACAAGTTATTATTAGGCATTTGAAAGGCCTAAACGCTGAAAAGCAAAGTTAATTTTTGAATCTTGTTTGTCGATTCTCTCCGATAAAGAATTAAGTTGCTGGTAAATTTTGAGAAGCAGCTCATTATTGCCACTTACATTATTTACATTATTTCCAGCATTTTCTGCTGGTCCTCTAGCGGTGAGTGCAAATGATACTCCGGGCTTGACGAAGTTGGAAGGTATGATATTACGGTGTACTTGTGCTTGCTTTGGAGCAAATTTAACTTTTGCATCTTGATATCGGGAGCATCCTCGATATGATGCTGGGTGACCAAAAACACCGCAGTTAACGCAGTATAATTTTTCTTTAAGCTCCGTCTGAGCCAATTTGCACTCACCGGGAGCATGAACATCTTTGCATTTAACGCAACGATAGTGCATGGCACAATTGGCAGCCAAATGTCCAAATCTTTGACACCGGTAACACTGGTTGACTTCTCTTTTCTGGAGGCGTTCCCACCTCACCACTCTGAAATTCAAGTACCTTATTTCTTGAAGGGCACTTGGACTGCTCTTATTTGCAATTTGTACCAGGTAAAGTGGTAAATTCTTCCTTTCTACGGTCGACCTTCTTGTCGCAAAGGCTTTGACTGAAACAAAATCAATATCTGGTGCAGCCTCCTTGAGCACCTGAAGAAGATCGACCGTATCTTCTCCGCTGTCCAAACCTTTCAACAAGAAGGTCTGATTTTTTTCACTTTTTGGGGTATAGGTGAAGTGTGGAACCTCCCCAGAAATCAGCGCATCTTTGGCTGACTTGAAATCAACCAGTGATTTCGTCCTTATAGTTAATTTTTCGGCATTAACTCTTTTGATTTCGAAATTGGCCAGTTTATTTTCGGCTGCCAATAGCCGAACCATATCTTTCCCGGTTCGTCCGAACACGTTGATTGGCGGAACTTTTTCTGTCTTGTTGGAAGCTTTTTCAGAGGAACCAGCAGAACTGCGGGCTGGTTTTTTCTCCTTATTTTTGTTCTTTAAGTATTGAATAAAATTAACGTCATTATCTTGATTAAAATTACCTCCGATGTTTTCTTCGATTTCCATATCTTCGGCTAATCCCTCTAGTGCTGCAAAATAATTTTGGCTCTCGTTGGTGCCACCAGCACTTAGAACTTCCTCTGGATTTACTTGCTTTGTATTTTTCTTCGGCTTTGTTACCTGTTGCCATTGATTTTGTGGCTGCGTCTTTTGAGGCTTCATCCCTTTCTTGAAAAGATCCTTGAGAGACTGTATCTCTTGCCTTAGTTCATCATTTTCTTTCAGCAATTTGGCCATTTGTTGATTGTCCGCTATTATTTGCAGCTTGCACCCTCCATCTACGGAGTTTTCTTCGTTATGTTTTCTTTTGGTGATTGTCGCCAGTTTCGGTACCAGGACATACTCACATGGAATGTGATGTTGACCATTCCGTAATTGAGAGAAAAAGAAAAAAAAAACGTCAATTTAAATTCACCATCCTCGTGACTGGTACCAATTTGTTCGATCTGTTGGGGTTAAAAATAAAGTTACTGTGTAAGAAACGTCACAGGAAGAGTTCATGAACTTTTTTCTAGCTTTAAAACAAAAATTTACATGGCGTAAAGTAGCAAGAGATGGAAGTATTTTTAATTGGTAAAATATAAAGTGATTGAGGTTTACGAAAGAATTTGGTTTAATATTTTTTTAAAATTCATTGGACGAAAAAGAGGAGTTTAAAGTTATAAATGTGAGACGTCGCGGAATAAATTTAATTGCACTGGCTGATATTAAAAAGACTTACACAGAAGATGTAGCTATTAGCTCACATAAAAAAAGCGACTTAGAAGATATGCTTCCATTAATAGACCAATGTTATCACAGCTTTTACAAAAATCTCCGAACAGAAAATATGCCGGACTTGCATCCAGACCTAACAGAAGAAGAAAAGAACTGATCATTTAATCTTCATATTTTTTGGAAACATTTCTTTAAGTACTGTTCGGTTTTTCATAATAAATCTATAAGGAAAGAAAGCATAATGGCTTATGTCAATAAATTATGGTTAACCGTTCACGATTCAATATCTTAAGTAAACTTAAGTGTAGACTTAGTGATAAATTCAGTATAATTACATAGCTTAAGTCAGTTAAGACTTTGAAACGAATTGTTATGAATTTAATAAAATAGCCTAAGTTTACTGCTTTTTTCACCTCCAAGGTGTAAAATTTTCTAAAACGAGTTTATAATAAAATTGATGGTTGTGGACAAGATTATTATTCCTTAAATTATCAAAGTAAACTTGATCAGATTTTTTTACACAACGATCACAATTTTCAAAGTATTGTACTGAAAAATGAGATATTTCGACTTAAGCTACTTTGATTTGTGGCCACAGATATAAATACTAGAGTGGAATTGTGCTTAACAGATGAGAACACCAGTTTTCTGCATAATTCCTCACTAGCTGGATAAAATTTTACTCACCCTTTCAAATCGCAAACAACAATGTATAGTTGTCACTTAAAGTAAACAATCTATTTGACATACTGACATAAAAAGTTGGTTCGATTTCAACTTTTCATGTTGCGTATGTCATCCATATGTCAAATGTACTCAATGCCTTATAAAATATTCGGGTTCAACTTTTTTTGACATTTGCTTTATGTCTGCATATGTTCATTGTAGCTCAGCCTTTAAGGTGTTTTGGTGTCGATTTTCTTTTCAGCCACTAAATCGCCATATTCGTAATAAATCTATCGCTAAGAACTCATGTGAGTTTACTTTCTGTATGAATTTCGTTTAACCTATTCGATTTAAGACAAAGCATATCAAGCTGCACAAATATACATACATATTTACATTTTCGATATCTAATGACCAAAGAAGGATAAATAATCAAAAATTTACCTAAAATTTTTCCAATAAATCAAACTGGAGCAATTCAGTTTACAATGATGCCTGCTATTTTCCTTCAGGCTGTGCACAAACAGTTACGAATACATTAATACTAAGGACTAGAATCCAAAACATTTACTCGGTCCATTACACTCTGTCATTTCCCACTGGCTAATTTCAACCACAGGCCAGTTTGGCTCCCGTGGAAGCATCGCAGAAGTGGCGGCCGTGTTTGTCGACACAATAATTTGTATTGGAATTCCAGAGCTCACAATGAAATGTTAATGTTAGTGTTTTTATTCCTCTTGTTTATGAACAAATACGTACAGGAAATATTTGCCATGAAAATATTTGCGAGCAGGCAGCGAGTGGTGCCTCGCGCTTCCAGTTACTTCCTGTAGCCAACGATATTAGGTCCTGTGAGATCTAGACGCAGCCACAGTTGGGAGCAAACGAAAAAAATGAAATTCACATCGAAAGCAAAACGGCATCGTTACGTAAGCAAGGATAATGTGGGATTCTATAATATTAGTCAAGTTGCAAGTAGGAGCCTGCTGTAGTGGAGTAACATGAATAGGCAAATTTCCTGCCCGAAATATTTGGTGGGGCCGCGCTTCGTACGTCGAGTCGTCGAGATTGGCGGGCGATAAAACTACAAACACGAGAGTAAATAGCAAATATTGAAGACAGTACAACAAAGAAGTGACGAGTAAATTTCTAACTTAAATATGAATAAAATGAAAAAGTAAAATATTTATCCAGTTGCTTGCTGAATAATCTCGTCTATTAGCTTAGCTGATTGCACCTGTCGAAGTCCGTGGCCAAGGAATGAAAGGGAATTGATTTTGATTACTGCCTTACACATTATGGCGGAACGCATCCGATTCGTGATAGAGGAGAAAGTTACCGTCGGATGTTGCGTATCTTTTCAGCTTTGTATACTTTTAAATTCAGAGATGCATATATCTAAAGTTTCAGTCGAAGCAATCCGTCGCGAGTCCTTTTCTGTGTAGAATCATGACTATTTCACTGCTGGTTCAATACGATAGCAAAATATTGTGAAGAAGGATGTTCGATCGTTGTAAGGAACAGAAATATGGAGGCACAGCACTCTTTTACTACGACAGTGTAGCGAACTTGCTTCGCATTAAACTCAAATATTTGCCCGATAGCTTCCTAAAAAGCGCTCCGTAACGCTCCAACCCGAGCTATTTGCTTTCTCGCGATAACGTGGAGCGTACGCACTGACTGCAAGGTTTCATTATTTCGTATTCTAAATATTTGATTGAGTAACTTACAGGTATTCAATGAGGAAAACAACGCGACGACATGATAGCAACATTCAAAGCAGCACCACCAACATCATCACCAACAACCACCACCAGCCAGTCACCTTGCGTTGCGCCTATGCGAATAGTTTTCACGTTGAGTACGCTCTTTTATTTATTTGTATTTATTTTTATTTATATTTATATTGGCGGGGGTTACATTTCTATTTATTTATTTGTTTGACAAACAGCTGAACGAAATGGTTATTATGTTATACACAGTTGTAATCAGGAGACTTGAAGTGAGGCATTAGAGTCAGCAGACGGCTCAAGCGTGATGCCTTGTCAATTGTTTTGATTGCTAAGTGATTACCTGCGATTACCTGCATTGTGAGGCAATTTAAATAATGTACAAATAGAAGAGAGGAATAATAAACATTGGATTTGATACAGCAGCCTTATTGTAAAATAGTAGACACTTGTCAGACTCTGGTGCTTACTAGAGTTTGATCAAGACTAATAAGTCATTGCTTTGGAAGTGTGTACTTTTGCCACTGACGATGCTAATATTATAAATTCAATGCTAAGGTGACAGTGATGAAGACAATTATGAATATTTCAGTAAATGAGTGAGGTGAAGTTGTCAAGCAGCGGAAATGACGTAAGCCACGTGAAATGCTATTTTACCTTCAGTTAAGGGCCTGCAAAATGACAATTAATTTGCTGTGAGATCATTCCTTATTTCAGAATAATCAATTAATGAAAGCATACTACAGCAATGTGGGATCAACACTCAGTTGGGAAAATTAACGTTAAAAATTTTGTTAAGACAGGCTCTGTTTAACATACTGATCTCAAAACTAACTAACGAACATTCAAATACAAATTTTCAAAGTACTTGGGATCAGAATAGCTTCTTCCTTGGTAGTTAATCATCAGTCTCAGAGGCCCGGCTCATTTTCAAAAGTTCTCAGCTTTTGTAATAGATGCATTTGCAACTTGAAGTTATTAGTAGCTGAAGTTATATTCATTTGCGATCGGTCACCACGTATTTTATGGTGCATCGCGCAATTCTGTGCAATCAAGACGTATCTAAGTTAAAAGACTCTTTCCGGTTTTAATTTAAAAAATGCTCTACGAGCTTTATTCACAAAAATTACAATTCAGAAATGAGCGTTATTCTAATATCGATTTATATTTTTATTCGATGTTTATGCTGATGTAGCGTCTGCATTATTTTTCATTAATCCGAATTGTTCGATGCATTTTTACCTGGCGCGAGTTCTGCTGACTTGGTTGGTAACTTCTATACCATACCAGGCTCAACGCGTTAAGTAAGTAAGAAGCATTCTGCGAGTGAAATTCTTATTTTTTTGTGTTTGTTTGATTTTCAACTAAAGTTTGTTGTTCGTATTGTTTCAATAGATCCATATTAAGGACTATTAGATGATCCGCATCCTGCAGCTAAACCTACATCGCAGTTCAACCGCCCAAAATCTGCTTGAACAGTTTGCGAGGGGCATGAAAGCCGACTTTTTGCTGCTGAGTGAGCAACATCATGATAAAAGTTCAGTATCGTGGTATCCCGATGAAACTGGTACTGCCGCCATCTGGGTTCGAAATAGCGATGTCCAGGCGGAGAGCTGTGGACGTGGGGATGGTTTTGTGTGGGTTCGGCGCTCAGAGACCGCCTTTTTTAGTGTGTACCTAACGCTGAACGTGTCCATATCATCTTTCCAAGCCAAGCTTCATGCTTTGGAGGGCGCTGTCTCGAACGCTGATGGGAACGTGCTCGTTGGGGGAGACTTCAACGCGGAAGCAATCGAATGGGGAATGCCTCAAACAGATCCGCGGGGAAAACGAATCCTAGAAATGGCGGCCAGGACGGCACTCGTCGCGCTAAACATCGGCAATACGCCGACCTTCCGCCGTATTGGCTGTGAAGGAACCATACCGGACGCGACATTTGCCTTGGAGTCCTTAGTATGGAAGATACACAAATGAAATGTATTAGAGGACTACTCAACTAGTTATCATCAGTGCATTCTGCTTGAGATCAGTGATGTTGTCCCCCAACGTCCGTGCTCTCGGCTTTCTACAATTGGATGGAACATTGGAAAGATGGACGTCGAGGGGTTCATCGAGGTGCTCACAGCAGGTGCTCCACTGCAGAGGGACTCGCAGAGGATGGAAGAACTGGCAGCTCAAGACATGGTAAACTTAACTATCAGCATCATTACGATTACTTGCAATGTTTCTATGCCCCATCGGAAACGCCGGCACGGCAAGCCCCCAGTGTACTGGTAGTCGACGAAATTCACTGAAAAGCGAAGGGAGTGTCACAAGTTTCGGTATGGAGCTCAACGTGCACGGAACGGTGACGAGGTATGCAACCGGATAGCAGCATATAAGTTAGCCAGGAAGTGGATTCGCAAATTTATCAACACCAGCAAGGGCCGCTGCTGGCAAGATCTAGTGAACAATGTGAACAAGGACCCATGGAGCCTTGGCTATAAGCTAAAGGGTGATTCATAACAAGTGTACACATGTGAATGGGCCCTCACTCCTATTTATCACCAACTTCAGGTCCATTTATAGACAGATTATGACACTTTAGTCTTTTACAATTCTAACCATGGCATCATACACATCAGCCGAACATTTTATTATCGTTAAAACTTTTTACAAAAATAATGAATCGCCAGTGCAAACGTTTCGCGCTCTATGTGAATTATTTGGTCCACCCATAAATTGGGAAGACTTACTGATGCGATTCGTGCTGCTGGGGACCTATCTCTTTGGCAGTACGGGTTTAGAGTAGGACACTCCACCATTGATCCGATTGAAGAGTTCCTGAGCGAGATCCAAAACGCAGAGACATACAGCCGCACTAAACGGCAAATCATCCTTTCGGTGGCACTGAACGTCAGGAATGCTTTAAACTCCGTTAGATGGGTGTATATTCTGGCGGGAAAATTCTTTTCAAGTTCAAGAATATCTTATGCAGCTTTTGAGGGACTAGTGAAGGATAGAAGTCTGCTTTACGGCACGAAAGAGGGCCAACAAAGGATGGAAGTTACATCGGGTGTTGCCCAGGAATCTGTCATTGGTCCAGAACTGTAGAACGTGTCTTATGATGGGCTACTGAGACTGAAGAAGCTAGATGAGTTGCGCTTGATCAGTTATTTGGATGATTATGCGGCTCTGGTTGCTGGACGCACCATTGAACAAGCGCAAATTAGGCTAGGTTTGCCAATGCGCCGAGTGAGATATTGGCTGACTTTTTGCGGGTTCAGTCTAGCACTGGAGAAAAACAAAGCGGCTATCTTGACAAAAAAGAGAGTCCCTATAGTAAGGATGATCAGTACTGGAGACATTCTAATCGAATCCAAGCCAGCAGTGAAGTCCCTGGGGCTAATGATCGACTAAAGGTGAGTTTCTCTGAGCAAATCACGACATCGGCTGAGACGGCTGCTTCGGGAGTATCGGCTCTGAGTCGACTTATGGCGAACGTAGGGGGGGCCCAGCCCATCCAGAAGATGCCTCTTGATGAGTGCTGTAGAGTCAGTGCTACTGTACGGAGCAGAAATATGGGGCGATCCTCTTTTTAAGGAGGTATACCGAAAACGCCTGATACAGGTACAGAAAAGAGGAGAACTGAGGATTGCATCTTCGCATCCGAAAGTCTTTGATCCGGTGATAAGAGTTATTATTGTTGCCTCCCTTACAAGAGAGCGTCGCGCTATTAAACTGCGTCAAAACCAGGATGCGAGGGAGATGATTACCCACGAGGAGATACAGCACTCACCCAATTACTGGCAGCAGTCTTTGGTGAATTGCACGAAAGGAAGGTGGACTCCGCGCCTCATCCCGGATGTGAGACCGTAGCTAAATTGAAGGCATGGTGAGACTGACTTCTCTCTGACCCAGCTTTTGATTGGGCATGGGAGTTTTCAGTCTTACCTGTTGGTTTTGCCCAGGAGAGGAAAACGATGCCTGCCACAAATTTTTGCCTGCATAAAATGGGACAGACTGCAAAGAGACCTCTTCAGAGAGACGGGAGGGCTCACCCCGGATAATATAGTCGCGGCGGGGCTCCAATTGGTTGACAAATGGGACCATGTAGCACATAATTTTCGGGCAGTCCTAAAAGATAAAAGGGAATCACAGCAGTCGGAGGCGTTGAGGCTGAGGGATAACTTGCCTGGCAATTCGTCTGCCTCTCTCTCCTCTTGCTAGAAGAGGGATCCGCAAGTTTGAAGGTGCCTCACGGCATAACAAAACAAGATCTGGCCCGAAGTAATGTGTCAAACGGTTTTCGAATTGATAGGGGAGGTGTTCAGTAGATAGTCCAGTTGCTTGCGAGCATGGGAGTCTCACGCTCGGCGTGTAAATGAAGTTCACCTCCCAACCACAAAAAAAAATACTTTGGACGTTAGAAATGAAGCAAGAAGTTTTATTTTTTTTTTCTTTAAAAGCCGTCGGGCCTTGCTTAGTTGTGTGAGCAGACGCTTTTCGACTACTTTGAGTCATCTTCAGTGTCTAAAGGATGTGTTGAAGGGAACGACTTTATATAGTCGTAGGATGAGTTAAGCGAATGGGTAATTAGCGAATGGGTAGTTAGCGGATGGGTAATTATCGGATGGGTAATGAGGTCAGGAAGTAAACTACTGCTAAATTATACCAGGTAGAGGGATCTAAGGTTTTTTTTTGCTTGTTGGATGTCCGTTTGTTCTGTTTCATCTCGTTTCCGTTTTCGTCTAAGAGTATGGTCTAGGACTGAGAAAATCGCGTCAGAATTGGTAACAAGTTGTTCGTTGATAATGTCACCGTCTGTCTTTCTATGTTTATAACTGTCAAGTCTCGGTCATTTCCTTTTTTGTGTAGCAATTTCATAGAGTTTATCATAGCGTCAGGCTCATGTGCGTGGTTTTGTTGCTGCGTCGCATAATTGGAGTCTACCTTGTTGTATAAGAAAGATCGTAAGTGCTCCTTGTATCTTGTCGTTAGTTTGCGAGTTGTTCTTCCTATATATACCATGTTGCAGTCCTGGCATGTCAGTTTGTATATGCCACTGTTTTCGTATATTGATGTGACTTTCAGTTTTGGTTTCAGTTTGTTTCCAATGTTGTTGTTCGTTTTGAATGTAATTAGCAATTTGTATTTCCTAAACAAGTTTGATAGTTTATATGTTTCTTTGCCTACATATGTTAACGAAACCCACTGTTAGTCATTCTTATGAGTTCTAGACGGTTGGCTTTCCTGTTTTTGTTTGTACTGTGTGACAAGTTTGTCAATGTCACATTTTTTGTATTCGTTTAGCAAATAACGCCGGAATAACTGCAGAGTTTGAAAATACTAGCAGTCCAGGAAACGAATTAGACTGAAAACGACATTCAAGACATGAGTTCGCCGATAATATTCAAAAGTGGGAAGCCCACTGCAAAGCGAAAATTTGCACGTTATTGATTTAAGGCAGTCAATGAACGGTTGTGTGCAATCCGTATAAAAGCAAAATTCTTCAAAATCTGGCTGATTAATGTTCACACCCCGACCGACGAAAAGGATGAACAAACGAAGGAAACAATCGCCTGGAAAGACTGGTCGACTCATTGCCTACAAACGACACAAAAATAATTCTGGGTGATTTCAACTCTAAGGTTGCCAATGAGCTATCTCATCGGGGAACGACTGGAAGATATAGCCTCCCAGATGAAACAAATGACAACGGCCAGCGCCTGATTGACTTTGCATGCGGCAGAAATCTAGTTATATGTTTAACTTGCTTTTCAAATCGGCGCATGCATAAAATGACCTGCATATCATCGGATGGCAACACACAAAACCAGATCGATTATGTTCTGATCCAACAACGTTGGGCTTCGAGCATACTTGACGTCCGTACATACTGAGGATCCAATTATAACTTACATCATTACTTGATCAAATTAACATATCGATGTCATATTTCAAAGGCATATTCGGTGAAGACCAGCCCGCTACAAAAACTTTCGTCGAAAGGCTCTATACGGCGTCTGTGACCAAAAACTTTACGGAGAACCTCGACAACCAGCTGGCTCCCATCTTATCAGACGCATCGTTCAGGACAAGCAACGAGCTCTGGATGGAGGTGAAAGTGGGTATTAAGACCGTGGCAAAACCGACGATTGAATGTCAAGCCCGGCACAAGACAAATGATTGGCTCGATGATGAATTGGGGAGTATCAAGGTGGTTTTAGAGCAGGCAGATCGACGCTAGACTAATTTTTAACTGTCAACCAGGTACTTGAAAAATTTATTGATTGTAACGTACTGTACCAAATAATGCTTTGCTTTGGCATCCCAGCCAAATTACTCCGTCTCACCAAAATGATATTAAAGTCGACGACTTCCCAAGTCCGCATCAGTAACCAACTCACCAATGCATTTGACACAAATATCGGGCTAAAGCAGGGAGATGGGCTGGCGCCATTGCTATTCAATTTGGCTCTTGAGTGCGTCCTACGGGAGGCAGCAGTCGATACGCGAGGTACATTACTATTCAAGTCGAGCCAAGTAGTAGCCTATGCGGACAACATCAACATTTTGTCACTGTCGTTAATTCTTTATGAAACTCGACAGCAAAGCAGAATTAGTAAGTCTGCAAACCAATGAAAATAAAATAAAGCTCATGACGCAGTCGAGGAAAAATACGTCAAATACACAAAATATGACACTTGGCGAATACAGTATAAAAAATGTGGGCAAAAAAAGAGACGAAATACGCCGAAGAATACAGCTCGCAAATAAAGTATTTTATTCAGTTTTGACGATCTTGGAAAAATCTGCGATAAGACCTGTGTTACGCTATGGGTGTGAAGCATGGACCCTAACCCAATCATCCGCAAATGTATTGCACACTTTTGAGCGACGGGTCCTGAGGCGAATAATTGGAACGAAGGTAGACGGGGACACATGGTGAACTCGATACAACGATTAGCTATATGAAATTTTCGACGAACTGGAGCTCTCACCGATTGTAAGACTGTGAAAGCTGCAATGGGCTGGACACACGAATTGTATGGACGAATAACGGATACCCAAAAAGGTATTCGTTGGGGTAACCGAAGGCCGGCGGCCAGTGGGGAAGCCGAGGAAACGCTTGTCTGACTTGGTCGACGGAGACAGTTTGGCGCTGCTCGGATTTCGAAATTGGAGGACGCAGGCAATGGACCAAGACAGTTGGAGGCGCTATTTGCAGGAAGCGAAGGCCCGAGAGGGTCTGTAATGCTAAGAAGAAGAAGAAAAACTGTAGAGTTATTGGTAAATCAGTGTAAAAGCTTGATGGTGTTGTATATTTTATGATATCAAAATTTTTTTATAGAGGCAGCATATGAAGGACGGACGAAAATTTTTGTGATTTTTTGTTTCACCAGGCTCACCGAAGGTATACATTATGGCTGAACGCCAATAATAATTCAAGAGGTGTATTCCTGAAATCGTGGATTACAGAGAACCAAATTGAACACACGTGCAATCTATATGGACCGGGCCTCCTAACATAGCCTACGACAAATGCATATTTGGACCTCTGCATTGCTGACGCAAGACTTAAACTCAGGTTTGATAGTCCTCAACGGAAAGTACAAGTCCTACCTAACGATAGCGACCATAACGCAATCGTAATGGAAATCAGTCATCAAAGGAATGATGTCTTCCTCATTCCAGTTTAACATGAAAATCATCGGTTGAATTTCAAACAAGTTGGGTGAACAGAACTACACTCATATCAAAAGGGTTTTGTACTTGACCGGCAATATTTGGGTAAATAGAAAAAAAAATACTTTCATGACATGCACAACAAATATATTCTCCATTCTCCATCTTAACCAGACAACATTTCATTCAAATATTGCTAAAATCATTGACTGACCTGAATCTTAAATGTATTTTTATTATTAATCTTATCTGAAAATTTCCGCCAAAAAGTGTAGTGTCTGGTTCGATGGAAAGTCCATGTAGTAGAAAAATCGTGTATGATTGTTGTAATCGGAGCAAATTCGAATGGCTATAACGTCGGTAAATTTTATTGATACTTATAGAATAAAATGATATTTTAAAGAACTACTCAAATCGCTGATTTCATCCAATTTAATGATACTAATACAATTTTGCTGACGTTAATGTTAAATCCTACTACTATTAGCAAATTTCAACGAATTTCAGCATCTAAGTTATTTGTTATTTCATCTTGCTCCATGATTTTTAGGGCTTTCTGACTGTAATTTTGCGAAAACCCACCAGTTTCCCGTCTTATCTGTTTGCCTATCCATCTGTCCGTTCGTCCATCCATCTGTCCATCTATCCGTGCGTCAAAAGAAATTTCTTCCGAAACTATAGAAACGACAAAGCTCAAACTTTGTAAAAAGGTCTAAAATGGTGTTCTCTCAAAAAAGACGCGAAAAGTTCGTACGTTTCCTCTTCCCCTGCCCCCACGATATTGATAAGGCGATTTTAAGACTTGTTTTGATAAGATCTCATTGAGACGTTTCCAATGCTACCTTATTGGACTACCAATGGTGAAAAATTTTTTTTGTAAGGTCACCTCCCAACATGGAATGACCTCCTTAGACCCTTTTGAAAAAATGTTGCACCCTTGAACTTTCAAGAAGCCACTACTTTTGACCTTATTACAAAGTTTCATGGCTGTAACTTCTATAACTTCGGAGATAAAGTGCTCTAACATACGGACGGACGGACGGACAGACAGACACAGGTCGTGATTGCAATAGGGTTTTGGATTTTAGTACAAACCCCTAAAAAGCCTCTCCAATATTTGGTTCGTAGGGAATATGACTGAAAATAATTTTCACGTTTTACATGCTGTTATGGAAAGAGGTTTGAAAATTGAATTGCTTTAATTGAAATGAGATCGAAGCAATTAAAATTCCAAATTTATTTTTTCCCGCAAATCCCAGGATGCGAAGGAAATTTCCCGGGATTACATAAAGAGGGAAAACTAGGCCATTTCCCGGAATCCCGGGATAGAAACCCTACTGGATATGTTACTTCGTTGAGCGGAAAGTGAGTGTCCATTAAGACTTTAAGAGTATCTGTACTGCTTTGAGTCTAACTTCTATCATATCGAAATAAGTGGATTGTCGGATCGATTTCATTGTGACCTAAATTGAAGCCTGTGAAACATTCTGCATATCAACATTTCATATTTATCACCTCTAAAATATGCACCGCCAAAATTACTGAAATTGACAAAAATTTTCTGCAAAGCGAATGAGTCTCACAGGTATTTATGTTCAATTTTTATCATACATATCCAAAAGGATGCGCTGTAGAAATAATTTTATTGCAGCAAAAATTAAGTGTTAATAAACTTTCTGCACAAGAATATTAATATATAAAATAATATAAAATGAATTCACGAATAATATCGTGCAAAATCTCTATGTTTCGGAAATCATCAGAGTATAGTTTTGGATTCATATCTCGAAAATGATGCAACATGGCGTAAATTGTATAGTAACCAAAATTAAACCACTAAAATTTTCTTCTGAAAATATCACATATCAATTCCTACGTTGTATGCCCTCTGAAATGTGAGCACGAAAACTACGCCAAAAGTTGAGAAGACAAAATATATATACAATAGTATATCAAATTATAGGGCTTTGCCTCCCCCTTTCTGCACAAGAAAGTTAGTATACTTTTTTGTGTTTCGCCCAACAATACTTCCCCATTCTTGCAGCAACTGAAACTAAAACTAAATAATCATTTAACTTAGAATCTTAAAGATATCCAACAAATATTTTAAAGCCCACAACTAAAAGAAGACTTCTATTCCGACATGCTTACGTTAATCTGGTGCTTTGGAAAGACTTCCATACTCAAAGATAGCTTGGTTCAAGCAGAGTTTTGATCTTTTTGGATTTGGTGTGACTGTTAAAGATATCGAAAAGATAAACTATAAACTAATTCATTCGACATTTTTGATGTCTTTGGTCTCAGTATGCTGTCGGTATAATTTCATGTATTAATACCTATATTAGGCTTTAATTTTTGTTAGATAACTCTTCTCAAAAATATAATCAAAGCTTAGTCTGTATACAATAATGCACTCTGTAACGTAAGAAATGTATAAATCATTTTGTTCTAACAATAACCTCAAAATCAAGTATATAGTATGTTATATCTCTCTAAAATATGATAATTTCTAGCCCTCTATTTGATAAAAAATTTAAGGATCCCTGCCATATATGAGAGGACTAGAAAACGAGTTCCTCAAATTCGAAAACAAAATTCACCAGGTTACTTAAGCCTTAAATCCTAAATATTGACAAAATTATGGCTTCATATAACTTGATACAATCTACCAATTCATTGGTTAACACTTAACCTTCTTGCTTGTCAAAACTTGAGCTTCCTCTTTTCATTAAATTCTCAATCATCACTTGACTGTTCTTTCAAACCATTATTTCCGACACCACTAAAACCATTTCATTTCAGGCATATGACGGTAAATTTTTTTCTTTGTTCCTTTTTCGGCTCCAAAACAATGCAATTAGCTTTTCCTGCTACTATGTCACCAGTGACAGACCCTTATTGGGTATAATAAACTCCATTAGATATTAATTCTATGTAACAATATGCACCAATTTCTTGCGTTTTCAACAACGTTCCCTGTGGTAACATTGTGAGTAATGATCAAGCCCCAAAAAAAGACTCCAGCCTTCTAGCGTGCCGGAAAACACTAGGGTTGGTCCATAATTATCGGAGGAAGCTACTCGCGCATTTCAGATGCGACTACTTCCAATACATTTACGCGCCATCATGTCGGCTTCAGCTGAGAAGGAAATTTTGCCACTTCTCAAAATAACAGATAAAATTGTCAAGGAATCCAACGCCACTTCAGCCAATATTGTAGCCACATCGCAAATGGTTTTTTCACAAACAGATGCACCCCTAGTAGAAGTTTTGGACCATTTTAGTCATTGGAGCTAACACTTAAGCAGAGATATCGGCCCAATCACGTAGCCGCTCAAGGACACAACGCATAAATAAACACAATAAAGGTCGGAATCGAAGTTCTGTACTCGTACTATCATCGTATGTATGAGGCTAGTGCAATTAACAGCCAGCAGCGGTATGATTTCCTGCAAATGTGGTCAGTGGTGACATCTGTGAGAAAAAGAACCGCTTATCAGTCTCTGGATTCGATTTTTTGGTCAGTGAAGGAGCAGAAATATAAGTGATTCTTTACCAAAGTAATTAGCAAAAGCAAAATCGCAAAATGTACGCTGCGAATAGAATAACCATCGATGTATTTGGCGAGCAAATATTATGAATCGTAGTCCTACGTTGAATCTTTAAATGGTCATTTGTCATCGTGTCCCCTAGGAATAGACCTCTTGCACCACTTTAATTAGCTCGTGACCCTAAGCGTAAGAAGCTTGTGAATAGGACAACAAACATTCAAACAAATGCACCTATCACGGGCAAATATGCAAAGTCTATCTCGATCATGAATGAGCAAGTACCGTATAACGATATCTTGGCAGAATATCCAGAAATCACCAATCCTACAATGATAACGCTGCCTCAGTTATCATATCATTACCAAGGGCCCACCGATTGCCTATAGGTAAATATCGCACAGCAAAAGAGGAATTCTAGTCCGCGTGGTGTAATGGTTAGAGCACTCACCGTGTAAGCCAAAGGCCCATGGTTCGAGTCTTGTTGGCGATAACGAGATTTAGTTCGAGTGATTCTTCGGACAGACTATAAGCCCATTCCGTTATGATACGTTCTGGTTTAAAATCAGAAAGTACCGCAGCAAGGAGTATGGATACACGGCCAAGGCGTTGTACTGACCAGATCACCTTCTCAACTTGCCAATATATTCGATCAAGATAATGAGATACTCTAACTATCTCTAAGTGACCGCCCTAAAACGGTTGTAATGCTAAAGCAAAAAAAGGAGTTCGAATACATTATGGAAAAAGAATATATCGTTCTTCAAGTAGTCCATGGGTCAGTCCTCTTCATTTGGTCCCGAAAAAATTGGGTGGATGCAGATCTCAGATTCTAGGAGACCACTTACCTGGTACGAGTACATCATCAGGTCTCGCTAGCAGACAAAGGCATCGATAATTCGGACAATCGAGTTTTTAACGTTGCCCTTCAGATTCAGAAGTTTAGCTCAAATATTCCAAAGTTGCATCGATGTCATTTTTCCCGGCTTGGATTTCTACTTTCGATATCTGGACGATATCCTTATCAAATTCAATTCAGAAACCGACCACAAAAAGCATCTTTGGAAGATTTTTGACCAGTTTAAGAAACCTGGAATAAATGTAGATGTTTTTAAGTGCGATTTTGGAAAATCGAAGTTACGGTATCTAGGATTCTTGGTTAATGATGGAAGAATAAAGCCATTCCCAGGAAAATTCCGTACCATATTTGACTGGCAAAAGCCAAAAACTATAGAAAGCCTATGACGAGACCTGGGAGTAGTCGGAATGAGCAGGAAACTTTTAACAAACACTGCCAAATTCTCATCCCTCTAAATTAGTTTCTGCACGTGTCACGGAAGAAGGATAAAACACCAATATAATAAACTTCCAAATCAGAAGCTGCTTTTGAAAAACGTAAGCAGTTGCAAGCGAATGAAGCTAAGCTCACAGACCCTGTAATGAATGCTCAGCTCACCTTAAGAGCAAGTAGCAGCCATTAGAACTCTTCTCCAAAAAGTTCAATGATAAGGAGCTACTAACGATACATTCTGTCATCTAATATTTCCACAACAGAGTCAAAAGTACTCAATTTATTATACGTACTGATTATAAACCTCTATGTTATGCTACACTGACATATAAAAGTCGTCAAAAGCCTCTCCACAGTAAATATGGCAATCGGAATACATTTCCCAATTCACCACAGAGAACGCACTCAAACTTTGTTGGCAACTAAAGTTGCCAATGGGATGATATGACCACAATTGCGGCAGAATTCAATTTTTTCAAAGAAATTTTTATCCTGACAGGTACACTCGCTCTTGACAGGTACACTTAACGAGGACAAAGAATTAACACCGAACAGCAAAACTATATGCCCACCTGATGAGCCTCCAAATGCAGAGACCGCTAAAGACTCTGATTCGTCCAATAAAGAGGCGGTGGGTGATATTGGCCATCTTCCTTCCCACATACTGCGTTTCTATGTATCGTTGCGCAGTTTTCAGCGGAATGAAGAGGAAGATAACAGCCGCGTACTTCAAAGTGTATATCGAATTGAAACACATGCACCAAGCTCCTCTTCAAATGAAAATGTGCAGGTTCCGAAGTGAAAGAAGATAGCTCCAGTAAATTGGCTGCCCAATACGAACAAACTATCCTCAAATATTCCCAAACTTAGTTGTGAATATCTTCCAACCATAGAGGATTTTCTAAGAGAAAATGTAAAAAGCCCAATCGAAGGTATTTTTTCAGAAGCTGTCTTGTTGTTTCTGAAACCAACCGATACGCAATGCAGAAACTCGTACACTATAATGTCACACTTGAGAAAACTATGTCATTTACCGGAGTGATGCTATTGTCGGGATATCACCCTTTCCCTTATAAACGGTTATACTGGAAACAAGATCCCGATTCCCATACCCAGTTAGTGTCAGATGCAATACGCCGATTCGTTTTGACGAACTTATGAGCTACATTGATTTAGCTTACAATGGAGCCAATGACGGAACCAATAAAATGGATAAAGTTCGTTATGCTTTCGATGTATTGAAAGATGCATTCAAACAAATTAGTCCTGGACCTACTGTTAGCATCGAGGGAAGCATGGCTCCTTATTAAAGAAAGCATGGCTGCAAGCAATTTATACGTGGAAACCCAATCAAATTCGGTTTCAAGCTATGGGTTGCTGCAGATCCATCAGCGTACATCCATGACGTTGAGCCCTATTGTGGGATTTCAAGTCGTCTTCCTGCTACTGGTCTGGGTCAAGGAGGAGACGTTGTTCTAGGATTAGTTGAGTATATGTATGCAGTTACCTAAATGAGCTCGTCTCTACTTCGGTAACTTTTTCACATTAATTGCTTTGTTAGATGAGGTAAGTGTCCGAGAATTGAGTGGAAATGCACTGAGAAAATTTCGCATGACATTTGGTCTTTTTTTGTATAGCGCACTTATTGTGGCAAAATCCCAAATGAAAATAATTACAAAGCTTATCTACATAGTAGCCTCTCCAAAAAATTATAGCATTGATCACTAAAACTATGAAGGAATGTCATTTTCAATGCATAGGAAATATTCCTATGATTTTAGGATTAAGTTCATTGCAAATTGCAATATGTGAAGAATAGAACACAGAATATAAGTTTTAAGATTAAACTGTATTCATACAGCGATGTATGCTATGCAAAAAATACCAAACAAGCCTTTTTTATTATTTTTGCTGTTTTGCTTTGTGCCATATACGGCTTTGCGCATTGGAACTCAACATAATGTAAGCAACCGCACGCAACCAAGTCGACAAAAGCCGTCGCGTTAAACATTGCTATGAGGAACATATTAAACACAAAAGTTTTGTACATTACATAAGGTAAACAATAGGAATATCCGAAATGTCTTCCTCGAAATATGGCAGTCATGGTCAAATATCTGATGTTGTGGAATTATACTTTAGTTGTGAAGTAGCTTCCCGGGAGTACACAAAGTGAAGTAGTGTATGCATTAATTAAATTAAATAAAAGTTAAAAAAATCATACTTAATGCAGCAAGTACTAGTGGATTGGGGATTTCCCGAAATCGTAAGCAAATTTCAAGGTAAGTTCAAATTCTTTATATATTTTATCATTCATTGGATCGGCGAGAAGAATATTATAATCGCAGCCGCGTGTAAATTTAGCGTCAAAAATCGTGTGTTCAGGAAACTTTCAAGCAAAATATATGGAATGCTGTTTACTCTTCATGCAGCAACAACTTATTCATTCATTGGCCGGGAATAAACAGAAAGTTAGTTGACAAGGCAAAACTGACATTCCCAGAGGAAATATCAGTAGCACCAGAAAATGAATTGGCTGGATTTTTACTTCTACCACGTTTTTTTTGTGGTTCAAAGTATGGAAAAAAGCACAACTATGGAAAAATTCGAATAAAATTTACTACAAAAGAAATTTTAGACTCATTCATATTACATGTGATGGTGAATTTCATCTTTTATTTTCAGAACGGAAATTTATTGAGAGAAAAATCCAGGAAATTCGGAAAGACCTTGCCATCTGTAAACTGACACTTCAGCCAACTGTCCCTGTTGCAGGTGAGAGTTTAGGTAAATAATTGACGAATCGCCAAACTGTAACAGTATTAAAGGGTATATTTTCTTCAGATAATGTAAAATGCTTTATCTGCTATGTGGCCATCGAAGATACTCTGTATGAAGTTGAAAATGTCATAACAGGTGTTGACATTTGCTTTAAAAGCTTTACATCATTGAACGCTAAGTTTCCACAAGCAAGTGTAGCCATCTGGACCTTAATTCAACAACGAGTATACAACATCAAGACGCCATTTGATAGGTGTTTCACGTCAGTTTGAGAGCTTACTGACGTAAAAAACTTATCATATGGATACCGTATAAATTTAGAATGCGGAATCGAAACCGTTTTTTTTTTTATTTGAATCATGGAATCTTTTAAATGTAAAAAAAATCAACATGCAGCTAATTCATACTTATTGCATAGAATGTATCGTAAACTTGAAGATGTTTTAGAATGTCATTCCTGCCCAGTAGGTCGATATTTTCGAACGACTAATGCCTTTAAAAAACATATTTCCTTACATTTTTCACTGAACCAAACATGTTCAAATATAGAAGATAATGCCGGTAGTATACCAAGAATAAAAGAATTGCCAGAAACTGTAATTTTTCCAGGCTTTGATACTCAAACTACCCTACTTATGTCTTATAATTTGAAAACTCAATTGAAAAAAGATTTTTTGAATTTTATTGCGGATATTTATAGCAATGAAAATATTCGCAGAAAATCTGCTCAAACTATAATTGACAGTTTTTCGAGTTTTCTGTGCACCGCATTGTTTCCTTAAACCCAAGATATTTTATTAAAATATGGAGAGCTAAATATCCCAAATTTACAAACATGTATCAAAAACAGTTTTGGCAATCTACAAGACTGCCTTGATGAGTTTGAAACAGAGCACAGAGGGAAATCCTTATTACGTTCCGAAAAATTGCTTCCCTCTTCTACCTCTATTGTGATTGGTGAACGAATGGATTCTATCAGGACTGAAACGGGCGTTTATTTGTCTATTTTGATGAATTTGAGGTAAACAATCCCCTAGGATCAAGAGCTGGGTTACAAAATCTTGGAGGTGTTTATATTTCATTGCCCTGTCTTCCACTTATTACAAGTCGAAATTGGAAAGTATTTTTCTTTTTATGTTTTTCAACAGTTTAGATAGGAAATGTGTTGGAAACAGGGTTTTTCAGCCACTCATATCAGAGTTTAAGCAGCTGCAAAGTGAGGGTGTTATGATTTCAAACAGTAAAGTTTATTTCGTTCTTGGATTATGCATTGGTAACAACAAAGGACTGAATGGTACGTTGGGTTTTACGGAAAGTTTTTCCGCAATTTTTATTCCATTTTTGTAAAACGCACAAGCGAGAATCCAAATCAGCAATGAAAATTCCAATTCATCTACTTCGAACACGCGAATCGTATCAGCAAGATTGTGAGGCGGCTGAAGTTTTAGCGTCAGGTATCTCATCTATTTGCGTGCTCAATTAGCTTCCCAGTTTTCATGCAATAAAAAACTATTCCGTGGATATGATGCATAACACACTTGACTGAATTCTTAACTATGAACTTGCTCTGATAATAAAAAACTTTATTTACAATGAAATTTATTTTGATTTTTGTAGCTAAACAATCGTACTAGTGTTTTTGACTTTGGTAGTACCCATGATTAAAATAGATCTCCAAAAATTTCCAAAGAGTATTTTAAGAAAAATAAACTCAAGTATTCTGCATCAGAGGTATTCCTTTTCGAAAAATATTTAGGTTTACTAATATGTGAATGAGTCCCAGAGAGCACTGAGGTATGGGAAATTTGTTCGACTCTTTTAGACATACTAAACATTTTACGAAAAGATGAGGTATCTGAAAGTATGATTGAACGTTTAGATTTTCTTATACAATTTCATCACGGGCTTCTTCAAGTTAAGTTCAAAGTTAACTTAAACCCTAAACACCATATAATGTGCCATTATGTAATGATAGCTTAGAAAATTGGTCCTTTGAAGCACTTGTGGTTGATCTGATTCGAATCAAAACATAAACAGTTAAAAAAATTGGAAATTCAACTACATCACGCAAAAATATAACGTACACTATTGTTCAAAGCTACTTACTGAGTGAGGCTCATAAAATTAAAAATAATCAATTCTACAGCAAAAATATTCAGTATGGAAAATCAGTTAACATTTTCAAGAAAAGCGCTAACGTTTTAGCAAAACAAATAAAGAATTCTATCCCCAATTGTAAATTTGTAAAGTTGGTAAGAAGGTATAATTTTTCATATGCAACAGGCAGCATAGTAGTTATAGGAAGTGATGAAGACTATCCTATATTTGGTATAGGTAATAGAATATAATGCAATATCTGAAAGTAAAACTTCTGTTCTTAAAACAATTCTTTTCGACAGGCATTAATATGTTCATTCTGTAGTTAAAACAGATACTTTCATCGAAAAAGAAGTATTAAACAGTTTCTCTCCATCATTTTCTTTAATTAGTATTGATTCAAATATCTATGTTGTCTAAGTCTGCGTTTTGTATTCCGTATTCATATATATATATTTAGTACTGAAGGCACCCACCGCATTTTTTGCAATTAATGCATTTAATCCTTTAATTACGTATAAAGTCATGGATTACGATGTTGAGAGAGATGTCTAAAAAATTCGATTAGGAAATCATTTCCTGCAAATAACAAAATTAAACAAAAAAGAAAAATTGTTGTAACAAACCTAGAAATAAATAGAAGAAATTGTGCGGCAACTTTTTTCAAAATGGTTGGAAACGTAATATTTAAGAATTGACTTGAATCTTTTAAATATTTTTTGATGATCCATAAAATAATTTTTTGCTATTGCTGCAAAGAAGGCTTTGATAATTTTTATTGTTTCCTATATTGATATATGATATATTTTGTATTAAGTTCCTACTCAATTTTGTACTCGTATTACAATTTCAAGCAGTAAATTCAAATAAAACAATCCATTTGAGTAATACAACGTCTAAAATGGTAGCCGATGGTGCCATGAGGCACAGTTCTTGTTAATATGAATACAGTAAGAGTGCATATACTATTCGGTTATAGGAGCTGTAAAATATGGCATTTAACACTGCAGTTTAAAGTATTCCAGCCAATAATTTAAGGGTGGTTTCATCTATTCAATTGTTCAAAGCACTATAACATGTATAATATATTCAAATGGACATAGTAAATGGGCCTGCACTAGACGGCTCTATATATATAAAATATAGCAATTGCCTATATATATTTCAGGTCACCGGGTTATAAAGTTTAGGGTATTCTCAGATATTGTATAACTTAAAGTGCGGTACTGTACAGCATTTTAAGCATTTTAAAATGGTATAGAGACCTATAATTTACTGAGTCTTTGGCTATAAAATTTAGTTGCTACTGTTATGTTTCTTGGTTAATGGACTAAAAAGTGTCAAACACCATGTAGACTTTATTGGTTCATTGTCTACACTATATAGCACGACATCCTATAATCTATGGTTGACTTTATTGTGGTGTCTCGCGCCATAATTTATTACTGTCACGAAATTGACTATGCATATGGTACTAGTAGTATATAAACTATGGTGTTTTGTTCTAAAATTTTTCTCAGTGTGGTAAACTACGTGAAAATCGGTGCAATCCTTCCATTAAGCTACCAGAAAAAATATATGGAAATAGAAACCTAGAGATGAGACAGCAACATCATCTACCGGTAAAATATTAGCTGCTCGTTGGAACGATAGTAATATCATAACTATTCTCACTAACTGTGATAACGTCCATCCAGTGAAAAAATCTACCCGTTATTCACGAATTGAAAAAAAAAATTATTTCGGTGGAAATTCCTGGTCCAATCGCTCGTTACAACGACAATATGGGTGGAGTAGATATTGCTGATCAGTTTTTAGCATCCTACCATTGCAGGATCCATTCGAAAAAATCGTGGTGGCCCTTTTTTGCATGGACAGTAGATATATGCTCTACACAAGGCTGGCTTTTATATCATCGCCAAGATCATGCCTTACCATTATTAGAATTCAGGCGACAGGCTACGATTGCCATTCTGAAGTATTATGGAACTCCTCCATTATCATCCAGTGTTCGATCATCCTTAAAATTTACACCTGTCCTTCATGTCATCAAAAGGACCGAACTGGTCACATAAAAGAAAAAAGTCCATCAAAGTATCCGCGTTGCCGGATTCGTAGCAGGCGCACTACATATCTATGCAAAAAATGTGAAAACCCGCTTCAGCCTGATGAATGCTTTGAAGTATTTCATGACGGAAATAAAAATACCAGAAGTTCTGCAATGTGATACATTTTTATCTAATAAAAACATTTTTAATATGTGCATATTTGATTTGTTCATTATTTTCCAAAAAACAACATAATTCATCCCATTGGCAACTAAAGTTGCGACTTCACAATCAGGCTCCATTATCCCATATTGATTATATCACAATTTCATATTGTTTTATGGGCTTTACATAACCACTGTACCAAATTTCACTAAAAAATATTCACTAGGGAATTATAGACGTTAATGGGTTAAACACCTCATTCAGCATCAATCATGATTAAAGATTAGGATTAATACCCCAATGCGTTTAATATATAAATTGTCGGTGTTTTAATTTTTCGAGATAACAATAGCAGTCCACTAATTAGAGGGGCATGAGACGCATAAGCCGAAGGACCCAGGTTCAAATCTCGTTGGTGAACAACGTGATTTAGTTCAGGGGATTTTTCGGACAGACTACGTATGTTCGTTCAGTGGTGATATGTACTGATTTAATCAGATCATATCATAGCTGACCAGACACATGGGAGCATGGTACTGACCAAACCAACTTCCGAAAAAATCAATACGGTCATAAAAATGAGATACTCTAACTATCTTTAAGCGAAGGCCCGAGAGGGGCTGTAGTTCTAAAAAGAAAAGAATTAGAGGGAAATTCGAATCTTATTTTTAGTTCAAGTTGAAATTTGTAAAAGAAAGTTTATATATGTATCTTGGGTTTCAAAAGTAGACATATATAGGGTTTTCCAATAAGAGGTATTATTTTAATGTTGAAAGAAAATTGCCATTTTTTAATACAAATGATCGAATGTTTGTTTCATTATAAAAAGAAAGGTATGTCGTTAATAGTGAAAAAAAACATCAGGCAAATGATCACCACGACCATGCTTACATGACCATATCCTTTTCATCAAATTTCCCATAGCCAAATCGCAAAGTGGCTGCCCTATGTCCTCTATATCCTCGAACTCCATCTTTGAGGTCTTGAATCGACACTGGGCTGTTGGCGTAGACCTTCTCTTTGACGTGGCCTCAAAGGAAGAAGTCGCAAGGTGTTAAATCAGAAGATCTATTCAAAATAACACCTCTCATTGGAAAACCCTATAAGATAACATATGCAGTCTTCACTTTTTCAAAAGACAGCCAAATATAATTTTCCCATTGTCTTGAAACCCTAAGTATTTAATTTCAAGCAAAAATAAGGCGAAAGTTATTTTACCGAAACGAATAGTATTGATATCAGATTTACATTACGTAAGATACGAACAGCTAAATATTTCATACCTGGCTTGTTTAAATAGCCGATCAATTAGAAGAACCTCATGTCGACGAACAAACAATCTGCACCATTACTTGAGACCCAGTGCGAAACGTCCAATTCGAAATTTTGGACAAAAGTATTAAATTGAAAATCTATTTGCTCACAGATGATGTTGTGCATTAACCGCGAAATGGCCCGTTCAAAAATCAACAGCAACAACGAGACGAGATGCTTAAACGAAAAATCTAATTATAACCCAAGTCTGGCTTTAATTCCTTTGAATTTTTGAGGTCATACGTGATGCGATATGAATGTGGAAAACCGTGAAGTCAAATAGTCGTCAACATCTCACCATATCGCCGGATCACCATTGGCAAACGCACTTTATTGAGAAACCATCTTAAGATACATTAAAGCATGTTTACCTTATTAATTTACAGAAATTCCACGAATCGATAATGATAATTACCTCCGAAAGAAATCTCTCTTGGGTGAATTTGTGGGACTTTTTGGTTCCTGGACGATGGATGGATGCATGGACTAAAAGACGGACTGCGTCTTCAGGTTAAAACGACGACAAAGTCGTGGTTTTCATATTTTCATCTTAAACATACAGTCTTGTGTACACACTGGATCCAGCGTGAACACGCAGAGATCTTAAATTACCAAATGTTGAGTACTTACTTTTGCATGATTACCTACTAACACGTGTAACACTTTGGGGTAACTAAGTGCATTCACGTGCTGATTTACTCATTAACAATAAATGATGCATAAAAAATGCAGCTTATGCAAATATGAATATAATGCCCAAATATACATTTACAGGGCATTGGTCTTGAATCTAGGTCAATTGTTTATGACAAAAGTATGACTTGTTTCTCAATACACTGTAACTCTTAGGGTTCTGATTTATTCTAGATATGAAGTTTTGCCTCAGTCCAAAGGACACTTCAATGTGAGGAATACGGCTGGTGCTACTACTGCACAAGCTGCACTTAAGTCAAAGAAGACTGCCAAATCCATAACTTAGGAGATATTACCTCGTAAATTTTTTCATTGGCAAGGCCGTTTTAGGGTCATAATTTAAATTTGTAGCTTTACGAGTAATTCAAAAAGAGATTAATTATATTTACTAGAACTAACATCGCAATTGGGAATGATTCAGAAAACTTAGTAGCAGGGCTGATTCTGTGAAAGAGTTAGTTATGTTACTCTGCTTGTACTGGAAATGACACCGCTTTGAGAATTTGGGCTTATTATGAGAGAAACTATTTTCAATTTTGGTGCTACAAATCCTCTATATGAATTCTAAGTTTCCTGATAAAGAAGGTTGATTCTGCCTTCCAGTAAGCCACTTAGCCCTGCATCTTAAATCGAAAGAACGTTGTTAATCCTTTGAGTCGCCATAACCTGCAATCGAATGTAGGCCTACCGGGGTTAAAAATTCCAGCAACTTCAGGAAAGTAAGTTACTTGCTAACCAGAGCTGATTGTGGTTCGAATATGAAAATTGCGAAATGAGACAACATGCGATCCTTCTTCATGGACGAACTACCGACTCATGTCCACGAAAACCCAAATTTCTTGCCAAGCAACAAAACACCGGCCGAAAATTAGACAAAGTATCACAAAACAGCTAGCAAATAAGTATTATTTGAATCAAAATAGGTCATAACTATTCAAAGATACGTAAATAGCAGAAATAAAAGCGTGAAATGTACTCCGAAAATTGTTCCTTTGTCAACAAAGTTTAAATTCTTGTCCAAAATATGAAAAAAAGTTGCGAAAAAGCTGGCAGATGTGTGTAGATGATAATTTGATGAGAAGAAATTAAAATGCCCCAAAGCAACCTTATGTAAACTTATGGCACTTCTCAAGAAGTGAAAGGATGTTTTGTAACAAAATTAGAGATTTTAGCGCCATTGGGGTGGCATTAGAATCCCTCGTGCACCTTGGTTTCCCACGAAAAATTGTCAGGCTTTCTCGGTTTATGCCTTAGTTTTTTCATCGAGCTCTCTATTAAGTATTCATGATTGGTCTATAAAAAATACGAAATTGCCAAGCTATTATCGCTTCCGCTATTCTATTATTTCAGACACTGTTGGCTGCTCCGATATTTCTTAAAACTAATGGCTGTAGATCCTTTTGCATTGTTCACTATTCCACTTCACTCCAAGACTTCACCAAAGGACCAGGAATCCAAAAGCGTTGAACATTTTCACAGATACTTGGGTGAATTTCCATGTTATCAAATCGTAGTTTACCCCCATCGTATAATATATGAAATAGCTCTAATTTGAGGCCTCACCTCCAGTAGTGATTACCTTCAATCATTGCGGTTGTGCTACTTCATTCGGCAATTGGAAATCTCAAGTAGGGATATGCTGCTAGCATTGATTGAATCTTCCCATTGTTTCCTAGGTTTCTTAACTGAACATTTTCCTTACGGTCTAGCCATCAACGTTCATTTGCTGAACCTCCACTCCTCCATTCTCTCAACATGACCTACCCATTATAATATGTGTAGCTTAACGTATAAGCACACATTTGAAATTCAAAAGCAAACCGTGTTGAAAAGCCGAAAAGCCATTTTGGACAGCTCATTTACACTAATTGTCATCGAACTCAAGCCCGTTAATAAAAAGGCCCGTGTAATTTGTATCAACACCATATTCTTAAATGTCTGGCCGGATCACGTTCTCATACAAAACGAGCGACCACGAGCATTCTTGACACACGCTCATTCTGTAGCGCTGTCTATGGTTTGGGCCACTTTTTATACCTTCTAGTGGTCAAGTTCCAATGCTGTACCTCCAAAAAATATAAACTGAGAGTATCAATTACTCCGTGGTACCAGATACACAAGCTAAATAATAGCTCAGTAGCGTCCACATACACGTCAGTGCTGGAAATCTGCAGGTGGCAGAAAGTAATGATGACATACAAACCATGTGGAAGGCAGTAAAAGATGCGGTAACAGAAGCGGCCGAAGATCTCTTGGGGCGAAAAGGGACCAGGCATACAAACAAAATTCCAGCGGCCGACTCGGACCATAGAAAGACAATAAAACACCCTCCAATAACAACCCCAAAAAATGTGGCGAAGAAAGAAAGAATTAACCAGTAACAGAAAAATCCAACAGATATACGTTAACATGACCATACATGAAACCAGATCAGCACAGACAAGTTTTTGCAAAAGTTCAAAAGGAGCATTCAGGTAGGTTAACCAGTCGGACTTAACAACGGATAGCTGAAATATTTTCAGAAGCCCGAACAACTGCCAAAGCTGTAAACATTCCAAAGCCAGAAAGGAGGTCCCAGTTTCACCACCAAAGGTAGGGCTCCTGAAGCAGATAAAATACTAACAAGACAACTCCAGAGAGGGAATTGCTGTTTATGTAGCCTTCTCTATCAAATATTATGTGGATATTTTCAGAAGAGCAGTTGCCAGAGGACTAGTAAAAAAATATAATATGACTTCATAATGGAATCAGGCTTAAAGCAAGGAGATGAACTTGCGTCAATACTCCTTAATATTGCTCTGAAAGACGTTATTAGGAAGACATCTGTTAAAACATATAGTACACTATTGTTCAAGTCCACATAATTGGTAGCATATGCTGATGACGTCAATATTAGGGCACGTTCGATCTCAGATGCTGAAAGAATTTTTTCGAGCCTGCGAGTTCATGAAACAAAAACTGAATTCATGAGTCAAACGAAGAAGAACTCTCCAGTCGAAAAAAATCCAGACCGTAAGACACTACAGTCTTGAAAGTACAATATATATAATTTTGCATATCTTTGAGCCAACTTAAATGGGAAAGGTGTAAAAAGGATGAGATTAGACGCCACATATACACTTGCGTAAATTTACTCAAACTCTGCCGTAGACAGTTGCAAGCTCTCAGCTCAGGTAGTATTATTTCAACCTCTTCTGCGGATTTTGCACTAATTTTTCTTGGCTTACTTGAAAAAATAGACCTTTTTACATGTTCAAAATACCCATCGGTCATTTTAAAACGTCTATATGTCATCTGAACCGCATTAGATTCTGTGACTGAGCTACCTCCATACAAAACATGGCACTTTGAAACGAAAATCTACAATATCTTCATGCAATAACAACTTTTAGACCTGGATCATTCCAACCGTTGACCACAAGCACTATCAAAACAATCAAGCTGCTGGCGGTTACTGTTATATCTCAAAGATTTTAAAAGCAACGGGATTTGCTTAAACTAGTCCTGGTCTCCAAGTTCTGCGCAGAGTATCTCACAAATTTGTTCAGATTCGGAAAAGGTGTCACTGACAAGTAATCCTTTTTACCTTTAATTGCACAGAGTATATTGGGGTGCGGTAAACAACTCACGACGTATTGGGGGATCATTTTTCAGTGGATACGAGGGATAATATTTTCCACCTCCACACTCCGCTTGAATCATCCTCTTGGCTATAAAGATTCCATGATGTCCACCACTTGTGAAATCTGAATCAAAAGATAATAGCTAATGAAAATTTTTAGCGAAACTACCCACTGCATACTTTCTTGGGGCGAAAATTCTCCAATTTGTGAATTGTTTGGAGCAAAAGCAAAACGGCTCCACGTTCTTTACATTTTTTTTTCACGAGACTTTTTTCATTCTAACCACCACTCAGGCCTTGTCCGTTACTCTATTCTTTGTTACACGAGTGAACCCGATATTTCTTATTTTTTAATTTTAGCGAAAAACAGAGTCATATGTACGAATATCACACTGCGAGCGACTCTTGTGAATATTAATTTTGATGCTTTGAAGTTAATTTTATCAATATTATCATGAACCAACAAATGGTCCAACCACGTGATAAAACTACTACGAGGTGTGACAATCAAGTAATGAGACTGATTTTATTGCCGCGCTTGTGGTAGGCCTGCGACCTTGAAATTCCCTTCCCCTTCCCCGGCATCCTTCCCCTCTTCATCGATATATAGTATTTACCATTGCTCTAGCTTGTTTAGTTCGCCTGCTGTGTCGTATTGAGTAGACGTATGTTGGTGGTGCTCGTCACGAAAATGGAGAAACGAAATCAAGAGCAATGCGTCGCGATAAAATTTTGCGCCAGATTGGGCGAAAAAACTTCGGAAACGTACGTTAAAATTGTAAACGTGCATGGTGATAGTGCTCTGAGTCATGCCCAGGTGTGTTACGATGGCATAAAAAGTTTAAGGAGGGACGTGAAAGCGTGGAAGAAGAGGCGCGGAGTGGGAGACCAGTTGAGGTGCAGACTGACGTGAATGCGCAGCGTGTGCGCGCACTGATTCATGAAGATCGGCGTTTAAGGGGTATGAACCGTGAAACAGTCAGACAAATTTTAACCGACGATTTTGGGATGAAAAAGTTGTGCGCGAAAATGGTTCCAAAGAATATTTCCGAGAAGCAAAAGCAGTATCAAATGACCGTCCCAGAAGACTATTTGGGACAAGTGGAAAACGATTCCGTGCTGCTTGATTAAGTTATCAAAGGCAATGTGAACAAAATCGGTTATCAAAGGAACCCATTTTGAGTCGATTACGGGCATCCAGCCGGCCGTGATGAGGGTACCCGCGGACATCCCAGGCGAAGTGTTCGAGAAATATTACGAAGCATGGAAAAAAACGCTGGAATCATTGTATAGCTGCCCAAGGGGATTACTTTGAAGGGGATGGCAGAATTGTAGAATAATTTTTAAATATACGGTTTTAATGGAATCAGTCTCATTACTTAATTGTTACATCTCGTATGCGAAAGTCTACTGGGTTTTGCTTGAATATGTAAAAATAAGCTTCTGTGTTTGAAACATAATGCTTCATATTTTTGCGAGAATATTTTGTGACTTTGTGAATGGAAGCGTCGTCTAATTATTCAAGGCTGAGTAAATGATTGTATCCCTTTCCGCTTAATATGCTTTTAAGGTAAACTGGCAGTACACCTATATTACGTTCAATTGCCAGCCACATCTCGGTTTTGGAGACCACATCATTTTCACTTGGTGAGAAGTAATGACCAACAAGTCGCACAATTGATGTCAAAGTAGAAACTCCACTGACTAACCATGAAACAAGCAACGATGGTCTATATGATGCTACTGCCCGATGTTAACTTGATCGGTTCCCCGACACGTTGATGAAGCGTTAGAGAAAAGAGGAGGGTTCCCCTTATTTCCCAACCCCCCAGATTCCATAATTCCTCAGCCTAAATCCCATGACCAAGGGGTAGTAAATAGTGTCGGAGTCACATATTGGGCTTAATGGTTCCCCAATCATCGGCCCTTAAATACTACGAAATGTCAGTAGCTGCAACTTAGGATTAGAACTACGGCAACGACCTTGCAACCAAAAAAAAGGACTACGGCAGGCCAGGAAATGAACTGGACTGGAAGTGATATTCAAGATATGAGATCGCACACAATATTCAAAAGTGGGAAACCTACTGGCAAGCGTGAATTCAGAGTGGCTTTTATTGTAGTTAGTGATTTAAATCACACGCTAGTCAATGGACTATTATGTGCAATCCGTGCGAAAGCGAATCGTTCAAAACTCGGCTGATAAACATACAATAAGCTATTTCATCGGGATATGGCGGGAGTATATAGCCTCCACAAAAAAACAAATGACAGCGGTGAACGCCTGATTGACATTGCATGTACCAGCCATCTAGCCAAACGTTCGACTTGTTTCTTACATCGATGCATTTATAAAATGACCTAGGTATCACCAGATGGCAATACACAAAACCAAATAGACCATGTTCTAATCCAACAACGTTGAGCCTTGATCATGCTTGACGTTCCTTTATTCCGAGGAGCCGATTGTAACCTGGATCATTACTTGATCAAATTAAACTAATGATGTCGTATGTCTAAGGCATATTTAGCGAAGATCAGCCAGCTACAATAATTTGACATCGAAACGCTCCAAACTGTTTCGGTCGTAAAAAGTTTCATGGAGACCCTTGACAACCAGCTGTCTCCTATCAGACAAACTACTGAAATGATTGGAAGTGAAAGCAGCGATTAAGATCGTGGCAGACCCAATGATCGGATATCAAGCCCGGCGCAAAAGAAATGATTGGTTCGATAATGAGTGTCAGAAAGCAGCAGACACAAAGGATCAGGTGCACAAAGATTATTTGGGTAAGAAAACCAGTGCAAAGCGAGGACATTATGAGAATTTCAGGGGAGTAGCGAATGAGGTCATTAAAAAAGAAGAAAATAAAATACTATGATGACTAATTGAGAAATGTTGACGTAAGTCTAGTGAGAAGTTGTATGAAATTTTTGACAAGCCGGAGTTCTCTACAATTTTAAGACTACGGAAGCTGCAATGAGCAGGTAACTTGCATCGTATGGACGAACAACGGATACTCAAAAAGGTATTCGTTGAGTGAACTGAAAGGAGGAGTCCAGTGGAGAAAACGAGGAAACCGAGGAAACACTGTTCTGACTCGGTCGACGAAGACAGCTCATCGGTGCTCGGATTTTTGAAAGACGCGGCCAATGGACCGAAATAGTTCAAGGCGCTTCTTCCAGGAAGCAAAGGGGACTGTAGTGCTACGAAAAAGAAGAAAGTTACACAAATTGCAATGGGCGAGCCATATGAAAAAATCGATGAAAACTGGCTACCCGGATAAACATCGAACAGCAGAGCATAAGGTAGATGTCTAGCAAAAATACCAAGGATTCAATGGGAAGATATGATCAAACCTAACAGCAGATCTTTCCTGAAAGTGATCAGCTCAAGTATGCCTATGCGTACATAATACACTGCGCAGTTCCGTTTCTCAATGGATGGAAGCATCTTTCCGTTTGTAATCTCCGGGAAAAGTACTTCAACATGATTGAAGAGATCGCCGCAGGCTTTGGAAAAGTTGGCAGCTAAAAATCCATTGTAAGGATCATTTATCTCTTATAAGCAAGACACGCATTCCCAAGGGTATGAGTTACAACTCTTGCGCGGGTAAGGCGGAAAACACCCATGTCCCCTGAAGAGCTGTGTGAAGCAAAAATCAGCCTCACCATACCAGCAATCGAGCCACTGCGCAGTGTTTCTCCTATGTGCGCCATATTGCCAGGACTACGATAACCTCAGGGAATACATTGTCTCTCCTCCATCGTGACAATCTTGCTGTTGCCCTCGCTTCTACGTTGGTGAGTATTTGTATGCTCTTTAGTAAAAAAAGCCTGCCATAAATAATGCTGCCCACCCGGGGATCTTTCAAAATGCACATGGAATTTGCATCGCTTCTTATCTCTGCATCTGTGCCTCATTAGAGCTTCTTGCTGAGAGCGCCACTCCATATTGTCAATTCGTGTTCTTGATGAGGAGGGTTCCCCATATTGGCCATTGAACGTGTAAGTACTATTACCCTTCCTCAATTTAGCTACGCCACTGTTTGTGTTTCACTAATTTTTTGACAGTTTTAGAAGAGAGGCCCCTTCATACCGGTGGTGGTCATGTGGGGTGTCAAATCTTGATGAAAACTTACCAAAACAGGTCCTAAAATAGTGTTATCAGCTTTATTTATTTAATTAGGCTATTTTACAGATTCTTACCAATCCAATTACTACTTGGATAGAAAAAAAACAAGAATGTAAAATACAAATAAAGTATTAGGAGCTAAAGATGATGTTATGTAATATATTTTTAAAAGTGTTTAAAGGATGCAGCAGGTGACCCAGCTGAAGTATATTGTACCGATGTGAGACGCGTACTAAAATCAAATAAAATAAATATCGGCTTGAGCAAAGAGCACAATGAATATGTTAGTTGAACACACCCTTGAGGTGGTACATGTAAAGGGTGGTCCAACCATAATGCACGATGTTAATTGCGACTCACACATTAACGTCAAGTTTTCCGCCGAACTTGATTTGACATTTCCTTGTTTCAGTGTTGACAAACTCAACCATGGAGACGTACATGATTGCGTAACACGTTAAGGTTGTTGGTGCCTTTTACGAGAATGGGCGTTCAAATCCAAATGCATTTCATGCACTTCGTGATTTTTTTTTTTGTCAGCATAACCGTCCAAATGTGTCCACAATCGGGAGAATTGTGCGTGAATTTCAGCAAACCGGATCTGCAGGAAATGTGAAATCACCTGTGCATGCTCGCCCGGTTCGATCTACGGAAAACATTGCTGTTGTTCGTGTCAGAAGAGCCATCAACCTCGACTCGTCGTTGTGCCCAACAATTGAACATCTCACAAACATCACTAATGCGAATTTTGAATAAAGATTTGAGTTTAGACGCTTACAAACTTCAATTGACTCAAGAGCTGAAACCTACTGACTATTTCAAGCGCCGGCAATACTCCGAATGGTTGGTTGAACAGACAGAGGGGAATGGTGACTTTTCAAAAAAAATCATCTACAGCGACCTCAGTAGATTCATTAACAAGCAGAATTGCCGCATTTGGGCAAATGAGAATCCACGAGTGATTGTTGAAAAGCCGATGCATCCACAAAGAGTGCGGTGCGGGTTATGGGCTGGCGGCGTCATCGGGCCGTACTTCTTCGATATGATACTCGTAACGGACTTCTTGTGGCCAAACGTTGAGGTTATGGGTCTGTACAATATGTGGTTCCAACAATATGGTGCCACTTGCCACACACCCAGCAAAACAATGGCTCTTTTGCAAGAGAAATTCAATGGTGGTGTTTGGCCGCCACGATCATGTGATTTGACACCGTTGGACTTCTTTCTCTGGGGATATCTAAAAAAAGGGTACGTCAATGAGCCAAGAAAAATTCAAGAGCCAAAGGATGAGATAATTCAGCACATTAAGGACATTGAACCTCAATTATGTCTCAGAGCCATTGAAAATATAGACCATCGGATAGAAGTATGACACCGTAGCCGTGGCGAGTATTTGAGCGATATTTTCTTTCACACATAATTGTTATAGATCCTTCTTTTCTAATAAAAAATATTAACATAATTCTCAGAAAACTTTTTATTTAATTTACAATTAACATCGTGCGTTTTTGTTGGGCCACTCTTTATAAAGCCTTAACCGAAGGTTGGAAGAAAGAATGGCGTGATATATTTTAAATAAGGAACTCTCTCCTTTTTTTTGAGTGATGAGATGTTGAGCCTCTATAAGCGCCCATCGTTGGAGCTGTAAGGGAGATTATATTTGTAAGATGAAAAACGTGTGAATTTTGGCTATACAGTCTCAACAGCATCCGATAGATTGGTATAGCGAGGAGACCATAGTTGGACGACATACTCAAGGATTAACCGGGCTAAAAGTACAAATGGATGGACGCTGGTTAAGATGTTGATGGACTTGCCAAAGGATCGTAAAATAAAACCAGTGGCATGTGAAGCTCTGATGGTTATTTAAAAAATATGGATGTCAAATTTCAAACCTGGGTCAAATACTACTTCCAAATCTTTAAATTTGTCCACAAGGGTGAACAATGACCCATCGATTCAGTATTCATATAATACTGGATGGAATTTGTCGGTGAATCTCATGTGACAAAATTTTGAAATATTAAGAGGAAGTAAATTACCTTGACACCAATTTTGGAGATTGTCAAGATAATCTTGAAGGTATGAGCAGTCTTTGTCGGAATGAATGGAACGATAATTTTTTTAAATCATCAGCGCAAAGGAGGCAGTTAGAGGACAGGTATTGAGGAAGGTCATTAATGAAAATGTTGTATAGCGAAAATCCTAAAATTGATCCTTAAGGAACCCTGGATTTTGGACTAAATGAGGCCGAAAAAAAATGATTCAATGTGATAGTGTGCAGGAGCGATGGGATAAAAAGCATAAGATCCAAGAGAGGATGAGTTGGAAACGCGAAACTTTCGTAGCTTGTTAGCTAGAAGGCTATGATCAGTACTGTCAAAGGTTTCAGCAAAATTGGTGTATATGATATCCACTTGTTAGCTCTTGCCAAAAGCAAGAGAGGTGGTATTCGTAAGTTCTAACAAATTGGTTATTTTCAAACGACCTTTAAGGCAGCCATGTTGTTCATTTGCAAAAAGGATACTTATGGTATCGTAGATTTTGTTGTGCACAATTTGCTCAAGGAGGTTGCCAAAACAAGACACTAAAGAAATCGGACGATAGTTCCGGATTTTACTACGATCCCCGAACTTATGGATCGGAAATATGTTAGCTTGCTTCCAGATATCGAGAATGCAGCAGGAAGAAACGCTAATGTTGAAAATAATTGACAGCGGGATAGATAATGAAGAAGATAATGATTTTGCGGAGTGTCAAGGAAGGGGAAATATACGAAAAATTTAGGATATCTGTGATCCGAAAAATCTTTAAAAAAAGTCAGCGATGGAAGTCCTCTTGAGTACAATAACGACAAATACCTTAGAAGTCGAAATTCGCTCAGCTTTTTTTTTAAACTCAAGAGTTTCAATATTTAAATAGTATTACAAAAGGTCCTATTTCTCTTTAAATTTTCTAATTACAACAACCACAATATACGATATTTGCTGTCAATTGAGATGATGAAACTGGTTCGGGTGAAGTCTCGTTTGGTATTTCGTGGCGTTCATTGTTGAAAGGAAGACTACAAACTTTCGTTATCGCTCGTTTGATAAATTTCTCATTGAGTTTTAGAGTGACGACTCGAACTAAACCATCGTCACCTGGATGAGTAGTGACTACTTTTGCGAGGGGCCATTGCATGGATGTTATGTTGGCAGTTTTTAATAAAACGATGTCTCCTTCCTTAATATTTAGTCGTCGAGTCAACCATTTAGGTCTTTGTTGGAATCGGTTCAAATAATCACGTGACCATCTGTGCCAAAAGGAGTGCTTCATATATTGCACTAACTTCCATCTTTTCAGGAGCGTGATGTTGCTTTCACTTGGGTCACTTTTTATTTCAAACAGGTTGCTGCCAGTGAGAAAATGGCCTGGTGTCAACGGACTTGCGTCTGATGAATCACAGCTTACAGCAGGTAAGGGCCTGGAACTCAAACATGCTTCCATTTGTGCTAGAAGTGTGTTGAACTCTTCGATGTTTAGAATCTGCTGTCCAATTGTTTTGTATAAGTGCCATTTCATGGACTTAACACCGGCTTCCCAAAGTCCTCCAAAGTGTAGACTTCCAGGAGGGATGAACTTCTATTCTATTTGTTCTTGTGCTAGTTCTGATGCAGCTTTCTCTGGTACCTCTCTGTATTCTTTTTGTAGATTTTTTAGTGCGCCTTGGAAATTTGTGCCACAGTCACTGTAAATTGTCTGACATTTCCCTCTTCGAGCGATAAATCGTCGAATTGCTGCTAGACAAGTTGGTGTCGATAACTCGGATGCTAGTTCGAGGTGGAAAGCCTTGGTAACCATGCAGACGAAAAAGCTACATATGCCTTCGTAGTCTTTGCGCCACGTCCTGAACCCCAACGTATTTTGATTGGACCAGCGTAATCTACACCAGTTTCCAAGAATGGTTTTTCAAAGCGGACTTGAGCTGGAGTTAAGACACCAATCATTTGCTCATTTGACCTGGCCTTCATTTTGAAGCAAGATATGCAATCCCTAAGAACGCTCTGAGTTAGCGTATGTCATGAGAGAATCCAATATTTAAGGCATAATGTACTTAGCGTCAATTGGACTCCTCCATGTAGTGTTTGCTGATGAGCGCGTCTGATAAGAAGCTTTGCTAATGATCCCTTTGGAATGATGGCTCAATGTTTCGTTTCTTCCCCTATAAGTGCATGGTAGATTCGTCCTCCTACTCGTATAACACCGTCTGTATCAAGCCACGAGGGCAGTTATTGTAACTTGCTTGTATTGGATACAGAGTTTGAACGTATAAGCTGTTTAATTTCGGAGTGGAAGGAATGTGCTTGCGCGAGATGAATGCAGAGTATTTCTGAGTTGCTTAATTCATCGGAAGTAGGATAGCCTAATCGCTTAAGTGATGGCTTTCTAGCCTTGTGTACAAAACGTAGACATAAAGCGACTACTCGTTTGAGTTTCCTGATGCATGAAAATCGTTGCAGTATCTCTGCCTCTTGTTCAGATGGTTCATGTGCAAGAGCCTTGTGATGAATAGCATTAATTTTTTCTATATCCTTGTTAATACTGGAAGGAATTGAGACAGTTTTTAGCCAATTCGGGCCATCCCACCATTGGGTTAAATCCAATAACTCTTTTGGATAAACTCCACGAGAAGCATAATTCCAGACAGAGAATAGACCGAGTTTTTACAGGCGCTAGTTTGGCCTTTGAAGTAAGCAATATGACTTTTCTAGGGGTAGAAGTTATAACCTTGATATAAATCACAGCAGCGTAAGCATTTGAAAAAGTGTCGCAAAAACCATGTAACTGAATTCGTCCTTCAGTTGTAAATTCAATCCAGTGAGGAATCTTCAACTTGTTCAATGCGGGAAGCTATCTATGAACAGTGAGCCAATTTTTAACATCCTCTTCTTGTAGCGTGTTGTCCCAATTGCATTTCATAAGCCATAAGTTTTGGACAGTAATTTTTCCGATGATGACGCAAGGCTGTACCCATCCTAAGGGATCAAACAATTTGAAAACTTCAGACAGGATCTTCCGTTTTGTAATCGTCTTAGGGATTGTTCTGTTGATAGAAAATGTAAAATAATCGGTTTTTGGATGCCATTGTAACCCAAGTGCTATTACAGCTCCCTTAATACTGATGTCACATGACATTTGTGACTCTCTATCTTCGATAGGAATGTGTTTTAAAAGATCGGGATGGTTCGTTGTCCATTTCAGAAGGTGAGGAGTTGCATAAGTATGGCCAAGTTTTCACTCCCTGTAAGCAAGTCATCTACGTAAAAGTCTTTCAGTAAAACTTCAACTGCCTCAGAATATGCAGATTGCTCGCCTTTTGCCAATTGTTGAAGAGTCCTAATGGCCAGATAAGGCGCACACGATGTCTCTTCGGGGTTAAAATGCCAGAGTATGCGTTGACAATCTAACTCTTCCTCTTTAATCCAAATTTGGCGGTACATTTTCTCGATGTCCGCAGCTATGACATAACGACGCTGCCTCCACCGCATCAGTAGATGTAAAATATGTTACTGAATGGATGGTCCTGTTAACAAAATATCATTTATTGCTTTTCCACCTGCTCCCTTTTGGGATGCGTTGGAAACGACTCGCAGTTTGGTTGTGGAACTGTTAGGCTTAATGACTGCATAGTGAGGAAGGTAATAATTAGGCTTCATATTCACGCTTTTGGATGGAACTAACTGCATATGTTCTAGGTTAAGGTATTCTCTCATAAAATCCTTATATTGGACGTACGAATTGGGATTATGAATGAGAGCATGATCAAGTCATCGAAATTGCATGCAGGCAATTTTATGCATTTCACATTGAGACAGCTCTTCCTGGGCCTTAAATGAAAGGCTCACAACATATTTACCAGTCTCTGCTCACTGCGTGTTTTCTGCGAAGTGTTTTTCTGCACGTGATTTGTTGGTTGTTAATGATTTCTCCTGGCTAATATCCTCAACCTCGCAAAATTGCTTCAAGTGCTCATCAAAATCCTCGAATGAAGCGAATGCGTTAATTGATAAAGTTTGGGTTGACTCAGTAGTTGGACCAAAAATTATCCAACCAAATTCGGTTTTTTATGCACTGGGACTCCCGGGAAGAAACCCGGATAGCAAAATGCGACCATACACATCTGCTCCAATCAGAATGTTGATTCCAGATGGAACATTGAACTTTGGATCCGTCAGATCTGATAAACTTCCCATCTGGATGTTTAGATGCCACTTGAACGGAAAGTGTTGCAGCTATAATCTTATCGAGGACAAATGGCTTAAATGATATGTTTTCAATTAACCCCTCTTCATATACTCCTAGTGCAATGATTGATGCAATTCCCTTGGCACTGATTTTGTGAGCTCCTCCAATACCTTGAATGGAAGCATTTGCATTCTTGAGTTGATGCCCAAGATATCGTACTGCAGAGCTAGTGATGAAAGATGTTTGCGCTCCCGTGTCGAGTAAAGCAGGGAAAGTCACAATTTCCCCAGAGTGTGTTTATAATTGCTGTTGAAAGTAGTATATTTGTGTGCTTGATAGCATAATTTGCCTGCACGCATTGGGCCTTCAGTTCTGTTGTACTAGCAAGTGTTTTCCAAACTTCGTTACTGTGAAGCATTGAATGATGGCGCTTGCCATATAACTTACACTTATATTTTGATGAAGACCTAGTGACCTAAGGCAGTTGTCTTGAAGACACTAAATTCCGTATTGCCTGAATATCTAGTTTTTTGAAAGCCTCGCGGTTTGTCAGTCTGTGTCAAGCTTTTCACCTCATGCAACACTGTTTGACTGGTGTCCTGTGTACAGTAACCACTTTTTTCCCTGTTAATTTTGCATCTCCAGAGAGAGCTTCCAGTATTATTGTTCTCTGTTGCACGAAGTTCAAGGATGCTGAAAGGGTTGGCATGTCGGTTTCACCACTTATTTTTTTCTGCTTTTCTCTTTGCGATTCTTCGTCCAATTCGTGACTCAGTATGAAAATCGTTAATATAACGAACGATTTTCCCCCAATTGACTGTAAACACACCTCCAGTTGATGTGTTATATCAAGCAAACGCTTGAAACCATTAGCATCATGTGCGCTACATCTTTGTAACTGCAACACTTCCTGTGCAATAGCTTAATGATTATTGTATCTTTCATTAAGAAGTTTCCATGCAACGCCGTAATTCTCCTAAGTGATGCTCAAATGACTGGTTAGTTTTCTGTATCATCCTTAACTGCGTTCCATAGAAATTGTAGCTTCTGAACAGAGCTCAGCTGATTGTTTTCGTACACCATACACTTAAATAGGTCGCGAAAACTGAGCCACGAAGAATATCTTCCATCGAAGGTTGGTATGCGAATCGTTCCAGCTTTACCGAGCCTAACGTCACTGATTGCTTGAACGCCTAGTACTTGTAGATTTTGGAGCAAAATAATATAATATACTCCAAAACTAGATTATCCAAAGCCTCGTATTCTTCGTTATATGCCTTGAGAGAGTCTGCATCCTTCTCAAATGAGCTATACCTCTTTTCACTGTCCTTTTTGAAATAACTGTTGAGCCGCTTCGTCGTTGCGATGCTGATTTCTTGTAGTTTATCCACCATGATGTCCCCAAACTAGTTCTGATGTACACCCAGTTGTAGCTTTACAAAAATAATTATGATTTCATGAATCGCAGGCCAATATGCTCGTGATGAATAGTTTCCTTTCAACTAGTAATAGTCTGAAAAATAGATACGTTTAATTTCCTAATATAAACTTTTACTCGAAGGACCAAAAAAAATGTTATAATGTTCACAGAAAGACTGGTTGCATTTGAATAATTTTTTATTCGCACCAATTAGTTTTTACAATAAATTCTTACAAAAAATAAGGTGAAATTTCAATTTAAACTGCGCGCGTCGAAGGATTTGGAGAATTATTTTTTTAGGTTGGTAGTACTGTCAGTGACATCTGTGTTAAATTTATATGTCAAAATATTCATTAGTGTTTGATAGACCCGTCGTTTTGTGAGCTGCTAAAAGTGAGTTTTTCGTTTTTTGCGATGTCGACATTTGTTGAATTTGCATTAAATTTTGTTTGCAGAATCGATTTCCTGCTGTGGATACGATGAGGGTGGTGCAGAAAGCCGTTAGTGATGAGGCTATGTCTAAAAAAAATGTTTACAAGTCGTATAGTGAGTTCCAAGCCGGCCGTGAAGTGTCGAAGACGAAGAGCGTCCTGGGCGACCATCAACCTCTTCTCTTCTTCGATTATCGTGGTGTTGTGCATTATGAACTCCATCCGCCGAGCCAAACAGTCAGCAAGGAATATTGTTTGAACGTTATGCGTCGTTTGCGTAACGCTATCCACCTAAAAAGGCCGGAACTGTGGAAAGACAATTCTTAGTTTTTACACCACGATAATGAACCATCCCATACTGCAGTCGTAATTCGTAATCATTTCGCCAAAAACTCAACTTATATCGTTCCGCAACCACCGTATTCACCTAATTTGGTGCTGTGCGACTTCTAGCTGTTCAGCAAGCTCAAAAGACCGCTCTGGGGACACCGTTTTGATACGATAGAGGAGATTCAAGCCGGAGCGAAGACGGAACTGAAGGCCATCCCGGAAACGACGCGTATCTCAAACACTAATGAATATTTTGACATGTAAATTTGACATAGATGTCACTGACAGTACTACCAACCTAAAAAAAATAATTCTACAAATCCTTCGACGCGCGCAGTTTAAATTCAAATGTCACCTTATTTTTTGGTCACCGCTAATAAATGCAGCAAAAACAAACTCAGCTACTTGAATAGAAAAAAACAAGAGCATAAAATACTAACAAAGTACTAGGAGCTAAGGAGAATGTTATATCATATACTTGTAAAAGCAACGACCGGTCAATCCGTTACTCATATAATATTGAATGAATTTTGGCGAATCTCATGTGGAAACATTTTAAAATGTTCAGAGGAAGTAAACTACCTTCACATCAATTTTGGAGATTGCCAAATTCATCTTGAAAGCACGACCAGTCTTTGCTGAAGTTGATGGAACGATAAATTTTTAAATCATCACCTTAAAGAAGGCAATTAGAGGACAGGCATTGAGAAAGATCATTAACGAAAATGTTAAATAGCAAAAGACCTAAAATTGATCCTTGCGGAACCACGGATTGCGAACTAAATGAGGCCGACAAAAAATAATTCAATGTAATGGTGCAAGAGCGATGGGATAAGAAGCATAAAATCCAAAAGAGGATTGAGTTGGAAACGCAAAACTTTCGGAGTTTGTTAGCCAAAATGCTTGGATCAGCACTGTCAAAGGCTTTAGCAAAATTGATATATATGATATCTACTTGTTGGCTCTTTTCAAAAGCAAGAGAGGTGGTATTCGTAAGTTCTAACAAATAGGTTATTGTCGAAGGATGTTTAATGCAGCCATGTTGTTCATTTGCAAGCAGGATACTTATGGTTTCGTATATTTTGATGTGCACAATTCGCTCAAGGAGCTTGCCAAAACAAGACAGTAAAGAAATCGGACGATAGTTCCAGATTCCATTACGACCCCCAGACTTATGGATCGAAAAGATGTTAGCACGCTTCCAGACGTCGGGAAAGCAGCAGAAAGAAATGCCAATGTTAAAAATAATTGAGAGCGGGGTAGATAATAAAGAAGATAATGATTTTGCGATGTGTCGAGGGAGGGGAAATATACGAAAAATCTGTGACCCGAAAAATCGAAAAAAAAAGTCAGCGATGGAAGTCCTCATGAGTACAATATCGACAAATATCTTGGAAGTCCAAATTAACTCAATTAGCTTACGGCAGGCGCACCATTGCTGGGAGCTCCGCCAGGGAGTGGAGGGCCTACAGCCAAGGACTTGGTGAACTCAACTATGAGTACCATCATAGCTGCTTGCGAGTCTTCCATGCCCCGTCGGAGACCCCGACACGGTAAGCCTCCAGTATACTGGTGGTCAAATGAGATCGCCGAACAAAGAAGCGAGTGTCACAAACTTCGGCGAGAGGCCCAGCGGGCGCGAACACGGGAGGAGGCAGACACTAGGCTAGCAGCATACAGGTCCGGCAGGAAATATCTTCGCAGGCTTATTAACAAGAGCAAGGCCCGATGTTGGCAAGATCTAGTGGACAATGTGAAGAAGGATCCATGGGGCCCTGGCTACAAGCTGGTCATGGGGAAACTTGGTGCCCTACGGAAGCCTTGTATACATGACCCGGAAAAGATGGACGCGATAGTGCGGGGACTCTTCCCCGCCTATCCCGTCCGTGTTGACGCTGTCCATGGTGAAACAGCAGTCGAGTGCCCACTCTTCACACAGCTGGAACTGGAGGAGGCAGTCCTCTCCCTGAAAGCGAGGAAGGCTCCAGGTCCAGATGGTGTTCCAGCTGAGGTTTTGCAGCTCGTCTATCACCATTGTCCTGACTTGCTGCTCAGCACATTCAACGCTTGCCTACGGGCCGGGGTTTTCCCGGTACGATGAAAGGTGGCGAAGCTCGTGCTGGTCAGCAAGGGGAAGGGAAATCCCGAATCGCCGTCTGCATACCGCCCGTTATGCATGCTAGACACGGCTGGGAAAGTGCTAGAGAAACTCATCAAGGGAAGACTCACTGACGCGATTCGTGCTGCTGGGGACCTATCTTCTCGGCAGTACGGCTTTAGAGCAGGACGTTCTACCATTGATACGATTGCAGAGGTGGTGAAAGCAGTCCAAAAGGCAGAGGCATATAGTCGCACCAAGCGACGGATCGTCCTGTTGGTGACACTCGACGTCAGGAATGCCTTCAACTCCGCTAGATGGGTGGATATTCTGGACACGCTGGAAAACTCTTTTCAAGTTCCAGAATATCTAATGCGGCTTTTGAGGAACTACCTAAAGGACCGAAGCCTGCTCTACGACACGACACAGGGCCAACGAAGGATGGAAATTACATCGGGTGTTGCCCAGGGATCTATCCTTGGTCCGGACCTGTGGAACGTGTCTTACGACGGGCTACTGAGGCTTGAGATGCCAGATGAGTCGCGCTTGGTCGGCTATGCGGATGATGTTGCGGCTCTGGTCACCGGACGCACCGTTGAACAAGCGCAACTTAGGCTAGGTATGCTAATGCGCCGAGTGAGGGACTGGATGACTGCTCGCGGGCTCAGTTTAGCACTGGAGAAAACCGAAGTGGTCATCTTGACAAAAAAGAGAATCCCTAGAGTAAAGATGATCAGTATTGGAGATATACAAATCGAATCGAAGCCAGCGGTGAAGTACCTGGGGCTACTGATCGACTCGAAGATGAGTTTCTCTGAGCAAATCAGGGCAACGGCTGAGAAGGCTGTTTCGGGAATATCGGCCCTGAGTCGACTTATGGCCAACGTAGGGGGACCCAGCCCATCAAGAAGACGCCTCTTGATGAGTGCTGTAGGGTCAGTGCTACTGTACGGAGCAGAGGTATGGGGCAACGCTCTCAGCAAGGGGGTGTACCGAAAACGATTGGCACAGGTACAGAGAAGAGGAGCACTGAGAATTGCATCTTCGTATCCAACAGTCTCCGACTCGGCGGTGAGAGTGATTGCAGGCGTGATACCTGTCGCCCTCCTTGCTAGAGAGCGCCGCGCTATTTACCTGCGCTGAAACGAGGATGCGAGGCAGATGGTTGTCCGCGAGGAGAGACAACGCTCGCTCAACAATTGGCAGCAGTCTTGGAGGAATTGCACGAAGGGAAGGTGGACTGCGTGCCTCATCCCGGATGTGAGACCATGGCTAAATCGAAGGCATGGTGAGACTGACTTCTATCTGACCCAGCTTTTGAGCGGGCACGGGTGTTTTCAGTCTTACCTGCACAAGATCGGCAAGTCACGGTCTCCCGATTGTCGGTTTTGCCCAGGAGAGGAGGACAATGCCTGTCACACATTTTCTGCATATACCAAATGGGTCAGGCTGCGAAGGGAACTCTACAGGGAGACGAGAGAGCTCACCCCGGATAATATAGTTGCGGTGATGGTAGAATCGGTTGACAAATGGAACCAGGTGGCACATTATGCTCGGGCAGTCCTAAAAGATAAAAGGGACTCGCAACAGCCGGAGGCGCTGGGGCTGGGGGATCGCTTTTCAGGCATTTCCTCTTCCCCTCTCCCCAACCGCTAGAAAGGGACTCCCCAGCTTGAAGGCGCCCCACGGCGTAACAAAACGAGACCTGGCCCGAAGTAATGTGTCAAACGGTTCCAGGCTAGGTTCTCAGATTGACAGGGGAGGTGTTTAGTGGGTAGTCCAAGGGTATCCTCCATAGGAGTCCCACACTGCCAGACTCGCCGGGCGTAAATGCCTTCACCTCCCTACCACAAAAAAAAAAATTAACTCAGTTTTGTTAACAATAGTATGATCTGCGAATTTGACATTTTCCCCGATTAAATCGTATGGATACCTTTGAACTCAAGAGTTTCAGTATTGAAATAGTCTTATAAAAGGTCCTAGTACTCTTTAAATTTGCTAATTACAACGATATATTGGTATTTCCATCGAATCAGATACTGCAGTTTAGATTTTATCTTCCTGAAATTTTTAAATAATATGAATAACATAAATATTTTTGGGAATTAATGGTTTGAGTGATTTTGGTTACCATGCAACCAATATTCGTTGTTAGTGACTACATATCGTTAGTTGAGGACCAAATCCTTCTGACAGGAGTGCAGCTCTGTCTTCCCAACTTTTTTTTTGAAATATTGATTATAATTATCTTACAACTTACACGCGTATATTACATGGGTCAACACCAAATTTGACTCTGACAGCAGAGCATAAAATTTAGATATTTTAGATCGTTATTCGACGAAAAGGAAAAATTGGCATGAAAAAATTTTGCTTCTGTGTTAAGGAGACTGATTGAATGATATTTTTCAAAATATCTGATTTTAATTTTTTATTGAAAATAAAACTATTGAAATAAATATGTTTATTATTTTTATGAAGTTTCACTATTAAATTAACTTACAGAAAACTGGAAAATAATTTAAAAGTGCACGCTTATACTTCTTCTTTTATGTTCATAACTACTTTCTCTCACTAATTTCGAAATAGAGTCCCCCATCATGTTTTTATTGTATTGGCCTTGATAACGTTGTTCAAAGTTCATGGTGTCCTGATGAAAACGTTCACCTTGCTGTTCTGAATATGCTCCCATATTGTTTTTAAATTTATCCAAATGAGCATGAAGCATGTGTACTTTTAATGACATCCTACAGCCTATGGCCTTAAAATTTTCAAGCATATCCTCAACCAACTGTTCGTAGTTTTCAGCTTTGTTATTTCCTAAAAATCCAGAAATTACTGCTTTAAAACTGTTCCAACTTGCTTTTTTAGTACGATTTAGCAACGTTGGAAATTTTTCATCGGCGAAAATCTGTCTTTTGCGGACCAACTAAAACCCCAGCTCTAACCTTTGCTTTCGCTAACTTCGGAATAAACTTTTTCAAGTATTTAAAAGCTTCTGAAGTTTCATCCAGTTTTTTAACAAATTGTTTCATCAAACCTAACTTAATGTGCAAAGGCGGCATTAACACGTCTTCCACTTCACCAATCGGCTCAAATTTAACGTTCTGTTTTCCGACACACAATTCTGTTCTCACAGGCCATGACTGTTGGATATAGTGTTTAGAATCCGCTCTGCTATCCCATAAGCACAGATAATACGGATATTTGGTATACCCATTGGAACAGGTAGCTAACAGGAACGGCCCGATGCTAATGGAACACTGATTTTTCTTGTCATCAATTCTCGCTGTCGATAAGGAGAAATCTTCATATTATCATATGATTTTTTTGCATTCGCTGTCAAATTCGGCTGTGAATCCGCGTAAACAAACCCGTTCGCCGTGGGATTTTTAGTTAAAATCAGTGAAAATTTGTGATTTGTGCGCTGTTCATGAACAAGACAATAAGAGACAATCTTTCGGTAAGATTGCAAGTGAGAAAACTTTATATTTCGACGGAAAAGAAGGAAAATACGAACAAAGTTTCTAAAATCATGTGCATTGTGAAAATATGCAATAATAGAACGAACCGTCAGCCCACAGGAGTATCATTTCATAGGTAAGTAACAACATACAATGTAGAAAGCACAATACAATATTTAGAAGTGTTTTTTCACTCAAAATCACTGCTTCCAATTCATTCATGAATATGTTTACATTTCGTTGGCGACCATTTTATTCGATTAGTTTTCGCGTAGTAGCGCCTGCATTTTGGGGGCAAGTTTTGCTAGCATATTGCTTGAATAATTTTATTGATGAAATCAATTTTATTTTTTTTCCAGGAGTCTGCTAAATGATACTGGACATACGAATATATGGAGATGAAAGAATAATTAATGGACAACAATCGGTAAACTGTTTACTTTTATAAATCTCATTTGGATCTCAGATATATTTTTATTTTTGCAGGCAAATGCAACGAGCTTAGCGACAGTATTGATTTCAAGCGCCTCTCTGGATGTGGAAGTAATTTCATCCTCGAAAGCGGAAAGCAGAATTCCGGAGTTCTTAGTATTATGCTTTTAACTGTAGGCAAATATAGAATGAATTCCATTTATTATATTATTGAATTTTAAAATGAATAAAAGTAATTTCGAAATAATTAGTCTTTATATTAACAAGCAGAAGGATATATGAACTCTTCAAAAATATGCTTCGGATAAATAGTTCGAATTTTGTATTATAACTTTTGATCAATTTTATAGCCTATTTCAAAGAAATAAATTTACTATCGGGGCGCAGGATAATTCATTTTGGGATGAATCACAAGATTGAGAAATTCAACAGCAATAGACGACGTACTCATAACCAATATATGCTCAAATTTGTTCCCTCATATAAATTGAATCAAGATATCATTAAGCTATTTTTGATCCATTCGATCAAGTCTCGCCTATGGCAATATACTGACTGTAAGGCAATTTCCTGCCAGCTACGAGAAACTTATTTACTCTAAATAGTATACCTAAAAATGTTAAAGTGGCATGCATCGGAAAGCAACTCTTTGTTGCATATGGTGAGCACATGAACAACAATCGACATTTCAGCTTGTTAGTTAAGCTTATAGCAGTAAAATACATCAACACAAAATACTATTTTATTGCGAAATTAAAATCAGAATAAATTTCTGTTAGGCAATATCTTAACAAATTAGTACACCTTAAAGGCATGTAGTTCTCTCACACATAGCGAAGGTCAAGCAAAACGATTATACATTTCACCTTAATTCCACTGAAGACGATTATGAAAGGAAAAGGGAGGTGAAAAAGTATAAAAGAATGAACGATTATAGTTTTAATAGTAGTTGAATTTGTAATTACCTAAGGAACAGAATTAGTTTTTGCTTATTAAATGTCACTGTGAGTTTCTTTTTATCTAAATAAAGTTTTACAAACTATTCAAGTCTGAAATAGGAACATTATCAATCGATTATGCAATGGCAGTTAACTTTTACATTTTCAAATATTTCTAAACTATAGCTCCCTTTTTCGACTACACCCTTCCAAAATTAAATCCGAAGAGCAACGTTCGTGGCGCATCGGGAAATGATGACAAAATTTGAGTTGATGTTCCACTCCAGTGTTCCATTCTCAAAGGTATACCCACTCTGTAACCCCATTAAAAATCCCACCATTTTGAAATCTCCAATCAGCTGCCAGTTATACTCACGAAACTTTACAAATTCAAGCAAGATTATAACACTTTCATAATTCTCTTTAAGATGTACTGAGGAGATATACTAAGATGTACTTGGAAGAGATGAAAATTTATTTCCGTTGTGTAATAGAACAGCTTTCAAGCTTTTTGTAGGGCTTTCAATGAATAAACGCCATTCACTAGGACACAGGGTATGCCAATTGCTTCAAGCATACCTTTAATGCCATTGCAAAAACAAAGTCCATCTTCTTTCGTAGAAAACGTTGAGAAAATTTCATGCCTAGTCCGCTGATCCGTGATCTTAACATCATCAAGTAAATTCCCCTGTTTTAAGCGAGAGCCTGAAAGCTCTGCTTTATTTTTCGGTAAATTGAAATCTCTAATTAGGTCGTTAAAATCTTCTGTAGTAATGAGATGATGTTTTGGTTGTTCAGGTGTAGGCAAAAACCCCTTATGGGAATTACTTTTATAAGAACTAAGAGATGAGCTACTTTTCTCCGATAATTTTGTTAGTGGCTCTGGTACTGGTCGTGTCGAGTCGTGAGCAATTGGAGCTGAAGAAGATTTCGAGGTCAGGATATTCAATAAGTTTTGCACTTTTACCTGTACGTCTTCTACTCGGATTCACCATGCAAAAGTAGCCGTTAGTAACATGGTCTTTTGGTTCTCGCCAAATCCTTGGTGTTGCAAATTTCATAGACCTTTTCTAACCTCGGTACCAACCTAAAAATGTAGAAACAAAAATTAAAATGTCTATTATACTTTATTTATCGTTTAATTAAAAATTGCTCACCTTCCAAACATCTTTTACAATAACTACACGTAACATGTGGAGCCCATGGCTTGTCTTGATTCCGAACAGGAAAATCAAAATATGCTTCATAGGTTCACAGAGAACGTGAGATGCCTTTGATTCGTATTTCACGTCTCGAACTTTAATAAATTGACCATATATAAGCATCGTATTCGACCATATATAAGCATCGACATTTTAAGTTTTTCTGGGCTTGTAAAAAACATCTGATCGTTGTTTATGACTTGAGTGCTATCTAGCGGCACTGTATAAAATAAAACACCCCACTCTTATCGCGCAGTCTTTTTGAAAGTATAAAAATCAATTAAAATTTATAAAAAAATTGAATAATGAGTATTATTACTATTATTATCACAAAAGCAAACTTTATAACAAAAAAATTTATTTTCTTTTCGTTTTTGTGCATAAATTAACTGGAAAATCCTAGTATAAACGTTAGGACAAAGAACGAAATTTTTTTTTGTAGAGTCGTGTTATATGTCAGACTGTCTGATTATCATAAAAAAATTTTATCAAGTTCTCCATCAAATCTTGTTGGATGCTTTTAGATCTTTGTAAAATAATCCAGAGGCAATGAATGGTGATGTTGTTCCTTTATAAGTCTCACAAGATATTTGGCAAGCGAAACAGATTGTGCAACTATTTTTCAGTGTCACTTATTCCTTGATATGGGAATCTGATGATGAATTACTTTAAGCGCGCCAGACTGTAAATCAATTTAAATTTTCACATAACACACAAATATAAAGCCAGACATCACCGTCTGAAGCTTTAATGTTTTCTTCAAACATTTCATCAAATCGGAATGGGAGGTAACCTTTGATTGTAGGTTAATAATGTGCTAAGAAGTATCCGATCATAATGAGATGTAGCACCCCCAAGCGCGAAGAGCAGGTCCAACCTGTTTTCTTCACGCTCATCTTGTTGCAGAGGCGCCCTAAGGAACACTTTCATTAGGTGTAGAAAAGCATCAACATTTTTCAATTACCATATCTTCCTGGACAAAGTGTAAATAAACAAGAAACTTCTCCCAATCGGACCTATGGCATGGATCTCACTGCAATCTTCATATCAGAGCGGCAATTGAACCGTTCAACGGAATCCCTTTTACACCCCATATCACTCGGCCAACACATCCCCTGGGTACATTTGGTACGTGCAGAGATGAATAAATTTCAAGTTGAGTGATTTCTTAGGGTTTGTCAGCCGACAGAGCCAGTGCCGCAATACACAGGATAATAATACCCGCTTCTATTGTCTAGTGATTAGCGCCGATTCGTGAACTGAGAATTTGGAAAACGGGAGCTGAGCAGGAAAGGGCTAATCCTGCTTAGCTCAAATCATTGCATTAATTTGTTGTGATTCCTTGTTGTTTGCGCTGAGAATTATTGCCATATGGAAGTTTACGTAGTAATAAATGCCAAGACTTGAGCGCACACATGAGCCGGTCCGCGTTTGAATCTTTGCCAGTTGGACGAATCCCGCATATGAATGTATCTTTGAAGAATTCGCAAGATGCGAGAATTTCAATGAATGTTTATCCAATTTGTTTATCAATACTTTTCTGGGTATTTGAAAATTCGCAAAAATCTCACGTCTCAGTTAACCTTTCGATTGAAGGTAAGTTGGAAACGGGTAGATGCATGAATGCCATTGATGATTGATCATCATGAAATGTCAGCAGACACATCCGGCCGCTGGCTTATCTCCTGCGGCAACCAACCATAATCTAGATTGGGTTTATAACCTGACACGGCGTGGAATTTAACAAGTGCCAGCTACGTACAAAAATCTGCCGTACTCAAGGATATTAAGCAATAAAGCGAAAACAAAGGCATTTTTATCTCCACCTTATTGCTTATCTTCCCAAGATAATGTTTAATGTGCAATGCTCCTTTATTATTTGACGAGAAAAGATTTAATTTCATGTTACTTGTCGCCACGTACTGAGACTCTGGGTATTTAGTGAAATTTATGAGATGCTATTTAAGATACGATTCATTATACAAGTGAGGTGTGGATCTGTGTGCACAGGTCATACAGGAGTGCCAAGTCAGTTGTAGTACGCCATTTGCATACTCTGCCGCAATTCGCCATTGGCTGGCTTTACGCAATCATGCCAGCTGCATCATTTGATGAGATTTAAGTGAAAATGGTGTTTTAAGGGCGCTTCAATTACAGTGAAATTTACCTTTCAATACGACGTTCAATCATGATCACTATTGATCTGTTCACTTGAACTATAAGAGTATATAACTTACAAGAGAAATTGCATATTAGAGTCATTCGGGGCAACGGTGCGCAGTTTTGCCTTTCAACCCACACTATATTGTTAATATTAAAGCTATGTAAGTCAAAGCGTTTTCTTTAGAAAGAACATTTATTCGTCTATGAATGAAAATAGAAAAGTTAACAAATTAAACGTTTATCCTTTTGCAACATGCAATTAAAGAAAGAAAATCAGAATGCGTTCACTTCATCCGTATTGCGGGTAATCGTGCGCACCCCTAAGGGGTAAGTAAGCGCATATGGGGTAAGTAAACGCATTCATCAGAGAAACACACAAACAATTACAAAAAATAGTTTTTTTTTATATATTTATATTTCTTGTTTTTGCTGATAATTCAGTCTCATTTATAAATACAAAATTAATATTGCTTCATGAAAGTTTTTCGACTTCATTATATTTACCTCAACCTAAAAGGAGATTTCAAACATGAGTCAAATTAATATTAATCTTCATTTGAAAGATATCACAAAGATCAGTCTGACTAATTACCACAAATATCATGAATAAAACGTGTTAAAGGAAAACAAAACAAATACAAGATACATTTTTCTTTTCATTTATCATATTATTCCTTGCAAGTCAATTAGACATGATTACCACCACAGTGCGTACTTAGTGAGGCACTTTATCAAACCAAAATAATTTTTCTTAAAAACTAAAATTTTCTAACGTTTTTTCTAATTGTCAATGCAATTATCGCATACAAAAGCGCCTCTTTCATAAGCAGTGCACTGTTTGTGCCACCATTACTCGCAAACTCTAATCATGATCCACTCCTCTGATGGTGGATCTTCATATTTTTGTAGACAAAGGGGACAATAGTAATCCCTTTCTTTCGCTTCTGAAAGAGGGAACTTCTGTTTGTTTTTATAAATATTCGTTTTGTTGTTCCTTCGGTTTTTATTCTCTATTGAAGCTTGTTTTTTCTTTTTTGTAGGAACAGTTAATGACAAAGTTGGAACTTTCCTTTGCTCATATTCTTTTCTTTTTCTTGGCGCTTCTTTTTTTCTAGCAGTTTTTTATATGGACTGTCTATAATTACTTCTGATTTCATGGAAACTCTGCCTCCACGTCTTTTTTCTTTCATCCGAGGAAGAGGTGAGAGGTGAGATACAGGCACATGATGGCTACTTGTTGGTTTTTGACTTAACTTATAGTCACCAGAACTACGTCTTTTTTCAGTGTAAGAGTCAATAGACGGATTTGTTTTTATAAGAACCTCCATCGCAGGCTCTTTTAATGGAAGATATCCAAGAGTAATGTGAATTTCATCAATTATTTCATCTTTGCTCTGCCTATTTTCAATACCAGGATTATTAGATACGCTATTCCTCGATGAAACTTCGGCAATAAACTTTCCCCCTACGGGATCAAGTATTGAAGGACTTGGTGAAGCTGCTTCTCTGAGTAGATTGTCGCCACATGCATGATTAAGAAATTCATCTTCCATAGAAGTGAGGTTGTCTCCGTTTGGTACAATCTGTCTATTAGCTGTCTGGGTCATTTTCTATAGCTGATCTTGACTCTCATTAGAAGGTTCCGCTCCTGTAGGGTGATCATCCTCAGCTTCGTTTCTTTCAGGCTGGTACACTTCCACAGATTGGTTTGATGTCTGCTGTACATCTTGTTGCATCTGATCTGTCACTAATGATGGTGCAAAATCTGCTTCATCGAATAGGTCATCATCGTAGGGATATATTCCAGTCACTTTAAAGCCAGACTCAGCATTGCCTAGCGTGGCTACTTTTTTGTATGCTTCGTTAAATAAGCGAGCCACTTGATATTGTGTAATGGCTCTTCAAGGGTGTCGCGACATGAATTTGTCACATTCTATCGAGTATTTAACTTTCAAAGGATTGTAAAGGCACCTGTCCAGAGGTTGAAGTTTGTGACTTCCATGCGGAGGAAGCGTCAGCATCACAATGTTATTTTCACGAGCATATTTTACTGCCTCCATGCCTCCTCCAGATGAATGATTGTCAAGTAAGAGTAATACAGGATCTTCCTGAGTGAAATGGACAAAATATTTAAAGTGGTGCAGCCAGATTCCGAAAAGCTCTATGTTTGCAAAACCACTTTCAGACACCATGCAAATGCTTTGTGTTGGGCCTCCATCCAATAAATCATCACGGGGTCTTTTGCGAGGGTGGATCAATGCTGGTGTGATATAATGACCATTAGCACTCATGCAGCAGATCGCTGTTACGGTAATGCCTCTTTCTGTGGATACAACTTTAGAGACTACCTTTTTTCCTTTTGTGGTGACCACCTTTGGAGTTTTCTTTTTTACAGTGCTCATGCCTATCTCATCTACATTGTATATGCGACTTGGCTGAAATTTGTATTTTTCATACGATTCCTTCAAGTTTTTGTAGAATCTGTTAACTTGAACTTTATTAAGCCCGATAGCTCGAGCCAGACTGGTCGCTGCAGACTGTCGTGTGACTAGTTCAGGATGACGTTTTAAAAAACATTCAACCCAGTCACGTCCTGCCATTTTTAAAGACTGATCAAATCGGTTATCAATCTCATTAACAGCAGCATATTCATATGCCAAGCGCCTCAAATCATTTATAGTGAGACCGAAATATCTTTCATCCATTTTCTTGCAATGAACGACAAACTCTTCCTCTGAAAATAGAAAAAGACAGCTTCCTTTTAATTTTGTGTGTTATTTTTATTCTCGAAATCGATTTTCGACCGTAATCGTTCGGTCTTCTTCAGCGATCGCTGAAGAAGACCGAACGATTACGGTCGAAAATCGATTTCGAGAATAAAAATAATACACAAAATTAAAAGGAAGCTGTCTTTTTCTATTTTCAGTTGGAGTATTTTGTGAAGGCGAAAATGAATTCGATTACAAAAACTCTTCCTGTTGCTTGTTACGGATAAAACCGAAGGGCACCAGGATTACCTCACCCCGAACACTATCGTAACATTCGCGTGACTATGTATAGTCAGAAAGCTAAGCCGCACTCGACTAGGGTTTGTTTGCCAATCCAAATTGTAATCATATTAGTAGTTTAAATACGATTATTGGTAGTTTTAAGCAAACATAATTGTGATCGAACGAAGGTCAGAATCACCGCATGTTTGAAGTTGGAATGTTCCCCAGATATTTCGGTAAAATCAAAACCTAACAAGATTGAGCCAGATGTTGCCAAGGAGGATTCAGATGATGAGAATTCACGTCTTGAAAATGTCGATAAAACGCTACAGTTTCTCCGGGAGCAACGAGTACATTTAGAAAACATCGGTTCACATGATATTGTCGATGGAAACGCATCTCTAAATTTAGAATAATTGTCCGGTTTACGAATCGTTCAAGAGTTACATTGCTACAGAAATGCTGGATGGTGACAACAAATACGATGCTGGTGAAGAGTACAGTCTTCAGAAAGCTGAAAAAGGAGTGATTTTTATTTCGTTCCCGCCAGTTTTGCAGCTGCATTCAATGAGATTTCAATACGATCCTGTAACTGACTGTTCCTTGAAATTTAACGATCGATTTGAGTTTGATGACGAATTGTTTTGGATCCATTCTTAGCAGAGAAAGAACAAACTGATGCTGTTTATCGCCTTCATGCGGTGTTAGTCCATTCAGGAGACAATCAAAACGGACACTACGTTGCTTACATAAATCCGCTGTTGGAGGGAAATTGGTGTAAGTTCGATGATGACGTCGTTTCATGCTGTACGAAATTTGAAGCCATTGAGCATAATTACGGTGGTTCAGATAATGAAATAACCTTAAATGATAAGCCGAATAGCAATGCTTACATGCTCGTGTATATCAGATTGTCGGAAATCCCTAGGGTACTTCAGACAATAGTTGAAGCAGATATACCGTCAGAATTAATAGAACGATTGGAGGAGAACGATTGGAAGAGGAGATCCATAAAGCTGAAAAACTGATCAGGCAATATTTTTTACAATACAAATAGTCATGGAGGATTGTTTTGAAACACATGACGCTGCTGGGTACTTCGATCCGAACACTGTCCAATACACATTATTTCGAGCAAAGAAATCGGAAACGATCGGATCCGTGGTGGGTGCAATGTGTAACTATTTTCGTATCCCTATCACAAGAATGCGAATTTGGCCATTGCTTTATCGCCGCTTAACAACTCGAATGGTGTATTTCGATATCAATAGCGAGATGGAGACGACTTTAACGTATATAGTGGATACAGCCCCAACATGGACAATTTATTTAGAAACTTTGCACGCTGATAATGATCAAACGATTAACCACTTCAATCCCAGCCAACACATTTTAATATTTCTGAAGTACTTTGATCCCGTACGGAATATCTTGAATTATTTGGGCTGTAGCCAATTTACTTTAGACACCAGACTTAGCGACGTTGCAAATGTAGTTAAAAACATGTTGGGCCTGGCTGAAAATGTTGAATTGAACATTTACGAGGAGCTGGGACCGAACAGTCTCAATAAATTTACAAAGACCAATGATTCCCTTGAATACAGCTTATGTGTTTCTGGGGTTGAAAACCAAGGTTACATATTGCTTTTTGAGAAAAAATTTTGGATGAAAAACTAAACTTACCGACATGTGATGAATATTTTACCAGTCTTCTCTTCAAAATGGAAGTGACATTCATAGACAAGAGTCGCCCGAACGACACAGGATTTTCCTTGGTCCTTCCGCAAAGGCACACTTATAAGCAAATGGCTTCAGCTGTCGCAAAGAAAATCGACTCGGATCCAAATAAGATACAGTTTTTCAAATGCCAAAGTTACAAAGATTTGCCTGGAAATCCATTAAGTTGCTCATATGATGGACATTTAAAAGAATCGCTCGCGCATCATAAATGCAAAAGTGTCAAAAAGCTGTTCTATCAAAAGATTCAAATGGACATAAACGACTTGGAAAGTAAATAAACATCACTGACAGGCCAAACTGTCAGTGAATTATGTTCAGCTGATTCAGCCGCATTTGGAGTGCTTGCCACTAGAGGGGAGCGGAGACCAAGTGGGGGCAGAAAGGAATTACCCCGCTGAAGAGGTGGATGACCGACGAGCGGAACCATAGCCGTTAGGAGGAGGCTATAAAAGCACGCGAAGAATGACGCGCCTCCTCTTTGATCTTTTTTATCGTGGGCGACGAAGCAGCGGAACAAGAGCAACCAGGGAGAACATAATTCGAAGCGCAGCGGCAATCTTCAAGTGGAGGACAGCGGAATCATCAAAGTGAGATCCAAGCGAAGGGAAAATTCGTATCAAAGCGACGAGCAAGCTCCGACATTGGAGGAAAGGCTACAGAATACATCCGCGAATACGATCGTCGAAGGGGCCTCTTTGTAGGTATATAATAGAAGTAAGTTTCTTTTTTATGATATAGTGTATCATATGTTAAAATTATAAATTATTTCGATTTGGAGTACAAGTGTTGGAAAATTTTAAATAATCGATGTTTCTTTGTGATAAATTAATGCTTGGAGGAAGAAATTTTTGTCTTTAGGACAAGATTAGAGAAATCTTTGTTTTCAGATTACGGGTTGTGACGAGTGCGGCTTGGAAGGACAAGTCGAAGTGGAAGTGTCGTGGAATTAAATGAAACCCGTGACATCGGGAGTCAGAGTGTTCGGGGGTGGTATTGTGGCCCACGCGAAGATTAGTGTGATTAAGAAGTAGAGGTGCACAGTGGTTTAGGTGAAGTATTGTAGTGAAGATCATAGGGTGGTTAGTAGCTAGGGTTTCGGCCGAATAACGTCGCGTTTAATCCGGTTAGTCGCATTCTCGCTTGGCGGCTATTTGGGGCTTTGAGGGAAAAGCAAGTGGCGCCCCACGCCCGTCTTTGGACGAGCTAACCGGGTCCATAAGCCCCGCCGGAGCACTTCAGTTTCCCTGAGGGCCATAGTGGCTCTCGCGAGGTAAAAAGTGGGGGTGTAACATGCTCATTATTGAATTTTGGCTTAAAGCGGCCCATTGAATCTGCAGCTTTGCCAAGTTTAAGTCTTTTGCGCAGACAGGATTCGCTTATGCCAATGCCAATGGCATTTGCAGCACTTCTCTGACTTTTTCCATTTCGAATAAGCTCTTTAGCCTTAGCAATTTGTTGCTCGGTCACTGGTGCTAGTTCGGGTTTTTTTCGAATATATGTTCTCGGCATGATGACACTGTAACATGAAAAAATGATTCATATAAGATTTGAAAACCAACTAAGTCACCATCCATTTTTAGTATTGCTCATGGGGGTAAGTGTACGCATGCGCTCACTTATCCGTGCACACTTTCCCCATGGAGACAAAACCAAAATTAATAATGCTACCGGCTTGCGACACAAACATAACCTCAATATTATTTCTCATGTATCTAGAAGAATATACGCATAATCTAAGAAAGTATGACTTATGAGTATCGGATCCGAAACGTGGACGTGACAGGATTTCGCAAAACACATAAAATAACCAAGGAAAATAGTAAATTGAATCAAATGGGAGGAACAAATTGAAACAATGTCACATGGGGCAGTGTCATATCAAAACTAGATTGCCACTGTGGCGTTCTTGTTTCACTCTAACGAACACCTATCACGCACACTGCGTTCAGAAGATATACGCGGTGCGCTCACTTACCCACTGCGCTCCGTTACACCAAATGATTCTGTCGATCAATGAAACTCATGGTTTTAATTTGATTTGGATTCTGAGTTGTTAGATTTTAATAAATCAAAAATTTCAAGCAAGCCTTATGTTTTCTGCAACTCCTATTTCTATTCAGGGGTTTGTACCTAAAATACAAAACGCTATTAAAACCACGACCTGTGTCAGTCCATTTGTATGTCACAGCAGTTGTTCTCCGGGAATTTGTAGATAGGTCAGAAGTGGTGACTTCTTGAAAGATTTGGGGTGAAACCCATCAAATATTGTATTTCACCCTTGGTATTTGAGTAGATTATCATAGGAAAGACCTCATTGAGATTTTTTCATAATTGGTCTTAGAAGTACTTTATCAGTTCTGAGTGGAGCAGGGAAAGGGGAAATGTGCGTACCCCCTCGCGATTGCACACGTTTCATTGGAAAAAATTCAAAAAAATCCTGTGGGTAAAGTTTTATGAACACAATAAAAACAAATATGTCAGAAGTTGAAATTCGATCAACTTTGTTAGTAATACTACAAGTATGATTTATCAATCTTTATATTTTCTTTTATAAATTGAATTAAATTCGACATACAAATGGCTCAAAAAGATCGAATAGTAGTTATCAAAATTATTGTTTGAATTTTTCTGTATTACTATGCAACAATATGGGCTGTATTACTATGGAAGGTTATGCGCTTTTTACCGACTCAGTCGCTACGGGTTTGCTAGGATTTGTATGAAAGTTTCAGGAATGATAAATATCACGAATATTTTTGAGAATTTCCTCAACGAGTGACATCAGTGATCGTAAAACCAAATGGTGGCTGTTTTAAATGAGAATAAAATTGTTTTATGTTTCCCCAACTTCAAAATTTAAGGTACAAGCTATTAACACTTGATTGAATTTTTTAATGAATGGCTGAAGATGAGCACCTACAATTTAGAGGTAAAACAAGTCTTGTCAGTAGGAGAGTGTTCTTACCAGTAATGCTTTCCAGCCGTCGTAGGGCTTACAACAAGTTTTCTTCTTCTTCTTCAAAGTTCTACAGCCCCTCTCGGGCCTTCGCTCCTCCAACTGCCTCGGTCCATTGACCGCGTCCTCCAATTTTTCTTCGGTTTCCCCACTGGTCTCCGACCTTCAGTTCTCCCAAAGAATACTTTCTTGGGTATCCGTTGTTCGTCCATCTGATTAACATGGCCCGTTGTAAGTTCCGCAGTCTTATAATTTTATATAGCTCATTTTTGTATCGAATTCGCAATTGGTCCCCGTCTAGCTTCGCTCCAATTATTCACCTCAGGACCCGTCGCTCAAAGGCGTTCAAAATATTAGCTTGGTTTTGGGTCCATGTTTCACACCCATAGCATAACACAGATCCTATCACAGAATTGTATACTTGTAGCTTTGTTTTCCTGTGTACATACGAGTAACTGGTCTTCATGGTCGTCAAAACTGAAAAAAAAAGTTTTATTTCGAGCTGTATTCTTCAGCGTATTTCGTCTCCTACATTACCGGTTCTCATTATTTTGGCGCCTAAATACACAAATTTGATCAGATTTTCGACACTGTAGGTACTCGCCAAGTGTGATATTTTGTGTATTTGAGGTATTTTTCCTCGACTTCGTCATGAGTGACATCAGTGGTGGTTAAACCAAATGGCAGCTGTTTTAAACGAGAATGTTGAATAAATTTGTGTTGTTTCTCCTCAATTTCAGCATTGAAGATGGATGCTTTTAACGCTTGATTGAATTTCTTAATGAATAGCTGAAGATGAGCACCTACAATTTAAAGGTACAATAAATCGAGTAAGTATGAGAATGTTCCAACAAGAAATGCTTTGCAACAATCCTAGGGTTCAAAACAAGCTTTGTGATGGCATGAAAATTGCATGAAAATCCCGAAATGATAGCGAATTGTCGTGAAGTTCACAAAGATATCAAGGCAGAAAAAGAGAGGAGGGACCAGACACCATTGACAATGTAGCTGAAGTACTGTACTCGAAAGCGGAAGCAGAGAGCCTCTCTTAAGAAAAGAGGTCACAAAATACAATTGCCGTCCAACGAAATCATGAAGACAGGCTAATCCGAAAAGAGGATGATGTTCTAAAATAGACATAATCTACATGCAACTCAGTCAAAATCTGCAAAGGTATAAAGAATGGACTTCATGAACTAGAAGAGTTTCTAGACCACATAGAGTATTACCGGAAGACCTGGTTAAAGGCCGATGTGGAACAGAACGCCAAAGAAGAGCAAAAACCTAAAGGAGCACTAAAAATTAAGCCTAAAGGATATGCACAGATAGTTCCATCACCAAACATCAATAAAATAATGCCATTTAGCCCAATCGAAGGAGATCCAAATAAAAGAAGGAAGAAAGAGGCACGTGATGAGCGTAGAATACCAGATCAGGGGTTCCAGACTGTGTTGACAAAAGGAGTGAAGAAAGTCGCAAAGAAACTCCTTGAAAAAGTGCCAAAAAATAAAGGTCGTGTGGTCGACAAGCCCTGATGCCAAATAGGAAGATCCCGGCAGCAAGCACTGCTCGTAAAACCCCAAGATTGCCGATCCTATGCAGAAGCGCTGCATGATATCAGGGGAAATGTAAGGCCCAAAGACATCAACACTGCTTTTAAAGCAGTATGACCAACATGGTCGGGCCACATACTGGTCAAATTCGGAGCAGAGACCAAAATCAAAGAAGCATTTTGCGTCAAAGTATAGATAGTATTCAGCAAAAGCGTAATCGTAGCCTTGGTGACGCTGATAGGAACAATCGAATTAAGAGACATTGACTGCGTCATTAACCTGGCCGTGGTAGAAGAGGTCATCAGAAGGGAGCTCCCTAACGTAGGCAGAATCAAAGCAAAGCTGACATCTGAAAACGATAGGGGACTATATGGTATGGCCATCATTGACTTGACCGAAAAGAATGCCGAACGATTCCTGAATAAGGGCAAAAGAAGATTAGGGTTGGTCGTCTGCAGGATACAGCGGAGAGCAGTACCTCTTCAATGTTTTAGATCCCATGGCTATGGTCGAACCGCATAAGTATGCAAAGGGTCCGATAACGATTCCCTATATTACAAAATGGGATATAAAAGAAAAGAGTGTACAAAGGAGGCCCACTGTACTCTTTGCAAGGATGATGACTCAGCACTGGAGCTTAGGCACGTCCTGGGATCAGGAAAATCTTTGGTTTTCCAGGAAGCCCCAGCCAACGCGAAATCAGGACTTTGGTGACCACGATTCTGCCATCGAAAATCTACTTTTAACACCGGTGATGGCGACCACCTTGCTTAGAGGTGAGAGAATTATTTTGAATTTTTCTTCTTATGCGAACTCAATATGTTTTTGTAACTACGAAGTATGTTCAGGTTAATTTTCTCGTGCACGTACTTGTCTTTGCTAAACTTTAAATTGATCATTTCACCCTTTTTACATCAATTTAATGTGAATATATACGGTAATTTTTTGCTCTACAGTGAGCTTTTATTGCTTCGTGCGGATATCGATCTCTGTTGCTTGAAATTACTTATGAAAATCCTTTTTGTGTAGCTACATAATAATTTTTCTGAAAAATTATTAGAGAGGAAAAATGTTAGAAGACGGTGGTTTCGACGTGCGTACTAATTCTCCACAGGCCATCACTCTTATAAGATACACACCGGTGATGGCGACCACCATGCTTAGAGGTGAGAAAATAATTTTTATTTTTCTACATGTTTCAAGCTATCGGAGGTATCTGAAACAGAGATCAATATCCACACGAAGCAATAAAAGCTCATTGTAGAGCAAAAAACTATCGTATGGATTTCCATTAAATTAATGTATAAAGGGTGAAATGATCAATTTAAAGTTTAGCAGACTGCTTAATCAGTTTGCGAGGGACATTAAAACCAACTTTTTGCTGCTGAATGAGCATCACTATGATAAAAGCTCTACTTCATGGTATTCTGACGAACTGGAGAGCTGAGGACGGTCGGATGGTTTCGTGTGTGTTTGCTGTTCAGAGACCCCTTTGTTTAGTGTGTACCTAATGTAGAATGAACCGATATCATCTTTCCAACCCAAGTTTAATGCTTTGGAGGGAGCAGCCTCAAGTGTAGATGATAACGTGCACGTTGAGAAAGACTTCAACGCCAAAGCAATCGAATGGGGCCAGCCTCAAATAGATCCGCGGGAGAAATGAGTCCTATAATTGGTGGCCAGAATGGAAATATTCTGCTTCCACTCCGAAAATGCACCAAATTTCTGCCGCATGGCTGCGAAGGAAACATAGCGGACGTCACATTCACATTGGAGTCCTTATTACGTAGGGTACACGATTGCAGGGTAATAGAGGACGTTCTACTAAGATCAGTGATGTTGTCTCCCGACGTCTGTACTCTCGACTTTTTACAATTGGGTGGAGCGTTGGAAGGATGGATGTTGAGAGGTACTTCAAAATACTCACAGCAGGTGCTTTGCTGCAGGGAGGTTTGCAGGGGATGGAAGAATTGGTAGCTCCAGATGTAGGGAGTTCAACTATGAGCATCATCATGACTGCTTGCAACACTTCTATGCTCCGCCGAAAATCCCAGCACGGCAAGCCCCCAGTGCTCTGGTGGTCAACTGAAATCACTGAAAATTGAGGAGAGTATCACAAGTTTCGACGTGAGGCTCAACGTTCATGGAACCGTGATGAGGCATGCGACTGAGTAGCAGCAGAGAAGTCAGCTAGAAATGCCTTCGCAAAGTGATTAACAACAGCAAAGCTCGCTGCTGGCAAGATGAACAACCATCCTTCGGGCCTTGGCTACAAGTTACTTATGCGGGAACTTGATGGATAAAATTCACAGAATAGTGCAGGCACTCTTCCCCACCCATCTCGTCCATGTTGACGCTGGACACAGTGAAACAGCAATCGAATGCCCACTTTTCACATAGCTAGAACTGGAAGAGGCAGTCCTATCATTAAAAGCAAGGACGGTTCCAGCTGAGGTGTTGCGACTTGTCTTTCGCAATCGTCCTGACTTACTGCTCAGCAGATTTACCGCTTGCCCACGAGATGGTGTTTTCCCGATACGATGGGAAGTGACAAGGCTCGTGCTGATCAGCTAGGGGAAGAGAGATCCCGGATTTCTGTCTGTATATCAACCTATATGCATGCTAGATGCTGCTGGGAATGTGCTGGAGAAATTCATCATGGACAAACTCACTAACATGAAGCCAGCGGTGAAGTACCTGAGGCGACTGATCCGACACAAGGATAAGTTTCTCTGAGCAAATCGAGGCAACGGCTGAGAAGACTTCTTCAGGCATATTTGCCCTGAGTCAATTTATGCCCAACATACGGGGACCCAGCCCATAAAGAAGAAGCCTCTTGATGAGTGCTGAAAAATCATGCTGCTGTACGGAGCATAAATATGGGTTGACGTGCTCAGAAAGGTATGTGTACCAAAAACGCCTGGCTTAGGTTCAGAGAACAGGAGCACTCAGGATTGCATCTTCATATCTGACAGTCTCTGGTTTGATGGTGAGACTTTCACAGGCGTGATACCTGCTGCCATCTTTGCTCGTGAGTTCCGAGCTATTTACTTGCGTCAAAGCGAGGACGCGAGGAAGACGGTTGCCCGCAAGGAGAGACAGCGCTTAATCAACAATTGGTAGCAGTCTTGGGTGGGTTGTACGCAGAGAAGTTGGACTGCGCGCCTCATTCCGGATGTGAGACTGTGCCTTAATCGAAGGCATAGTGAGACTGACTTCTATCCGACCAGCTTTTGAGTGAGCATATATGTTTTCAGTCTTACCTGTACAAGATTGGTAAGCTATTGTCCCCCGATTGTCGGTTTTGTCCAGGCGTGGAAGACGATGCCTGACACACATTTTTAGGGTACACAAAATGGGACAGGTTGCGACGGGACCTCTACAGGGAGACGGAAGAGCTCACCCCAGATAGTAAAGTCACGGTGATGCTTGGTTTTGCAGATAAATGGTGCCACCTGGCACATTATTTACAGATAGTGCTTAAAATAAAAGGAACTCATAGCAACCAGGGACGCCAAAGATGGGAGATTACTTGTCTGGCAATTACCTTTGCTCCCTCCCCTCTCGCTAGTGGAGGGCCCCTAACAGCATAAAAAAATGAAAACTTGCTCGACGTAATATGTCAAACCGTTCCGCCATTGGTTTTTCCAGCTTAAATAATTTTTTTGAATGCTTTGCCAATGTTCAAATCAAACATTATTAAAGTAAAAGAAAACTCGAAGAAAATTAGAGTATATAGATTGATTTGAAAAATGTATCAACAATCAATACGTAATTTTGGTTTAAGAATTTCATGCAATTAAAACCGCTGTAACTTTCTCGATTATGATTCGATTGATTCGACATGAAACTTTATAGACATAAGTATCTTATATTAACCTACAAGATTTCAAAATTTTAAGAAGTTTAAAGGCAACGTGCAGATTTTTGGGTGAAAATGTAAAATTTACAAATCATGCAGTTATTAACATTGTTGAGAGAATTTCAATTCCTGAGGTATCTGTGGCTCTTGTCCTCTCAAAGAACTAACTTAGTGACTTTTTGCATTTTTTTTGGCACAAAGATATTCAATTACGAGGAGGAGGGGTGGTGGCAGAATTTTTTCGAACATTTTGCCTTTCCCTGAACCTCTGATTCATAAAATACCTTTTTTGTTTCAGATTTTGCAAGTGCTGATCAAGGCCTTTCACTTCATAATCTATTTGAACACATTTGATGAAAAAAGTATCTGAGGGCCACTTCGTTATTAGGGGGGAGATCCTTTGAAAAAAATTTAAATTTTTCATACGACAATTTCTTGAGAGACATGCACTTCTGACCTTGTCAAATTGTGGGCTTTGTAGCTTCTGTAGTTTTTGAAGACGGACATACAAGACGCAAAATTAGTAGTGTTATGTAAAATTTCTTTAAAAAAGCTCTCATGGATATAAATCCTATAACAAGTTGAAATTCTCTGAACTTGGCAAATAATAGTAGGAGTTGTAGATCTAACATTTTCGTCAGTAAAACTGTATTAGTATCATTCAATTGAATGAAATTAGACATTAAAATAGTTTTTAGGGTTTTGTACTAAAATACAAAACCCTATTGCAATCACGACCTGTGTCCGTCTGTCCGTCTGTCCGTCCGTCCGTCCGTCTGTATGTCACAGCACTTTTTCTCCGAAACTATAGAGGCTACAGCCATGAAACTTTGTAGAAAGGTCAGAAGTGGTGACCTCTTGAAAGTTCAAGGGTGGAAAAATTTTTCAATGGTGTTTAAGGGGGGTCTCCCCATATAGGGAAGTGACCCCTCAAAAAAAAATTTTCACCATTGGTAGTCGAGTGGGGTGTCATTGGAAAGGTTTCAATGAGTTCTTTTGAAAACAAGTCTTAAAATTGCCTTATAAGTACTGAGGGGGCAGGGGAAGGGGAAATGTACGAACTTTTCGCGTACCCCCCCCCCCCCTCGCGTTTGGACACCTTCCATCCGAAAAATCTGAAAAAAATCATGAATGTAGGCCTTAATGAGTACAATAACAACAAATACATGAGAAGTCGAAATTCACTCTACTTTGTTAGTAATAGTATGATTTATCGATTTTGTGTTTTCTTGAATAAAATCTAAACAGTACCCTTAAAGTCAATAAAATTTAGCAAACAGATGACAATTTGCAAGATTGATCTTTTCTGAAAGTTTCATAAAGATCGAATAGTATTCACCGAAGTTATAGTGATTTGAATTTTCCTGTATTACTATGGAGCAATATGCGCTGTATTACTATGGAAACATATGGCTATGGAGCGATATGCGCTTTTTACCGACTTAGACACTGCAGCTTTGCTAGAATTTGCATGAAAATTTCAGGAGTGATGGGCATCATGAAGATGAGTACATACAATTGAAACAAGTCGAAGAGGCAGGAGAGAGCTCCTAGCAAAAGGGCTTTGTAACCATTCTAGGATTCGAAAAAATAGGCCATGAATCGATGATTACAGTACAGAGGAGTGGCCTCTAAAAAAAAATTTCATGAAAGGTAGCCGATATGAGTATCAACTGAAAGTTCTCTATGAGAGCTTTTCAAAACAGTTCCTAAACTGACAGTTTTTGCACAGGGGGGGAAATACATGAAAAATGTGTTTCCTCCCTCGCGAATGGACACCCGATATCTAAAAAATCTGAAAAAATTATCAAAGGAGATATTTGTGGGTATAACTATAACAAATATCTCAAAAGTCAAAATTCGTTCAACTTTGTTAATAATAGTATGATCCTCGAATTTCACATTTTCTCCAATAAAATCGTCTTTGACATGTTTCTTGATTTTATTCGTTGCTGGTTACTGCATTTTGTAAGTTGAGTACAAAACCCTTCTGACATGAGCAAAGGTCTGTCTACCCAACTTGTTTAAAACATCCTAACATTTTACAAGTTTCAATAAAATTAACAGAAGTTAAACCCGTTTGAATTTCCTCCGATTATAACAATGATGTATGGTTTTCCTGCTACATTATGTTTCCATCGAATCAGACACCACACATCTGATTGGATTTTCTTCAAATTTTCAGATTAGATGATTATCAAAAAACCCATGTATGATTCCGCTTAGTTAATGATATTAGAAATATTGGAGCAAAATGGTGACTGGTTAAAATGGAGTACTTTGAAAGCAAGGGTATATTTGTTGTGCAAACCATGAAAGTATTTCTTGAATTAAATCACTCTGCATATCTACATATTGTACGTTAAGTACAAAAGAGTGTAGTTTTGTCTGCCCAACTTGCTTTGACCTTGTTACACACGTTTTAATATAAAACTATCAACTTTCTACTATGCTCTGATTTGAATGAGAATTTTGATCTTTTCCATTTGCAGCATCGTTATTATTATAGCGCTATGCCCCTTTTGGCCCCTCGTTAAAGATAGTTCTCCTTCTTTGTAGCGCTACAGCCCCTCTCGGGCCTTTGCTTCTTGTAAATATTGCATCCAACTGCATCTGTCCATTGACCGTGTCCTTCAATTTCGAAATCCAAGCAGCGATGAGCTTTCTTCTTCGACCGAGTCAGACTAGTGTTTCCTCAGTTTTCCCGCTGGTCTCCACACTTCAGTTCTCCCAACGAATACCTTTTTGGGTATCCATTGTTTGTGCATACGATTCATGTGGCCATCCCATTGCAGCTTCTGCAATATTCCAAACGTTGAGGCTTCCGGCTTGTCAAAAACTTCATATAGCTCATGTTTGTATCGAATTCACCATTGGTTCCCATCTAGCGTGACTAAGCGTTCAAAATGTTCACATATGCTTGGGTTAGGGTCCATGTTTCACACCTATAGCATAGCACAGGTCTTATCTCAGATTTGTATACTTGCAGCTTTGTTTTCCTGTGTATGCCGCCTGCCTTCAATATCGCGAAAATTGAATAAAACAATTTTATTTGCGAGCTGTACTTTTCATCCCTTTGATTACCAGTTTTCGTTATATTGATGCTTTAGGATGCACATTTGTCTACATTTACGATATTGTACTCGCCAAAGGGTGATATTTTGGGCATTTGAGGTATTTTTCCTCAACTGCATCATAAGCTTTGTGTTATTCTCATTGATTTGTGCCTCTACTACAATAGTTTAACTTCGCTGTCAAGTTTCAGGAAAAGTTCTTTGGCGGTTGTCAACGACCGTGATAAAATATTGATTTTGTCTGCAAAGGCTACCATTTGGTTCGACTTGTATAATAACGTACCTCTTGTATCGGCAGGTAGCCAGCCTTCTTATGACATATTCCAAAACATAATTGAATAGCGATGGGGCCAGCCCATCTCTCTGCTTTCGTATGATACTTGTTGAAGATAGGCAGAGTATCTCAGTATCTTGAGCGTTTGTATTGGCACTCGAAAAGTTGATATGGTTAATATCACGTATTGGCCGTGTGTCCGTTCAGCAAGGTGCAATACGTTCTGTAAACTAGTACGTATGATAACTGAATGGGCTTACGGAAGAAAATCCCATCATTACCGATGGGATTTAAGCCAGCGATCTACGCCTTGCGAAGGTACAAGCCATACGACATATAATTAATGAATCTATTCTACAATATTATGTATTTCTAGCTCAATGTTATGACCTTAAATCTCGTAAGTCTTGGAATATTACCATATTGATATAATTTTTTTTTTGGGGTTTTGTCAAAACATTTTTTTTACAAAGGCCTACTTGTTTCGAGTCCTGTCTGCTCGTCTGTCCGTCTGTCTATGCACCGCAACAAGTTTCCTCAGAAACGGTTGCTGCTGGGAAGCTCAAACATTGTGGAAAGGTCGGTAGTGGTAGCTTCACAAAACCTTGCTTCTATCAAATATTTCAATTTTTTTAAGGAGGTCATAGTAATGAATAAGCCCTTCAAATTATTTCTTATAAAATGTAGTTGAGTGGGGTATCAAATAAAAGGTCTTGATGCGAGCTTTAAGAATATAAAATAAAAAAGTCATTTTATGCATCAAGAGGTCTCTCGCTCGTCGCGATAGAACAGCTTTGAACCAGAAAATCTTAAAGAGATAATGAAGACGGGCCTTTATGAATACAAAGGCAATTAACACTTAAGAAACCGAAATTCATTCAACTTTGTCGTCAATTATTTTGTTTATTTGATAACCGCAGGCCAATTCTCTTTTTTCTTGTTATGTAAGCAGACGTGTTTCAATTATTTCATAATTATATTAGGTTTTTGTTTTTGGGTTGCTGGATGTCCGTTTGTTCTGGTTCGTCTCGCTTCCATTTTTGTCGGAAAGTGTGGTCAGGTACTGGCGAAATCGCATCAGAATTTGTAATAAGTTATTTGTTGTTAATGCTACTATCTGTTTTTCTACGTTTATACATTTCAAGCCTTTCTAAAATATCAAGTCTTGGTCGTTTCCATTGTTTGTGAAACAATACCCAGCTCCTGTACACCAATTAGCGCGGTACTTGACCGCAATAATGACTTATGTCATGCGCCTTGACGACAAATACACATTAAAGAATAGCTATGATTCAGACTGACACTTGTTGGCTTTTAACTCTAGACGTCACAAACTTATACATCTATACCCGTGGATGAAAGACTGATCATGCTCAAAAAACATTCATTCAATTAAAGCTGACGATTCACAGATCAACTACTTAATCCCATAAAGACTACAATCTAACAGAACTACTTAAGGTTCAACAATAACACATACATATCAAAAGACATGGGACATCCAATGTCCTCAATAATGTTAGAAATATTCTTACAATCTTTGAAGGCACTCTCCATACCCAAAATTATCGAAGAATTCAATATAACATTTTACAGACGATATGGGGATGGCGGTTTCATTGTTTTTGACTCACAAGAAAATAAACACGATGTACTGCTTACCAATATGAATGAAATACACCCGAATATAAATTTCATTGTAGAAAAAGCACCAAGCGGCCAACTCAACTATATGTGCTTAACTGTGACAAGCGAAGAAACATGATTAGACTATAAAATATACAGAAAACCAATCACATTTGATCATATTATGCACGTAACATCTAACCACTCCGCACAACATAAAGTAGCAGCGTACTGATCAGTGGTTTGGAAAAAAATTCTAGGCTTCATTAAATGGTGCGGTAAAAACAAAGAAAAACTTTTTACGCGTCACTAGTGCACCCGATTCTCGAGTAAGCTAGAGTAGTCTACGATCCACTTCTTAGTGCTCATACTTTGAGGTTGCAGCCCGGTCAAAAACAATGCTTGCTATTTGCTTGAAGATCATGGTGCGTTCCATCAAAATTCCATAATTTGCCATCATATAAAATCGGCTATACGAATATATTCCTAATATGATGTCACTTACCTCCCATAGGACTATGATGAGGGTTTGCATTTGACATCCTCAGTGGTACTAACAAAGCTCAATACCTTGCCAATAGGATAATCTTGAAGGAGAAAGCAAGATTTATAAGACATTTCTGTTTATTGCTGGTAAGTAAACGTTCTATTTTCTATGGTGACAACGAGCCAATAAATCGATGTTGCAAAACTATCAACAGGCTAGGTTATCTGTATTCTCCAACCATCTTGACATTCTAATTCAAAACTGCCATTACCAAGTTCATTTCGTTTTGATTTTTATCCTTTTTATGGTTTTGTACTCAAATAAAAAAACCCTATTGAAATCGGTACCTGTGTCTGTCTGTTTGTAGGTCTGTTCGTATGTCTGTATGTCACAACTGTTTTTCTCCGAAACTATAGAAACTGCAGCCATGAAACTTGGTGAAAAGGTCGGAAGTTATGACTTCTAGAAAGCTTTCGGGTTAAAAAAAAAGTTCAACGATCTATTCCTGGTAACTGTCTCGGTCTATTGACCGTATCCTCCAATTTTGAAATCCGAGCAGCAATGAACTGTCTTCATCGATCGAGTTAGCGTTTCCTCGGTTCCCCTACTGGCCTCCACTCTTTAGTTCTCCCAATGAATACCTCTTTGGGTATCCGTTGTTCATCCATACGATTCGCAGGCCAGTCCGTTGCAGCTTTCGTAGTCTTACAACCGTTGAGTAGTCCAGCTCGTCAAAAATTTAATAACTAAAAAATAATAATAATCCGTCACACAACAGTCCAAATCCGGACCTTGGCATTGAAATTTATTATTAGTGTATCTCATTCCATGATTTTAACATGCAGTTCATGGCTATATTGAATTCACCATTGGTCCCCGTCTAGTTTTTCTCCAACTATCCACCTCGGCACCCGTCGCTTAAAGGCGTACAATATGTTGGCGGATGCTTGGGTTAGGGTCTTTGTTTCACAACCATAGCGTAGGTCTTATCGCAGGTTTGTATACTTGGAGCTTTGTTTTTCTATGTATGCAGCTGGTCTTCAAGATTGTCAAAACTGATTAAACAAGTTGAGTAAGTAGGAGAGTGAGTACGAGTCTTTTTAACCATCCTTAGATTCGAAACACGTTTTCTCATTGCGTAAATAGATGACTTGAATTATTCATCTAATACTTGTGTAAGAAATCGTTCAAATTTATGCTAAAGATGCACATTTTCTTTCATACGCACAATGAGGCCGCCATTTTGTTCTAGCTTAAATAATTTTTCTGAATGCTTAGCCCATTGTACTTATTCAAATTAAATACCATTCCTTAAATTTTCAGTGCCCAGGTCAAGTCGAATATGTATCAGCCATCAACACGTGTTATTGTTGTTGTAATTGCGTACAATTGAAATGGCTTTAACTCAGTTGATTATGATTTGATTTCCATAAAATTTTGTGAGTATAAAGATCTTGTATGGATCTATATACATGCATGATTTCAAGACTTTTGAAAGTATTGTTTTGATTTTATGGGTGAAAACGTAAAATCTACAAATGATACTATTCTTAATAAAGTTGACTGATTTTCGATTACTGCGGTATTTGTTACCCTTATACTTATAAAGGCCCAGCTCCTTGAATATTTTCTGATTTTTTGGCTTAAAAGTGTCCAATCGTGAGGGGGGACGGGGACACAAAATGTTGGTACATTTCGCCTTCTCTGGATCCCCTGATTCATAAAATGTCTTTTTCAATTCAGCTTCTAGAATTTCTTATGAAGACCTTTCGTTTGATACCCCACTTGACTACCTTTGATTGAAAAATTTTTTAAGGGCTAGTTCATTATAAATACTCGTAATAATAAAATTGTTTGATATTTGTTAAGACCTAAGATTTGAAAGACCACGACTTCTGAACTTTCCACAAAGTTTGAGCTTTCTAGCTTCTTTAGTTTCTGAGAAGACTAGCTGTGAAGCACTGACAGACGGACGGGCAGACAGGTTGCAAAACCAGTAGGTAATTAATTTAAACAAAAGCCAAACATTTTCGTTACGAGTTGTATTCTTCGGCGTATTTCGTATCTTTAGTTAGAAATTCTTGTTATATTTGCTCCTAAATACACAAATCTACCCCCATTTTTGATATTGTATTCGTTGTGTGTGATCTTGAGTATTTGTGGTATGTTTCTTCGATTAATTTCGCTCCAATTATTTGCCTCAAGACCTTTGTCTTGGCACCTTTGTCTTGAAGGCGTTCAGTATATTTGCGCACGGTTGGGTTAGGGTCCATGTTTGACACCCAGCATAATACAATTTTTATCACAGATTCATAAACTTGGAGCTTTGCTTTACTTTGTATGCAGATGAACTTCAAGATCGTTAAAACTGAATAAAAAATTTATTTTGCGAGCTGTATTCTTTGGTGTATTTCGTCTCTCTCATTAGCGATTCTCGTTATTTGCCTGCCTAAATACACAAATTCGCCCACATTTTCGATACTGTATTCGCCAAGTGTGATATTTTGGGTGTTTGAGATGTTTTTCCTCGACTGCAACATGAGCTTTGTTTAATTCTCATTGATTTGTAGCTGTCGAATTTCAGGAAAAGCTCTTTGGCGGTTGTTAATGACCGCGACAAAATGTTGATGCCATCTGCGTTACCACTTGGCTTGACTTGTATAATAACGTATCTCTTGTATTGACAGGTAGCTTTCTAATGACATATTCCAGTGCTGAATTGAATAGTAATGGGTGCAGCCCATCTCCTTGCTTAAATACAATATTTGTGGTTGGTTATTGATGCTCATTTGGGGAGTCATTTTTGTAAGATAGACTAATTTGTTTGGAATGCCGAAGCAAAGCATTATTTGGTACAGTACGTTACGATCGATACTATCGTATGTTTGCTTAAATCTATCGAAAATTTAGTGTTTGTTTATGTTGAACTCCCAGCATCTATCAAGTTCCTGCTTAACTGTATCGTCGATTTACCTGCTCTAAAATCACCTTGATACTCCTCAATAAAGCAGTTGGCATATCATTTGATTTTATTTTCTAGGTTCTGTGAAAATATTTTGTACGCCGCACAAGCCTCTATAGCTTTCGTACTGTAGCTTGTCACATTTTTAGCACTCCCAAGAGGTTACTACTTCTAACCTTTACACAAAATTTGATAGTTATAGCTCTGCTGTGTCTCAAAGACGAACGGACGGACGAATGTCATCATTTCAATAGAGTTTTTTATTTTAGTAGAAGCCCCTGAAAATCAGCAAAAAATATACGGCGAAAACTAGCAACCCTCGCAATTTTGGAAGTCAGTGAAAATTGGCGAAGGCTCTTTATATTTAGGAAATAAATTCCCATACATCAGCAATATAAAATTTAAAGGGGATATTCACTGTTGCAGGATGCAAAAACTAATGGAGGGTAAGAGCTTTAGGCAGATATTGAGCTTATATTCATATTGAAATAAATACTTTTTGGCAGATAAACGATGGGAGTTTTGATTCATAAGAGAAATGGACACATACAAATACCGGGATGTATGCATGTCCTTACAAATAAATGCTCCAAACACACATTTTGACATCTTCCCTTCAAGCTTAAATACTCAGGGCATACCAAAAAGTAAGATATAGAGTAGCGATATTCAAGAAAGTGGAAACCAGGAATGTTTGCTAATTACTTTTGTGAAGTTGAAAGTAGTCCACCCGTAGCCAAGTGTAATTATTTATAGTTTGCTAAGCAGTTCTACATGCCTATCGAAATATATGTGATTTTCCACAACGAAATCTGTTGTTTAACACTAATGTATTCAAAATATATTTTTCTTGAAAAGCCGTCGGGCCTTGCTTTGTTATATAAGCAGACGCATGGAGACTCCTTTAGTGCCTAAATGATGAATGAATAAGCAAAATTATTGACTATTCCCTTAGAATAATCAAAATTTTGTGGGAGAAAAAGTTGGGTTTTGTAGACGAGCGTTATTTTTTTACATTCACTTCAATTTTAATTGAAAATCACTGGGTTCTATTGTCTTGCAAATGATGAGGCCTAAACTGTATGGGAAATTCTTCAAATCTAACACCAACATTTACGTAACATCTCCATCGTATTGTTTCTTTGCTACTTTCCCTCCTTTTCAACTTTCCATGATAACCTCATTCTTCTATTTATGTAGCACACAATTGACAATCGTTCTATCGTCTGTCTCGATTGGTATTGCTTGAACTTGTATTGATTCGCGACTTCTTTGCTTACTAAAATTCCATGTTGGCTGAACAAATAACAAAAAAAAATGGAAATCACTTTCAAATATTTGTAAAAGGATATTTGGCGGAAACTCAAATACACAACACCTAGTACATAAGACGCACAATGTGTATTGTAGATATTGGAAGCGATGTTCTTATATTTTTCCGGTTCCGGATAGCTATCTGTTGTTTTATCTTGATATTAGTTGAAAGACAAAAGGCAAAATGCCCTACAGCATCTAAATAGAATTAACCAGCGATCATTTCAATAATCGTAAATTGAAAACCAATGCGATTGGTTTTCAGGTAGCATCTAGGACTTAGTGAGCAAGCTCGACGAACTCATAAGCTTTGCATAGAAATTTCTTGGAATTTATGGAACAGGGAAATACTTAAAGTTAAGTTTTTACTTGAAAAAGGATTTAGAGTAATTTTATACTGGAAAACCTTAACATATTCTATCTAAGTGCATTAACTCTCTAACTTCATTCGCTGCTTTCAAACTAATGGCAGAAAATTCTATTCTTTTATTTATGTACTTATTCGTAGTTTTTGAATCGCTCCTAACTAGCCCTATTCGCATATTTGGATTACTTGTGAAATTTAAGTCCTTCTGGGCGCTATCTTTTGTCTCAATTTATTTATTTGTGAAGTCAAACAAGGCGTCTACAAAAATATATATATATATATATATATATATATATATATATATATATATATATATATATATATATATATATATATATATATATATATATATATATATATGTATACGAGGGTCATTCAACGAGTACTTAGCCTACAGAAGAAAAACTGAAATTTTGGAAAGGTGGCAATTTATTTTTCCACATAATCTCCTTCAAGCTCGATGCACTTGGCCCAGCGATGCTCTAACTTCTTCAACCCGTCCAAAAAATATACTTTCTCGAGGACTGCAAAATAGGCCTCCGTGGCGGGGATGACCTCCTAATTCGACCCAAATCTATTCCCGGCGAGTGATTTTTTTATGTTTGGAAACAAAAAGTAGTCACAGGGTGCCAAATCTGGAGAGTACGGAGGATGGGGCAGCAATTCGTAGCGCGATTCGACCAATTTGGCCATGGCGATGGCGGAGGTGTGAGCCGGCGCGTTTTCGTGGTGGAACAGCACGTTTTTCTTCGCCAAGTGGGGCCGCTTTTTCTTCTATTCGACGTCAAATTGGCCCAATAAGTCTGCATAGTAGCGCCCCGTGATAGTTTTACCCTTCTCGAGGTAATCGATGTGGATCACACCAGGTGAATCCCAGAAACGGTGGCCATCACCTTTCCGGCCAATCAAACAGTCTTCGCCTTCTTCAGAGCACGTTTACCGGGTGAAGTTCAATGTTTCGACTGTTCCTTGGTCTCTAGTGTGTACCGGTGAACGACGCAAGAACTCCGCTGGATTGCGCTAAAACAAACACGTCGCCGATGTGATCTCACGGATGCGCATGTTTTCCGGTGTGAGCAAACGCGCCGACAGCTTTCTCATGCCCAGTTCTTCGTGTAGAATATGATGCACCGTTCCTTCTGCGATGCCCACAGTCTCAGCTATCTCGCGAATCTTCAATCGACGGTCTGCCAACATGAGATCGTGGATTTTTTTTAACGTTTTCCTCCATAGCAAGTGTTTTTCGGGGCACCTGGGCGGGGCTCATCAAAAACCGACGTGCGGCCACGAACAAACTCGTTGAACCAATCTCGACGGTTGCCATCAAAGGAGAAGAGTCACCGTACACAGCATCTAAGCGATCTTTGATTTTGCTGCGCGTTTTCCCTTCCAAAAACAAGAATCTTATCACTGAACGATATTGTTCTTTTTCCATTTTTGTACAACCGACCGACACGCTCGCTTCCAAAGGCTATCAAAACAAAACTAATGGAGGGAATTGACTAAAACTTTGACAGCAGGCTATTAAAAGAATGTACTGCACAATGGTAAAACTCTTTTGTAATAGCAGCGCCATCGGATGGTGAGGCTAAGTACTTGTTGAATGACAATCGTAATACAATGACTAAAATAATTTAACGTACAATAATCAACTCATTAAAATTAAACTTATTTTGAAAGATTTGCTAATTTTCCTTTGAAAATAATTGTGGAGATTAATGAAGAATTGTTTTTACTAAGAGAGTTGAACATTTTTTCCTTAGCTGTGAATTTGTTTGAAAGAGATGGATGATTTATGAGTTTTTTAATTACATCTAAAACAAAGCAGGAGCTTTGTATCGTTCTTCTAGATGAAGGTGGGGAAAGATTCAGAATACTAAATTTATACTAATAAGACGGCAAATTGGTGAAACCCCTTAGGTTATGCAAATCTCCATTCGAAAGCCAAAAGTTTCAAAACATGGTTTCCAAATAATCCATACATATTCAAGAAGGGGATGTATAAATGAGGTGTAGTAAGCATTTGTTACCCATAAGTTTAAGTTTTTGAATTCTTTGGTACATTCTTTTATGAAACCGAGCTGTTTACAAGCTTGAGCGAATGATAAAATTTAATTTTATGTCAAAGATAATTTCAAGGTCTGTAACCAGATCAACTGATTGAACTGAAGAGTGTTTTAGGTGGTAGTTATGTTTAAAGACAGAACTTTTGTTGGAGAAGCTTATTATACAACATTTTCCAATATTAAGGTGTAGTTTATTATGACCGGGCCATTTCTATAATGAATTCAGTTTGGCTTCCAAGAATGATGCGTTGAAATTTCATTTTACTGCGTAATGTAATTTAAAGTCGTCAGCATACTCGAAGTGAGTTATGTCAGTGAAATTTTCTAAAAATATTTAATGAAAGAGGGCCACCTTGTGGTACACCGGAAGATACGATAAACTCCCCTAAAAATCTGCTTTGAAATTTGATGGACTATGTTCAATTCTGTAGATGGGATGCAATTTATCGCAGTAAAGATACAAAAAAACCAAACCTGAAAAGTTTTTGTGAACGACTCCCCCCAAAAGCTTTTCTGAAGCCTGTATTCACTATATTGGTCTGGTTTCCTTTCTTCATTTCACAGAGAATTGTCAATGTTAAAAGCCCGAGTTTTTTATTTCATTTTGGGAAATGAATGCCGTTTACGCACTGAGTACGCACACTAAACACCTTTCATGTTAACCTGAGAACATAGGCTGGAAATGCTCAATACATTGCTTCGGGCCCGGTCTCGTTTTGTTACGATGTGGGGGCTGTAGTAATCGAGCAGTCACCAAAGTCAACTGCCCGAATAAGTTTTCTAATAGCGTGGATCGATAACTTGAATTATTCATCCAATACTTGGATATGAAATCATTCAAATCTATGCAAATGATGCACAGTTTCTTTCATAAGCACATTGCAGCCGCCATTTTGATCTGGCTTAAATGATTTTTCTGAATGCTCGGGCGATTGAACATATTCAACTTAAACACTGGTCCTTAAATTTTTATGAAAACTGATGGAAAATAAAAGTGCCTAGGTCAATTTGAAATATGTATTAACGATAAACACGTGTTATTATTGTTGTAACCCCATACAATTGAAATGGAGATAACTCACTTGATTATGATCCGTTCACAATTAAATTTTCTAAACATTAATGTCTGATATTATTTTATAAAATTGCAAAAATTCAAGAGGGTTAAAGGTACTGTTTTAATTTGACGGGCGAAAATATAAAATCTACAAATTATACTATTATTAACAAACTTGAGTGAATTTCGATTTCTGAGGTATTTTCCACCCTTATACTTATAAAGGCCCACATTCCTGGTGATTTTCAGATTTTTCGGCTCAAAGATGTCCATTCGCGAAGGGGGGCACACAAATTTTTGGTACATTTTGCTTTTCCCTGGACCACCCAATTCATAAAATGATTTTTTTATTTCAGATTCCTTTCATTTGATACCCCACTTGACTATCCTTGATTAAAAAAAATTTTTTAAGGGCTAGTTCGGTATAAGGGGGAACCCCCTTAATTTTTTTTAAATATTTGTTATGACCTTAACTTTTGAGAGACCATCGCTTCTGACCTGTTCACAATGTTTGAGCATTCTAGCTTCTATAGTTTCTGAGGAAACTAGCTGTGACGCACGGACAGACGGACAGCCGGACAGACGGACAGCCGGACAGTGGGCAGACGAACGAACGAACAGACGGACGGACAGACAGACAGGCAGGTCGCAAAACTGGTAGGGCTTTGTAAAAAATATTTTACAGAGACCTGAAAATCATTTTATGAATAAGGGGTTCCAGGGGAAGGCAAAATGTACCAAAAATTTGTGTAGCCCCCTCGCGAATGGACACCTTTGAGCTTCGCGACCTGTCTGTCCGTTTGTCAGAAATGATGGTCTCTCAAAAATTTAGGTCTTACCAAAAATTTAATTTCCCTCCTAATAACGAAGTAGCCCCTAAATTTTTTTTTTTTGTCAAAGGTAGCCGAGTTTGGTATCAAATTAAAGTTCTCGATTAGAACTATAAGAATCTGAAATAAAAAGGTCATTTTATGCAGCAGGGAGTCCAGAGGGTGGCAAAATGTACCAAAATTTTGTACCCACTCTCGAGACTGGACACCTTTGAGTCAAAAAATCTGAAAATAGTCACGGAGATGGGTCTTAATATGTACAAGGCCAACAAATAGCTCAAAAATCAAAATTCGCTCAAGTTTGTTATTAATAGTATGATTTGTAGACTTTACATTTTCGCTGATAAAATCAAAACTGTAGCCTTAAACTTTTTAAAATTTTGTAAGTATACAGGTTCTAACACTCACAAAATTTCATGGAAATCGAATGATAATTGAGTGAGTTGTAGCCAATTCAATTGAATGCAATCACAACAATAACACGTGTTCAAATTGACCTAGGCACTTTTATTTTCTTCCAATTTTCATGAAAATTGAAGGATTAGTGTCTAATTTAAATGTGTTCAATCGGCTGTGCGTTCAGAAAAATTATTTAAGCTCCATCAAAATGGCAGCCGCAAGGTGCTTATTAAAGTAACTCTGCATCTTTTGCATAAATTAGAACGATTTCTTAGCCAAGTATTGGATAAATAGTTCAAATTATCAATTAAAACTCCTAGAAAATTTGTTTTAAACCCTAGAATGGTTACCAAGACCTTCTGGTAGGAGCACTCTTCTGCTTACTCAACTAGTTTTTATTTATTAACTTAATAAATCAAATCTGCGATTAAAAGTTCTGACATGAGAACACTGATATAATACATCCTATGCATGTATTGCATTGCCGAATGCAATTTAACTTGGCTGAGCTAGAGGTTCGTCAATCCGCCGTTATGGTGGACGATGGACAAGCAAAAGAAAAATCTGCTTGGGCGTGGAAAAACTACGGTTGCGGCAAAGAGATCATTCTGAGATTTGGTCGGATCGAGGAGTCCGCTTCAGATCGCCAAGCAGCGAGGTCCGGTGGATCGCGCCGGCGTGACACCTTCACTACGAGTATCAATGTGAGCTTAACAGTTTCGAAGCATGCGACGGTAGTTCACGGAGTTTACTTTTAGACTAGTCATTGTGTTCGGAAAAGAATATTAATAAGTTGACGCGATCACAACTAGATTTAAGATATACTCAATATTGATTTACAAAGATGTCAGTGTTTGTGTTAAACAGAAAGTGTCTAGTTCTGTGATATCTTTGTTTCCATGGTTTAAAAGTAACAGAATCCAGTATATGAACTAATCCATATGATAATCCAGAATTATTATTTGTAATGAAAATCCCTATTAATGCATCAATTTATCTTTTAAAAGAAATAAATCAAGGATTGATATCAGTAAATTGAAAATCTGTGCAAATCAATAGCACATGCAATGCAAGATCGTGGAATTCAAAAATCGTTGATCAGTGTTGCGCTTTCATATTAAATATAAAACTAAATAAAATATTCGAGAAGGTGTTAATGAAGGAAATGTAAAAGTAAAGAGGAAGCCCATCTCATTTCCTCGTTGAGCGTTTGAGTACAAGAATATGGCAGCTGAAAAACCTTTTCGAAAAACCATAGCTTTTCGAGATATTGCAAAACTCTGTATAGACTCCTAAGCTTCCTAGACCAATCGTGACAAAGCAAACAAAATTAACACTTTTTTGGAAATGTAAATGTTCATCTGAATTCATCGTTTATCATTTTGATATGGCTTATGTTTGAAAGTTGGACGTGTGGCACTAGGAGGAGGTTTGCTGTTAAGAAGCTGCATTCACGTACATTGAAAATTCACGATATAATATTGAAATAGGAGCACAGGAAAAAGAATGTCGAGACTGAAACTAAAAATGTCGGAACTACAATACATGGTCAGACCGGGTTTGTGCCTTTTTCGTTGTGAAGGTGATCTCACAATCACTCTCAATGTAACACGTTCCAAAGTGGTGGATATTGAATTAAAATTGCATGACATTTTAATTCTACTCCTTGGAGTCCTTATGATCACTGTGGATGGTGTTATCGTTGCTTCCAGTGGATTAACTTTGTATTGAAGTCTATATAAATTATTATAATTGATTAAAAATTTTATATAATAACAACTTGTAAAAATTTATTATAATATTAAATCACACGTTACGAAGTTGTTGGATTCTCTACCAGGCATTACCCACATCGTCAGCGGGCGCCCAGCAAGGATGTAGGTGAGTACTCTTTTGTTTTGTTTAAATGTAGACATAGAAATTTTACATTATTAGTAGTTTGTAAATCGTTAAAATCACCCAATAACTTAGCTGAAAATGTATTGCACCCACTTAATTACATCCATTAAATTTTAATCAATTTGGAGAAAAGGTGCAAATACACGACACTTTTGACCGTCAGATTTTGTTATCAGTAAACGTATGTATTAGGCGTGTGATATGATTTCTCTACGCTTGGCATATTTGAAACCGTCAAGTAAAAAAAAAAATGAAAATAAAGGAACAATGATGGATTGTTAAATTTTAATTTCGGACTTTCCATTCGGATTTTGAGCCTGACCGGGTATGGGACCCGCCATGTTGGCTGGCCTCTCCACTATAATTAGCTGGCCATTGGGCGAGCTCACCCCTTTTGAAGCGTTACTGGAGCTCTTGCAGTGTAAGGTGGCCCTACACTCGTGTGCCTATGTATGGCATAGGTTTCTATGATTCCCTCACAAAATACTATGAAATAAATTTGCTATGTTTAGATTTTTCATTCAAAGGAAAAATTCATTCAAACTATGTTTGTGTGAGTTTTTCACTAAAATGGAAATTATGGCCACGCTTTCGTTTGGACCTTGATCCGGTTGGGAGGGTGTGAGGGGGCGCCGTTTCCACCTGGATGCCCCAATCTTATTCGGGGGCCGTAAGTATCGTCAGTCATCAAGAAGTCCGCTCAGGTCCATCTATTTTTTCCCGGCCCAGTTTGTTACTGGCTACAAGCAGTTTTGACCCTTAGTAGGTTACCTCGGCCTCGACACCATTCGATCCGCATTAGATCGTTTCAATTTATGAATGTGAAATTTTTTGTATTGGGCCTTGTGCTGAGGAAAACAACCCGCCCCATGACATCAGAACGCTAGCTTTTCAATGCATTCACGCGTCTACAGACAAGACCAATCTCGGCGAATTCCACCATCCTCTTTCGCTGAGGCAGCAGACCATCACTGTAGTCCTTTATGGACTTTTAACTACCTTACTCACTATAGGCCTTCAAACTCGAGGACTCTCCCTCCAGTGGGACGGGAGAAAAGATGCAGAATTGCTAAACGAATGATTCTCTCCCCCCTCCCCCCCTTCCACGACACCAGGTGCTGTTCGCATGGTTCCATTTGTCCATCAATAGAAGCATCAACACAACTACACTATCTGAAGTGTGGTCTCCTGTTTCCTTATACAGCTAACATCGTAGGCTGTCCTCATTTTCTGCAAAAAAACACCAACGCCCACTCAAAAGCTTGGTTGTATAGAGTCAGTTTCATCATGCCTTCGATTGAGCTACGGCCTCAGATCTGGAATGAGCTACGCAGTCCTTCTTTCCATTGTGCAATTCAACAAAAACTGCCACCAATCTTTAAATGAGCGCTGTCTCTCCTCGCGGGCAACCGTCTCCCTCGCATTCTTGTTTCAATGCAGATAAATAGCACGGTGTTCTCTAGCGAGGAGGGCAACAGATAGCATGCACGCAATAACTTTCCCCGCTAAATTAGAGAATGTCAGTTATGAAGATGCAATCCTCAGTGCTCCTCTTCTCTGTACCCGTGCTAAGCGTTTTCGGTATACCTCATTACAGGGAGCGTCGACTCATATTTCCACTTCGTGTAGTAGTACTCATCCTACAGCACTCATCAAGAGACTTTGTCTTGATGGGTGGGGTCCCTAGCTAGACTGAACCTATGAGTGGTCATTCAGACTCTCAATCGCCGGATCAGCATAGCTAGTCTAAGTTTCACTTTTTTAATGATGCCTCCTGTGACCAGCCCCGCAACAGCATCGGCATAACGGATCAGGCCCGATTCATCTGGTATTTCAAGTCTCAGTAGCTCATCGTAAAACACGTTCCACAGGTCTGCCTAAGGATAGATCCCTGGGCAACACCATTTCCATTTTTCGTTTAGCCTGCATCGTGTCATGAAGCAGGCTTCGGTCCTTCAGGTAGTCCCTCAAAATTTTCATAAGGTATTCTGGAAATTGAAAAGATTTTCAACGTATGCAGAATATGCACCCATCTAGCGGGGTTGAAGGCTTTCTTAACATCCAGTGTCACCAACAGAACTATCTTTCGCTTGGTGTGTCTATTTCTCTGCCTTTTGGACCCCATTCGCCACCTTTTCAATCGCATCAATGGTGGAGCGTCTTACTCTAAACCCTTACTACCAAGGAGATAGGTAACCAGAAGCACAAGTCACGTCAGTAAATCTTCCCTTGATGAGTTTCTCTAGCACTTTCTCAGCCATGTCTAACGGGCAGTATGCAGACGGAGATCCGAAATTCCCCTTCCCTTTGCTAATCAGCATGAACCGCGATACCTTCCATCGTATTGAGAAAACTTCGAACTGTAGGGAAGCGTTGAATGTGTTGATCACCAAGTCAGGATAATGGTGATTGATAAGTTACAACACGTCAGCTGGGGCAACATCTGGGCCTAGAGTCTTCTTAATTTTCAATGATAAGGCTACCGTTTCCAGTTTCCGCTGTGTAAAGGGTGGATCATCAAGTGCTGTTTTATCGTAGTCAGCGTCAAAGCTGAACGGATGGACTGAAATAAGTGTCCACACAATCCCATACATCTTTTTTGCCTCATGTATGCAAGGTATCTGTGGTGGAGCAAGCTTCCTCATAACTTACATTTGGCCAAGGCCGCATGAATCTTTGTTCATATTATCCACTAGATCTTGCCAGCAGTGAGCTTTGCTGTTGCTAATTAGTTTGCGAAACTATTACCTGGTCGAATTATATGCTACTACCAAGTTTTATGCCTCGTAAGGGTTCCGTACCATTTGAGCATCACGCTGAAGTTTGCGACACTCCCTTCGCTTTTTAATGATTTCAGTCGACCACAGTACACTCGGGGCTTTCCGCACTGGGGTTTTTGACGGGGCATAGAAGTTGAGTTCACTACATCTTGAACTGCCAGTTCTTTCGTCCCCCTGCAAATCCTGATGCAGCGGAGCACCCACGATGGGTACCTCAATGAACTTCTTGACGTTCATCTTTTGAATGTTTCACCCAATTTTAGAAGGTTGGGAACACGTATGCTAGGAGACAATATCAGGACTCTCAAGCAGAATATACTGATGATGATTGACTTATGTAATAAACATAAGCAGCCGTGCAGCCCCGTCGTGATGAGGAGTGGCTGCTCCTGAAGACATAAGGTGGTCACCCCGTCGAAACTGATTAGTTTGTTGTTTTACGGGATTAAAATTAACTACATCTGTCAAGTGTCCATCCTTTTGGCGCAGATAAATGGTTCACTTCAGCCACTTTTCCATATTTATGTTTGATGTTCCCCTTGTAATGCAACGACTTTCTTCTGAGAAAGTAACGGTTGCTTTTCATAGAATGTTTGCGTTTGTCTCAAGCCTCCGTGTCCAGTAACTTTAATGAGACAAAAAAGAAATTTTTGATTTACTGTAGAGAAGCTTAATTGACACATAAAAGAACGTTTCTAATGATAATTAAAAATTGTTCGGTACGCCTCATAGAGGAGAGTACGTGTGATAAATATTTTATCGTGTAGCTTTGTGGCTCGACAAGAATCCGCCTCATATTATCCTGCAAATAGCTAGCCGACAAGCACGCGTATGCGGTCGTTAAGCGAAGCAAGTCAGCTGAGCTCGGTGACATTTGTGCCAAACAATCGGCACCCGTGTCCTACATGGATTTTTAGACGTGTTAAATCATTACAAATGACACCCAACGTGGGGCCAGAAACATTCTAAAGGGGAAAAAGATAAGCGTCTTCTGACGATCTGCTCCTTTACGGAGTATTTAAGGTACCTCGGTACCAGAGCCACACGGACAGGAGTAGTGGAGTTGTGTTAGACACCCATTCAGTCACTTTACGTGAGTTGTAGCTTCCGCTTTCCTTTGTTTTATTTTTTTTCGCGACAAATTCCTTCCGATTTGTCGTCCCAGGGTAAAACCTGTAATGACCTTCTATTTTCTCGACGAGAACTATCAGCCAGATGGGTTCCTCTTATCTGCCTGGGCTCTCAAGAAAATAAAAGGCTACCTTCCCTTTATGTTGCGGAAGAATTCTACCCATCGGTTTGAATTCCGGTGGCGTATGCTGGAGTTGCGAAGCCCGGAATGGTTCCACGCCTTGGGATTTTTGACCGCGTAAAAAGCTTGTTACGGTGACGCTATCAATCATCTCGTCGAGTCAATTAACGTAGATTGGAGACGGTTTTTCTAATGTAGGGTTGGGATAAATTTTAAAATCCGCCAGGAGTACCCTGTTTTTGGCAGATCACCATTCGCTCTCATTTCTTTATAGAGGAGTCGGCGCTGCTGGAAAGGAAAGAGTTCACTAAACATTTTTTTTATATACTATTTTAGCTCGCCACTATCGGCCGCGTAAAAATAACAACTCATTTTTGTACCTATTTAATAGGCGTTTATATGATACATTATTTTTTTATTACAGACAAAGATGACAACCAAGCGAACTCCGGAGAAACACTGGGCCCGCTCCAAAACTGTACAGCCAGCCAACTGTGGAATCTGCTACGAGGACGTCGAAGAGGGCGTTACCAGTGTGAGATTGGAGTGCGGATACCTGTTCCATCGTATTTGTGTCCAGCAGTTCTTGTAAACATCCAATTTCTGTTCTTTATGCCGACGCTCAATCTAGCAGAGTGCTCTAGAAAACCGCCTCGGAATGCAAGCCCCTATGCGAGGAGCAGTGGTGAAAGACCCCCGGACTATTGACCAAACACAACCGCTGTCGAACAACCAGCGAGCCGTAGGTAGAGAAGCTCCAGTTATAGGAGCACAGGCAGACGCACCAACAGCGCCCTCAAACACAACTGGCAACGGCACAATTCTGTCCTTATTGCAAGGGCTGTCCGACAGGATAGGAGAGAGAGAGTTCCAAGGCCTCAGGAGCAGCCAGCAGCCAAGTCACGCAAGAACTCCACCGGGCTGGGAACCGAATCCAAATGCTGCTATGCCCACCTTCAAATTGGTTGAGGATTAGAACCTTCCTCGAATGAGCTCGGGAATGGACCCCAAAGCCCTAAAGTATAGCCCATGGCTCAGTACCGCACCCCCACCGATACCGACAACGCACAAGTCAGTTCCACATGGCGGGCTGACCAAAGAAGCGAATCGCTCAGTGATCTTCATGACGCAAGCCCGAGACCCGACACCACGCATTATGGAGATTTGGTGACAGCTTCATTGGCTTTAATTCGGCAACACCAGTGGATAGGTTCCTATTCCGAATACAGTCGCTAGAAGTCAGTACGCTGGGAGGAGACTTCTCGGCCTTTCTTCGACATGCGCACCTCTTATTCAGCGGGGATGCCACCGAATGGTACTGGAGCTATAAAGAATCCTTAGTACACCCCAATTAGAATTCCGTCCGCGCAGCTTTCCGCAACCAATTTGATGATGGTCTCACTGAACGGGAGTAGCGCGAACAAATATGGAAGCACAAACAAGGCTCCCATGAAACATTTAACCATTTTCATACCAGTATACTACGCCTAGCCACTTGGCTACAAAAACCTATGCCCAAGGATGAACAGGTGGGAACCATAAGGGAGAACATGCAGTGGGAGCTTCAAAGCAGCCTTCTTCACGTGCCAATATACACCGTGCAAGCCTTACGCCTCCATACCCAGAGACAAGAACGACGAGATAAACGGCGAGGAACCTTTCGTTTACAGCCTCGCATGACGGGACCTAGCCAACGAAGTAGTCATACTGCAGAATTAGTAGTAGCTGGTCACGTAGACACGGAGCTGACACATACCCCGAGGAGCGGAGTCCTTTTTGATCGCGAGTCCGAACTAGCAACTGACCAACCTTTTGTAGAGGCACTTGCAAGCCCTACTGTCTGTTGGAACTGCCAACAACCGGGACACCTGTTCGCTGCATGTCCAGCGGAACCGACGGTCTTCTGTTACCGCTGTGGAAAAGCGGAAACTTACGCCTCAGATTGCGCAGATTGCAATTTGCGAAAAAACTAGCCAGGGAGTGCGGCAAACACCAGTCGGCACTCCGAAAACCCAAACAAAACGATACTGAACTCATTACTACGGACAACGAAGCCCCAGATACGACCCCAATCTTGCTGATTCGCACCGCCAAAAACAGCTCTCCCGAAATACCGTAGGCAACGTCACGCGATACCGAGCCGGACGTTCAGATGAATGATGATGAAGCAAGGGTCCCCTGACATGTTAAGTCCTTTCATGTTAGGCTGCGAGACTACCTCGCTACTCGTCAGCGGATCTTCAATGAGGAGATGGTCCTCACCACTCCTCCGAAAAGGAAGTGAGCCACGCGTCGGATGCTGAGCTTCTGGAGAAGGGTGAGGCAGTCGAGGAAGATGTTGCGGGCGGTCCAATCGGACGAATTGTTGAAGGACGACGTTCACCCATACGCTTCAGTACAAATCCTGCAAAATTGACTAGTAGGCTTGGTTGACACTGGGGCCAGTGCCAACTACGTAGCAGCCGATTTCGCAGGAGAAGTTCTGACAATACCCTCCAATCGCGTATACTCCGTAATAAAGACTCTGAGGCAAATGTCACGTCCGGTCTGGTTCCTTCACAGCCAATATGGTGGAAAGTCCGCGTGTTTCCAGTACTTAGCCCGACTCGTTTCTCCGTGGATCTGTTAAAGGGATGCTCCATTCAGCTGCTTTAGTCTTCCCGAATGAACACGTTGCCTTTCTCCCAGGAAATACTAAGCATAGAATTTATTATATTTTATTGATTTTTCATGATAAAAGAAAAACCATCCCATTCCCGAGACTCCGATTTCCAACTTTCCGAGAAAAAAAATCTGCCTCGTATTGGAGTTATGTCTGAATAGAGACTGGTTCACATTAGAGGCGAGATCGGTGCAAAAAGTGCATAAAAAGTCTTAGATTTCTCATTTTCGCGAAAGCCTACCCAATTCCGATGCCACTTACATCAAATAGGAGAATTTTAATTTGAATGTGTTGGGCAAATACTTTATTGACGTTATTGTATGTTAGAAATTAAGCATTTTTGAGTTAAATCTTTAATCCCAAGTATGATTGGGTTGTTTAGAGATTAAAAATTGGCTGCGTCCAATTAAAAATTCAACATATGAAATGATAATTTTGAGATTCCAGCACATATGGCTCGGACCAACCCTCTTAAAAGACCTTTGAATATTCAATAAGACATAATTACCACTTTTGGCTCTCCCGCAAAGTTTGACGATTGTTGCGTGTGTCGTTCCTGAGAAAACTGACTGTCACGTTCGAACGGATGGATCGCGTCACTAAGTTTTAATAGTAGTATAGTAATAATGAAAAGCTTAATAGTGATCTTCAGAGCATGCCTCTAAACCCATAATTGACAGAATTTAATTACCAAGCATATTGTTCCAGTTTGAATACGCTATTTGGGATGAAACTGCTAATATTTTTGTTTTGTTAAGATTAAGATTACTAAAAAAATAATTAATATCCTCATGAGCACGCAATGAAATGGAAAGTTCAAACATGACCGTGATAAAACGAAAAGAAAACTAGTAATTTGCTAAATACTAATAATTGCCTCCAAATACCCGTATTAGAGCCAGCATAGCCTACAGGAATGCGTCAACACCTGCATTTATGCTTCCGCATATTGCCGGATTCCTAAATATGCCATCGCTTACTACATATCCTTCATTCACCCGCAGCAATCGTTCATTCGGTGTGTTCCTGGTGCAAATATTTTGTTATTTGAATTTCCAATGGTTTACATTATAAATAATAAATAAGTCTTTACGTTTGCCAAATAATTTATTTGCTTGCGACTGTCTGTGTACGCTACGGCTTGTGGACACAAGGATTATGATGCTACTACGCCCGACAGTTCTTTCCTCGAATTTCATCTGATATTTCGCCAGTGTGTAGAAGATTTGTTCAGATAATTTTTTAGTCGACATAATCTGAATGAAGTGAAGCTTTCACTTTGTTTAAGGAATGTTTGTTTCATTTGGCTTTTATATTTAATGGGAAACTACTCGTATTTAGTATTGTCTTGTTCGAAGTGATGTTTGCATCAATTAAACAACTTCCCAATCGATTCTCGAATCGATATTTTTCCTTAAGAGAATTCAAAGTGTGAGGAAATGAAAAAGCATGCATTTATTTGAGAGCATTCTTGAAGGGTTGTTTTTGTTACATTAACCACTACAAATGCTTCACAATCAATTTCACCTTTCATGACAAATGCTCATGTAAAAACAGTCCATATGTGCAGTAAATCGCTCCCAAACAAAACGCACGCGTTTCAAGTCGTTTTGGAGGACTTCCACATAATACTTCAGCTACATTATTCCGTTAACCTCGAAAATTATGACAATAAATACTTATTTCCTATGTCACTCACGCGCTCCATTCAGTGGATGTCATATTAAAGTGCTTCATTCGAATGCACTTGTTCTAAATCCCACAGAAATCCTGAATGACATTTTGATGCGGTTTAACGGTTATTATCCGCGCGGGCCTCCTCAACCCTCTTTTCAGCGGCAGTCCTTTCACTTGGATTGCTCTCGTTTTGATGCGACCAGTCAGCCAGCGCAAGGATGGGGTGCTTGGGAGCCCCTTCATCATGAATACGCCGAGGACAGAGTGCAAAAAGTGGCAGGCACTTTTAAATCTGCGCGAGATCAATGCCAGGTTTTGTGATACATCCAACCCCATTTCATTCAATGTGGTGTAGAGCTGCGATTCAACATCCTGTCATCCCGTCGTTTTATACAAATAATGAGACGCTTATTGTGAAAATTATTTTATTGCCTCCGCAGCAATTGTTTGGGGGTTGTTTCGTTTTGTATGTTGAGGCGGAAAACTACAAGTTTCAAAGGCGGGAGGGTAAACAGGACGACCGACATGAGGGTGGCTCTCCCTTTGCATGGACGCAGGACGCAAATAATAACAACACAAAGGTCGAATCAGTTGAGGTCGTGTTGATAGCTCATGTTTATTGTTCGCTGTCACTTATCGCTTTAGTTGCCTTTATTTCTCTCTGTTTTCCTTGGTCCTCCCGCACAATTGCAAGCATATGTGACAATAAGCCGTGACAAATGGCTCAATTTAGTCGTTGCGTTTGGAACAGTTACGATTAGTGTGGCGGATAGTTGGCCTTGTTGCAATAATTGTCTGCTAGCGGGTGTTCAAATTCAATTACACTTCGGGAAACAGTTGCAAGATAAGGTCATAGTCGTTGGTTATTCATCAAGGCATTTAATGTTGTAGATTGTATCTATTGTACATTCATATTCAACCTAAGAAATTACGACACACATCCGATTTCATGAAAAAAGAATTTCTGTTATGAATAACTAAATGCCAGTAATTCCTTATTGCAAATAAAGCTTTACTTTGAGAAAGTTCAAGGTGTTAAATGTTAATGATATAGAATGCCACGAGTAATGTCTAATAAGTTGCAATTTTACAGTTGACGCATTTGATGAATATATTCTGATATTCAATTTATATTCCCAAATTAACCAGAGACCACTCCAAGTCACTTTTAAATTTGATCGTATGTGCCGAGAGGCGGAGCAAAGCAGCAAATACATTAACGTATTAAATAAGGCTATCCGACACTTGGTTAAATTTTTTACTTTGTTTTATAGTAATTTTTAACCGGATTCATAGAAAAGAGGGTTCTCATTTTCATACTAACGTTTATTTATCCACTATCAATCTGATTTTAATATCTTGTAGTTTACATAGTGAACTATGCATGACTTTAATGAATTGTACATGATAATTATTTATTTTTTCAATCGACGTTTCGACCATTGCCTGAACATACAAAACTTAAGTTTTAATAAAATCAAATGGTAATTATTTAGTTTAGGTGCCATACTCCCATTTTTTTTGGAAATTTCAGTAGGGGTAAGTGGGGTAGATTCACACAAGGGGCACCTCCATACACTGAGTCTATTCGAAGTTGGTCACGGAGCGAAAGAATGAAGTTAACGCGTGTGCGTAGTTTTTATGTGTTTATATGGACTAGTGAAGTTTGAATTCAGTTGCCGCGGAACACTCGAATGTACGACACGGAACGTGTTTTTGCCTCACGTAAGTAATTTCGTGACCTAACTTTGGAGGTATTTTGTGATTAGTGACAGTTGTTGTGGTTACTCACTGCTATTTATTATCAAGCAAAATATCGTATAGTTTATTTTTTTGGTTTGTAAATCATCCCACATGAAGCCAGTTTTTTTCTGCACTTATTTTTATGAACAAAAATACCATGGGGTAGATACATACACAAGTACAAGGGGCACATTCGTACTGTATGAATGTGCCCCTTGCACTTTTTGTTTTTTCTCTCGCAATTTAATGATCGGTTCTTATCATGTTTTCTTACACAGAACGATCATGTAATGTGACGCCTACGCCCGGGAATCGAAGTGATTCCGATCCCGAACCCTTGCAACCGGCCATCTGGAAATGCCCCTCCACCGTGGCCATCGAGAAAACTATGCCACTGGCGACAATTGGGGAGGCACATTGCCGCCATATGGCGAGCCATTCCACACACAGCTGTTTTGTCCGATGTGACAACCGGGTGATTTTGACAGCCACATGGAGGCGAAGGAGTACAAATGGACGACGAGTGAACAAAACGTCATTAGGACACTTTGAAGTGTTTTTATTCATTTTCTGAACGAAATTGCTTCGGAAACCATCAATAAATACCTCAGCATAAAGACCAGATCATTCTTCGACGAACATAGCAACTATTGTGATATACGTAATAATTGTGATGCAATTTTTCGTCAATTAAAAGTTTAAGAGTTAACCTCTCTCTCTAGGTTAGTGTTGTGTCTAAAAGAACAGAACGCGCGTCCCGGCTGTGTAGAATGAAAGAAAAAAGACCGGAGGAAATAGGAGCCTTGGACAAACCTGAAGCTTTGCACTCTGGTAACTATTCTTCAAAATGCTTGTTGTAGTTCTTGGGGACTTGCACATTCCACATCGATGTAGTAGCCTGCCGTCAAGATTTTAAAAGCTATTGGTTCCTGGGTGCATGCATCATATCGTATGTACCGGCAATTTATGCACGAAAGAAGATCAACAGGCTCAAATTATGAAAGAGGTTAGTTTAGTTAAGAAAGACTTAGAAAGTATTAGCAATATTTTGTCTAGTGTGAGCGGAAAGGCACAAGAAGATAACAGTCAGGCGAAAGGTGACCATGCGGGTGAAAGCAGCAGTGCTGAAAAACCATCAGCAGTGGCAGAAGTTGAAGGCTTTAGTAATAGCATAACTGCATCTAATCACTTCACCTTGAAATATTCAACTCCAGTTTTCTCGTGAACTTCTTCTAATGTTAAATATTGCGGCGGATTCAGGGAAGCAATATCAAATTACGCGCTAAACTAGTTAACACGTCACTTTGCGAGTTTGCAAAACAATTGAATAAATACCGAGATCAACTAAATTGATACTGAAGGCGAGCCGAACAATTGACAGTTGGGAGAACGTCAAATATTGCAATTCACTTCGCTTGCCGAGGATCGTTTGTCAACGAATGGTGGGTGAGACTTTCTGCTAGAACGTTAGACGCTAGACAACGAATTTTTGGCGATATGAGATTCGGTCTAGCTGATATGGAACAGGTCACCGATGTCAACTGCCGAGTTGAATTTAAAGTGCTTGAGCTCGCGGAGAGGAAGTTAATTAAAGATTAATTCTTTCGAGGTGTTTGTTTGGTGGCTAGAATAAAAATTGGATTAGCAAGGATCTGAGATCTAAGCGCGGTAAGGAAGGTCTTATCTTAGCCAATGTGTAAAGGGGCCCTGCGGTATATATACGAGTATATCTAATGTGCAAACACTAATTTGTTGATGCGTTTAATTTTTTTTTGTAAGAACCCGAATCTACTGTCGTAAAAAAAAACAAATTTCTCTTATGTGTTTCTTTGGATGGAGTTCTTGTTTATATTTGCGCCACATGGCGCTAAATGACGCTATTAGAGAGCTGACGGTAGCCGTAAATACTCGTTGGTTTCCAGTGTTTAATGGTACCACAACAATGAAGGCGGCGAGTCTTTATATGAGCTCACTTTGTCCAATAATGTCATGAAAAATTTTGGTCATGAACCTACATTCCGAACCTCCAACGCAGCGTTTAAATTGATAATAGAACATTACATATACCTTTCACTAAATGCAAGGCGGGACTCTGCAGGAGCGTTTTTGAGTAGAAATATCAATTTACTCTATACATATAGGAAAGCCTATAAGATGAAATAAACATGCATCAATATCAACTCTCGACCGAATCCTAAACGTAAATTAGAAAATTTCAACGATTGATTTTTCCATAGCGGCATTTCTCTCGAAATACTGAACCACTTTCTATCTTTCCACTTAAGATTGAAATTAAGCAAAAATTCAGAAATTTAATTCTAGAGTACATTTACATGAAAAAGGCCTTGATTTATACAAAAGAAAAATAATATAATGTTTTAATGTTTAATTTCAGTTTTTGAATTAGTTCCTTTATTTGATTGTTTTGTGATGATTCATTTGTTGATTTTTTAGTATGGACAATTTTTGGAGGTTTTATTTCTGGTTTATAGAGCAGATAACTTTAAAGGCCACAGATGCTCGTAGATGTTGCTCAATAGATTTCAAAGTATTCCCCCTCAATATAGTACTTACCCTTTGAAATAACTTGTTTTCATCTGCCAATTTAAAATAATGTTTTTATACGATGGAAGTTATCGAGAGACCATTTTAATTTAAAGGGGCACTAAAATATACTGTATGAATCTCGCTAATTAATATTTATTATAAGTATCCAGCATTGGCTTTTGATTTTGTATCCTTTTGGGTTTCACACTATTAAGACCTTACGATTTTTATTTTCAATCCGTTACTAAGACTTAATGGAAAGAAGAAATTAATAAGTATTGCCCGAATTAAAAATGAAAACTGATGGTCAATTTGACATATTTAGATGATGGTTAAAAATCGTTGGACAATTCCTTATCTTAATTAATATTCAAGGAATTTATAAAAAAGAGAAAAAACGCCCGAGTGTTATACACTATCAAAAAAAAGAAAAAAAATTGTGTCAAACAAGAATAAATGATATTTAGTACTTAAATAGCATAAACTGACAAATTACATATAAATTTAATTCTATGTAAACAAAACTAAAACGAACTCAAGAGGTATAAACAATAGGACTAGTGTAAATATAAAACCAAATATTCAAGTATTTAATGAAGTGCTTCATGAAAAACAAATAACATACGAGTAGGAGAAAGTTAATCTGTAGCTCATACAAATAATTTCAATTTGTTTTATTTTTAACTGTCATTTTGGTAATCATTTTTAATCTCATATTACAATGCATTGTCTTAAGTAAAGATATTTAATCGTAATTCTAATGATAAACACAAGAAAAATTGATGAAAGTAACTATTTAAGGTATTCCAGAATATGTCCAGTTGTAGACTTATAATTATTGATATGAGATCAATTTGCTTGGTTCCGTCCCACACTTTTATTTCTATAACAGCAAAAAAAGTAAACCTTCAATGTTTAACAGGAAATATTACCGTGTGAAGGAAAAGATGTTAATATTTGAATTTATTATTAAATTTTTTTTTAATCATTTTTTTATATGAGGTGAATTGCTAAACAGAAAAAAATAAATATAATTATTAAAAATGAATTGCTAGGATAACCCACGACTTTCCTTTTCAGTGACTCGTTCTTTTTCAGGGGGAACAGAGAGTGTAGGGTAAGTATGCCGTCGCGAGGGTAGGGTTTTGACAAATCCGCTGAGGTCGGTTTCGCGTCGCGCGCGGTACGCGGTACCTTTGCTTGTTTCGTCATTTCATTAGAGTAGTTTTCGTCGGTTTAATTTCGAGTAGCATATTTTTCGGTACCGCGTCGGTGATTCGGTAACGCGCCTATAGGATTTTGTAGCGTTTTTGATTTGAGATCTGTGGAGAGATCACATCCAGGACTAACGTAACGTAGGTTTCCCGTTCTGGATGAGTAATTGTTGACGCGTTTGGAAAACGGGCATGTTCAGGTGACTGAAAATATTGTAATTGAGCGTAACCCATTCGGAGACCCGCGACCGAAATCCTCTCCGAACTAGCTGGCCGACAAGCAGTCACCGCGTGAATGGGTTACGGTGCACGGATTGGTTGACCTGTTGGTACCATCCGTTGGCACTACTCAGACTTAACGTCTAGAACCGATGAGAGGTCGGTTCCGCGTTCGATCTGAAAAGAAGAAAATCATTACAATCATGGTTAGAAATTATAAGAAGAAGGGGACGAGGAGTGGGGAGGTTAATGAAGAAGCAATGTCGTCAGCTGTATCTGATATTTTGGTATACAAACTCTCTTTTCGGAAAACAGCAGAAAAGTATCGAGTCAATGCACAAACACTTAAGAGCCGAATAACTGAACTTCGCAATACAGAACAATCTGGAAGTGGGGGCCATACTTTTCACTCAAAATTTGCAGCACGTCAAGTATTTACGGTTGAAGAAGAGGGTCTTTTGAATAAGTATATTTTAGATAGTTCAAAAATGCATTTTGGACTTACATGTATTCAAGTTAGAAAACTCGCCTATGAATTTGCCAATGCCAACAATATTAAACATCCTTCGACTTGGGTTACGAATAAAATGGCTGGAGTGGACTGGCTGGCAAGATTCCGCAATCGTAACAGCAATTTAAGCTTACGAAAGCCTGAAAATACGAGTGCTGTCAGATTATTTGGTTTTAATAGAACGGTGGTCAATGAATTCTTCAAGAATCTTGAAACTGTTTACAGCAAACAAAATTTTACTGCAGACCGCGTATTTCATTTTGACGAATATTCCAAAACTAGTAAAAGTCCCCTATCCGGAAGCATTTAATGCCCGAAATATAACCAGAGCTTTTGAGAAAACTGGAATATGGCCCTTTAATAAATTAATTTTCAATGATGAAGATTTCGCTCCAATTCAAATATATAATTCGAATACTGAAACAGAGCTGAATGAAAGTACAGGTGCTGATAATTTTGTTGAAATGTTGGCTTTGACTCCACAAACATTTTCAAGAGAAATGTCACAGCAACTTACAGCAGCGTCGATTGTTAATGATGATTGTTTGCCTTCAACATCCAAAGTCTTAAAGACACCAGAAATTATACGGCCTCTACCAAAAGTTCATAGAACGAAACAAATTAAAAAAGGTCGATCCCTGGGAAAATCCAGAATTTACACTGATACACCCGAAAAGCATAGAATCGAAGAACTAGAGAAAAACAGAAGTGAAAAAAGGAACGGAAAAGTAGAGCGAAAGAAATGATGCGTGCTTTGAGTTTTATTAATGAAGCTTCCTCAAAAACAACAAAAAATAAGAAAAATAAAATCGAAGAGAGTGATAGTAGCAGTGAAACAGAGATTAGTTTAAGAGAAAGCTCTGCATCACCATTCGACGACAATCAAGATAACGAATTTGAAGATTTACTACTGCCTGTCGATCCTGATCATTTTGTGGAAAAAACGAGCTTTGTGTTTCCAGATGTCAAAGACGAGGCATCGGTTGATTTATCAGATATAGTGATGATACTTCCAGATCCTAAGTCGGCTGTCACAGCTAGAACAGCCAATATTTTCAACTTTAATATTGATCTCTTATTTTTTAATGTGCATTAATGTTAGTTTCTATAAGGAGTTATCTTTATGTTCACTAAAATTTAATTTTAAGATTGTGTGGTAATTAATAACTTACAAGCAATAATTTCCTACATTTTGTGATTTTCAGTATTGGTTAAATGAATAAGATTGATCGCAAATAATGACATTAACTCAATTACAACTTAAGTGCATTTGGTAAATTACAATATATGTAACCTACAGACTGCTAACTAGCACTATGTTCACTAGTCTTAGACATGTACATCTCACAAAAAATTTATTTTTTGCTAGCTAGTTCGATGTAAAAAAAAATCACGAGCAGATTTAAATAAGGAACGGTTTTCATTTTTATTATTTGTTTGTTATGTAAAAGATTTATTTTTGTTTTTACTGGAATAGTATGTTTAGAAGCAATAATTTGGTGTGAAAAATAAACCTTATTTTGAATCCAACAAGTGCGTATGAATGTGCCCCATTCCCCGTATGAATATACCCCACTAATGGGGTACATTCGTACATTCGTACATTTTATTTTTTTTTCTAAAAGCACTATGGACATTTTCGCACGTGAAGTTTCAGTAATATTATGCTTCCAATGCAATATAAAACAGTTAAACTATCAATGTGACATAAATTGAAAGATATATACGTAATACACGGCATTCCACAAAGCTAAATATAAAAACTGTATGAAACTACCCCACTCTCCCCTATGTCATACAGTTTTTCATGCTGAAAAAGAATATATATATATATATATATATATATATATATATATATATATATATATATATATATATATATATATATATATATATATATATATATATATATATATATATATATGTTGGGCGCGGAAAACATTCCTTTACATAATTTTTAAGGTTTGAAAATTGGGAAATGTACACTATCGTGAAAAGTTGGTATTTTGCACATACTTGATGTTGGAGAGGATTGAGAGTGGGGTGTGAGAAGAAGAGTGCCCTTCTAAAGAATAGAAGGGCACCCTTCTATTCTCAAGAGGAGCACCTTTCTATTCTATACAAGGGTACTCTTCAATTGAATAGAAGGGTTCATAAAGTATAGAAGGGTTCCCTTCTATAGAGTAGAAGGAAGAGTACAAGAATGCTTCCCTAGAGAATAGACGGATGCCCTTCTATAGAATACACACCTAAAGAATGGAAGGTTGCTCCTCTAGACAATAGAAGGATGCTCCTCTAGAGAATAGAAGGGTGCCCTTCTAGAGAGAAGAAGGCTGCTATTCTAGAACCCGTCCTTGCACAATATATTACAGCAGCATCGGGGATCTGCCATTTCAAATATTATAATTTAATGGCTTAAATTCCACCAAAATGTTATTGAAATACAATTTCCATCGCATTTTCTTCAATTGTGTTGTATAACAACATCTGATCACAATTAAATAAATGTGTGGGTTGTCAATTGACGAATAATTATATTTAATGTTGGAGAGGGTGAGAGTGGGGTTTGTGTGTGTGCGTGTGGGGGGTGGTAAAACTATGTTCTAAATTTTTAACACCCCCATCCCCCCCCCCCCCCCTTCCAATTCACAAGTACCAGTACCAAATGGTTTTGATAAATCCTAAACTTCCATTTGAGAACCAACTATAAACGGGACGTTCTCAATGTTTGTTTTAGTTTGCCAGGACTTATAACGCGAAGTTTTTCACTTATCGCATTCAAAATCACTGTGACACTCAATTCAATACATGGTTTAGAAATTATTTTCACTTGGGGGGGTGGGGGGGTTAATTAATAGCAAGCCCGTTTGGGGTTTTCCATTATTTTTAACTGAAACACATGAATCTATTGCACAGTAGCATCAGGGGAACTTATTTCAAAATGAAAGGTATGCAAAATCATCCCCATTTACAGTACAAATGCACAAGCTACCAGGAATGACAGCGTCTGGAAATTTTCCTGCAGGCATAAGATACTTTTGCGAAGCTGATGAGGATTATAAGGGGCGGATCCACTTTACTTCCAATAAATTCCTTCAGAATATTTCTTTCACTATCGTAATCTTCAATTAAACTCACTCGGCACTATCCTCACAATTCCAATAAGACGATATTTCCACACGACATTGTAATTTCTGATCCATAGTATTTATCTTTTGAAAACGCTACAATCGCCACTCGACTCAAATACTTGTATCCAGTTAGAGCATAAATAGGTCTTTCTACAAGCAATTGCAATAGTTTTATGATTACGTCGCCACACAAGCGATGAGGTGCTGTTATCTGGTGAATTAACGTTTTTGCTACAAAATCGAATACGTTGCTTCGATTATTAGATATAGCCAAGGCGAGAATACCTTACTAATAATAAACGCAAGTGCACTGATTGCTTGAGATATTCTTATGCCGAGCATAATGGCAAACTAAACTCTATTTTTCAGTCGAGCGAACAAGTAAATTTTTTTTAATATGCCTTTTGGAAACAAACTCCAACTCCAGTTTTCACGACACCCCACCATCAAATTTATTATATCGTTCTTGTAGGATGTTGCCGACATTATTTCGCACGGAACATGTTTAGGGCTCGCCTTCTTCTTAGCTTGCATGCACATGCAGTCAGAAAAACAACACACTGTTGAAAACTCACAATGCCCAAAAATTTGCTTGCCGGGCGCCACTCAAGAACCAACCGTGAAGTCGACCCGACTCGATTTACTCCCAATATCCGATCAAAGAAAGAAATGTCACGTGTTCTATTTCGTTGGGGATCATTCCGCCGATCTCCTTCTGTTCGCCAAAGACTCCTCGTTATTCATCGATGCGCGCCGCGCAAAAAGCTCTGTCCCGGGCAAGGTCTCCATTCGAACCCACAGCTACGACGCGTTCGTCGAGGTTGTTCATACCACTCCCCCCGATCCGTCCACATCTCCCAAATTTTTTCTGTGTCACAGCTATAAACCGAATTCAGCTGCTCGCTTAGCCGAGTTAGATTGAATTCGGCAATGCAATACATGGATGGGATGCACTAAATCAGTGTTCTCATGTGGGAAATTTTAATTTGCAGTTTTGAATTTAAAAAAATTTAACAAAAGTAAAGAAAAATGAAAAAAGATAATTAAAGGAAACGTTTGAATTTCATAAAAAAGAAAATGATACAAAATTTACATTTAATAACAATAATAAAAATATTTTATAATTTATAACTATGAATGGAAGCAATGGAATTTTTTTCCAAATCTGCGATTAAAATTTCAGATAAGTATTATGAAGATTTTTGAGTAGTTTGCTTGTGTGACTGCTCGATTACTACAGCACGCCACTTCAGAAAATGAACGTTTCCTGTCAAAAATTTTCCACATCCAGAGTTATAGTTTTACTCAGTTTATGTTATAGGTTGATTCCTTTGAATTTCAAGCTAATTCCGATTTTGGCTTATCTCTTTCAACTTCTTTTTTATGTTCATTAGCCCGTGTTACTGATTTGCGTTTCATTTGACCAATATATGTCATATCACAATCCTGGCAGCCGATTTTATAAACTACATTTTCGGCATCAGTACAATCTACTGGCTGGAGACCAGTGGGCTAACCGAGGAAATTCTGGTCTAACTCGGCCAACGAAGGCAGTTCATCGCTGCCTGGATTTGAAAATCGGAGGACGGAGTCAATGGACCGAGACAGTTGGAAGCGTTATTTGGAGGAAGCGAAGGCCCGAGAGGGACTGTAGTGCTACGAAGGAGATGATTATTTAGACGCCTAACCCTTTTTGCCTAACGCCTTCTGGTACTTATCATCGAACCAATCATTTCTCTTGCGCCCGGCTTGATGCAGCAGTTCATTTATGAATTTTCATAAGTAATTTCAAGCTATCGGAGTCATCCGAAACAGATATCGATATCCGCACGAAGCAATAAAATCTCACTGTAGAGCAAAAAATTATCGTATAGATTTACATTAAATTGATGTAAAAAGGGTGAAATTATCAATTTAATGTTTAGCAAATACTATGGAAAAGAATGAAATTTTTATCAGTAGAAAGGAAAGAATGATATTTAGTTGGTACAAAATTAAGATTTTTTTATGCTTAATAAGAAGGTAGGATATATGTTGAGAAACTAATACTTGTTCCTCAAACTGTGAAAGTCACAAATAAAAATAACACGCTTTGAAAGGTCACGAATAAAACACGCACTGATCTGATTCCAAAACTGAACTCCTTTATTCAACATTCAATTGTATTTATACATATTCTAAAACAACATGCTCATCAATTATGTTAACCAGAACAGAGTTCAATTATCGAGCAAAGAATGTGCTTACTGTTGCACATATGTGTACATGTTTTAAATAATTGAACGATGTTCGATGAAGACAAAAAATGCTGACTATTTGAAATATGGAGAAGCATGCAAATTACATAGTTCAATGAATCAAGAGGTCAATGTTTTCAATAATGAATGCTTTGCTGTATAATTAATTTTATGGATAGATTACAAATTGATTATAATTCTGAACATTCTGCCCGCCAAGAACCGCTGGTTCTTCTAGCAGAGGATAGTTTGTTATCTTTCGTACCATCTCGTCTTCGGATTAGCATTGTTTGTAACTGGTGGTCTCCGCAATCTCCATATTAGGACGCTGATAATGATAGATGCAACTATAGCCCAGTCATATTAGGGCTTTCACCTCGGAATGAAAGATAATAAGCTGCAAATTGGTATGAACCTTTGTTTTGTCATTCTAAATGTTGTCTCAAAAGTCAAAATCATTATCGTGTTCGCGTCTCAAGATATTCAAGGTCAAAGGTCACAAAAATCGGTTTTTCGCGAATATCTGGCTTCCTATCGGTTAAATGAGATTTGCATTTATTATAAAAGTTGTAGGCTATAAAATTCCCTACAACTTTTGTTTAAACTTTTTTTTCATACGACCAACCGTTTTGAAGGTAGAGCGCGAAGAGTGCACATCGTACAGTCATATACGGCCTAATGCAAGGTCAAGCGTGAGTTATGGTTATCAGTACGTTATAAAGTCAATTATTTACTTGGAAATTATAATTATTAAACAATGCCTATTATTTATGTACTAACTATTAATTATTTATATTTAATTAAAGTAAGTAACTTGATTATTTATATATAATTATTCATATTTAACTATTTAAGTATAAAATATTATTAATTCTGGATTATATATTTTAGTTTTATTTTAAGTTAAAATGATAGTAAGAGTATATATTTTACACATATTTTTATTTATTATTAAATACGGCATAATATACATTTATCAAAATGTGAGTTCAAATATCAAAAGTATCTTTGTTGATTTTAATTGTAATGAAATTGGAAATGGAAGCTAATTATCTTCTTCTTGTTCGTCGTCTTCTTCTTCTTGTCGCTCAAAAATGTTCGATTCATTGTCATCATCCTCATTATCTGTCATGTTCATCTCCAAACCTTCCAGAATATCGGGATCATATGTATTTTCTTCATCGGGATTACTTGGATACAGTGAAGCGTTGAGGCAAGCTTGTCCGTTGCACTGGCCGCAAGCTAAAGAACATTGTAGCCCTGATTTTCTGCATCCACAGCGGGAACCACAACCATTTTTGCAATTGCAAAATATTACGTTTAGTAGTTCGGCTGGTGCTGGAGGTAATAACGTTCGTATGGGCTCCAGGATTTCATTTTCAAGCATCCAGCCCCATTCTTTAGGTTCTAAGTCCTTCCCTAACCACGTTTGAATCTGGTAGTAGACACGTTTTATGTGTTGATGAGCTACTACACTTGTTGGTGGAAGTGTTGACAGTTGTACAGGTTTATTTAGTTTTGTAAATTTGATGAATTGCGTGTAGCGGAAATGATCAATGTTGTCCTCAAATTTTGGAGCATTATATAATGCCAACAAGATGCGCACTCCATTTTCTAATAATGTTTGTTTTGGGCAGTTTTCTTGTTGAAATACTTCCACCAGTTTATCTAAATCAGGAATTTTTTCCAATGCTCTAGTAACAGTTTTTTTTTCCTTTTTTAAATAGCGCAGAAGTCGTGTCACAGCCACTGAATGCGTGTAAAAATAAAATGTGCTTTTTAGTACGAGGATATTGGTCAAAACTTTTAGTAGAATATATTTGTGTTTTGACATTGCCTTTGCCAACTTTTTTCAAAAAAATTTCCTGATGATGTGACTGAGTACGTCCAATTAAAATAACGAGCAAATCGATATCTTCTCCTATGATGACAGCAGTCTTTTGATGTTCTGATAAGGCAATAGCTGTGTCAATGATGAGTTAAATATGAATAATTATATATAAATAATCAAGTTACTTACTTTAATTAAATATAAATAATTAATAGTTAGTACATAAATAATAGGCATTGTTTAATAATTATAATTTCCAAGTAAATAATTGACTTTATAACGTACTGATAACCATAACTCACGCTTGACCTTGCATTAGGCCGTATATGACTGTACGATGTGCACTCTTCGCGCTCTACCTTCAAAACGGTTGGTCGTATGAAAAAAAAGTTTAAACAAAAGTTGTAGGGAATTTTATAGCCTACAACTTTTATAATAAATGCAAATCTCATTTAACCGATAGGAAGCCAGATATTCGCGAAAAACCGATTTTTGTGACCTTTGACCTTGAATATCTTGAGACGCGAACACGATAACAATTGTGACTTTTGAGACAACATTTAGAATGACAAAACAAAGGTTCATACCAATTTGCAGCTTATTATCTTTCATTCCGAGGTTGACCCCTTCTTTTACCTAATATGACTGGGCTACTAGGAAGGTGAGGCCAACACTTGTGCCCAGAACAATGATGTGATGTCGTGTCTGATGCCAAATGGTAGCCGAAAACTCGGATCGCAGGAGCGCTTCTTGCTGTTGGGTTTCATGAATAAATCTATCGTCTTGTTTGAGTAGTGGTTCCGTGGCGATGTAAAGATACGACAGATTTGTGTTTTTTACGGTGTCTTGCATCAATCGTATGGGTTTAATGTAGGTTGACTGCACATGTACGGTTTCCATAATTTGAGAGTTAGCGCGAATTATGGCGGTTGAACTAATGATGCTGCAATGAGAGCCCATTTCTATTATACCCACTCCTTGGATTTTAACATCTTGTCGATGTCCACTGCATGTTATGGCGATTGATTGCTTTTTAGAGGATAAAAATAGCCAGTTGTTAGCTCGAGTTAGCTGCTTCCATAGCAAATCCTTCACGTGTAGTCTGTTGAGTGGGCATGAGATCTTATTGGTTCGCTCGAAAATCTCGTCTAAGATGCAATTAGGATGCTCACTAATACTCTGGAGTATGCTGACTGAACAATGACGCCTGTTGTTTGAAACTGTTTCACATTGGTCAAATTGTTTAGGGCTCAGTTCAAAATAGAGTTGGTCATCGTAATTTACTCCAAAATAATTCGTGGAGACGTCAGGGACTGAGTAATTTCCATCGTTTAAACTATGTGGGATGCCTGTACAATGTAGAAGCTCGAAGTTCCTTTGTTCGACTATTGGGAAGAATCCTGATATGAGTATGCCGTTTTGTGTTTTTGTAATTTGTATCTCCCTTGGTTCGATAAATAACCCCTTTCCTAACTTTGACTGTACTAGTGCCAGTGTTTTATGCATGGTGGTTGGTGAGCATATTTCTGCAAGACTTCCAATTCCTGATTGAATTTTATATAAGCCATTGTAACGATTCTGAATCTGTTCTAGCCATTCAAACGCTAATTGTTATGTGGTTAAGAAATCAAGGCTGATTCGGTTCTGGTCGATGGAATTGTACCATGAGGACATTTTTGTCAATGTTTTGGACACGTGATTGAATTTCTCAATGATGGCATTTAGTTTGGTTGGCAGTGCATGTTGAGTATCGTTGACTCTAGCAGTCGTGGTTAATAGCAAATGTCCTTGATGTTGCATGGTGTCAATAAGGCGTTTCTGGTTTTCATCTAAGTTGTCAATATCTGTGTAGACTTCATCGTTCACTCCGAATATTCCTTGCAGGATGTTTCCCAGAATTCCACGCCGTGATCGATTTTGAATCCATGAGGTGATTGACTCAAAGGTACTATTGACTCCCTGATTCAGTCGCTCCACTAGCTCCTTGCATCGTGTATCCTGATGAAGTCGAACACCTTGTTTGCAAATGTACGATGTGTTCTGACGTACTTGTTGAAGATTGGAAAGGTCTTGTTTGATTTCTTCAGGTGAAATGTGAATATCCATTCGTATTTGTCCTTTCATCAAGTGTACTTGACCGATATGCTCTATGTACAGACCAGACTCAGGGTGTTTTATAGTAAAATTTGCCTTAGTTCGTGTTACGCAAACTAGAACTGCCAGTAAGCAAACCATGAGTTTCGATAGAGTTGATGATTTCTTCGAAATGCCAGTTTTTCGCTCTCTACTAGTACAGTGAGGATCGATAGTGGAGTTTTCAGATGTTTTAGGTTCTTGTGTCCCTCATCTATTGGTAGTGGACAGATTTTTGATATGGGTCGCTTCATAGTTCTGTCACTCGTCTTTATTGTTACAACCCTCGTTAACCCATCCTCTCCGGGATGGCGAGCCAAAATTCTGCCCAGAGGCCATTGAGTAGCGGCACAATTTTCAAGTTTGACGAGCACGAGGTCATTAACCTTTATGTGTCGGTTTTCGGTAAACCACTTTGCACGTTGTTGTAGCTGCGTAAGGTATTCTAAGCTCCATCATTGCCAAAATTGTTGTTTTAATTTCTGGACGAGTTGCCATTTCTTAGCTGGGTTATCTTGTGTATTTTCATCAGGTAATTCGAATAGGTTTTCTCCAGTTAGGAAATCTCCAGGGGTTAAAGCGTTTAGATCGTTCGAGTCAGTGCTTATTGGTGTCAATGGTCGCGAGTTTAAGCAGGCTTCGATCTGGGCAAGCAACGTGTACATCTCTTCGACATTAAGTAAATGTGATCCTATTACTTTCGTCAAATGCCGCTTCATTGATTTCACCGCTGCCTCCCAAATTCCTCCAAAGTGCGGACTTCCTGGTGGGATGAATTTCCAGTCAATGTTATTGATAATGAGTGTTTGTTGTGCTTCCTCAATCATCTCTTTGGCAGCTGCTTTCAGCAGTTTATTTGCTCCAACGAAGTTAGTACCATTGTCGCTTATCAATGTGTGACACATGCCCCTTCTTGCAATGAATCTTCTTATTGCCGCGATGCAACCCTTTGCCGTTAAGTCACTAACTAACTCCAAATGTACTGCCTTTGTTGAAAGACATATGAAGACGGCAATATACGCTTTTGTTGTTTTGCTGCCTCTACCACTACTCCATTTAATGGAAATGGGTCCAGCATAATCAATTCCCGTGCGAGCAAATGGCTTGCCTGGTTGAACTCGTTCATATGGTAACTGACCCATTAGCTGCTGGCTTGGCTTCGCGTTGACTTTAAAACATGTGACGCATTTTCTAGTTAGTGCCTTAACTGCTGTTGCTCCGTCTATTATCCAAAATTTCGTTCGGATTGTAGCGTGAACCAGCTGTTGACCTCCATGCAACGTAAGATGATGGTAGTGTTTGATTATTAGGTTTGCTAAGTGTCCCCTAGGTAAAATAATTTGGTGCTTAGTGTCATAGCTCAATGCACTCTGTTGAGTCCTTCCACCTACTCTCAGCAGTCCTTCCGAATCCAAGAATGGTCGCTGCCTTATAAGGCGACTTGACTTACGCAGAGGCTTGTGATTCTCCAGTTGCTCAATTTCATCTGAGAATGCTTCTCGTTGAGCTATGCGAACGCAGATGATTTCCGCTTCCTTTACTTCGTCGCTGGTCAAGAACGTACTACGTTTTTTGGTTTTCCATCTACGACAATACGCAGTTACTCGAACTATCTTTGTAAAAGATGAGAATCTTTGGAAGACGTCGGGCGTTTGCTCAGGTGTGATGGTTTGAGCTGAGACACTCGTCAAACACGCGTCGTTGGTTCGCCTTTCGATGTCAATCATAGCACTGTTGGTAAACGAATTCCCTTTTGGCCATTTACTGGGGTCTTCACTCAACCAGTCTGGCCCATTCCACCACAACTTGTCGTTGACAAGAGCCTAAGGCAGTGCTCCACGGGATGCGATATCTACAGGATTTGATTTGCTACCCACATGTCGCCACTGTTTCGGCTCTGAGCTTGATTGTATCTCTCCAACTCTATTCACTACGAAGACTTTCCATTTGGTTGCCAGTTGACGTAACCATTGCAACACAATCAATCAATCATCAATCACAATCAGTCCAGTAGTACGGTCTGAGACAATCCCATCCATGCGCTTTCAGAGTGCTGTTCATAAGTTCGCATAACAAGGCTGCACCACACAGTTCGAGACGTGGTATTGATCGTACTTTCAAGGAGGCCACTTTTGATTTCACTGTTATAAGTTTAACGAGTGATTTTCCACCATTCTCTTGAACACGCAAGTAGATAGTTGCTGCATATGCCGATTCGGATGCATCACAAAATCCATGAACCTGGATCGACTCGATGCTGGTATAATTTAGCCAGCGGGGAATCGAAATTTCTTCGATCGCCGACAGTTGGGCACGAAAATTCCGCCATTTTCCCGAGAGTTGATTTGGTACGGGCTCGTCCCATTCCGTTCCTTCAAGCACAGTTGTTGCATGATGATTTTGCCAAAAATGATGCAGGGCTGCAACCATCCTACTGGGTCAAAGAATTTGGCTATCTCTGACAGAAGCTATCGTTTAGTTGGTGGGTCATCGGTCATTGGTTCAAGGTTTACTTTGAATGAAAATGAATCTCTGGCTGGATGCCATCGCAAACCAAGTATTTTAATATGAGCATCCTCGTGAATATTAAGCGGTACGTTTGTTTCTCGGTCAGAAACGGGAACTGCATTCAAAAGAGTGTCGTCATCACCAGTCCACTTCCGCAAGTTGAAACCTCCTTTGTGGAGTACTGTGATTAAGTCTTGTTGAAGGCATTTCACTTGATCAATCGTGTCTCCACCGGTAAGTACATCGTCTACGTAGAAATCGTGTTTTATCGAATGGCACGCCTGGGGATGAAACAACTTCTCGTCATTAGCGAGTTGATGTAACGTCCGCATGGCCAGGAATGGAGCACTAGTTGTTCCATACGTAACTGTTGTCAATTTGTAGTGTTTCATTGGATGCGAAGGATGGTTTCGCCACAGAATTTGTTGATAATCTTGGTCTCTGGGGTCTATGATTATTTGTCTGTACATCTTTTCGATGTCAGCTGCTACAACATATTTGTTTGTCCTCCACTTCATCAATATGTGATTGATGTTATTTTGATAGCTCGGCCCAGTTAAGAGTGTGTCGTTGAGTGACTTCCCTGATGGCGCTTTTGCAGACGCGTTGAAGACTACTCTCAGTTTCGTAGTTGTGCTCTCTGCCTTAACCACAGCGTGATGCGGCAAATAGTAACTGTACTTCGAGTGTTTCTCTTGAGCAGGTACCTCTACCATATGTCCTAGTCTCCTGTACTCTTCCATGAACTCTATATATTGCTGCCGTAGCTTTCCGTCGTTGGCTAGTTTCTTTTCTAGCTGTGAAAACCTAATACGAGCGTTTCGTTGAGAATCGCGTAGAGTTTTTGCAGGCTCAACATTCTCCTTGAATGGAAGCCTCACGATATATCTTCCAAAGTCGTCTCGTCTGGTTGTTTTCTGGTACCATTCCGCAGCAGCAGTTTCTTCAGGCTTTAGGATAGGATTGACTGGTGCCTCTGTAAGATCCCAGAACCGTTTCACAATTTTGTCTGTTTCTTCTTCAATACTGACCAATGATACAATTCCTGCCAAAGAATTTGAAGTTGCTGCCATGGATGTCGGTTTGAGTAAAATCCATCCGAATACAGTATTGACAGCGCAAGGCGATCCTTTCTTGAATCCCGGCAGAACTACAGAATTGTAAACATCTGCACCAAGCTTCACTTTAGTGTCGATTGGAGGACATATATTAGGAATGTTGGGTATCACCAAAGCTGATACAGTGAACACGCTATCTCCACATCTTGGGTTGATATTCAGCAGCACGCTTCCCTTTGTTTGAACCTTTGAGGTTGCTCCTAGACCACATATCGTAATTTTAGCGTATTTGCGTTTCAGTCCGAGCAGTTGAGCAGCTGATTCCGTGATGAATGTCCGTTGTGAACCAGAATCAACAAGTGCTCTGAATGCTACCAACTCCGATAAAGCGTTTTCCACCTTTATTCGGGCTGTCGCCAATAGCACTTGCTGGCAAAGATAATTTTCTTCGGCAAAAAGTGAATTTGTTGATGGTGTAAATGGTTTAGCGTCGCTAGATAATACTGCAGACGTTCTCTTATTGCTGTCGTGGAACAATGTATGGTGCTGTTTGGAGCAGGTTCGACATCTGGATTTAGATGGACATTTACTGATGACATGTCCTTTCCTTAAGCAATTAAAGCACAATTTATTTCGTTTCACAGCCTCTTGTCGCTGTTCCAACTTTAATGCCTTGAAGGTATCGCATTGATTTATGTGATGACTTTTGCTGCAAATGTCGCAAGTCGTTACGTCACGAACCGTGAGTGCATCCACTTTTTGGGGTTTCTTAGGACCATTCAACGCTTCTAATGTCCTGAAACGGCTTGTTAAAAAATCTATGAACGTTGCTAGAGTTGGTATCTCTGATGATGCTCCAATGGACGTCTCCCATAATCTTCTTGTTTCATGGTCTAGTCTTTGTGTAACTGAATAAATGATCAGTATATCCCAGTGCTCCGTATTTACACCAACGCTCTTCATATTGGCAATGAGCTCAGCCGTAGTGTCCATGAATTGCTTAATGTTAAAGTCGCGTTCCTCCTTAACTGCCGGTAGTTTGTGGAACGTATGTAGATGGCTCCACGCGATGGATCGTTTGTTGTCGTATCGTTTACGAAGCATTTCCAATGCTGCCTCGTAATTCTCGCTGTTGATGTCCATATGCTGGATGACACGTGTCGCCTCTCCAGTCAGATGAGTCTTTAAGTACTGCATCTTCTCTACTGCAGATAATGACTCATTATTGTGCACCATTGACGTGAACAAATCGATGAACATCCGCCATTGTCTGTAACTCCCGTCGAACTTGGGAATTACCAAACGCTCAAGCTGAACCTTTGTAGTTCCAGATGCAGGTTTCTCAGTAATACTGATGCTCGATTCACCCTGATGTTGCCTGATGCCACCTTTGAACGCCCCTAGCAGGTCCAAATATTGGTTCTCGCTGGTCTCGAAATCTTCAAGATACGAGTTGCGTCGCGCAGGATTGTCGGCTGTCTCGTCGAGCATGAGAGTATGATGCTCCTGACATGCTGTCCATAACTCCTGCAGTCGTTGCAGCCTTGCCTCAAAATAGCCAAGATTATGACGATCCTTGCTACCCTTCCCAAAGTTTTTCTTCAGCCCCGCAATGTTGCAAAAATGGTCGTATTGTGTGACCGTAGTCGATGAAGTTCCCTTATCATCTTTCGTGGCAGCAGATGCAGTTGTGGATTTGTCGCCCCTTGTTTCCGGCATATTGGCAAAGACCCTCATCAGGATGTAGTTCAGCACTGGTGTTGATTACTTTCAGATTCTTATAACAGCGTAGCCAAAAACTCGTCTGCACCAACTTGTATAAAGTAATTCAATGGTGGAGATTTTGAGCATTGGTTGCGCTAAGAATCGGTTTTATCAAATATCACCAGAACCAAATCATTATTGTCTCCGATGCTTTGCCACTAAAAAATTCGTATCCGGATCCACAAATATCCAATTCGTAATCCGGCTCGACGGACCAAAAATGTTGAGAAACTAATACTTGTTCCTCAAACTGTGAAAGTCACAAATAAAAATAACCCGCTTTGAAAGGTCACGAATAAAACACGCACTGATCTGGTTCCAAAACTGAACTCCTTTATTCAACATTCAATTGTATTTATACATATTCTCAAACAACATGCTCATCAATTATGTTAACCAGAACAGAGTTCAATTATCGAGCAAAGAATGTGCTTACTGTTGCACATATGTGTACATGTTTTAAATAATTGAACGATTTTCGATGAAGACAAAAAATGCTGACTATTTGAAATATGGAGAAGCAAGCAAATTACATAGTTCAATGAATCAAGAGGTCAATGTTTTCAATAATGAATGCTTTGCTGTATAATTAATTTTATGGATAGATTACAAATTGATTATAATTCTGAACATGTATAATTTTAATGTTGACGAAGAATAAAGAATATGAAAATGATTAAATATTTTTATTCAAAAAATTAAAACACGCAAGAAAAAGGAATGTGTGCCCAAAAAAATGTGGAAAAAATACCTATGAAGTTTTAATTGGCGAATGGGAAAATGCTGGCGTAGTCATAATTCTCAACAATATGTCGTTAAGTAGGTTTTGAGTTTATTCATTGTTGCCAGGACATGATCATTAGTTGCGTATAAACCTTTCTTTCTTACAATTTTTGTACATTTCCCCTCCCCCGGCACTTGTCAGTTTATGACTTGTGTTGAAAATTTCTGATCAAGACCATTCATTTGATAACCATATTGGCTGCCTTTGGTAAACATTTTTTTCAGGTGTATGGGGAGACCCTTCTACAACACCTTATAAAATTTTTCACTTTACACCTACATACAAAATTTTATGTTTCTAGCTTGTGAGGCTTGCGAGAAAAATTGCTGTGGCGCACGGACGGACAGGTCATGATATTAGAAGGGTTTTGTAAAATTATCTTACAAAAGCCTAAAAAATAAGGATAAACAAGATTTAGCGAGTATGCAAAAGATTCTGGGAAATGACTGTCATCAACAAGAGCAATGATATGTCATCAACAAGAGTAAGAGATATTTCATCAACAAATACTTCTTAAATTCATTAATTTACAATAAATAACATGTAGTACGAGTAATTAACCCTAAGCTATAAAAAAATACGCATCATAAATTGTACATACTTTGTGCTCGCTTTGCAATCATAGAAATTTTGCTATTCCTGAGAAGGAGTCTCAAGAATCTGAAAATATACTTTTTCTTGATTGGTTATGGTAAAATACTAAAAGCATTCAATTTTTAACACGTATAAATGTTCTTGTGGCCTGAAATACCCCAAGATCTCCCTTTTAACTTGTAATATAGTAGTTACCAACCTCCGACAAAAGTGAACAAGTGTATAGATTGCATGTTGACACGAAGCTTATGAGGCAATTAACCTTTTAACCAACTCGATTGTTTAAATTTGCCCTTGGTCCTGCACCTGTTGTAATAAGCCATCTGCTATCATTTTCGCTTGATTGACGTGTGCAATTCCAGATCAGGGAGTTTTGATTTCGAAATGAATTTTTGTAGAGTAGGTAATGAAAACTCTTTTCCATTTCTATTTAAGTATATTTAGGGAAGGGTTCATTAAAATTATCTTTGTAGCTTGTGCGAGATGCAGTTGATAAGCCTGTTTGTAGTTTATAACATTTATTGAAGACCAAATCATCTCTCATTTAAAAGCCTTTATTCTTTTCGATTCGCTTTTCGTTAACTGCGCTAGACATAATTCCTAAATTCCAGTACAAAGTTCTAACCCCAAACCCTAATGACCTCTGATAACACTGCCAGGGACTAATGTTGAAAAATATTTGTGGACTTTGAGCAACTTTGTTCCTTGACTATTTTGTTCAGAACTAGAATGTTTGCTTTCCCATGCAGTCGACTGATAAGGAGGACAAAGGCAGCAAATAGAAGTAACATATAAACCCAGTTAATGTTGAAACAATCCCATTTGTTAGGAATTGTTTCAAATCGTTGGCAAGTGAGATTGTTTCAGTACTCAAAATCCATTATGCTCTTTATAATTATGGTATGGGTTAAGCAAAGTAGAAAACTTGACGATAAAGAAGGAACTGCGTACTAAGAATTTGAAGAAATAGTTCCAGTGAATACATTGGTATTGCTTTCTTTTATGCTGTTATATAAATTATAGTACTAATCGCACTATTTCAAGATCAAAAGAATTCAAATTAAACCAATTTCTACCGTTATGGTTAATATTTTACACAAAAAGCGCTCTAAACAGAAAGCTACATTGTTGTTCGTTGTGTTCGGCTTGCACCAAAGCATTTTGAATATATTTGTTCAAATAGGAACAATAGAAAATGCTTTTATCGGTCACTATTTAAAGGGCACCCGATTCTTATGGGACGATTGCTTCGAAGGGAACTTCACCCTTGGATTTTGTTAACATTCTCAACATCAGAAGACACTCACTTTATGGTGACATATTCCCATCATTAAAAGTATTTACCCGACTGCCTAAGGGCCAGTTTAAAACAAGTTAGGTAAACAGACCTACGCTCATGTCAGAAGGGTTTTGTATTCAATTTACAAAATGCAGTCACCAGATCGAATCAAATCAAGAAAAATGTCAAAGACGATTTTATTGGAGAAAATATGAAATATGAAGATCATACTATTATTAACAAAGTTGACCGAATTTCGACTTCTGAGGTTTTTGGTATTGTTGTGCTCATAAATATCTCCCTTGATAATTATTTCAGTTGTCCATCCGCGACGGAGGAAACACATTTTTCATGTATTTCCCCCCTGTGCTCCCACTGAAGCAAAAACTGACAGAGAACTGTTTTGAAAGGCTCCCATGTAAACTTTCATTTCATACTCATATCGGCTACGTTTGATGAATTTTTTTTCAGGGGCCACTCTCCTGTACTGTTATCACCGATTCATGGCAAATTTTTTCGAATCCTAGAATGGTTACAAAGTCTTTTTGCAAGGAGCTCTCTCCCGCCTCCTTGACTTGCTTCACTTATGAGCATTAATTGTAGGTACTCATCTTCATTCATTCATTAAATTGAATCAAGTCCTTAAACGTTGAAGTTCGGAAAAAATAATTCAAAATTATTCAATCTTCGCATTTAAAAAAGCCACTATTTTGTTTTACGATCACTGATACCATTAGCTGAACCGATTCTCAAAGATATAGATGACACTTATCATTCCTGAAATTTTCATGCAAATTCTAGCAAAACTGTAGTGTCTGAGTCGGTAAAAAGACCATATGGTTCCATAGCCATATGTTGCCATAGTATTAAATGCAGCGCATATTGTTCCATAGTAATACAGGAAAATTCAAACCGCTATAACTTCGCTAAGTATGATTCAATCTTTATAAAACTTTCAGGATAGATCAATCTTATGAATGATCATCTGTGTACTGAATTTTATTGAATTTAAGGTTACCGTTAAGATTTTATTCAAGAAAACATAAAATCGATAAATCATACTATTACTAACAAAGTTGAGTGGATTTCGACTTCTCACGTATTTGTTGTTGTTGTACTTACCAAGGCCTACATTCCTGATTTTTTTCAGATTTTTCGGATCACAGGTGTCCAATCGCGAGGGGGGGGGGACACAAATTTTTCGTGTATTCCCCCTCCCTGTGCGCCCCTCGAAGCAAATTTTGCCAAATTAAGACCTGTTTTGAAAAGCTCTCATTAAGACCTTTCATTTGATACCCATATCGGCTACCTTCAATGAAATTTTTTTTTCGGGGGGTCACTCTCCTATATGGGGAGACCCCCCTTAAATACCTTATAAAACTTTTTTGTAGTTGAAATTTGAAGAGATCACCACTTTACACCTACACACAAAATTTGATGTTTCTAGCTTAAGTGGTATCCGAGAAAAACTGCTGTGACACACGGACGGACAGACGGACAGACTGGTCGCGAAACTAGTAGGGTTTTGTAAAATTATTTTACAAAACCCTTAAAAAAAGAATGATTCGCTGTGACCCTTACAAAAATAAATACGTATGATGTATGATTCATGCATAGTCGCTTAATTTTTCTTATTGCACCTAACGCGTCTTGTTTTATATTACAGTTTGGATAACAGAGCTCATACGGCTGTTCGTTCTAAAAACTTCCAAGCGAATGCAAGCTTTTATCCTGAGGTGTTCAAGTCGCTTTATTTAATCAATTCAGATTCATTTTTAAAGAAAAAGATCTCAAACAGATGGCAATAGTGGAGTAGGATTCCTGATGAAAAATAAATTGGCACCACCAGCTGGAAAGGCACATTTCTCGTATTGTTAAAAGCAAATAATTGTTTTACTGACCCCCACTTTGAAAGTCAAAAATTGTTTAAAGACAAGTAAAAGTAGTAGGAGGATCTTCCTACTAGGAGGGTATTGTAAAATAAGTAGTAAATCAAAGAATGTCTTCTGGATATTAAAACTTGACTCATACATATATTCCATGAATAGTGCTCAGAAAAATAATAAAGGCTGTTTCTAAGAGGTATAGGACATTAAGTTGACAACACCTGTGAATGCTACAAATGGTGTGACATTATTGCTACATATGGTGTGACATTATTTCGAAGAAAACCGGTCCTGCTCGAGAAATTCATCGCGTTCTCCATCAATTTTATGGCCGATATAATTGTCCATCAGAACAATTAATTCGATTAACCATGGATGATTTCTGCACTATGTTTACACTCATAGATAATATATTTCCATCTAGATGTCAAACAGTGCCTAATGAAGAAACCATAGCAGTTATAGAGCAAAGTATAGATGAAGAACCAAGTGAGTCCATCCGACATTGTGGTCAACAATTAAACCTGTGCCCATCCACATGCTGGAAGATTTCACGGAAGGATCTTGGTTTGCAAGCTTACGAAATCCAACTCGTGCAGGAATTGAAGCTGAACGACCACCTGGCACGGCTAAAATTCGATGTGAGCAAGAGCAAATTGCTACAGATCCCGAGTTTAATTGAAAAATTTTGTTTAGTGATGAGGCTCATTTCTGGTTGAACGGCTTAGTCAATAAACAAAACTACCACATTTGGAGTGATGAACAACTACAATTGGTTGTCTACACACCGTTACATCTGGGTGAAGTCACTGGTTGGTGTGCTTAATGGGCCGGTGAATCATTGGTCCATGTGGCTTCAAAAATGCTCCTGGGAATAATATTACAGTCAATGATGACCGCTATAGAGCCATGATCAATGACTTTCTGGTTCCGTACTTGACTTGCCGTAATACAAGAGACCTCCAGTTTCAACAGGATGGCATGACAGAACACGTAGCTCGTGCAACCATCGACTTATTGAAAGAAGCATTAGATGATCATTTCTCGTTTTGAACCTGTGAACTGGGCTGCAAGAGCTTGCGATTTAACACCGTTGGACTATTTTTTGTGGGGATACTGAAGTTTTTGGGGGATACGTGAAGTCTTGTAGGGATACGTGAAGTCTTTGGACGTGACAACGGACTGTAACTTACAGGTCAACAAGTCCAGACACACTAAGTCTACTCCGAGGTGGCTGCTGGCTAGCTAGCTAGTTCAGAGAGGAGTTCGGTCGCTGGTCTTACGCGAGCAGACTAAGTCCGAAATACAAAAACTCAGCCACCGGTTCACATGCCCGTTTTAAACGCGTCGAAAACACAACCATACGGAAGTGAAACCTATTTCTACTTTATTCCGTATTTCTTCTAATCATCCAGCCAATAACAAATACTGTACCTAATTCCGCGCTCCCGAATATCACCGACGCGGTACCGAAAAATATACAGCGTCAATTTGAATCCAAAAAACCCTACTCTAATAAAAACGCAAAACAAACTATGGTGCCGCGTACTGCACGTGACACGAAACCGGCCATCCGCGGATTTCTACAACCCTGCCCTTGTAACGGCATACTTACCATTCGCTCTCAGTCCTGCTGGAAGAGAAGGGCATGCTGGAAAGGAGTCTTGTTGTCTAGCAATTCATTTTATTCATTTTTAGCTTTATCTTATAAATCGGTACGACTAACAATAATAATTACAACAACTATTTTAAAAATAGTTGATGCCTTTTCACTAAAGAATAAAATAAGCCTTAATAGGAAAACGGAAACAATAACTAGACTTTTAAGGCAATTAGAGCCACTAATCCTTATAATGAACAGAGAAGAAAAGGAACATTTCATTATTTATATTTCATTTGTTGTTGTTGTCTTAATGCGTATTAAATAATTGTATTATAAGAATTATACATTTAATTTAAGCAGATTTATATTTTTTTGTTTTTCTCTTTATTTAATTTTACGCAGAAACTACATTAATCTATTTATATGTTTACTCTTAAGTACCAACTTTTTCCTCTTTCTCTTGTTAGGTGTTTCTGTTTAAAGTTATTTTATTTCTTTTTCAAGAGGTTACTTTTTAATGTTTTATTTATTTTCCTCGTTTCTTTTCGTATGGCAACTTTGTGGATTTGATTTCATTTATTTCTCTAATCTCGTTAAAAAATTTTTATAGACATTATCTAACCATCGGTAGATGCGATCACCTCAAATCAATAAACTACTGAGTTGAATGTGAAAGGGGCTAATTAACTAAAATGAATCTCATAATTCAATGAAGATGAGGCTCGATCTCACTGGGACGAGCTGACCAAATTTCAAAATATTCAATTTAAGCTTGCTTTGCGACCAGCGATAAATTATGTCTATGGGTAAGTTGTTGAAACTTACAGGATTGAAATAGAAAGAATAATATAAAGGGTATGACAGACACCCAATGCCGGTTGATGAATACCGTTCTCATATTCAAAGATTAATGTGGAATATGTTAACAAAACACTGCTTTCACGGCGATAGTAGTTAAGATCTTAATTAATCAAAGCGAGAGGTTCCGACCTTAATTCCAGTGGAATAACTGAAATATATAGGTTGTAGATCAAGCACTCGATACCAAAACTACACAATTCATGCAAACATTGATACAAAAGGACATACTTGAGATGGATTTTCTTCACACAGTTGCCGAATAATTCAGGAGAAGGCTTGATAGTAAACATATAATTTTCAAAATGATTTTACCCTCTGGAAATCGTCTTGCTTGCAATGAAATAAACACAAAATTTGAAACATTTTTGTGAATCAAAATAAATTATAATGCGATGTTTAACTTGTAAAAGAGCGTGTGGAAAATAAGCACAGTCAAAATGCTGAATTTTTGAAGGTAAATTTCTCGACAGAAATTTACCTATTGCGGAGAGCATCATATATATATATATATATATATATATATATATATATATATATATATATATATATATATATATATATATATATATATATATATATATATATATATATATATATATATATATATATATATATATATATATATATGGGAAATAACGAAATTTGTGACCATGCTAGAGGTTGCAATTTTGCTTCCATTTTCACCAAATTTTGAGGAAAGGTGTATTGGGTAATTATCTCGGTTAAGTTCGTGAACCAGCTATATCGGCCGGGCAAAAACAAAATGGCGGCCATTTTAGACGAAAAATCGCGATTTCTGTTCTGACCAAAGTGTAGCTCCGATTTGGATGAAATTTGGTACAAAGGTTCATTGAAGTATGTGATGAATTTCACAATAAAAAATCCAAAGTCGGTACGGCAGAAACAAAATGGCGGCCGCTCAAATGTCGAAAAACGTGCAAAATTTTGTTGTTGTAATAGTGGTCAAGGCATTCAACAGATTTTCATGAAATTCGGTAGTTTGATAGAAATTATAAGTATCTAAAGAATTACGTAAAAAAACTGGAGGTCAGGTTGCAAAAAACAAAATGGCGGCCAGTTGAAGGTCGAAATTTCAAAGGCTTTTAAAAGTCGCAATTTTGATCCGACATATATGAAACTTGGTTTCAAGATAGACATTACTTGGACCTACAGTCTTTGATATTTTGGTGATCATGCATGTGCAAATTTCAAAATGGCGGCCGTTTAAATATGCGTTTTTTCATGTTTTTGTGGCCCTCTAGCGGTCACATTTTCCAACGGATTTTGATGAAACTTGAGATTATGAATCCCTGTACTATGTTCTTGTATTATGCAGGAAATTATTAAAATTGAATGAAAAATAAAAAACTCAAAAATTTAAAGCCTAATATTTTTGCTGCGATTTTCTTTAAAAATTGAATTATTTTGCCCTGTCTAGAGTGAAACTCCTATTTGAACGAGATAGTACATTGATTGATGAGGTCCTAGCATACAAAGATTTAAAATAATCCAAAATCAAATGCATGCATTCAAAATGGCGGCCCCCAAAGGTCTGAAGGCAAGCGCAATTCGCTATTTTAGTGCCAACTGAAATAATGAATATTTTTCATTGAAACGTTTTAAATGACTTTACTTGAAAGAACTTATAAGCCAGATCATTTTTAAGATATTGTATAATATTTTTAACAATACCCTAAAAAATTATAAAATCGCAACTTGTCTGTCTGTCCGTCCCTCCGCCCGTTTGTTCGTGCGTCATAACAAGTTTTCTCGCAAACCACATGAGCTAGAATGAGGAAATTTTCTACGTAGGTCAAAAGTGGTGCCTCTTGAAATTTGTAGTGCTAGAAAATATTTTAAGGTATTTAAGGGGAGTCTCCCCATACAGGCGGGTCTCCCCATACAGGCGGATGGCATACAATTTTTTTTATTTCTGTAGCCCTCTAGCAGCCAAGATTCTCAACAGATTCCGTTGAAACTTGAAATTGTAAGTTATTAAGGTAAGTTAATCTAATTTGATTATGCAAATCGAATGACAAATAAAACAGTCGAAAATTTACAGCTTAATATTTTTAGCAGCCGATTTCAATAAAAATCGAAATGACGGCCCTCACAGTTCAGAAAAAATTGAAATGTATACAGTGGCTCACAGCTTATTTGATGCACTTCAATAAATATTAAACAAACTGTTGTCCTTATGCAGATAAATAAAAATTTACAAATATTTTGATGCAGATTTTACAGTTAGTATAACTGAAATTCGAAGCACAAAAGAAAGTAAGAAAAAATGTTTCAAATGTCCCGTTAGCAGTAATGAAGCAAAATCATTTGCATAGGATAGCTCACAGCTTATTTGATGCAGTTAGTTCTTTGTATCCTAGCATTAAAAGTGCACGATTTTCACCGGATTTTTTTGGATATATTGTACTTAGTGCGTTCCTTATTTTATTTTTAAAAAAGTTATTTGACCTTGATAGTTTAAAAGTGGATAAATTGTGTAATATTTAAAATGGGCCGTAGAACAACACTTGAACAGCGGGAATTAGTCATTCATCATTTTAGAAATGGTGAATCTCATCGCAAAATCAGCGAAGTTGTCAATTTAAGTTCATCAACAGTTCAGCATATAATTGAAAGGTTTACCAATGAAAAAAGGTTGGAAAACAAGGGTAGAAATGCACCAAATAAAATTTTGAATGAGTCTGATGAACGGTGGATCGTCCGGAAAATAATGCAAAACCCTAAGTTATCAGCTCCTGAATTGGCGAACGAAGTGTTTACTGGAATTGGTAAAGAATGCAGTGCTGAAACCATACGTCGTGTGCTAAGAAAGCATAATTTTAATGGCCGAGTTGCACGAAAGAAGCCGTTCATCAGTATCAAAAATCGACAAAGCCGCCTGAACTTTGCTACGGAGCATATTTCAAAGGATTTGGACTTTTGGAAAACCGTGATTTTCGCTGACGAGTCCAAATTCAACATAATGGCGTACGTTTGGAGGAAGCCAAATACAGAGCTCAAAAAAGCAAATTTACATGAGACTGTTAAGCACGGCGGTGGCAGCGTAATGGTTTGGGCCTGTATGTCAGCAGCCGGAGTTGGGAAGCTAGCCTTTATTGAAGGAAACATGGACAAGATCATGTACAGTAATATCCTAAAGGAAAATCTCCTGCAAAGTGCTGACGAACTCGGAATCCGGCGTGAATTCAGATTCTACCAAGATAATGACCCTAAACATAAGTCAGAAATCGTGCAATCTTGGCTTATTTGGAATTGTCCTCATTTGATGGCTCCCCCGGCACAGTCACCCGACTTAAATGTAATTGAGAATTTATGGGCTTTTCTGGAGAAAAAAGTTCGTAACCACGCAATTTACAACAAAATTGATTTAAAGAAAGCTCTTTTAGAAGAATGGAGTAAAATAACGCCAGAAATGACAGGAAAGCTGGTTGAATCTGTTCCAAATAGACTCAAAGCTGTCTTGAGCCAAAAAGGAAACCATACGAAATATTAGTGTTGAACTGGAAATCCTCTACATGGATAAATTTAAGGAAAACGTGGACTGCATCAATTAAGCTGTGACATAAAATTTTGCCTTTAATTTTGTTTTTGTTATTTAGTTATTTAAGAATCAATTGTTGAAATAAATTAAATTGTTATTTTTAAAAAAGGGCTTTTATTTAATTTATTGCAGTTTAAATTTTTTCAACACCTTTTCTAATACAGAAGTTATAGTGCTTTTAGCTTTAAAAATGTTAGTGCATCAAATAAGCTGTGAGCCACTGTATATTAATGGCAATGCAAGTGCTGATTAAACTTTTATGGAAATCTTTTGAAATTAACTATTCGAGCTATTTAAGCCTTTGTGTGGTTACCACTGTGAACTGTGTAAACAGCAGATGCGAGAAGGGCGAAACCGGTATTTATATGTTTACAGCAATATGTAATCCATACGCATGCAACTCAATTTAATTAGCAAAATATTTGCGCCCCGATAAAAGGTTTCTAAAAACGAACGTGGCCAGATTTTTTTTATGTTAATAAATACCCATGTGGTACTACCAAAATTGCAGAAAGAAGTTTAGTAGTAGGCAAGCCAAACAGTTTTTCGAAACTTTACGCTACAAACGAGAAATTTACCTTTCCGGCTGGTGCTGCCAACGGGGATTTTTTTTTTTCATCAAGCAATTAAGTGAGAAAGCTAACAGACTTTTTGTAATTCCTCTGGCGATTGCCTTGTTACCACACTGCGTGTGGAATCCCGATTTATATATCATTTCCAAACAGAATCTCACGAATATAAATCAGTCATACATGCATCATATATAGATATGTGTATACAGAATAAATACATAAATAGTGTAGGTAAAGGTATAAATATGTTTATATAACTAGAAATTATGGAACTTGCATTGGCATAGTAGCCATTGACCCAGAGTATTTATAATGTAACAATGTTTCGGTCGATGCCTTCGAAAAATTACTTGTTTCTTAGGCAAATGAATTATTGACTACCGTTTCTAATGTATGTACGGGGTTAATTCTTTCAAATTTTTTTATTTTGTTAAATCAGCATTGCAAATTTTGATTATTCTTCAAATAATGTGTACTTTATCCTCCAATTCATTTTCACAGTCGGCAATTCATCATCAAAAGAAAGCAACTCCCTTAAATTTTCTGTAGCTACAGGCTATTTTTAGAAAAAAATTAACTGGAAAATTCTGACACAATTTCTTAGATTACATGTTCTAACATTCGCGAGCATCTATTTAAAGCACTCTTTTGTAGTAAAAACGATTAGTTTTTGTCCAATATTTCTCAACACATTTTACTGATTTCTTTGCTGATTTTTTTTAACGATCCATACATTAGACTAAATTAACCTGTCTTTTCTCTTCTTGATTTTAATCTTAAGTTATTAATCCTAAAAACTTTGAACTGATATATTTCCTCACGTAGAAAACCGACGCGCCCAATCAATACCGGGTATGCTCGTCTAGAAACTTCTGTGTTACATTGTTGTATTAATTATGTCTAGTTTACTTTTTCCAAGAAAGGAAAACAAGATTTTGTTATGATTCTTACTTGAGCTATCTTGCGGCGTGAGTGGTCTCTCTAAGACTTTTTGAATCACTGGTATCCAATCATCACGTTCCAGTTCACTACTAGCTGATGAATTATAAACTCCTTCTGGTGTCAATGATGTGAAACTATAACCTTGATCTTTCGCCCCAGTTGGCGCTCCAACACGAACACTGTAGCCATCCAGATTATTACCTGGAAATATTTCTCCTTTCGGATATGCATCCAATGGCTCGTCATGGGACATTAATTTTCGATCAGCTAGAGTAATCCTGCGCCTTTTATATCCATCACTGGGCCGTGGAACTGTTTTGAAAAGCCATCCTCCTTTTGTGAAGTCACGTGTAAGCAAGCCTACTAGTTCAGCCTCACTTGCCTATTCGGAAATACAGTTATTTAAACATATAGGCAAATATGGTTGCATTTGCTGTACACGCGACCAAACCGGGAAAAAATATGAGGCACACACAAGTCTTGGCCACAGGGTACGAGCCTACAGTAGATTCACCGAACTTTAATAGCGCCTAATATATTCACTGCGTTTCCGATAATGAAATTTCACAGAATTTGAGAAGGCGCGAACTGTTTTGCGTCACAAGCAGAATTACATGACACTCCCAGACAAAACCGACATAGGATGGGAAGTCATCGAAACTGACGTTAGATAGGAAGCCATATGGTAGCAATTTGCATATGTATTAGTCGGCAGTGGCGTAGCGCTGATTCATTACAACACGTCGAATCACTCGTCTTACCGTTTTACTATCGAGATACGGTCCCAATTATTGGTTATAGTAGCCGAAAGTTTGACCTCTCGTTTGGACTTCCTCCGCCCCAGTAAAGGCGCTGACATGCCCAAAAACATATTTAAATAAAAATGGCAAAAAATTATCTTTCCAGTAAAATCAATTATATGGCAATCAAAACAGTTTATCCGTGTTTTATTTCATTTTAAAGTTTTATACCTCCAACGAAACATCCTTTAAATGTCCATTATATATTTTAATTTTGCACCATTTGATTTTCAGTCTATTGGCCTCAATGACCTTTCATACGAAAAGTGCCAATTATTTGGCTCTCTTCAAGGATATGATGGAGATACCGAGTTATTTGGTGACGTATGATAAAAATGATCAGTATTCTCAATTATGTGCATAAACGGTACATTTTAGTCAATCATTTCTACCAGAAATAACCAATCAATTAATTTTCAATGCAACATAAATACAATTCAACAATATTTAGAGGAAAAATTTCAGGATGCTTCTCTCTTCCGAATTCATTCTTTGCTTACTGATGGACTTATTAAAAGATCCTTCTTACATCCTTAGACGTAAACGTTACACATAGGATTTATAAAATTTCCCGAAGAAGTAATAAGGGTTGAGTGATTGCAAATTATAGAGTTAATCGCCATTTCAAATCTAAAATTAGTGATCGAAGCTTTTCCTTCTATAAATGATCATGACTTTAAAGATGAATATGAAAATGCTTAGTCGAGATTTTATTGAACCATAGGGTATAATTTTCATTAAACGTTCATGAATATTATGTGCCATAGTTAAATGAAAACGAACGCGATGGGTATCGAATAAACGTGAATGAGTGTTACTGTGAAGAAGGATTTTTTTTTAAGTAAATTTGAGATTTTGTGCAGAGTTCACTTTATCTTTGTATGTATAAATACATATATATGGCGATTGTTTTCGCAACTATTAATAACATCATGACCAATAAACGAATGTACTCGAAAGCACAAGAATCGACCAAGAATGATCAATATCTGAAAGTGACGTCACTGCGGGGCATTCAGAATTGCTCAAGTATTCCAGGTAGTTCTCGCCAGAACATTCACCAATATCCGAGAAAAGGATTGAATTACTAGAGGCCCTATGTGAAGCCGAGCTGAATGAATGGGGAGGAATACTAACACCACGATAGTAGAAAATGCGATAAGAGCGAAGCGCGAATTGAAGGCGATATTGATTGACAGTGAAGTGATTTTCGGCATAAATTCAGTTGGAATATAAGATGATAGATAGTAAAAATTAAATTTCAATGTGATTTGTAAAATAGTTAAATTAATGATTGTGCATTCTTAGTAAATAAACTTTTTTTTGACTTAATTTAAAAAGCAGTGCTTTCACTTTCCCGGAACATTAAAATTATCGACCGCGAACCATCAGACGCTACAATATATATATATATATATATATATATATATATATATATATATATATATATATATATATATATATATATATATATATATACTCGTATGTATATTTTATATATATTTATATATATATATATATATATATATATATATATATATATATATATATATATATATATATATATATAGATACTCATATGTATATTTTATATATATATATATATATATATATATATATATATATATATACATATATATATATATATATATATATATATATATACATATATATATATATATATATATATATATATATATTGTCGCGTGTTATTGGTTCGCGGCCTATAATTTTAACGTTCCGGGAGAGTGTAAACGCAATGTCTTTTAATTTAAGTTAAAAGAGTTTATTCAATTAAATAAAATGCACAATAATCAGTTAACACTTTTCACTAATTATCTAACACTTGTCCATAAATTTATTATCGCAATTGTCTTCTAAATTACTTCACTATTACGAAACACACTTTTCTACTACTCGATCAATTCTCACTCCACACTTTCGCATTTGTTTGTTATCGCGGTTCTAATGACTGATCCCCCCATTCATTCAGCTCGCCTTTATATAGGGTCTCTACCTATTCACCCATTTCTCGCACGTTGGCGAATGTTCTACCGAGAAAATTAATGAATGGAGTGACGTCACTTGCAGATGTTGATCATGCTTTGTTGGGTTCTCGTGGTTTCGAGTGAATTCGTGTTCTTCATTGTTGTGAAAAAAATTGCGACAGTAGCTCGCAGAATTATTTGTACATGTAACAATATATATATATATATATATATATATATATATATATATATATATATATATATATATATATATAAATATATATATATATATATATATATATATATATATATATATATATACTCGTATATATATATATATATATATATATATATATATATATATATATATATATATATATATATATATATGTATATACATATATACATATAAATATGTATGTATTTGTGAGTGAGGGTGAACAAGATATAACGAAATTTGTGCCTGGAGGTGGCGATTCTGCTTCGATTTTCACCAAATTTTCAGAAATATTTTGGCTAGTTTTGTTAAACATTCAAATTGATTAAGCGAAAGCAAAAGAGGATGTTTTAGACGAAAACCCATGATTTTGATTTCTGTTCTGAATAAAGTATTCAAGTGTGTGATAAAGCTCACAATAAAAAAATCCCAAGGCCGCTCTAAGGTCAAATAAAGTTGAAAAATAAAAAAGCACTTCAGGGTCAGGTCAGAATATTAAAATCGCGGCTAGGCAAAGTTCGAAATTGGGAAATTTCTGAAACTTACAATTTATATTGGCTTTTTATGCAACTTAAAATTACGGTAGACGTTGATGAGATCATGTATTAAATGTATCAGAACTAAAACCGATTCCTACGAACGCTCTAGTAGTGGTTTTCGTATTGTAGTAAAAAATTATATTTTAATATACATGGCACAATGAGTTCAAGAAAATGAGTTTTGAATGGTTTGAAATGAAAAAATTTGCCACTAAAACGGATGAAATAAAAACCTTTTAGAAACAAGTTGGGTAGACAGATCTACGCTCATGTTAGAAGGGTTTTGTATCCAACTACTCAGAACTGCAGTCACCAGCAACGAAGAAAGTCAAGAAATATGTCCAAGAGATGTCCACGTTTAAAAGAAAATCCATTGTTTTTCTATTTTCAACGGTCGCCATTTTGTTGCAAACCAACAAAAATCACTCAAATCACGAATTCGCTAAAATATCCATGTTCTTGACCTTTTTTGAAAATTTCAAGAGAATCAAATCAAAACTGCAGTGACTGATTTGATGGAAAGTCCATAAAATACCAAAATAACGTGTTATTGTTGTTGTAATTGTAGAAATTGCAAATGGCTATAACTTCCGTGTATGTCATTCAATTTTCATCAAACTTACAAAGTTTAAGGCCTTTTTGTAGAACTACTTAAACATCGAATTTCATCCAGTTTAATGGTACCTATACGATTTTATTGGGGAAAATATGAAATTCGAATATCATGCTGTTATTAACAAAGTGGAGAGATTTTTCAGATCAGAGGTGTACAATTGCGCTGGGGTAGAACATTTTTGCATGAATTTTTCCTCCCTGTGCGCCCCCCGAAGCAAAAAGTGTAAAATTAAGACCTATTTTGAAAATGTCTCATCAATACCTATCAGTTGATACCCATACCGGCTACCTCTGATGAATATTTTTTTGGGGGCCACTCCCCTGTGTGGGGAGACCCCCCTTAAATACTTTGTAGAATTTTTTTTGTATTTATTAAAGAGAGCACCAGTTTACACCTGCAGGCAAAATTGGATGTTTCTAGCTTAAGTAGCTTGCGAGAAAAAGTGCTGTGACACACCGGCGGACAGACGGACGGATGGACAGATGGATGGACGGCCAGATGGACAGACGAACAGACAAGACGCAATTTTAGTAGGGTTTTGTTAAATTATTTCACAAAAACCCTAAAAAAAGGAAACCGACCTCAAAGTGCCGTAAAAAGGATGGAATTAATTTTATGGAGGCGGTGAAAAATCAATTTCCCGATTTAAACATAAATACTTCCAACATCTGCACTATCACAAAAAAATCGAGAAAAAAATGATATGGCACCTCTTCCATAAAATTAATTTCATCCTTTTTAGGGCATTTTGAAGCCGGTTTTCTTATTTTTTTCTGAAAGTTTTTTTTAATGCATCCATTTGATTTCGGATTTTTTAAATGTTTGTGTCTTAGGATCTCATCAATCAATGTGCCAAGTTTCGTTTAAATCGGAGTTACACTCTAGAGAGGGCAAAAGTATTCAATTTTTAGTGAAAATGTCAGCTAAAATAATGTTAGGTTTTAAACTTTCGACTTATTTTTTTCATCGGAGTTCGATAATTTTTTCGCACAATACAAGACTTTAGTACAGTTACCCATAATCTCAAGTTTTATCAAAATCTGTTGAAAAATACGACCACAAAAATCTGAAAAAAATCGCATGTTCAAAACGCCACCATTTTGAAAGTTGCACACAAATGATCGGCAATATGACAAAATTTTTAGGTCTAATTATTTTCTATATTAAATCTAAAACTTTTATAAGTCTTTAAAGTTTCGAGCTTCAACTAGCCGCCATTTCATTTTTTGAGACCTGACACCTAGTTTCTTACAGTTTTTTAAATACTTGCAATCTTTACCACACTGCCGAGCTTCATCAACATTTATTGAAAGGTTTGGTCACAACTATAACAAATTTTTACACGTTTTTCGACCTTTTTGCAGCCGCTGTTTTTTCACAGTTTAACTTTGGATTTTTTAATCGTGAGGATTCATTCAAATTTCAATGAACCTTTGCATCGAATTTTGTCAAAATTGTAGCTATACTTTGGTCAGAATAGAAATCAATATTTTTCGTCTAAAATGGCCGCCAATTTGTTTTTTCTTAACAGATTTAGCTGATTGGCAAATTCATCCGAGACATTTATTCAATACACCTTTTCTGAAAATTGGAGCAAAATTGCGACTTCTAGTGTGACACAAACTTTCGTTGCATAATGCGATTTATTATCAAGTTTGATTTTCGATAGGCTTTTTTGACAGATCACGCGTGATTCCTGTCGAATAGGAATGTTATTTTCATTCTGTATTACGAAAATCAGCGTTCTGTGAGAAATTCGTACTTTTGCAGGAGGTTATGGTGTGCGTCGTCGATCTACCGAAACCACTATAGCCAATACCATACACAAATTTGAAACTCAGCATACATTATTGGATGGTACTCAATTGATTAGACCACATCCAGCACGTAGAAAAGAGAAATTGTGGCTGAAGATCGTGACGAATCAAATGGGTCGTCCAAAATTGGACCCTCAGGATGGACTATTTATGGCGTAGTGGCGGTCAACACTTAAACGGGATAATCTTTAAAAAGTAAATGTCGTAGATTGTTCTTTTGAGTCAAAATAAAATTTTTACTTTCGAATTCAAGTTTATACCTTATATTTGAGATAACAAACCACACCATATAATAAGTTACACATATATATATATATATATATATATATATATATATATATATATATATATATATATATATATATATATATATATATATGTATATATATATATATATATATATATACATATGAGGAATATATATATTGTATATATATATGTATATATATATATATATATATATATATATATATATATATATATATATACATATGAGGAATATATATATTGTATATATATATATATATATATATATATATATATATATATATATATATATATATATATATTTATATATATATATGTACATATATATATATATATATATATATATATATATATATATATATATATATATATATATATATATATATATATACATCGGAAAGTTTGCACTAGGACAAAGAAATGGAAGAGGGGAACGACTCACTCAATTTGTATGTTAAAATGGTCGGTACATAGCAAACTATTTCTTCAAGAAGAATCCTAAGACGAAATCGACATGGCAAGCGCCCAACGGCATAACAAGAATGAAATTAAGCTGTACTACCGAAGCGCCTGAGAACGGTTGAAGACGTCTTGGTACTAAATAAATTCAAAACAGGCAGCGATTATCGTCTAGTTAGAGTAAAACTACGATTGACTTAAAATCAAAAATACTCAGGCTAGTCAGGTAGCCAATAACTGCTGGTTATGAAAATATCAGAACAAACATCAAAAGTTATCAAGGTCTACTAGAAGAAAAATTGCAAATGCTAAACCATGACGTGAAACGTATTACAGACGCCATACTGAAATGCTCCAAAAAAATTTGGGGACTAAGAATAAATGATAGTCACCACAAACTATCTAACCGGAACAAGGTGCTACATAGAAAACGGAGGAAATTGAAAATATCTACAAATTTCCAAAGGATAGAGTGAACGGTAACCGGTAAAACTATAAGAAAAAAGATATCTGAAGATGGAGGACGCGGCAAGAAGGCGAATAGAATAGTACTAGTTCACAACAATGCCCAACTAGCGGATTGACATGAAATAATCGAGGTAATTACCAGCTTTTACCGAAACCTGTACAAGCCCCCACAAAACTTGACTTCTATCGTAACAGCAACATTCTCTGGAAAAAATAGCAATGTCCCTGAAGTTGGCGGAGGTGGAAATCAATTTTACAACAAATGGTAAAGTGGCTGGGAATGAAGGTATCACCACTGAACCACTCAAGTACACAGGATTACAGATTTGGAAGCTCCTTCTTCGTAGCACTTCAGCCCCTCTCGGGCCTTCGCTTCCTGCAAATAGCGCCTCCAACTATCTCTATCCATTGATTGCGACCTCCGATTTCGAAATCGAAGCAGCGTTGACCCCACTGGTCTACGCTCTTCGATTCTCCTAACGAATAAATTTTGGGTATCCGTTGTTCATCCATACGATTCATGAGGCCAGCTTATTGTGTCTTCCAGAGTCTTACAATCGTCAAGACTTCGAACTCGTCAAAAACTTCATACAGCTCATGGTTATATCGAGTTCACCACCGGTCCCTGTCTAGCTTCGCTCCGATTATTCGTATCAAGGCGAATATGTTTGAAGATACTTGGTTTAAGAGCCATGGTTCACACCCATAACAATACATAGGTTTTATCAAAGATTTCTATACTTGGTGCTTTGTTTTTCGTTGTATGTAGCTGGTCTTTAAGATCAACAAAACTGAAAAAAAATATTTTATTCGCAAGCTGTATGCTTCGTCGTAGTTTGTCTCTTTTAGTACCTACATTTTCGATATTGTATTCAGCATATTGTGTATTTGATGCATCATGAGCTTTACTTTATCCTCATTGATTTCTAGTCCCAATAGATTTGCTTTACCATCGAGTTTCAGGAAGAGTTTTCTGGTAGTGGTTAATGACCATAACAACATGTTGATAACGTCTTTATAGGCTACTGCGTGGCTTAACTTGTATACTAATGTACCTCGTGTATCAACAGGTTGCTTCCTTATGATGTATTCTAGAGACAAATTGAATAGCAACGGGACCAGCCCATCTCCCTGCTTTAATCCGATATTTGTGTCAAAGGCATCGGTGTGTAGGTTATTGATGTGGACTTGGGAGGTTGTCGACTTCAGTGTCATTTTGATTAGATACACTAATTTAGCCGGGATACCAAAACATTATTTTGTACAGTACGTTATAGTCAATACTGTCGTATGCTTGCTCATTGTCAACGAAAATTTTGTGTACGTCTATGTTGAACTCCCTCCATTTTATTAGTACATACTTTACAGTGAACAATAATACTACTGGTATATTATCTAATTTTATTTTCTAAGATCTTTGAAAATGTTTTGTACGCCGTACAAAGTAGTGATACCCCTATTTAATTTTTACACTGAACTTGTCACCTTTTTTGTGGATGGGGAATATAATTGATTAACTCCACTCTTTAGCCATACGTTCTTGATGTCAAATGTGCTGGGTGACCTCGTGAATAGCTTTATTAGCACTGCTGCCACCATATTTGGTGAATTCTACTTAAATCGCATCGATGCCCAGCGCTTCATTATTCTTTTGGACTTTGATGGTCAAACAAACTTCATCCAGAGTAAGTGAGGCCAATTGACGCTCTCCAAAAACATTTATAGACTCCAATGCTCTGAAGCTGTGCAGAGGATTAATTAGAAAGTTGAAACATGATGCTCATCTTTCCTTGATCTTGGTTGATATCGCCGATGTCATCACGACAGAGCGTGGTTTTGAGCTAATAACCACGTTTCAGGATTTTCCCTACTTTGTATGCTTTTTTTGTGTTGTTGCTCGCTAGATTTACATCGATACTTCTCATAGTATTTTCTTTCCTTAATTCTAATGATCTTGTTCACTACTCTTCCGAGATCTTCATAATGTTCTCTCATCATCCTGGTTTTTCTGCGTAGTTTTTTTTTTTGTACGCCTGAGTCTTTTTGTGTAACGCATTCTGACACTCATCATCGCCGAGCTTGATGTCCGATTCTGTGTTCTGCCATGGTCTTAATAGCCGCTTTCACTTCCATCCAGAGCTCGTTGCTTATTTTTAACGATGTGTCTTTAAACGTGGAAGCCAGCTAGTTGTCAAGTAATGATCCGAGTTACAATTGGCTCCTCTGTATATATAGACGTCAAGTATGCTCGAGGACTAACGTCGTTGGATAAGAACATGGTCGGTCTGGTTTTGTGTGTTGCCATCATGTGATACCCAGGTCATTTTATGCATGCGTTGATGAGGGAAGCAAGTCGAACGTATGACTGGATTTCTGCGGCACGCAAAGTCAATCAGGTGCTGGCCATTGCAATTCGTTTCATCGTGAAGGCTATATCCTCCAGACGTCCCCCGATGAGATCGCTCATTCCCAACCAGAATTATTTTTGTGTCGTTTGTAGGCAAGGAATCGATTAGTCAATCCAAATTGTTATAGAACGTTTCCTTCATTCCTTTTTCCTTTTCTTCAGTCGGGGCATGCACATTTATCAGCCAGATTTTGAAGAATTTACATAGCTGGTTCTCTTTTTGTTTTATTAATTTTTTCACAGTAGTAAACCTAAATTTCAACGCATTAGACGTGTATAATTTTGATTAGCATGATTTTTCGCTACGGTCGTTTATTCCTCACCTTAATTTTTGGTCGCCTGTGTTAACAGTTTTGTTCCATTTTTCATACCCATACCATAACGCAGATCTTATCACGGGTATCTATTGAAGATTAATTCAAATCTTGCGTGAGTAATTTAAAGTTCTTGTACATCTACAATGTACTTTCCATGTTCATGGTCACATGCGCATCGTCAATGTAATTAGTCCATGTACATCTTCAATGTACATGGACTAAGTTCATGTGCAATTTATGCGCATTCTTCATTACTTTTTATGGAATTGTTTGCAGCTACATATAAATGAGTTGCATATTTTGAATAATAATTTTTCTGAAAAATTATTAGAGAAGAAAAATGTTAGAAGAAGGTGGTTTCGACGTGTGCACTAATTCTCCTCAGGCCATCACACTTAGATATACACCGGTGATGGCGACCACCATGCTCAGAGGTGAGGGAGCTAATTTTTAATTTTTCTACTTATGCAAACTCAATATGTTTTTGTATCTGCAAGTTATATTCAAGGTAAATTTCTCTTGTAAGTACTTGTATTAGCTAAACTTTTTTAATTGGATCATTTCACCCTTTTCACATCAACTTAATGTAAATCTATACGACAAATTTGCTCTACATTTGAAGCTTATCTAACGTCGCGCGGATATCGATCACTCTTTTGGATGGCTCCGATAGCTTTTTAAATATGTATAATATCTCAAACCGAATTGGAGATACCTGTTTTTCACACGTCGTGAATTCCTCAGACAAGGTCAGCTTACGATTACCTAAATCTCGTCTGGAAAATTTTCAGAAAGAATGTCATATTTCACCGCGTATCACATTCAAGACTGTCTGAGGAATTCGCGACGTATACTTGGGTGCAGTCAGCACGTGGGAAAGTCTAGAAACTCCCAGGTAAAATTAGCATGAACGTGGGAAAGGGTGCAAATTAGATTTTAAGATATAAATTAAGATGTTTTGTTAATAAAGCTATGATTCTGATTCTAGACGCCATAAACGTCTTTTGAATTGAGTTTGGTTGAGTCGTCTCAGTATTGCACTGACCGACTTTAGGGAATAATTGATAACAGTTGTCTCAGTATTGAACTGATCAACTGACTTATCAAGTACTTCGTTTGGTTTTGGAAGCCCTTGGTATTTGGACCGAAGTCTTAAATTTTAACCATCGAAGCGGCGGAAGAAAAGCCTTTTGTCGCTATAGAAACATTTTGGTGATCCCGACGTGATCACACAGCGAAAACTTTACTAATTACGAAAACCTTGTTAAGTGGAGCAATCTTCGAAACTAAAGGTTGACACCTATTCGTTAGCAATGGAAGATCTAGCCAGGGAACAGGATATAACTGGCTTCGAAATTGAACGATTGATTTCTAATTATCGGAAGGATGGTCCCACCAGGAAGACGGTAGTGTACCTGAGCAAGAGATTGTCGGAGTTAAATGAGCTATGGAAAACATTTAGCTCGCGAAACGAGCAGCTTCAAGCGTATGCGGAGACCTCGGCTGATCATCCTTACTTCGAAAAAGATTATTTTTCGGCTATACATCGCGAGTACGTAACAGCAAGAGATGCCATAACCAATCTATTGAAATCGAAGCCTATGGAAGATCCATCAACCCCAAATCCAAAGGCTGCTACCGCAGGCGCTAGCTTCGAAGCAGCAACCACAAAAAGGGTAGAAGACGACACACAGGGACTGGTAAACCAATTCGAGTCCACAGTGGCTTCGATCAACTATTTAATTGAGGGAATTCATGGCTCTTCAATTTCTCAACCGAGAGTCTATTACGACCTCAAGTCAAATACTTTGACACGCTACTGGGAAGAGCTGCGCGACTTACACAGAGCCATAAGCAGATTTCCAGGAGGAAATACCAGCGACAAGCAAGATCAATACAATAGAATAGAAGAGCGCATACAAGATGCCTTAATAAACCTAGCAACGGGCAAGGAAAAAACAGATCCAGCCCCACGCACACCAGTTCACAGTCAGCAGTCAATCAAGTTACCAGAGATATCAATTCCGAAGTTCTATGGAGATTACGCGCAGTGGACATCTTTCCATGACCTGTTTCACCAGATAATTGATTCCCAGCTACTTGGAAATTCTCAAAAGATGTAGTATCTCAAGGCCAACTTGTTGGGCGAAGCAGAGCGACTGATCAAGCACATGCCAATCTCTGATGGGAATTATATTGATGCTTGGACAGTTCTTCGTAACCGTTATGACAATCGCAGGCTTATGGTTACAGCACTTCTCGACAAACTCCTGTCACAACCTGCTATCAGCTCCGAATCCGCACGTTCGATCAAGTTGTGCCATGACATAACCAAAGAATGTGTCTTGGGTCTCAAGAATATCAAGATTGACACAACGAACTGGGACCCGCTTTTACTCTATGTGATGATAAAGAAGCTTGACAAAACATCGCATAATTTGTACGAGCAGTCCTTAAAATCCCCACGAGAGCTACAGTCGCTGGATTCGTTCTTGGTATTTTTGGAACAGAGGTTTCACTCCTTGGAGGCGTTGGGTAGTGCAAATCAGAAGGCCCCACAAAGGAAGGTTTCTGCACTAGTATCCACAAATCAACAAACCACAGTGCCGTGTAAACATTGCGAAGGTGCCCACAAGATATTCGCTTGTGAGAGTTTCAAGAAACTCAATATCCTCAACCGAATAAAAAGGGTAAAACAATTGCAACTCTGCTTAAATTGTTTACGGCCAGGCCATAAGAGTACTGACTGTAGTTCCAGAGCCTGCTTGAAATGTGACAAGAAGCATAATACCTTGTTACACAAAGAGGAATGTCCAGTGGTTCCAGCAAATAAACCACCATCTCAAAAGGTGGGAGCGGAGACAAAAGAAAAGACCACATTAACTGCGGACGCAATAAAATCGGAAGTACTGCTAAGTACTGTAGTTGTCCATACCTCCAACAACCAGGGAAGGCTGGTCGACTTACGTGCAATATTGGACAGTGGTTCCCAAGTTAATTTGATAACCGAAGCGGCTTTAAAGAAGCTCAACCACAAGGCACAATTAACAAGCATCTCCATAAGCAGTATTGGAGGACTCGCTCAAAAATCTACCAAGCATATTGTGTTGCCAATACAATCTAAAAACACAAACTTCAAAGTACAAATGAACACATATGTTGTCAATCAAATAACCGCTCAACAGCGCTCAGAATCTTTCAGCGTAGATTATTGGAAAATACCACGTAACATTTCGCTAGCCGATCCAGAATTCAATCAATCTGGACCAGTGGAAATGCTGATTGGTGTGGAACATTACTACCAGCTATTATCGATTGGTCAAATTAAACTGGGAGAAGATTTACCCGTATTGCAAAACACAGTATTCGGGTGGATTCTTGGTGGAGCATTCTACGATTCGCGCAGCCGAGTGAACAACAAGAAGGTTACTTACGGAATGTTTCGCACAGAAGGTCCGAGATTGGACGAGGAATTAGAAAGATTCTGGAAGCTCGAGACAAACGAGGAACCAATGGTCACTATGACCGCTCAAGAACGCAAATGCGAAGAGCACTTTCAACAAACCATGAAGAGGTCTAAGGAAGGACGGTTTATAGTTCGGCTACCTTTTTTAAAGGATCCTAAAAAACTTGGTAAAACTCAACGGACGGAGATTATCGCTGCTTGAGGAACGCTTGGCCAAGAATGAAGATCTTCGGCAAGCTTATCAACAGTTTATGCAAGAGTATTTGAAACTTGGTCACATGACGGAAGTCGAGATGCCAAAGGCGTCGGAGCCGCACTTCATAGTACCACACCATTGTGTACTGAAACCCGATAGCTCGACGACCAAACTTCGAGTGGTATTCGATGCTTCAGCCCCTTCCACAAGCAAAATCAGCTTAAAATATGTTCTGCACACTGGGCCGACCCTGCAAGATGAGCTGTTTACAATACTGCTCAGATTCCGCTTATTTAAGTACGTCTTTTCTGCAGATATTGAAAAGATGTATCGACAGATTTGGGTAGACAAAGAATATCGGCCTTATCAGATGGTTTTATGGAGCTACTGGCAAAAGATGAGCTAGTTATTCGTGTTCAACCAAATAAGCTACCCAACAAAATTACTAAAAGGCAGGCACTTTCAACCATCGCTCACATCTTCGATCCTCTTGGCCTCATGAGTCCAGTAACCATCACCGCAAAGATCTTTATTCAAAAGTTGTGGAAACTGAAACTTCATTGGAATGCAGCCCTTCCCATGGAACTTCACTCTGAGTGGAAACGGTTTCATGCAAGTCTCGGATAGCTTAACGAAATCAGGATTCCACGTCATGTATTCGGAGCTCGAGAACCTCGCGAGGTACAATTACACGCCTTTGCGGACGCATCCAAAAAGGCCTTTGGTACAGCAATTTACCTAAGAGCAAATCACTGCGATGGAACCATCACTGTTCGACTACTATGTGCCAAAACACGCGTAACACCGATCAACAAACCGACCATACCCCGCTTAGAACTATGTGCGGCAAAACCGAGCAGTCATGTTACTTCTGGACGGATTCAGAAATAGTGTTACACTGGATCAACAATGACGCTGCTTTATAGCAAACCTTCGTGGCGAATCGAATCGTTGCCATCCAGCAATATTCAACGCCAGCTCAATGGCGTCACGTATGCTCAAAATTAAATCCAGCAGACCTCGCGTCTCGAGGCGTAAGCCCGTCCAAGTTAAAAGAAGAGACACTATGGTTCTACGGACCTTTGTTTCTTCATGGTAATCCTGACACGTTGCCAGCTACTTCTATTAAAAAGGAAGCTGAATTGGTGGAGGAAAAGTTCAATTTGGAAAAAAGGAGATGTAAAAGTGTTTATATCGCCACCCAAACGAAACCGCACTTCATATATCAAGTGAATAATGGAAATTCTTTTCGTAAACTCAAGTGCATCGTGGCCTTAGTCATTCGGTTTACATGCACGGCACGAAGCAGAATAACGTCCAGAGGAAATAGTGCCCCATCAACAGTATCAGAGCTGGAAGAAGCCACCAATATCATTATCAAAGAAGTACAAAATGAAGCATTTTACGAAGAAACTCAGGAACTCAAAACAACAGGGCAACTCAGTAATACTAATCGACTTTGTAAGCTGGCTCCTGCATTTGACAAAGATGGATTACTCAGGGTTGGTGGAAGAAACGCCGATCTTGAGTATTATCAAAAGCATCCTATATTGCTTCCTTACGCTCATCCGATCACAAAACTCATCCTTACTCAGCTTCATCAGGACCATAAGCACGCAGGCCCACAAGCTCTATTGGCGATAGCTCGACAGCGCTATTGGCCTATCAATGGTAAAACCGTAGCAAGGTCAGTAGTTCAAAATTGTGTTGTTTGTGCTAGAGCAAAGCCCCGACTAATGTCACAGCTGATGGGAAATCTACCAGCAAATCGAGTTCTGCAAGCAAGACCATTTTTGAACACCGGCGTGGATTTTGCTGGACCTTTCTACACACATTTTAAGTTGCGAGGAAAGCAACCACAAAAAACTTACTTGGCCGTATTTTGTTGCTTTTCTACAAAGGCTATACACTTGGAGCTCGCTACGGAACTAACAACAGGAGCATTCATTGGAGCACTTAAACGGTTCGTATCTCGAAGAGGAAATTGTCGAAATATCTACTGCGACAATGCAACTAATTTTGTGGGAGCCAATAACCAGTTCCTGAAGCTCAAGCAACAACTACACGATGAGAAGTCACAAGAAACCATAGCTCGTTTCTGCACCACCAGAGGTATGAACTTTCATTTCATCCCTCCTAGATCGCCACATTTTGGAGGATTATGGGAAGCGGCAGTGAAATCGGCCAAATCCCTGATCCTGAAAAGCTTGGCAAACGTGAAGCTGACTTACGAGGAACTAGAAACAATTATCGTTGAAGTGGAAGCCATCCTCAATTCGCGACCACTGACCCCGTTGTCTTCAGACCCAAATGACCTGCAGGCGTTGACACCTGGGCACTTTTTGATAGGTGAACCGCTTACAAGCACTGTTGACGTAAATGCAGACACTTCTCGCTTACCACTAGGGCATCGGTGGAAGTTGGTCAAGGACCTGAAACACCAGTTTTGGCAAAGATGGTCAAATGAGTACCTACAAGAGCTACAACACAGGTACAAATGGAAACAACGATGCCAGAATGCATCTCCCGGCCTGATGGTTGTTGTAAAGGACGATAAGACACCAGTATTAAAGTGGCCATTGGGAAGGATTGTCAATACTATCAAGGGAAACGACGGACTCGTGAGAGTTGTAGATGTGAAAACATATTCCGGTACGTTCAGACGATCCATCCACGATTTAGCACCCTTACCAGTGAATGATACGGATGCGACTATTGAGGAAAGCCCAGCCAAACTCGCTAGTCCAGCAGAAAAATCATCCAGCAAGCGAGTACATGAAACCTCTGATGGAACTAAATCATCGAAAACTAAGCAACGCCGCTTAGGAAATTTAGTTCTACAAACATTGCTTTTGGTGGGACTCGTCTTTCCCGCTCATGCCAATCACGTTAAAATCCAACCTTTCCAATCATCACCCGGTCTTTTCATGGAAAATTTAGGACCAGCCCATTTGGTTCTTAATGAGTGGAAACTGATCGTTTATTATGATCTTACGTCATACTGGAGAGAGCTAGCCACAATCCAGACCGGAATTAATCAATTGCTGTTCTGGAAGCAATTACTAAAGCACGACTCGGTATGTGAGGACATCATACAACAGCTGCAATCTTGGCTAAGGGAGACAGAAAGAGTTAATCGACTGATGCAGCGAAACCCCCATGATGGAAACCGTTTGAAAAGGCGTGGTGCTTTGAATATTGTGGGAAATATAGCTAGCTCACTCTTTGGGGTTCTTGATTCGGACTATGCCGAACATATGGCCGACACCATCGAAAGACTAGAAGACAGCGATCAACATCTGCGGGGACTAATTAGGAATCAAACCTTGGTAATAAACTCTACCGTTAACATCATGGCGGAAGCTCAACACCAGAATGAAAATCGGCTAAATGAACTAGAATCGGCTATGAATAGGAACACTCAATTAGCGAACAACATGACACACGACATGCAAAACCAAAGGGTCCTCCAGGCCTTTACGTTGGCCACCACCCAATTAGGATTAACCTTAAATAAATATCATCGCACGCAATCGGCACTTTGGAACTCCTTTATTGACTCTAATCATGGGAAGTTAAATTCTTTGCTGCTCACTCCAGATCAACTGCAATCAGCTATAGCTTCGATAAAGGAAAATTTACCGAGCAATGTTTGGCTACCGATATTAGCAGGAGAATTGTCAAGTCTCTACAGAATAATTACTATTCATGGCTGCTCACTAAAGAAAAAGGTGATGATGTTTCTACTGAAAATACCATTAGTGGCCTATGAGCAATTCGAAGCCATTCACTTCAGTCCAATCCCAATGACAGTCAACGGAAGCTTGATGGAAATAGAGCTTCAAACAGAATTTTCGATTATTAATCGTCATAGAGACACCTATTATCCAATATCTGGAGATGAATTAAGATCTTGTAGGTCAGCTGCCGAGTTAAGCTATTTATGCAATCAAATCAGACCATTATACCGCCGGGGATCGGAAGTAGCAGCATGTGAATTGAGTTTCGTGAATCATCTAATCAAAGATAATAAGTGCCAGCTTAGAAGGACTGCTAAACATCGAAGATGGACTCCCCTAGTAAACCCCAATCACTGGATTTATGTCATGACTGAAACTTCACTAGTGAACATTGATTGCGGGAAAGTGATATCTACAATATCTCTTAATGGCTCCGGAATCCTAGAATTACCAGAAGATTGCTCAATAAAGGAAGAAACCCTCGCCATTCAAGCGCATAAGATTTTCCCGTCATCATTCAAAACCCACTTTCTTCCCACAAGGAATATGTCCCAGCAATCATTTAAGGAGCCCTTTGAATTAAAACCCATGACGCGGACCAACGTCTCCAAAGAGAACAATTTCCAGCATCTACAAGAAGCGATAAACACCTTACTTGGTAATGAATTCCATCCGTCTATTCTTCACAAGCGAGAAGTACATCAATTTGCAATAGGCTATAGTGGGCTAATCATTGGCGGGATCGCTGTAGCTTTCATCGTTTGGAATCAGCTAACCAAGCGCCGCAAAAGAATCTCCAACCAGACAACGCCGATTCCCGCACCCAGGACAAGATCAGACGAAGCATTCAGTTTACGACTTCAATCTTAAACTATCGTTTAACGCGGGGAGCATGAACATCTTCAATGTACTTTCCATGTTCATGGTCACATATACATCGTCAATGTAATTAATCCATGTACATCTTCAATGTACATGGACTAAGTTCATGTGCAATTTATGCGCATTCTTCATGTTCTTCATGTTTCGGTTCATGGTCACATATACATCGTCAATGTAATTAATCCATGTACATCTTCAATGTACATGGACTAAGTTCATGTGCAATTTATGCGCATTCTTCATGTTCTTCATGTTTCGGTTAATAATTCAAATCTTAAATCTATTCAACTATATGTATAATATCTCAAACCGAATTGGAGATACTCACCTGTTTTTTGTATTGTTGCGAATTCCGGGCGTTGTGGGCATTCTCTTGTTCATTAAAACCGAGCTTCATAAATATCAAGTCCTGAATTTCTTGGGCGTATATTTCTTTTAAAATATTTAATTATTTTCCCTTCCTTAATCCTTTGCTATCACTACTTGCAAATTTCCCTATTCTTTATCATACATTTTCTTATGTTTTTTATACATGGAGATGAATGCGAGTTTATTATAACAATGGATCTTAGAACCTTAAATTTTTCTGCGCTTCAATATTATGGATTGCTGTTTTAAAGCATGAAAATTGTATGTGGAAAATATACTTAACACACCGATGTAATTATTTATGTGCATTTACTGCCTTTACATTAACATTAAGTCCATCCATATGAAGCGTTATTCAAAGCCAATCTCTATAACACGTTCCACTAGTTTTTTAAGAACATAGCAGGACTCATAGCAAGACGTGATCTAATACGTTCAATAGTTTCAGTCAACTGTTTAAAGCTCATCCAGAATAAAATTTAAAAATAAGTTTACAATCAAATAATAAGAACATTGGTTAGTAATACAACCAGTGCCAAGATTATAAGTCATGCAACAATCCTTACCACTCATTTTCCTGTTAATTGTTCATTATAATCATCTAAGCTTTAAAGTAATGTAGACGTGAGAGTATGACTTGATCATTTTTTCCAAACGAAAGCAAACACTTACTGATGTTTGCTTTGCTAGGAAGATCTAAGGCTCAGATTGAGACAAGGGAATTACCAAGATGAAGCAGTCGCGACTTCTCGTGACTTAGAAGAGTGGGAATCTTCATTCACTGCATTCAATGTCATTCAATTCTCCTTAACTGTTCGTTTTGAATATATGACTGATGTTACCGTATGATGATATACGACATCTTGGTATCACAGGAAAATACCTAAAAATATCTGTGGCGCAATCAGAGGTATCAGTGCGCTACAATGTCACCACGCTTGGGGAGTCTTATCCACTCATATTCAACTCTTATCAGTCGTAAATTTATCGTCTGAGCGCGACTATTTTTCTTTTTATGAAATGCTTTACGGCCTTTTACAGCACATTTGAATGACACGTTTAATGTTTAAAGCGGTGGTAAATGCTTAAGCTTCCCTTTCATGTTCGCTTTACAATGGCCATTATTATTTACATTCTCAGAAAAAGAAACTGATGAGACGGAGCAAAAAAGCGATGATACAATATACAATGACAATGTCAGAATAACGCTGAATCATAAAATGTCGACGCAGAAATTATGCATGGCTGGATAGAAGAGCGATAAGGAAAATTCGCCATAATTCCTCAATTTCCTTTTTTTCTGCTTCGACCTCGCAATGAAATAATTTTCAATTTCCCTCACACCTCGTTAGCTTGTGCAAATCAAATTAAAAATTTAAATTTCTATTGAATTGACCCGACCGGGACCATCAAGGATAATGCAAATTAATGGCGGGCATGAAACGAGTTGTGCTAACTTTTCAATCAGCTGGAAGTAGTTAGTACCCAATTATTCTTTCTCGTTTAACTTTTAATTCGTTACAATGCAGATGAATGTCTTAAGAGAGAAGATAATTAGCCTTCTGCTAATAAAGTTGTCGTTTGTTGAAAAAATCGAAATGTAATTGCTTACGAGTCACTTGTGCCTAACGAATGAATAGGTTTTTAGTGCATTGAATGATAAATCTTTATTGATCATTGGCGCCTTGCCAGCATTTTAAGTTATTTAATAAAAACACCATTGTTACAACTATAAATCCAAACGTTTTGGGTGTTTTAATTTCGCTTTATTTTGAAAACCTTTTAAGCGTTTCAGCATCTAAATCACCTTAAATTTTTCAATTAAAACCCCTAGCCGTCTCAATTAAAACACTGGGCCTTTAATTAAAGCTAGCTTAGCCTAAACAGTAGCCGTTTTAATTAAAATATCTAGCGCTTTAAGCAAATTTGAATTGGTATAATTCAGTTAAATGTAAAAACATCATATTGTTACATGTCCAAATAATTCTGCAAGCTACTGTCGCAATTGTTTTCACATCCATTAAGGACATCAACAAACGAATGTACTCGAAAACTCGCCAAGCATGATCAACATCTGAAAGTGAGTCACTGCCCATTCATTAAGCTGCTCGAATATTCCAGGCAATTCGCCAATGTATGAGAAATGGATTAAATGACTAGAGACCCTATATAAAGGCGAGCTGAATGAATGGGGGGATTCATTACAACCACGATATAGTAAACTGCGATAGTGTGGAGTGCGAAGTAAAAAGCGATATTGAAGTGATAAACAGTTGAAATAAAAATTAATAGACAATTTGTGAAATAGTTAAATGAGTGATTGTGCATATTTAGTAAATAAACTCTTTTAATTTAATTTAAAAGACATTGCGTTTTCACTTTCCCGGAACATTAAAATTATTGGCCGCGAACCATAACACGGGACAATATTTAATAATGATATTAATGGAAATTAAATTCAAGTAAGTTGCATGGATTATTAAGTAACCAGGCGAAAAATAAATCAAAAAATAACCAACCGGCATGTGCATGCTACTTGTTGATGTTAAGCCAAAAAACTATTAAATGGAAAATCAAACCAACACAAACAAATTCAAGTAATTCAGCATCACAAATATTTATCACGCATGTACAATGCTTTCAGCATTATATTGCAACAAAATGTCCACTTTTTCACTAAACTGATCCGGCTTTGAAAGAAAGGCTAATATTTAATTTAAATGCTTTTCTCAATAAAACTTTTTAAGTTAAAACGCCTCGTGTTTTTTTTGTAGTTCTTATGACCAATCATTTCATTTTATGTTGTGAATTTTGGTGCTTTGATAGACACTAAAGCATCTCTAGAATATTTTTTTTGTGGATGACAGGTGGCTATTCGCACCCCGAGCTCAAGACTCTCAAGCACGCTATGTTTCGCTGCAAGTCATGCTAACCACTCCTCATTTCTCGGATACATATTACTCGGATAGAAGCACATATACGAATCAAGCTTAAGCCAAAATCCAGTGGATCGATGTAAGTTTTCAGGAAATATGACTCCTGATGCGACAATTTTTGATCCTTTTTTATTTTCTGTAGTAACAGGCTTGCACTAAAGGGAAGTTGTGAAAAGCATAGCCACAGCTTTCGCCAATCCTGCAGCTGTCAACTAGAAGACGAAATGTCAGTTGACTTTTGCGGTGAGAATTTTGGTGGGACCAGACGTCCTCGAATTTATCTACAATTGTTATTTTTTACTTTTAAAGGCACAAGAAACGTATCGAAAATTGCATGCTGGAGGTAAAACTGAACAGACTCTCGCAGATTTGCGAGATTTGCTATTACCATGTTGTTTAACTAAACTTTTATTTGATTATAAAAACGACCATCTGTTCTAGTTTATTACATTGGGGCAACTGACTGACGCTCAAAGTAGTCATGCATATTTTAATTCATCAACACTCTAGAACAATTTATATAACTCACTTACATTCTAACATACCTTCATGAATTTATAATTTTGACTTTTATTACCAGTTCGTATCTTATCATTTATTCGTTTTAACTATACCAGTTAAAATATTAGTTACATTTTATTTTATACATTTTCCTTTTCGGATCACTCTAAGTGCCTTTCTACTCTTTATAAATCTAATTTTATCCAAGCTTTTAGTTAACGTGTCAGCTGAATTTTTTTTTTTGATTCTATCTTAACAATATCAATTATTCCATTTTCATAATTCTCATTAATATAGTGATATTGCACTTCAATGTGCTTCGAGTTTTTTGCAAAATTACCGTATTTTGCTATTGCTCCTGAATTATCTTCATACATAGGTACAGGTTTAACAAAATTTATATCAAATGATTCAATTAATAAATTTCTGATGAACAATATCTCTGACACTGCTTTTGACATAGCGGTATAATCTGCAAAAGTTGAACATTTCGTTCGATTTATGGGTTTCCCAATAAATCAGATTCCCATATAATCTTATTACAAAACCTGTTGTTGATTTTCTATCTGTAGCATCACTTGCATAATCTGAATCTTCCATACAGTCAAAAATTTCGTTACATAAATTATCATAATAGGTTAATTTTAAATCCTTTGTTTTATATAAGTATTTCAGGACACGCAACGCATATTTAAAATGTGTTGGATTATAGCAACTCTGATATCTACTTAAATAATTAACGCTATATGATATAACTGACCTAGTGTCTATGCTAATATACAATAGCTCACCAATCAAATATTTCACCAACTCCACACCACTTTGCTCCTCGTACCAACCGAACTTATATCCAAGGTCAGGGCTTTCCTCCCATCCTTTGACGCGACTCCTTACCAAGAGAAGCCAATGGCTCTCCTCAATTTCTATTACAATCTTTATGTTTGCAAATAGACTTTCCCTTTTTTCCCTAAATGTCAGCTCCATAATTTCACATGATAAGAGGCTCTAAATTGCCGATTTCGTGAAATCTTCCCTACCCAAAATCCTTCTTCTAAACGAGACAGTCCTTAACCCTCAACACAAAGCCCCTGTGGAGAACTACCATGTGCTCCGTAATGACAGTGGCAGAGGTACTGCAATACTGTTTCGGGATGATTTAGTCATCCACCAAATCCATTATTAACAAAATAATTCCTCATGTACGCAAGCAACTCTCAACACAAAATGACCCAATGGAAACTCAGCCAAAATTCTCACTGGCTCCCTGTACCTCCCGTGCAATCTAGGTCCCCTGATCCCATTTATGCTTTACCAAATCCTCGCAACTTCTTCATCCCACGACTCAATTATACTCGGAGGACACCTTAATGCCAGACACGAACACTGAAGAAATTTCACAAGGAACACCAACGGGAATTTCCTATTCGAACGGCTCCATGCCGACGCCCTCCTCTTAGCATCCATAGCAAATCCTGGGGTCCATACGTTTCCCCTGATAATTTCATAATATCATCTGACCTTAACAATCCCACAATTTCTTTTACTTGCTCCACATTTAACTCCTTATCGGGTCATCATGTCCTCCATCTCACAACTATCCTCCTACCTTCTTGGTCGTCACCCTCATCCTAAAGTCGTTGTGTATGGGGATTTCAACCTACCATCCGTGGAATGGGACACTCATACAATTCCTTCTATTTCATCTGCAAATCATTTATCTATGCTGCTGTCTTCTTTTCTTTCCATTTGCTCTTGTGTTCAATTTAACCATATCCGTAACCCCAATGGACGTCTACTTGACCTTGTCCTTTCAAATATCCCAGCTCATCGTATATCTGTCTCTCAGGTTCTGTATCCTTATATCAAGCCTGACCTTCATCATCCTCCATTGTCTCTAGAACTAGCTATCGAACCCTTCCAACCTCCGAGAAATGCTACTGCTTTTCGGTTCAACTTTTTTAGAGCAAACTATCAGGAAATTAAAGCTGATATGGACTCTGTTGACTGGTATGCCTTTTTCTGCGGCCTTGACTGCGATAGTGCTTTGAGCGAATTCTACAGCTACTTGAATAATTTGATTGCTAAATTTACTCCACAGCGGGCACCTTGTAAGGCAAATATGAAGCCATGGATCACCCACAGAGTACTCTGTGCCTTAAAATCCAAAGATAGAGCGCACCGGCTCTTCAAACGAACTGGATCTGAACAAACCAGATCAGATTTCTGTAGGCTGAGATGTATTGCTAAAGGCGAAATAAAGATAGCCATGTCAAATTACTTCAGCAGTCTCGAGAGCTCCCTCATAACAAACAATGTCAAACCGTTTTGGTCCTACATCCGTTCCTTGAAATCGTCCTCTACTATTCCCTGTAATGTTACATGGAACAACACTGTAGCATCTACTCCACAGGATGTTTCAAACCTATTTGCCCAGTTCTTCTCCTCTACATTTTCACCTCATAACATAAGGTATTCATCCACCGATACATTCGAAGCAAGTCCAGTCTTAATTACATCCTATTCCACCAACTCTTCTGAGGTTGAAGCTCTAATCAATTCGCTAGATCCTAACGTCAGTCCCGGTCCAGATGGATTACCGAATATATTTGTTAAGTCACTCAGTTCCTCACTGTGTTTTCCTTTATCTCTCATTTTCAACCTTAGCCTTTGTTCTGGTATCTTTCCCACTTATTGGAAAGATGCCAATGTTGTCCCCATCTTTAGAAATGGTGATCCCTCAATTGTTTCTAATTATCGTCCAATATCTTTGCTCTCCTGTTTCCCTAAGCTGCTTGAACGCATTGTTCACAACAGACTTTCTGAATCAATGAGTTCAGTTATGAAACCGCAACAGCATGGGTTCCTGAAGGGCCGTTCCACTTCATCAAACTTAGCTGAATTTACAGACTACATTGCAAAAGCTCTGGATAAACAATGTCAAGTAGATGCCATCTTTACTGATTTCTCCAAAGCCTTTGATTCTGTGAATCATTATATTCTTGGACAAAAGCTATCCATGCTTGGTATATCTGGTTCTCTACTTTCCTGGATCACGTCCTATCTTTTCAATCGCTCGTGTTGTGTTAGTCTTTATGGAACACTGTCATCTCCTTTTTGCCCGTCTTCTGGTGTCCCTCAGGGGTCTATCCTTGGGCCTTTTCTTTTCCTACTGTTCATTAATGATCTTCCCTCTGTAATATCCTCTCCCTGCCTCCTTTATGCTGACGATTTCAAAGTGTTTCGAGTAATTAGGACTCTTGACGACTGTCAGCTTCTTCAAAATGACCTACTTAATCTCACTAGTTGGTGCACGACAAATGCTCTTTCTTTAAACGTATCCAAATGCTTTAAGATGAGTTTTACTCTTAAAGCGGTTACTTTAATGTACAACTATACTTTGTGTAATGTTGTTCTCTCTTCTGCGGACTCATGCAAGGACCTTGGTGTAATTTTTGACCCCAAGCTCAAATTCGATGTCCATATCCTATGTATAATTACTAGAGCATCGAAGGCTGCTGGGTTCGTTCTGCGACATCTCCAGAAATTTGAAAACATTGCTACTGCTGTCCGCTTATTTACCTGCCTTGTTCGCCCGCTTCTTGAATACTGTTCAGTTGTGTGGTCTCCTCGACATCAGTATTTAGTAACTTCACTAGAAAATGTCCAGCGAAAATTCACACGGTTTTGTTCTACAAATTCGATTTGCCCTACGAATCCTATGAGCGTCGATTATCTGTTCTTTCCATTCCTTCCTTGTCTTCTCGTAGAACATTGTTAGATCAATGTTTTCTATATAAACTATACAACCATCATATTTAATCCACTCTTAGAGAAGACCTGTACTTCAGACAGATTGCACGTCCTACGCGATCTAGTAGTCTTCTTGAGGTTCCATATGCCCGGACTGAGTTATACTTTCACTCAATAATGCCACGTATCATTAAAAAATATAATGATCTTGAGCTTGGTTCTTTCCCCCTTATCTTACTTTGTTTTTAAGAATAGACTTAAGGCTTTAATTATTATGAATTCCGTTTAATTTTTTAATTATACTTATTTTTAACTAAGTACATACGCTTTAGATTTAAGTCTGCTTATTTTTTAATCTATTTTGTAATTGGACTTCTTAGTCTGTTAAATGGATCTAAATAAATAAATAAATAAATAACTATTAGAACACGCACACCAGTTCCAACTTGCCCACTTGACTATAGACGATTTAAGTCCATAGACTGGCCAAACTTCAGAAAAGACCTCCCATCGAAAAATATTATTCTCTCGAATGCACAAATTGACTCTCATATATCGGCACTAACATCTGCAATTATAGAGTGTCTAGATAAGCATGCCCCTTCCAGAAACCACACCCCGCCCTATAAATATCTAGCTCAGGAGACTCTTCAATTAATGAAAACTCGGAAGCATATGCTCCAACGGCTTACATGTATTTATCATCAAAGCTTTACCTATTGAATGAAGAGTATTTAGAATTTATAACGCAAATAACAAGCTTTTCCGTGAAATCCAAAAACGCATATATCCGAAGTCAACAACTCCTATAAAAGCAGACAGATCACTGCGACCATCTTCAGATGTGTTTAAAACTAAAGTTCAACTCACAGGCTGTAAGAGTTTAAAAGTCCATATAGAGAAAGACGCTTTAAAGCGAGAGAATGAAGTCTTCACTGCACAACTGACAATACCGTTGCATGTGAAGGATACTTCAAGCAACTATATCATCACCGTGAGTCAAACAACACAGCTTTGAATAACAATGTTAAAGCAGAGGTTCTATTAGCGACTTAAAGGTACGAGGGATCTTATTTAACTGCATCTCCAGTTATAATAAATCATCAGCTCCACAACATTTAGTCTTCGCCGGATTTTTCACCTCGAAAACGGAAGCGGATGATCTCCTAAATGCCTTAAATAGCAAGCTATCTCAGGGCCTTGATGGCATCCCGAAGACTATCTTCTCCTTCTTGACGATACTATACAATAATAGTATTAATAATGGATATTTCCCAAAACCTTGGAAAGTCAGTAAACTAATCCTAATACCAAAGGTAAGTTGCGAAGCCAACATCAATAATTTTCGGCCAATTTTCCTTTTATTTAACAAGAATAAACCCCTTGAAAAGATTATTTTGTGAAACGTTATCAATTTTACTAATCCTCTGATCCCTGATTTTCAGTTTGTGTTTGAACGCGAACAATCTACGGAACACGAAATAATGTTATTGCACGATAGATTGACCTAAAATTTTTGGCGGAAAGAGTGCACAATGGCCTGTGCTTTAGACCTGAAAAAAGCCTTCAACTCAGTTTGGATCAACGATCTCAAGTATAAATTGTCAAATGTTATCCTGTCCGATCGTAATTCTTAAAATTCTATTTAGCTTGCTTTCGGATAGTACCTCCCAAATTGAACTGGGGAATCTCACTTGAAATCTTATCCCTATCAACTCAGGAGTCCCACAAGGCTCTATTCTCAGTCCCACCCTATTCAACTTTTTCCTTCACAATATCCCACGCCCGAACTGCTTGACCATCGATATAACAATGTATGCAGACGATATCCTCCTCACTGCCACCCATAGCCTCCCGACGATGGCCCAAACAAAGTTTCAGTCCTCTGTCGCAATTTCGCTCAATATCTAAAGGGTTGGCAGCTCGAAATAAATGCGAGCAAATCAGTGCTGATCTGCTTTAGAACTGCCAGCTGGAGAGGGCACCGCCTTGCTCGCCACTTGTGCAGCGGTTCTCGAGTTCAAATTATGTTGGTGAGAACGAGTTTATGTTTGGGTACTTCTGTTGAATTATCAGCCAGTATTGATTGAAAAATCAGGTAATAATCACATAGTTGAGCGTAATACTGAAGATATCACCTCGAATACTACGAGTATTACGGTGATGAAATGAGATTCACTAGCAAATGTCAACGCCAAGACTCGAATTAGACTAGCGTGAGTTATATAATTTTTTTTATTATATCAGATAAAGACCAAAAATACCCTGGCTCAGAAGAATCAGCTCCAATAGAATAATCAACTGATGCAACACAGCATTTATGTTTATCGTTTGTTCTTGGAAAATCATTTAAGGAAAGTCCTGGGTTAAGAAAACTTTCAGGCGGAAAATTAAATAGCAGTTTATCAAGAACCGCATTTTCTATTATGGGAAACGATAATCACAAAGCATCCTTATTTCTATTTGCCAAAGCATTCTTCGAATGCTGCATCCCCAACTGGGCTAAACATTAATCTGGATATACGAGTATGTGCATCAGGATCCTCCAGTCACTCGCATGTAACGTCAAAGATACCTGCAATGGAATAGCTATGCCCGAGATGGGGAATTTACACCACTCATGGGTTTGGGGTTTCACGCTAAGGATAATCCTGGTGAACTCCACCGTATACGGTCCCAAGCCCTGTTGAGAAAGGAGAAGGGATCCACTTGTTTCCCCTAAAACCAGCTTCCATGACTCCCCATCCTCAACTCCCCGAACAAATGGTAGTAAATGGTCTACTTCCCCAATGATGGAACACTAAGTCATGAGAAATTCCAATAACTGCAAATACACTTAAAACTCTACTACTAAATCCTACTTAAACCTCCTCTGTGGTGACGTAAGAGGGTAAAGGCTAGTCATCTGCGCCAGATAATGGAATCGAAAGTAATAACCATCCCGTCGGAATGGAAGTAGGGCAATGGGCTCGCCCCTGTAAAACCCTACACTGTTTCGAAACGTGCAACAGAGCCTTGGCATGGATTGGATGTACGGTAATGACCTTGCAACCAAAAAAGGACTATGAAGTTGGATCTTGGAGTTTCGCGCCACTGAACTAGCCTAGTGCTGTTAAAAAATTTTTACCAGGCCGGTCAATATGAATCAAAAGTACTGGCAATCCAGGAAACGAACTGGACTGGGAGCGATATTCAAGGCATGAGGTCGCATAAAATGTTCGAAATTGGGCGGAATGCTGGAAAACCAGAATTCACAGTGGCCTTCAGTGTAGATAGGGATTGCAGAGGAGTAGTGAATAAGATGATTAGAGTTACAAAAAGAAAATACTATGACAACCAATTCAGAATATTCGATATAAGTCTAGTGAGGAACTACACAAGACAAGCATAGAAACTAGTCAAAAGCCGGAAGCGAGGCTGTCAGCCCAAAATAAATGCTCTGTCGTGATGACATCGGCAACATAATCGCTGATGACAGTAGGATCAAGGAAATATGGGCATCATATTTCAGGAACCTCCTTCATCCTCCGCGTGGTTCCAAAATATTGGAGCTTGTCGATATTTCTGGAAAGCTTCCATTGTCCTCTCCATCTCTGGATGAGTTGTTTTTGACCAACAAAGCCCAAAAAAATGATAAAGTGCTGGGCATCGATGAGATTCTAGTGGAGCCAAATAAATATGGTGACAGCAGTCCATAAAGCTTTTCACAAGGTTATCCAGAACATTTGGCAACAAGAACATATACCGAACGAGTGGAGCCAATCAATTATATTCCATATCTACAAAAAAGGTGATAAGGCACGGTGCGAAAACTATAGAGGCATATCACTACTTTGTATGGCATACAAAATATTTTCAAAAATCTTAGAAAATAAAACCGGATCATACGCTAACAGTATTACTGGGGAGTGCCAAGGTGGCTTTAGATCAGATAGATTGATGATAGACCAATTGTTCACCGTCAAGCAGATACTTGAGAAACACTGGGAGTTCAACGTAAACATACACTACATTTGCTTGATTTTAAGCAAACATGCGACAGTATTGATCGTAACGTACTGTACCAAATAATACTTTGCTTTGGTATTCCAACCAAATTAGTCCATCTTCCTCAAATGACAATGATGTCGACTACCTCTAGAGTCCGCATCAATAACCAACTCACAGACGCCATCGACACAATTATCGGACTAAAGCAGGGAGATGGGCTCGCGCCAGAGTAATTGAGTGATCTGACATTCTACGATCCAATGCCATAGTCCTTTTTGTGTTTGGGAGGTCGTCGCTGTGAGTTCAAAAGATTTCAAAGCCCGTCTGCAGGTTTCGAAACATTGTAGGGTTTTCCAGGGACGGGGAGCTAGCCGGCCGCCCAACCATCACTCCAGTGGCGTGGTTATTACTTCGATTCCATTATCAGGTGCCTTCACCCTCTTACGTCCCCACAAGGCAGGTATAAGTAGGACTTAGTAGCAGAGTTGTAGCACCATTTACAGTTTTTAGCATTTCTCGGCATTTAATGTCTAAATGCTCTCGGGGTCGCACATTGGGCTTACTCAATGTGCGACCCCGAGAGCATTTACTACCATTTAGTTGGGGCGTTTGGGATGAGAGATCATGGAAGCTGTGGGTTGGGGAAAAAAGGCGTTCCTTTCTCCTTTCTCAAATAGGCTTGGGACCACCTATGGTTGAGTCGAGGGAAAAAAACAAAAAGAAACACAAACACCCAAAATATCACACTTGGCGAATACACTATCCAAAATGTGCTCAAATTTATATATTTAGACACCACAATAACGAAACTGGAGGAAACCAATGGCTAATTCACTACAACTATGAGCTGTATGAAATTTTTGACAATCCAGAGGTCTCAACGATTGTAAGTCTGCGGAAGCTGAAATGGGCTGGCCATTTGTATCGTATGGACGAACAACATATGCAACAGGTACCTAAAGGTATTCGTTAGGAAGGGTGAAACTGAAGAAAAGCTCGTCTGACTCGGTAGACGGAAACAGTTCATCATTGCTCGAATTTCAAAATTGGAGGACGTGGTCAATGGGCCGAGATAGTTGGGGGCCCCATTGCAAGAAGCGAAGGCCCAAAGGGGGCTGTAGCGCTCCTAAGAAGAAGATAATCATAGTGGTTCATATTATAAATGTGTAAATATTCGGCGCAATCAAAATATTGGCTTAATCGTTTTAGAATTTCTACTATTGCTAGAGCACAACCGGATTTCGAATAAAATTGCTGAGTTAAATCGATTTTGGGATGATAAACCGTTATTCTAGGAAGTGTTTAGAATCAATAAGGCCCAGTTTCAATACATAACATACTATGAATAGAATATTAACTTTTATGGCATACCAAAAATAATGAAAAAAGAACTAAATTATAGAAACTATCCGGCAGAAAATGCGAATGATTATTATTCTTGAAATAGCCAAGAGTTTCAACATTCACCATTTCGGTATTTCCATAACCACATCTTTGCATTGTTGCAGACAGTTCTGAAACACGGAAAATACTACACAATCAGATTAATGTATTTGACAGGAAACCAGCTGTTTTGACTAACAAGTATAAGTGTAGCTCATTTTTGCGAGGCTTGAGTACACAAGAAGCAAAACAAACCGATGACATAAAGAACTGTCACTTAACGCACTTTAGCCCATTCAGCCGTAGTTGGTTTACTCCCCACCAGAGTTTCCGTGGTACGGAATCAATTTTGACTACCTCGATGAGCGAGAAAACTACTTCTAAGAGATGGCTGAGCCCGAGGTAAAATTTTTCGGTGGAGAAATTTGGTTGTTAAGCATGATGAAAGTTCATGGAGTTAGAGGTGAAAAGTTGAACGAAAAGTTGAAAAATTGGACGATAGAATAACAGAAACCAAAGTTGAAATGGTGCAGCGAAATTGATTCGATAGGAGCAGTCAGCGTCGGAAATCTGAAAGAAATGAGATCTAATTGAAACTTATCGAATTAATCGGCAACAAACTAAGGAAAGAATAAGGTGATTTAGGAAAATTTTGACGTAATTTTTGAATTATAACCATACAGAAATTAATCCTATAGTTTAACAGTAAAGTAAATGTTGTTTGACGTGAAAAATTGGTTCAACTGTCAATTATTACATAAATTGTTGAAAAACCTTTAATTTTCAGCTTTTATAAGTAGTTTAGCTTGAGTGATAGATATCTCAAGCGTTGTAAGCATAGATATAGAGAGTACTGGATCTGCAACCGGTCGCAAGAGCCGAAGCAATTAGCAACCTTCGCTAAAATTGTGTGAAGTTGAGGTTTGAAATGATATGCTTTTGTTTTTGCACTTAATTCACTCCGAAACACATTCACGTTTACAAAGTTTTTAATTTTGAAGATCGCGTGTACGAAATCGGCACTTTTGTTCACTGTTTTTACTAAAAACTTACGAATTTTCTATTGGCTTTGACACATGAGTTTTCTTGCCGTTTTCTCGCCTCTACGAATTTCTTTTGCTTTGACTTCTAGTTTTCTGTGAGAGTCGAAGGCGCAATCGTGTGCACGTAAAATGAAATTTGTCAGCGTGCGCGGGTGTCTTCTGAGGAGAGGAAAGAAAAACCTGTCTGGAAACAAAGGGGAAGGAGAAGCAGAGGGAATCATATAGTTTCGAGAGTATAAGTTATTTATAACTTATTTATGTGGTAAATTTGCTTCCCACATGGGCGAGTACACAGATGCTCGTTGCTTGTCCATTTATTTATATGTCTTTGGTTGTAAGTCAATCAAGAGTGGTGGTATATGGGCAGCAAATCACCTTTCTTTTACGAGGGGTGTTGGTGTTGAAATAGCCGCTTGCATTATTGCGCTTAGAAAAAATGATTTAAGAAGGGAATTAGTTTACCCGAGTGCGTAATTTTTAATTGAAGTGCTAGTGTATGACGAGATTTTCCCCAGCTGGTAAAAGTTAGTATTGGAAATTCTTCTGGTAGACCGCAGACCCGCTGGTGGCTTGAGGGGATCCAAGACAAACGAGTTGGTGCCCATGCCCGTTTTAGTCAAGTGAAGTCAGGGCCCACAGGATCTCCACTGGGGTAAACCAATTAATGGTCGTAGCAAAATCTCAAATTACTACAAAGAGACAACATTGAAGACCACCAAAGCTACAGAAATTCATGAAACAGCTGTGAAATAACTATAAAGCAATACAACTCATATGATATCTTGGGATAGAAAATTGACTAAGTGACGGCCATCACCAACATCTAGAACCTAGAATAATTTTAATCGATGCCAATAATTGGATGGTCTAACTTACATTCAATGAATGCCTTATTCCACCAATGTACTGGAACATTGGAAAATTATCTCTATAAAACAGAAAGATTTGGTAAGGTAAACTGAAGTAGCTCTAGCGGTTACTTCAAGGCAAGTTTCTGACGAATCCTCATTTAGTGCGTTATCAAGTATATAAAATAAACTGAACCAAGCTCTATGTTAACCAGTCAAACAATAAATAGTTTACTTACCGTTACTTAAATTCTGAACTTTTAAATGCAATAAATTTTGAAAACTCTTGAATGAATCAAGCGTGTAATGATGCGAATGTAATTAAAAACATCAGGATTGCTGAAAACTTAATAATTTAAAATAAAATAAAATTATCTTCTTAAACTTATTCTTTTTATGGTACTGAAAATCAATTTTAAATACCCTACTAAAATTGGTACTTGTCTATCCGGCTGTCTGTCCAACCGCTCATGTGTCACAGCAAGTTTTCCCGTAAACCAAGTGGATCGAGTGATGAACGTTTGTACGTAGCTTAAAAGTTCTAGTACAAATAATATTGTGCAAGGGCTTTAAGGCCACTTCCCCATCTAGGGTGGGTAATCATATCAAATGTAAGGTCTTGATGCGAACTTCTTAAATAGATCTTAAACTAAACACACTTGCATTGGAGTGTGCTGGGTGAGAGGAAACGTACGAAAAATTTGTCCCCTCCTCCCCTTTTGACTGGTCATTCTTGGGCACAAAAATCTGAAAAAAATCATCAAAGTAGGTCTTTATGAGTGCATGGCCAAAAAAAACCACAGAAGCTAAAATTCGACCAGGTTTAAATCCACCGAAAACTTGAATCTAGATTTCATGGTATCAAATGCATATTTACTGAAAATTTCAAAAAAATCGAGCCATAAATACGTGGGTCATTCAACAAGTACTAAGCCTCACCACCCGATGGCGCAGCTATTACAAAAGAGTTTTACCATCGTGTAGTACATATTTTTTGTAGCCTGCTGTCAAAGTTTCAGTCAATTCCCTTCATTAGTTTTGTTCTGATAGCCTTTGAAAGCGAGCGTGTCGGTCGGTTGTACAAAAATGGAAAAAGAACAATATCGTTCAGTGGTTAGATTCTTGTTTTTGGAAGGGAAATCGCGCAGCGTAATCAAAGATCGCTTGGATGCTGTGTGCTGTGCTTCTCCTCCGATGGTGACCGTCAAGAATTGGTTCAACGAGTTATTCGTGGCCGCACGTCGATTTTGATGAGCCACGCCCAGGTGCTCCGAAAACGGCTGCTACGGAGGAAAACGTTCAAAAATCCACAATCTCGTGTTGGCAGACTGTCAATTGAAGGTTCGCGAGATAGTTGAGACTGTGGGCGTTGCAGAAAGAACGGCGTATCATATTCTACACGAAGAACTGGGCATGAAAAAGCTGTCGGTGCGATGGGTGCCGCGTTTGCTCACACCGGAAAATAAACGCAACCGTTAGACCACATCGGCGACGTGTTTGGCGCTGTTTTAGCGCAATCCGGCGGAGTTCTCGCTTCGTTTCGTGACCTTTGACGATTCACTGGTACACACCAGAGACCAAGGAACAGTCGAACAGTGGACTTCACCCGGCGAACGTGCTCCGAAGAAGGCGAGAAAAGGCCAGAAAGGTGATGGCCACCGTTTTCTGGGATTCACAAGGTGTGATCCACATCGATTACCTCGAGAAGGGTAAAACAATCACGGGGTGCTACTATGCAGACTTATTGGGCCGATTTGACGTCAAATTGAAGAAAAAGTGGCCCCACTTGGCGAAGAAAAAAGTGGTGTTCCACCACGACAACACACCGGCTCACACCGTCGCCATAGCCATATTGGTTGAATTGCGCTACGACTTGCTGCCCCATCCACCGTACCCTCCAGATTTGGCGCCCTGTGACTACTTTATGTTTCCAAGCCTGAAAAAATCACTCGCCGGGAATAGATCTGGGTCGAATGAGGAGGCCATCGCCACCACGGAGGCCTATTTTGCAGCCTTCGAGAAAATGTATTTTTTGGACGGGTTGAAAAAGTTAGAGCATCGCTGGGCCAAGTGTATCGAGCTTGAAGGAGATTGTGTGGAAAAATAGATAGCCACCTTTCCAAAATTTTCGTTTTTTTTTCAGTAGACTAAGTACTTGTTGAATGACCCTCGAAGCTTTGTTACAGACGATTGACAATTTATCAATTAGAGCAACTACAACAGTTGATACTGTGTAGATACATGGTCGCAAAGGGCCCAAGCACTACAGATGTGTAAGGATTTGCATAGCTGCGACAGTAAGCATCTCAAAAGAGCACGTGGGTCATACATTGTGTGAAATTTGGGCATGACAAAGCTGTTGTCGCGATGGGTGTCGCGTTTGCCTACTCCAGGCAACAACGCAACCGTAAGACCACTTCAGAGCAGCATTTGACGCTGTTTAAGTACAATCCTAAAGACTGCCTGCATCGTGTTGTGACCGCTGACAAAATATGGCTCCACTGATATACTCCAGAAACCACGGAGTGGTCGGAAGAGTGGACTTCACCCGCCGAATGTGCTCCGAAGACTGTTTTATCGGCCTAAAAGCTGATGGCAACCATTTTCTGGGATTCACAATGTATGATCTGCATCGACTACCTGTAGAAGGGCAAAACGGCCACAGGGCTCTACTATGCTAAATTATTGGGCCAATTCAAAGCCGAATGGCAGTAAAAACGGCCGCGTTTGGTGATGAAAAAAGAAGCTTGTCCACCATGACAGCGCACTGGCTCACACCTTCGCCATCTCCACAGCCAAATCGGGCTACGAGCTACTACCCCATCTACGGTATTCTCCGGATTTGGCTCCGCGCGACTTGTTCTTGTTTCCAAACTTGAAAAAGTCACTCGTTGGGCAGAAATATGAGTCCAATGAGGAGCTTATCACTACTTTGCAGACCTCGAGAAAACGCATTTTTCCTTTCGGGCCTGAGGAAGCTTAAATCTATCACTTGAAACAGCAAGTGATAGATTTAAGCATCTTTAAAGCAAAACTAGAATCTTGGATTTTTACCATGTTAGATTTATTTATATATTGAATGTATACTCACACTAGCTCTTGAATCATGCCGTTTAGCATAAGCAACATAATTTTATCTTCCTAAAAAAATAAAATCAATATTATATAAAACGTTTTAATGATTGAAGAGGTGGTCGGATAGTTTTTGTTTCTCGGAAATTGTGGCTTAGATACTGAATCATTCAGGGCCTTCCTCAACATTTTTTGCCTAATATCCTCAGAATATTTACCAGGCTATATGTAAAAAATTCAAGAGAGAAATTTCTTGGAATGGTTATCCATCCAAATACTTCTTAGATAAGTAATCTGATAAGCCCAGTCAAATCTTTATTTTTCCTTATTTCTCGCCTGAGGTAATACTTCACACCGAAATTTTTGTTGCTCCTTTTTTCCACGTAAGTTCCTCACTAGGAATTTTATGTTAACCATTTAGCGATTTCCGATGATTTCATCACATTTGAGTTGAGGACAGTGTTGTGAAGTGAAGTTTCCACTAGCAAAAACGATACGTACTTATATTTTGTTGTCTTATCTAGAATAAATATTTAACGTAGCATTGGTGAGAGAAACCTAGTGAAGAATACGAAACATGTACGTCCGTTAAATGCAAAGATTACGTCTTATCGCATTTACATACGTGGAGATAAAAACAAGCGTTTTTCTTGTGCCAGAAAATAACCGAGCCAGCAAAGCGGTAGGCAAAGCTGTAAGCAGACAAGGCACAGAAAGGTCGCCTTAATCAAAGAAACATTTTCCTGGAGGTATTTACTCATGTGTATGACGCGAGTTCTACAATCGAGCCAAGCAAATGAATATGAACCTTCATATGAAATTGTTTGGACAGCGCTAGATTTTATATTGTCTCTGCTTTGAGGGAAAATAAATTCATTTAGCGGAGATTTCCACAAAAATAATATCTTTTCAAAAAGATACGAGTATGAATGAGTTCTACGATCCAGATGACATTTTTATGGGGTCGGTGGTATCCGATTTTGGACTGATGGAACCATAGTTTTAATTTTTCAAAAAGGATAGAAAATTCATTGGGCATAATAATCCAAGTTCAACTTATTGGGAAAAGATAACTCAATTTAAAAGAATTAAAATAGTTAATGAAAATTACTATTAAAAAGTTGGGTTACGAATTAGAGTTTTGTGAGGAGTGAGTATCTTATTTAGGACCGAGCAATTAGTAAGCAACTAGGCTTGTTGATAGGCGAATTTCAAAATTGTGGGTAAAGAAGTAATGCTGTTATTGTGAGGCAAGCATGTATGTAGCAAGTGCAGATTAGAAACTCCTAAAATTTTAAGAAGGACCAAAATATAATTTCAACTTAAAGCTCTTTATTTAGTCATGCCTTGTGTTTTCCCAAACAGGGCCGTCGAGAGAAAATCTGGGCCCGGGGGTAAATAATTATGGGCCCTAAACCCCCTCCGCCCACATGAAACACAACTATACAATATGTACATGCTGATTCTATGAAGAAAAGGGTTATAAAATCTTCGGCAAATTGTTTTTGAAACAAATTGTTTCCATAATAGGCTATGTATATCAATATAAGTTGGTATATCGAAGTATTGAATAGAAATATAGAAAGCAAGTAGTGCACTTTTTGGAGTTAAGAGTTTTAGTGTAGTCAAGTTAACATATTTAATTATTAATTATAATTGTAAATTCGCTTTTCTCGTTTTATTGGCTACAAAATTTCTTATCACAGTACTAAAACCCAACTCCCTAGCTAATGGGGCCTCGATGCAAAGAGTACCAAGTGCTGAAACGCATTTGTGAAGAGCATGATCGATGAAATTTTTAATGCGAGCAAAAACACTAAATGAACGTTCAGCACTGACGACAGTAACAAGTATAGCGCAAAATATGGGGAGGGCAACGCACACATTCGGAAAATTCGTCTCCAGATTTCGAACAAAGATCGCATTTAGCAATGTAAAGGGTGATAACTCTTCTTTGAAGTTGCCTTTGAATACGTGTTTCAGATGGATCATACAAAATTTTTTTATTGGTGAATAAGACCTACGGGCCCCTTTAGGAAGGCCGGGCCCGGGAGGATTCCCCCCGTCTCCCCCCCTCTCGACAGCCCTGTTCCCAAAAACAAAACCTTTGAGGTGTAGGGTTATGTGGAGCTAGTGCGATTTAGCACTTTTGCTCCATTTCTATCTGTGGATATTTTTGTATCCAACTGGCCTATAGCAAATAATCTAACTAGTTTCTGTCTGTCCTATATTACAATGTTATTGACTTGAGATTAGGGTAGGTGAGCTTCTGCTCGTTATTGGTTGATCTTAGGGGATCCAGGGTACTATGAGGGTGTTCATCTATCCTGTCGAATACCTTTAGTGCGCGGTCTAGTATATATTTGTCAATAGTGTCTACATAGTTTGAGGTCTTTGTGAATGTAAATGTTTCTAATGTACCAGGGGGCTCTGCAGCCATAGAGAAGAGTGGGTCTGGTAACTTGTTTGTAGATGAGGAGTTTATTTTTCACGTTCAGTTTTCCTGATCTTAAGATGGGGTGTAAGGGGGATAAGATACCTAAACAGTGTTGTCTCTTGTCACGTATGTGGTCAGCCGATGTACAGTCCATGTTCAAAATATTAGGAACACTCAGCAGTTTTATGACTTTTTCAAATTTTCGTTTGTGATGTCATAAATATTGGGATTTCGAGAATGTTTTCATTTTATAATTATGCTTCTAAGTATTCCGAAGAGGTTTTATGCGCTATGGAAAATTCCGGTCATCTAAAATTCTTTCAAGTAATAGTTTTTTACCTGAACATGCTAGCGGCTATTATCACATTAAAAGTAATTCTTATGTAAATCAGACAGAAAGTTAGTTGTCCACTAGTATTTGTGTTTATTTTGTGAAAAGTGTTTGGAGGTAAAAGTGATTGCTTTGTGAAAGCAAAAGATTTTGACTGTATTTGTCATTAATTAGATATCTGAATCGTTGCGCGTATTTTATTACAAAGTTGGATAGCAAAGCAACATGGGAAAGTGTAAAGATATAGTTTTGGAACAAAAAGCATCGACACCTGCGTTTCTAATGACAACCAACTTTTCTTTTCGTCTAATCGCACGAATGGAGAAGGTTTCCCCTCAAAAGGTGATGCGAATCAGTAAGATCACGATTGAGAGTTCTTTGCAATCTGCCAGAAAACGAAAGAATTCTGGCCGGAAAAAGAGTACAACGACTCCAACCGACCGAAGAATTCTACAGATAGCCTGTGAAAACCGTTTTTCATCCGTACAAAATTTGCATTAGGTTCTGAAAGCCGAAGGAATATTTATATCGCGGATGACATTCAGGAGTCACTTAAGAGAAGCGAATTTATATGCCAGGCGACCGAAATGAACGGAAAAAATACGAAAACCTCGATTCGAATTTGCAAGGAATCTTCAACATTATTCCTCTGAAGACTTCCGAAAGGTAATTATCATATTTTAATAATTTTCTGCTATTTTCATGGCTTTAGAGCAACATTTTCGAATTTTGATTTTTTTCCCTCATTTTTCAGATTGTATCTTGTCACGGACAAACTCCTACCAAACCTCAGCACTTGCCTCTGCAACAAGTTCACAAGTTGTACGGAAAAAAATGAATCACCCGAGCCAAGTTACTATTGCAAACTTTGTAAATAGAAATATGTTGTAATCATTAATAACAATAACAGTGAACATAGTATGTAGTTAAGATAGGATGATAGTTGAACAAGAAATGCCCGGAATAATGGCTCTGCGAAAGCGCGCCTCCGAAGATAAACCGCCGAAAAACGCCCGAACCGTTGCCGGTACACATATCAATGCTCATACTGCAATTTTAATCGAGACTTTGGTTGAATTAGGTGCTATGATTCGATGGGCGGCCTGTAATATGTACTCGACACAGAATGAAGTTGTTGCGGCATTGACTGAAGCAGATTATCCGATATTCGCATGGCGTGGTGAGATCGAAGGGGATTTTTGGTGATGCAACGAAAAATTTTTATGCTGAAAATTGGCAACCAAATATGATTTTGCACGATGGAGGCGATGCAACACAGTTAATGTTAAAGAAATATCCAGCCATGTTTAAAATGGTTAAAGGCATGGTAGAGGAAAGTGTCACTGGAGTACATAGACTGTACCAGCTACCAGGATCTGAGAAGTTAACAGTTCTAGCAATGAATGTAATGGATTCCATCACTAAAATAAAATTTGATAATGTATATAGCTGCAAAGAGTCTATTATTGATAGGTTAAAGCGTTCAACAGACGCTATGTTTGGCGGGAAGCAAGTAGTCATTTGCGGATATGGTGAAGTTCGAAAAGGATGTGCCCAAACATTGGAACATGCACCGTATATATTGCTGAAATTGACCCTACCTGCGCTGTTCAGGCTAGCATGGATGGTTTTCGTGTGGCGAAATATTGTAATTCGTGATCATATGGACAAATCAAGAATGGGTGTGTAGTCGGCAACATAGGACACTCGAATACCGCAATCGATGTGAATAGTTTACCGACTCCAGTTCGATTGCAAGTAGACCAAATTGGTTAGCCGGATGTCAAACCAATCATCTTATTGGCTGAATGACGATTGGTGAATTTATCGTGCTCAAGTACCCCATCGTTTGTTGCTTCGGTAACATCTACTACACAGGCTCTGGCATTGATAGAATCATTCAATGGATAGAATTATTCAATGGATGGACGATTACATACCACGCTTACATCTTCCTACATTTGATATCATCAACTCCTGGAGAAAAAAAAACATAAACAAACGGAAGACACTTGACGTCTCAATCAGGCACGGCCACCAACATTGAAAATAAGAACAACTTAGTAAAAAAATACAGGGAAAATCTCGCAGCAAAGAAGGTTGGAGCCACGGATATCTGAAGATCCGAAGGGTCAATGGTGGTACTAGAACCCACGAGTCCAAGAAGTCGCGGCCAACTTCACCGAAGGGTTTTTTCAACGGGGCGAAAAATCCTATCCAAGGGGAGGCTGGACCGTATACTGAGTGAGGAGCTCTCTTTCTTGTTTTTGAGCACGTGTGGGAAGGTCGCATCATCGAACGAGGGAAGAAATCGCTGATAACGATTCTCGAGATGGCTTCTGTTTTTTTTTTTTTGAACCCGAGTGCAAGGAACGAACGTGGCTGTCTCCGAAACAATTACTCCAGATATTCTTTCAGGAAGGAAAAAAAACATAGAGCTGTCACGAATTGGAGGTGATTTTTTTATCGGAATACACGCGGCTAGCGGGAGTCGAGCAACGGGACAAAATCGAAGCGGAAATTTTATCGGGGGCCTTCGTCGTCGAGTTAATTGAGTTAAAGTAAATATAATGAAAGAGTTAAGAAAAAATTTCATTGAGATTGTTTGAAATGAGAATCATAGCTTATGAATAATAGTTATACTTGGACGTTCAGTGAATCGGATTTACTTTTGTTTCTTTTCTTCCAATCAAGAAACCGCTAGAAGTGAAGTGTGGCACTTGGTCCGGGAGAGAATGTAAAAATTGTATGGTGCTAATTTTCTGCGCCAATATTCTGCAAGTGCTGGGGAATATTAAGTCTTTTGTTTGGTTTCGAATCCCAGCCCCCGGTGATGGTAATTTTTCGTGAATTAGGACTTAGGGTAGATAGATTACGGGATTGTCGAGGGAGTTTGTTAGGTGGGTTGTCCTCCTCTCCTAGTTTGGTACACAGATAAAGGCAGTGATCGTTTTCCCGAAAAATGAAGACTCCGGCATGAGCCAAGCTCGTCTCAAGGCTTGGGGGACAAATTTACGGGTAGACGAATGGTGCCCACGCCCGTCTCCGACGGAGCAACCCGGGACCCCAAATGCCCCCGGCTAGAGTCAGCATGGATAATCTTCTCGGGGCAGTTTTACCTCCTAGATTGTTAGGAGGCGAATGTAGGTTAGAAGTGGTAACAGAAAGTCACCAGTTTGTTCGGAGAAGGCCACATGAGCGATAAAATGAAGCTTGTGTTATGAGGATCGGCAAGCATCCACCAGCCATTATGATATGTTCTTGCATTTCAGCAGGTGGATTTGGACGGTTATATTTTGTCATGTCATGAAAGACATATTAATTCCGTATTTCAATTTTTTGGATATTTCAAGAACCTCCTTAATCCTCCACACAGCTCCAGATCATCGGAGCCTATAGATGTCTGTGGAGAGCTTCCATTGGCCCCACCAACAATGGATGAAGTTTGTTCCATCATCAAAGCCCAAAAGAAAAATAAAGCGCCGGGCATCGATGAGATTTTAGTGGAGCTCATCAAATATAGTGGCAGCAGTGTTCATCAAGCTATGCACACAGTCATCCAGCACATTGGGCAATAAGAACATATGCTGAAAAGTGGAGCCAGTTAATTATATTCCCTTTCCACAAAAAAGGTGACAAGCTACAGCGCGAAAATTATAGAGGCATATTGCTACTTTGTACAACGTACAAAATATTTTCAAAAATCCTAGAAAATAAAATCGGATCAAACGGGAGCATCAAGGTGGTTTTAGATCAGGTAGATCGACAACAGACCAATTGTTCAAAGTCAAGCAGGTACTTGAAAAATGCTGGAAGTTCAACATAGACGTTCCTTAACTTAAAGCAAGCGTACGACTGTATTAATCGTATCGTGCTGTACCAAATAATGTTTTGCTTTGGCATCCAAGCCAAATCAGTCAGTCTTACTAAAATTACAATGATGTCGACGACCTCCCAAGTGCGCATCAATAACCAACTCACCGATGCCTTTGACACAAATATCGGACTGAAACAGGGAGATCGGCTGGCCCCATTGCTATTCAATTTTGCTCTGGAGTACGTGAGAAGGAAGCAACCTGTCGATAAACCAGGTACATTACTATACAAGTCGAGCGAAGTAGTAGCCTATGCGGGCAACATCAATATTCTATCACGATCATTAACAACTGTCAAAGAACTTTTCCTGAAACTCGACAGCGAATCAAAACTACTAGGGCTACAAATCAACGAAAGAAAAACAAAGCTCATTGATGCAGTCGAGGAAAAATACCTCAAGACACAAAATATTACACTTGGCGAATATGGTATTGAAAATATTGGCGAACTTGTGCATCTGGGTCCTAAAATAACAGAGACGCATGATGAAAAAGACAAAATACGCCGAAGAATACAGCTCGCAAATAAAATATTTTAATCAGTTTTGATGAATTTGAAGATCAGCTGCATACACAGGAAAACAAAGCTCCAAGTATGCAAACCTGTGATAAGACCTGTGTTATGCTATGAGTGTGAAAAATGGATCCTCGATTAACGAAGACAGTTCATCGCTGCATGGCTTTCAAAATTTGAGGACGCTGTCAATGGACCGAGACAGTTGGAGACGCTATTTGCAGGAAGCAACGGGTGCTATGCAAAAGAAGAAGAAGTAGAACCTGCACCGCCTTTATGCGTGATGGTGCTCCATGTCATCGTGCCCAGTACATGTGAAATATATTTGATGACGTCAGTATCTCTGTTCTTCCATGGCCGGGCAATTCCCCCGACCTGAATCCTATTGAAGATATATGGAGCCTCTTGAAATCGGAAGTTTATGCTTCTACTAATCCCACTGCAGATAAATTAAAGGAAAATATTTGTAATAGATGGGAAAACAGTGACATAATAAAGGACATGATCTAAAAGTGCTTCGACAGAATACCCTCTTGAATAAAAGCGGTTATTAAAGCTACGGTTGATCCTACGAAATATTGGTATTTAGACGGAGGTTGTATTTTATTGTTATTAATAAATAGTCAAGGAATAACAGAACATTTTTTAAATATTTTAAATGTCGTTTTAAAAAAGAGTTTTCAGAGCAAAAGCATAAATTTCAACAAAAATCTTAGTGTTCCTGATTTTTTTATCAGAGACTGTAAGTTTATTATCAAATTTTAGTCCTAGGTATCGTGCTGTCCTATTCCAAAGTACTGAGTTTGAGTCGATTTTTAGTTCAAAACGTTGTTGTCATCGTCTTCTTAGGACAAAAATAGCTTGTATCTTGTCAATACAGCCCAAAAGATTTTCGGTAGATTGTTGCAGACTCAAAGATATGGCTTCTGCTTATCGCAAGGTGTAAAATATGCAATTATCGCCCACATACAAGGAATTTTGAGCGCTATTAGGCAGGCGTAGGAGGTCCACAGTGATTAGAGTGCAGTAATGGGTGGAACTCCAGCTTGAATTGATCGCATGTTGGATAGTATATTATCAATTTTTACGCAAAAAGATCTGCCCTGAATTGATAATTTTTATCAAAGGTAGTTGAATGGAAAATAAATGCATTTTAAAAATTAGCCCTGCATGCCAGACTTGGTCAAAGGCTTTTGCTATGTCGATTCAACCCATTTCTGATATGTTGGACCATCCTTGTTAGCTGGAGTTCGGTGGAGTGTTCAGCTAAAAAGCCATATTCCTCATCTGGTATAATTTTATTGTTCTCAATCTATTTGGACCATCGAGTTAAATTTGCCTTTTCTGTGAGTTTAGAGAGAGAGAGAGAGACAAGACAGTCGACTTATAGGGGAAAGTAAGATCCTTATCTGGTTTTGGGATGGCGATTATAATTGCCGTTTTCCACGACTTGGGGAATGTGCGCAGGCAAATGATGGTTCTGATGATGTCCACCAGGGCTTCCAGAATATTGTCTGGTAGCCATTTCAGCATGGTGTTTGTCAAAGAATCTGGGCCTGTGGATTTCCGTTTGTCGAGCATGCCTATCATGCCTTTAAATTCCAGCAAGTCTAGTGGATGGATTTCGTTAGTGCCTGTCGTCTGGAAAGCTTGTAGTCTTTGCACAGAGGACTCAATTTCATCTTTAAACTCAGGACTCTCCTCAGGGGAATTATACTCATGGAATTGCAGTTCAAGAGCATCTGCAAAGGTTTCGGATTTTCCGTTGCTGTCATATTTGAAGCCATTTGGTCCGTGAATGGGGGGATATTTAGTTTGTTTTTCAACATAAAATATTTTAAGAGGCAACAAAAGTTATTATCACCAGGTTTGAGGCTTTGCAAAAATCCTTCCCAAATGATGTTGCAAAATTCGTGAATCTGATCACGTATTTTGTTTGTTAAGCGGTTGGCTTTGGTTTTTAGCCTAGGGTCACTCGTGTTGCTAGCTTGTCTCCATAGTTGATTCCTCTTCCTTATCAGGAGCCTAATATCTTGAGAAAGTTCAAAGAGGTTTTGTTCCCTTACCGGAGCTTGGGCTTTATTATTTTCCTTGGTAAGTAGGATTTTGCTGGTAAGTTGTTCTATGCTTTCATCGACATCACTCACTGAAATTTACCAGCTGGATTAGGCTTTCTGAGGCCATAATATTTCTAACAGCTTGCCAATTTGTAATGCTCGCAACTTTAAGAGGCTCATCTTTGAAGATTTGTGGTCAGAAGAGAGATCATCGAGTATCGTTGTATGGATATTGTGGTGAAAATCTCGTGAGATACCAAAGACTAGGATGCTGCCAGAAGCTCGGCCAAAGTGCGTTGGTTCACTTGGCATATGTAGTCTTCCATCTTTGGCTGTGCTGAATCTGTCGAGCTCAGTCCCAGTTCAATTGCTGCTCACAGCACCCCAGGAATAGGCATTGAAATCACTTTCCACAAGGAGTGGGCCTTTCAGTTTGAAGAGGGAGCTTAGACCTTGATTGAAAGTCTCACTTTGAGGGGGGTTTTACAGTGACATGACTACAAATTTAAACGAGTTCATTTTTATTTTAATTACTGTTGCCTCTACGCGTTGTAGTTGTGGGATTTGGATCAGGTAGTGATTCACATTTCTTCTCACAAGAATGGCAGTTCCGCCTCCCCTTCCTGTCAGTCTATCATTTCTGTATAGATAATAGCTAGGGAAGCGGAGATAAGTTCCCGGCTTCAAAAAGGTTCACTGGAGGAGAATCATATAAGATACTCTAAAAAGTATTGTCTTTTTTGTCAATAGATTGTGTTCATTGTCATATATTGGGCAATACTAATCAGATTGAGTCAAACTGACATGTGTTTGAATGGTGGCACTCCAGTTTATAATTTTCATATGTACAGTTTTGTATTTCGTCATTCGTGTCAAAAGTTGTATACATTAAAAATGAGTGAAATTTCTGATAAAAAAAACTTTTTTTTACAATATCACAGGTGAGAATGCATCGCAGGCTTGTGAAAAAATTTGTGGTGTCTACGGTCAAGATACTTTATCAAAAGCCACAGCCAAAAAAATGGTTCGCTCGCTTTTGTTCTGGAAATTTTGATGTCAAAGATGCACCTCGCTCAGGTCGCCCAGTCGATGAAAACTTACAAAAAATTGAAGAAGACCGACACATAAGCAGCCATGACATTGCAAAGGAACTGAATATCTATCACCAAACAGTTTTGAACCATTTGGGTAAGGCTGAATATAAAAAGAAGCTCGACGTTTGGGTGCCGCATGAATTAACACAAAAAAATTTGATCGACCGAATTCCATTTTGCGAAATGCTAATAAAACGCAATGAAAGCGAGCCATTTTTGAAGCAAATCATTACGGGCGATGAAAAATGGGTAAGATACGAGAATGTTGTTCGAAAAAGATCATGGTCAAAAAAGATGAATCATCACAAACGACTTTAAAGCCAGGATTGACATCAAATAAGGTTATGCTGTGTGCATGGTGGGATTGGAAGGGAATTGTTTATCATGAGGTACTGGAACCTGGCCAAACACTCAATTCGGCTCTGTACTGTCAGCAATTAACCAGATTGCAAGAAGCATTTCAAAACAAGTTGAAGTAGCAGGAGGATGCTCCTGCCAGAAGGGTTTTGTAAAACAATTAGTAAATCAAACAATATATCCTGCATATCAAAACTTGACTAATATACAGATTCCATAAATTGAGTTCGAAAAATTATTATGGTTATTATGATTTTAAACTCGCAACTATTTTGTTTCAAGTGTTTTGACCCCGGCGCTTGATTAGTTATGATAACACATGAATATTACAAACCATTTTTAAAATTTTTATCAAAATTCCTACATATTTGTAGTGTCTAGGTCCGTTGCAAGCGTGTATCTCCCTAGTATCACGTGTTAATGTTTTTGTAATTGTTAGATATTCAATCGGCTGTAACTTAGCTGTTCAGAAAACTTAAATTATGGATTTTGGAAAATTTAAGGGTACCATCTTGATTTTATAGACAAAAAAGTTGAAGTAGCAGGAGAGTGCTCCTGCCAGAAGGGTATTGTAAAAGAATTAGTAAGTCAAACAATATATTCCCCATATCAAAACTTGACTAATATACAGATTCCAAAAATTGAGTTGGAAGAATTATTATGGCTATTATATTTTTATATTCGCCGCCATTTTGTTTCAAGTGTTTTGACCCCGCCGTATAATTAGTCATTATAACACATCAATATAACAAACCATTTCCAAAATTGTTATCAAAATTCCTACATATTTCTAGTGGCTAGGTCCGTTGCAAACGTGTATCTCCCTAGTATCACGTGTTAATGTTGTTGTAATTGTTAAATATTCAATCGGCTATAACTTAGCTGTTTATTGTTCGATTATTGTGAAATTTTCAGAACACATTTAATTGCTTTTAAAAAAACTAAATAGTAATTTTTGCGAAATTTAAGGGTCCCATTTTGATTTTATAGGGAAAAACGTGAAATTTATAAAATGTACTATTATTAAGATTGTTGATCGAATTTCGACTTCTAAGGTATTTGTTGCCCTTGCACACCTAAAGTCACACATCTGTGATTTTTTTCAGATTTTGCGGGCCAAAGGTGTCCAATCGCGAGGGGGGGAAAAATTTTCGTACATTCCCCTTTCCCCAGCACCCCTCAAAACAAAATTTGTCAGTTTAAGACCTGTTTTGAAAAGTTCTGGACAAGACCTTTCATTTGATATCCATATTGCCTACGTGCGATGAAATTTTTTTTTCGGGGGCCACTCACCTATATGATGAGACCCCTCCTTTGAAAACCATATAAATTTTTTTTTTGTGATGAAACTTTGAAGAGGGCATCACTTTACACCTACTTACAAAATCTTATGTTTCTAACTTATGTAGTTTGCGAGAAAAAGTGGTGTGACACACGGACCGACGGACGGACGGACAGACCGACAGGCAGGACGCGAAACTAGCAGGGTATTGTAAAATGATTTTACAAAACCCTGAAAACTGGCCAGAATTGATCAATAGAAAGGGCGTTGTCTACCATCATGACAATGCCAGACCACACACATCTTTGATGACCCGGCAAAAATTGAAAGAGGTTGGCTGGGTGGTTTTGATGCATCCACCGTAGAGTCCAGACCTCGTACCATCAGACTACCATCAATGGCTCTACCCAAAAAATGGCAAAAGGTCATAGATAGTAATGGACAATATGTACTTAAATAAAATTCATTTTAAATAAAAGAAATATTCTATCGAAAAATTACAAAAAGGCTCAATACGTTTTAGCCTTACCGATGTTAAATTTATGGTCTACTATAAACTGCCTAAACTCATCAGTTGTTTGTTGCAGGGGAAGTCATTGGGTGTTTCTAGTTAGGTTTTGTAACGCAAAGAAGCCCTGCACCATTGTGGCCATCATTTTTTGCATCATTAGTTGCACCTGTAACTGTATTTTGATGAAAAAATTGCTTCTTATTTGGTGCAGTGAGCGTGATTTGTGCCTGGGAAAGAGTTATAGGGGTCCTATTGCTGTTTGGTTATGGGTAGTTTGCACTGGGTCACGGCTTGTTTTAGGCGGTAATTTGCGCAAACATTTTCCTGACATTTTTCGGGTTTTCGGGACATCTTCCATAGTTGGCGGGGTATTCTCCTCCATAATTGATGCGTTTGGGTTTTCCGGTGATTTGGTTTTTGTAGTGTGTAAAGTGATGAAGGCCGTTGTTCTTTACACAGCGAGCTTGAGCGTGGCAGTTGCTCGATGAGTGGCCAAATCGTGGGCAGCTATGACGCATAGCGTACCCGCTAAGTGGTTTCATTGATTTACAGATTTCAGTTTTTGCTTATGGCAGAAGTACTTTTGCCAGTTTAGAGGGGCCGGATTGAAGTTTTACATAGAAAACTTCAATACCGTTGAAACCTTGCCACTGAAGATCTTCTTTAATTTCTTCCACTGATAGTCCGTAAAGACCACGAATTATCAGGTTTAGTTTTTAATTCTTAGGGAGGAAGTACGTTTGATACTGCCATTTTTGCTCAGTTAATAACTTTTTTTATTTTTCTGTGATCCGTGGAGGTTTGAGGCATAATCTGGACACGCGTTTGGCAGAGTCGTACTTAATATTTGACTGCTTCATAAGCGCAGCCAGCTTTGTCCATTTCTCCGGTTCACGGAGGAAAATGGGGACAGTTTTAGGGCGTGTCTCATCGGCAAAATCCGAATGTTTTTATGGTTCACTCTGTTTGGGTGGTGTGGGGAGGAAAACTTGAAAGGGTTTTTCGGTTGCCATTTTTGGGAAAGAAACGGTCGGTTTTGGAGGTGGCAGAGCAGGAAAATCTTGCGAATTTTCGTTTGAGTCCACCATATTCTGATCAGACTCTGTAGCTTCTTCCGCAGACGATTCAGCTCTGAGGGATGGTGAGCCTATAGCTTTCCTCTTTCCGTAGGATTTTTATCTTGGTGAATCTAAACTATGAACCAAAAGCTAAGCCATAAGTTCGTCATTCGTCTGACGTTGCTCTTTCAATTCATTTTGAGTCTCTCTGAGCTGTTGGTGTGTTTATTTCAGCTCAGTGAGAAGTTCCTCTAATTGCTTTTGAATCGCTTTGCCTGCTTGACTTGCTCAATCAGGAGCGTGAGCTGTCGATCCTTTTCATCCATCCCTCAGTAGAAAGACTTAAGGTTGGGCGTCATGGTGTCGAAAAAATCAATACGGTATGGGAAGTTTGAATTTTTAGTATATTAAACAAATATTGTAATAATAAGTAATAATAAGTCAATGTCACTCGTCGCTAGTTGCACCATTTTGAATATTAAAATATGCCAGTTGAGCAAAAAAAGACTCACTCTGAAATATTTGGTTGGAATGCATCCGTTCTTTCCACTTGTCGTTTCTGATGTCACCTCATCTTGCTTCTGACAGTTTTGACTTCGAGAGCTTCAACAATGTTGTTTTCCTTTTCTGCATATATATCCACTTTCACTGTTATGTTTTTTTTGTTATGTCACTTTAATGAAAGAAAAAACCCGAATTTGTCCTAAGATTGAATAAAATTGTAAGTATGTTTATAGTGGTTGTGTACTGCAAACTATTCATTTCAAAGTAGTAGCCGTTGGATAATGCGCACACAGAAGTTGAGAACAGTTTAATACATACATTGATTTATGAATTTAGATCCCTTTCACCGAATTGAATGAACATATCAATCACTCCTTTCTACATCATACATTTATCAAAAATGTGTTTTGCAGCAGAGTGATTTCGAAGTACAGTCAAATGCATTAAAATATTTAACCACCGATGTAACTTTTTGCCTACATACTAGAAGGAAAAGATTGTTTTAGTAAATACTTAACGCTTTTCCTTATCCGAAGAATAATAAGTAGCAAAAATATAAATTTTAAATACTTTCTGTTTTATGACGTTCTTATTCATAACTTCATGTACAGTGTATGTAAAGGGCGGCCAAATCAAAACGCATAATGCTAGTTGTAAATAAAACAAAAAGTTTTCAGAAAATTATGTTAATATTTTTTATTATAAAAGAAGGATCTATGACAAATATGTGTGAAATAAAAATTGCCCAAATGCTCGCCACGGCTACGGTGGCATACTTCTATCCGATGGTCCATATTCTCAACGAATCTGAGACATAATTGAGGTTCAATGTCGTTAATGTGCTGAATCGTTTCATCTTTTAACTCTCTTTTTCTTTTAAACATCCCCAGAGATAGAAGTCCAACGGTGTCAAATCACATGATCGTGGCGGCCAATAAACATCGCCACAACGTGAATTTAATACGGCCATGGAATTTCTCGCGCAAAACAGCCATTGTTTCGTTGACTGTGTGGCAAGTGCCACCATCCTGTTAGAACCACGTATTGTCCAGGTCCATAACCTCAATTTCTGGCCACAAGAAGTCTTTTATCATCTCGCAATAGCAAACACCATTCACGGTAACTACTTGGCCATCCTCATTTTCAAAGAAGTACCGGCCAATGACGCCGTCAGTCCATAAACCGCACCAAAAAGGCACTCTTTGTGGATGTATCGACTTCCAACAATCACTTGTCGATTCACATTTTCCAAAATGCGGCAATTTTGCTTGTTAACGAGTCCACTGAGGTGAAAGTGTGCCTCATTGCTGAAGATGGTTTTCCTTGTAAAGTCACCATTACTTTCTGTCTGTTCAACCAACCATTCAGCGTATTGCCGACGCTTGAAATGGTCAGTAGGCGTCAACTCCTTGAGTCAATTGAACATTGTAAGCGTGTTAATTCAAATCTATATTCAAAATTCGCATCAGTGATGTTCGTGAGATGTTTAGTTGTTGGGAACGACGACGAGACGAGATTGACGGCTCTTCGCGAACAACAGCAATATTTTCGTAAAACGCTTCAACGACCTTAACGCACTGCTCAATTGTGTACCTCTCGATGATTGAATTTGTCAAACAAAGAAATGTCAAATTAAGTTGGGCGAAAAACTTAACGTTAAGATGTGACTCAGAATTAACATCGCGCATTATGGTTGGTCCACCCTTTATATACCAACGAGAATAAAACCAGTAATGAAAGAGATGATTATTAAGTTTTGGAGATCTTGAAGACCAGTTTCATATACAGGACAACAAAGCTTCAAGCATACAAACCTGTGATAAGAGCTAGGCTATGCTATGGATGTGAAACATGGACCCTAATGCAAGCGTCCGCGAACATATTGAGCGCCTTCAAAAAACGGGTCCTAAGGTGAATAATAGGAGCGAGGCTGGACGGGGACCAATGGCGAATTCGATACAACCATGAGTTGTATGAAATATGTGACGAGCCGGAGGTCTCAAGGATTGTAAGGCTGCGGAAGCTGCAATGGGCTGGCCACATGAATCGTGTGGATGAACAATGGATACTGAGGGCCAGAGATCAGTGGGGAAACCGAGGAGACGCTAACCTGACTTGGTCGACGAAGACAGTTCATCGCTGCTCGGATTTTGAAATTGGAGGACGCGGTTGATGGACCGAGATAGTCGTAGGCGCTCTTTGCAGGAAGCGCAAGCCCGAGAGGGGCTGTAGTGCTACAAAGAAGAAGAAATCAGCATATTTCGAGTTTTCACCTAAACCAGCTGACAAGTCCGAGTCAATTCCACAAACGCAACCAAGCGTCACCTGGAGGATACATCCAAGACCAACATTGGAAATTGCTGTTGCGAGAAAGGCTCAATTTACGGTTTAAATGATGTTTACGTAGTTTTCAAATCAACCGTCAAATCTACTCAGGGGGAATAATGTAGCGACATGACAGCTAAGCTGCTGAAAAACTTTTCCTTTGTGTTGTCTCTCTTCCTTTGATCGCCATCAAAGACTCATCTGGTTATTTACTTTTACGAAATATTTTTGTTAATAAAAACTTTATTTTAAAACTTGAAATTTCTAATTAATACGTATGTGTGGTGAATACCAGCATCTATCCGTATTAGGTAGCATTAATCCACGCGTACTCATGGATTTATGATGTCTCCGTTCGTTTCTAGTTGAAGCTCGAATTTGAATTAAGAAATCTCATCACAACCAAACTATTTCTTATATAAGAATTCCAGGAGTGTCGGAAAAATCTTTAGTTCCACAGGTGAATATGAAAACGAGGAAAACTGAATCTACATCCAATATCTTACAGGCTTTTCAAAATAAGGAAATATTTTAATCTAAATTCAAATTTAGCTTTAAATAGAATAAATGGAGAAAGTATAAGCAATGTAAACGGCTAAAAATAACCTTACAACGTTTATTCCTTTATTGACAATTGATTACCAATTTTAAATTCCATTTAAGGACATTGGATTGACCATACTTTCCACTCATAAATATTTCATATTCCGCACTACTCGCAATCTGGAGTTGAATCAATATCCGTTTGTAATTTATTTGCCAATGAGGAAAAGTAAGAGTGAATAGAGCACATAATTATTCATCGAATTTGTTTTTAACTACAACTCTAAGAAGATATCTGTAATAGTAACGTACACACATTTGGTACGCTAACTGCCACTCTGGCCTGAAGCTAACTGCCAAACAACAATCAATTTTCCAAACACTTTGTCTGGACTAATATTAGTAAGCTCAATAATTCAGAATACAAACAGAGTCCAAACGACACCATTAAGAGCTCGAGCTCGAAAAGCAAGCGTGGCTCGCTATACTCGTATGGCGGGATTCAGGAGGTTATTTTTGATCCAGGAACGCCATATCTGGCTACTACTCCCCTGGCTTGAACGAACATACTGCAAATTGAATACACGATGACTCATGTCAGGCTAGCGAGGGTGTTTAGAGTGTGTTTGTTATTTTTTCATGAAGTCCATCGGTGGCGCAGCCTGAAAGTCAATACATAAATGGGAAAAATTGTTAAAAATGTGTACTTTGATTGATTGAACATAGAGTTCTGCCTTGAAAGCGGTGCCATAAACACAATGTACATAAAATTCCGATAGGGAGTATTCCGGCACTGTTCTATGAAGTCCTTTTGTTGATTTTTCCGAGTTAATTACTGCTGTGATTGGATACTTTTTACTGAAATTACATTCGAGCAACATGTCAACTGGTAGATCTAGATAAGCATATTTATATGTTAAGGTCAAAAGTATGCACGAAAATAAATACTTGTATGTATGGTGAAGGTTGGGTAACTTTTGGAAAACTAATGTTAAACTTTACTTGGCTCTGAGTGGAACAATTTTTGTTGTGTTTATCATCTGATTTCACTAGTCATCTTATTAGCTCTAATTACAAACAAGTTGAGTAAGCAGGAGAGTGCTCCTACCAGAAGGTCTTTGTAAACAACCTAGGGTTAGAAACAAGTTTTCTAATGGCGTGAATCGATAATTTGAATTATTCGTCCAACACTTGGATGTGAAATCGTTCAAATTTATGCAAAAGATGCACAGTTTTTTTCATAAGCACAGTGCTGCCGCCGTTTTGATCTAGCTTAATTGATTTTTCTGCAAGCTCGGCCGATTGAACATGTTCAAGTTAATCACTATTCCTTAAATTTTCATGAAAATTGAAAGAAAATAAAAGTGCCTAAGTCAATCTAAATATATATAGGGTTTCCCAATAAGAGGCGCTATTTTGAATAGATCTTGTGATTTAACACCTTGCGACCTCTTCCCTTGGGGTCACGTGAAAAAAGGGGCCTACGCCAACAGCCCAGTGTAGATTCAAGACGTCAACGATAAATTCGTGAGGCTATCGAGGACATAGGGCGGCCAATTTGCGATTTGGTTATGGAAAATTTCATGAAAAGGAAATGGCCCTGTAAGCGTGTCGTGGTGGTTATTTGCCTGATGTTATTTTTTGCTATTAACGGCATATATTCTTCTTTGTAATGAAATAAACATCCGATCATTGGTATTAAAATAAGGCATTTCTCTTATAATATCAAAATAACACCTCTTATTGGAAAACACTATATCAACCATAAACACGTGTTATTGTTGTTGTAATTCCGTACAGTTGAAATGGCTATAACTCACTTGATTATGATTCGATTTCAATTAAATTTTGTAAAAGTATACAACTTATATCAGTCTATATAATTGCAAAGTTTCAAGAAGTTTAAAGGTACCGTTTTGATTTTATAGGCAAAAATGTAAAATCTACAAATCATACTATTATTAACAGAGTTGAGTGAATTTCGATTTCTAAGGTGTTTGTTGTCCACATTCGTGATAATTTTCAGATTTTTCGGCTGAAAGGTGTCCAATCGCGAGGGGGGGGGACACAAATTTTTGATACATTTTGCCTTCCCCTAGACCCCCTAATTCATAAAATGATTTTCTTATTTCAGATTCTAAAAGTTCTAATCAATACCTTTCATTTGATACCCCACTCGACTACCTTTGATTAAAAAAAATTTTTAAGGGCCAATTCGTTATTAGGGGAACCCCCCTTAAACATTTTTTAAATTTTTGTCAAGGCCTTAACTTTTGAGAGACCATCACTTCTGACCTTTTCACAAAGTTTGAGCATTGTAGCTTCTATAGTTTCTGAGGAAATCAGCTGTGACGCACGGGCAGACGGACAGACGGACAGACGGACGGACAGACAGACAGACAGGTCGTGAAACTAGTAGGGCTTTGTAAAAAAATTTTTTACAAAGACCTAAAAATGGCATTTCTCTTATAATATCAAAATAACACCTCTTATTGGAAAACCGTATATCAACCATAAACACGTGTTATTGTTGTTGTAATTCCATACAATTGAAATGGCTATAACTCACTTGATTATGATTCGATTTCAATTAAATTTTGTAAACGTATAAACTTTATTTTAGTCTATATAAATGCAAAGTTTCAAGAAGTTTAAAGGTGCCATTTTGATTTTATGGGCAAAAATGTAAAATCAACAAATCATACTATTATTAACAAAGTTGAGCGAATTTCGATTTCTAAGGTGTTTGTAGCCCATGTACTCATAACGGTCCATGTTCGTGATAATTTTCAGATTTTTCGGCTGAAAGGTGTCCAATCGCGAGGGGGGGGGACACAAATTTTTGGTACATTTTGCCTTCCCCTAGACCCCTCAATTCATAAAATGATTTTTTTATTTCAGATTCTAAAAGTTCTAATCAAGACCTTTCATTTGATACCCCACTCGACTACCTCTGATTAAAAAAATTTTTAAGGGCCAATTCGTTATTAGGGGGAACCCCCCTTAAACATTTTTTAAATTTTTGTCAAGGCCTTAACTTTTGAGAGACCATCACTTCTGACATTTTCACAAAGTTTGAGCATTGTAGCTTCTATAGTTTCTGAGGAAATCAGCTGTGACGCACGGACAGACGGACAGACGGACGGACGGACAGACGGACGGACAGACAGACAGACAGGTCGCGGAACTAGTAGGGCTTTGTAAAAAAATTTTTTACAAAGACCTAAAAATGGCATTTCTCTTATAATATCAAAATAACACCTCTTATTGGAAAACCCTATATCAACCATAAACACGTGTTATTGTTGTTGTAATTCCATACAATTGAAATGGCTATAACTCACTTGATTATGATTCGATTTCAATTAAATTTTGTAAACGTATAAACCTTATTTCAGTCTATATAAATGCAAAGTTTCAAGAAGTTTAAAGGTGCCATTTTGATTTTATGGGCAAAAATGTAAAATCAACAAATCATACTATTATTAACAAAGTTGAGCGAATTTCGATTTCTAAGGTGTTTGTTGCCCATGTACTCATAACGGTCCATGTCGGTGATAATTTTCAGATTTTTCGGCTGAAAGGTGTCCAATCGCGAGGGGGGGGACACAAATTTTTGGTACATTTTGCCTTCCCCTAGACCCCCTAATTCATAAGATGATTTTTTTATTTCAAATTCTAAAAGTTCCAATCAAGACCTTTCATTTGATACCCAACTTGACTACCTTTAATTAAAAAAAAATTTTAAGGGCCAATTCGGTATTAGGGGGGACCCCTCTTAACATTTTTTTAAATTTTCGTTAAGGCCCTAACTTTTGAGAGATCATCACTTCTGATCTTTTCACAAAGCTTGAGCATTCTAGCTTCTATAGTTTCTGAGGAAACTAGCTGTGACGCACGGACAGACGGACAGACGGACGGACGGACAGACGGACAGACAGGTCGCGAAACTAGTAGGTCTTTGTAAAAAAAATTTTTACAAAGACCTAAAAAAGGGCTTTATTTGCTGCGTGCTACCTTTATTCAAAATCACTGCAGTGAATATAGCCTACTGAACAGTTATCGTAATTATACTTGAGTTCGAATTTTTGGTGACAAACTCCTGTAAAATTTTTATTGGATATTTCTTGCAATAAAAAGAAAAGTCTATCATTTTTCCATTTTTGGACAATACAAGAAACTCTATTGAAAGCTATTGGCCCTCAAAAAAGACTTTCACTCGAAACGCTTTTAGCCCAAATCCGGAAAATATATTTTTATAAAAAATAAAAAAAAAAAATAAAAGAAAAGACAAAAGTCCAAATTAAAATTGGAAAATAAGAAAATCAATTCAAAATGTCCTAAAAGGGATAAAATCAATCGCATTGAATCAGCTGATGTTTATATTGACTGAAGCTTCGTCATCGATAACTTAGTTAAAATGGGGAAAAAGAGTTAAGAACGTTTCCATAATATTTATTTCATCTTCCGAAGTATATGTTGAATTCAGGTTCTGTTATTTTCAGTAACAAACCTTGCTAAAAATTCTTGCAACTTTTATTATATTAATAATAATAAATAATAAATGGAAATGTAAACTCCAACTTCTTATTTAGATGGAATGAATGAATGAATAATATGCTTGCTTGAATCTATCCTTAATATTTTACAAATTGATGTGAAGTACAAAAGCTCCTTTTGGGCCTTTGCTTAAGGAGAGTAAGAGTATCTCATTATCTTGATCGTATGTATTGGCACTCAAGAAAGTTATATGGTTAGTACTATACTTTGGCCATATGTCGGTCTTCCCATCTGCGATATGTTCTGATTTTAAAATAGTACGTATTTTAACTAAACGGGCTTATAGTCCGCCCAAATAATCACTCAAAACAAATTTCACTGCTACCAATGGGATATGAATCAGGGATATTTGGCTTACGGTTTTACAAACTAACATAGGGGGAATTCAAAAACGTGAGTTATATGAACTTAATGAGACAAATTATAATGTCCCGGGCGAAGAGTTTTTCTTTTTTTGTGGTATTCAATCTAGCTTTGTGAGAGAAATGATGTTTGTGCTGGCCAGTTGTGCAAAATCTCATTATTTTCCAGGAAAATGAAGGATAAAGATAGCACTTTTCTTAAGGAAACTATCCTTCATATGTAGTTCGTGATGTCACCACTTGATTTGAAGGTGGTAGTGGTGACTCGAAACATTTCGTGTGGCCTTAACAGTACGTTTGCGTTCCTGGGAACCATTTGGCCGAAAAATCCAGGAGCTTTCGCACACAGTTACATAACGCAATGTGGTTTTGAATAAACCTTAATGCGAATATAACAATTCTACGTATCTTTGCGAATTGATAAACTCTTTGTTTGAATATGCAGTATTTTCAATCTACTTCAGACTTTCCACACAAGCAAGTATAAGCACGAAGTTATTTCCTTTAAAAATCTTTTGAATTTCCATCTTCTTCTTCTTCTTAGCACTACAGCTCCTCTCGGGCCTTCGCTTATTGCAAATAGCGCCTCCAACTGGCTCGGTTTAGCGAACGCGTCCATATATTTTGAAATCCGATCAGTGATGCACTGTCTTCATCGATCGAGTCAGACCAGCGTTTCTTCGGTTTGCCCACTGGTCTCCGCCCTTCAATTCTCCCAACGAATAGCTTTTTGGGTATCCGTTGCTCATCCATACGATTCATGTGTCCATTATTCTACCATTTAAATTAAACCAAATTTGACAACTACACATGTCAAGCTTGGTCTAACCCAAGTCTTTTGACATATAACTTTGATGTTTTGGACAATGTGTCAGAATGGAAAAAGTCAACGAAGGGACGTGAGAACTTTACGTGCTTTACTAAACATGGTTTTAACATGATCGTTATGGCAAAATTTAAACGTGCTATACGTGCTTTACTAAACATGGTTTTAACCTGCTTGTGATTGTATAGTTATTAATCCAAATGACAGTCCACGTATCGAACACAGAAAACTCATGCTAGATTTAGCATATTTTCAAGTTGTTTAGCATATTTTTTCGGTGTTTGGCATATAGCATATTTTTTTCAGCATAAATTCGCTAGAGTCTGGCCAACGAAGTTTGTCCACCAGAAAGAACGCTAATTTTAAAAATCGACATTATCGGTAGCTAAACAACACAAACAATGCGCTGAATAGCCCAGTTGATACTACAAAAAAGTCATTGATTATCATTCGAAAATGAAATTGTGTCTGCTCGGTTTAAATTCGGAGTTTTCGGTAGCGATTTTTTTTATATTCCCGCTCTTTCCTGCGAATAGCTTTCGTTTGCATGCCCCATTGAACTACAATCTAAAAGCAAACCATTGAGCTAAAAACTAAGGAAACTTTGAAACCCTCTGTACGTGAGGGAAGCAAACATCCTTTCAAACCTACTTACCCTTCCCGTCTTTTATTTCTAGCGAGCGACGCCTTATTAATTAGTTCAACTGCAAATATCAGCGCAGAGGTGTAGGTGAATTGTTTTTTTGGACTCACAGGTGTGCGATCAGAACATGACTTAATATGCGGGCTGAAATGACACTCCTTCATGTTTCTACACCTTTGCCACTCGTAAAAGGATCATCAAAAATACAGAAGCGAAGCTTCTTTCCCATTTCCGATTCGGTGAGTGCAAATTGGCTCAGACGGAGTCTACAGAAAAATTATACTGCATTAACTGCGGTGTTTTTGGTTATCCGGCATCATATCTAGGACCCTCCCGATATCAAAATGCAAAAGTTAAATTTATTCCAAAACAAATGCAAGCACACTGCAGTGTAATGACTTCCAACTAAATGAAGCTCAGTATATCCTTTGAACTTGCCGCTAGAGGACCAGCACATAATGCTGTTAATAATATGAATAATTTAAGTTGCAACAATGAGCTTTCTCCTCTTCTTCCCCTTTCGGGCCTTCGCATCCTGCAAATAACTGTCTTCGACGACTGAGTCAGACCAGTGTTTTCTCGGTTTCCCCACTAGCGTTCACCCTTCAGTTCTCTCAACAAATACATTTTTGGGTATCCGTTGTTCGTCCATACGATTGAAGTGACCAGCCCAATGCAGCTTCCACAGTCTTACAATCGTAGAGATGCCCAGCTCGTCGAAAATTTCATACAGCTCATGGTTGTATCGAATTCACCATTGGTCCCTGTCTAGCTTCGCTCCGATTATTCTCAGAACCCGTCTCTCAAAAGCATTCCATATATTCGCGACTGCTTGAGTTAAGATTCATATTTCCCACACATAGCATAACACAGGTCTTATCACAGATTTGTTTACTTGGAGCTTTGTTTTCTTGCGTATGCAGCTGGTCTTCAAAATCGTCAGAACTGAATAAACAATTTTATTTCATCTCTTTCACTACTGATTCTCGTTACTTTGGCGCCCAAATACCTAAATTTACTCACGTTTTCGCTACTGTATCCGCCAAATGTGATATTTTGTGTACTTGAGGTATTTGAGGTATTTTCCCTTGGCTGCGCCATGAGCTTTGTTTTATTTTCATTGATTTGCAGCTCTACTAGTTTTGCTTCACTGTCGAGTTTCAGGAAAAGTTCTTTGGCAGTTGATAATGACCGTGGCAAAATGTTGATGTCATCCGCTTAGGCTACTACTTGGGTTGACTTGGATAGTAATGTACCTCATGTATCGATAGGTGCCTTCCTTATGACGTACTCTAGAGCCAAATTGAATAGCACTGGGGCCAGGCTATCTCCCTGCTTTAGTCAAATATTTGTGTCAAAGGCATCGGTGAATTGGTTATTGATGCGGACTTGGGAGGTCGGCGACGTCATTTCCATTTTGGTAAGACAGACTTATTTGGCTGGGATGCAAAAGAAAGCATTATTTAATACAGTACGTTACAATCAATACTGTCGTATGCTTGCTTAATGTCAACGAAAATCTGGTGTACGTCTATGTTGAGCTCCCAGTATTTTTCAAGTACCAGCTTGACTGTGAACAATTGGTCTGTTGTCGATCTACCTTCTCTAAAGCTACCTTGATACTCCGTAATAATACTGTTGGCGTATGATCCGATTTTATTTTCTAAGATTTTTGAAAGTGACTTGTACGACGTACAAAGTAATGACATGCCACTACAATTTTCGCACTGTAGCTTGTCACCTTTTTTTTGTTTGTATATAGGAAACATAGCTGATTGCGTCCACTCATTCGGCATATGTTCTTGTTGCCAAATGTGCTGGATGACTTATAATAGCTTTGTGACCATTGCTGCCACCATAATTGATAAGCTCCACTGGAATCTCTTTGATATCCGGTGCTTTATTATTCTTTTGGGCTTTGATGATGGAACAAACCTCATCCAGAGTTGGTGAGGCCAATGGAAGCTCTACGCAGACATATATAGACTCCGATGTTCTAGAGCTGTGCGGAGGATTAAAGGGGTTCTTGAAATAATCTTTGTATCATCAGCGATGATATTGCCGATGTTATCACGACAGAGCATGGTTTTGAGCTGATAACCACGTTTCAGGCTTTTCACTACTTTGTATGCTTGCATTGTGTTGTGTAGCTCGCTAGACTTACATCGATACTTCTCAATTGGTTGCCATGGTATTTTGTTCTCTTAGTTCTAATTATTCTATTCGCTACTCTTCTGAGATTTTCATAGTGTTCTCTCTTCGCTTCTTCCTAGTTTTTCTACTTTCATATCCTTTGTACGTCTGATTTTTTTGTCTAACGCATTTTGGCACACATTATAGGACTAATCATTTCTCTTTCGTCGGGTTTGATGTCTGGTCATCTGTTCCGCCACGGTCTGAATAGACGCCTTCACTTCCATCCAGAGCTCATTGCTTGTGATGCGTCTAATAAGATAGGAGCTAGCTAGTTGCCTAGGATCTCCATAAAATTTTTTGTCACAGACGCCGTTTGGAGCCTTTTGATGTCAAATTTTCGTTGTGGGCTGGTCTTCACAAAATACACCTTTGGCGTACGATATCGATAGGTTAGTTAAATCAAGTAATGATACAAGTAACAATTGGCTCCTCGGTATGTACTGACGTCATGTACACTTGAGGCCCAACGTTATTGGATCAGAACATGATCGATCAGCGTTTGTGTATTGCCATCCGGTGGTACCAAGGTCATTTTATGAATGCGTCAATGTGGGAAGCAGGTTGAACGTATGACTAGATTTCTGCTACATCCAAAGTCAATCAGGTACTGGTCATTGTCATTTGTTTCATCGTGGAGGCTATATCCTCCAGTCACTCCCCGATGAGGTAGCACATAGCCAACCTTAGCATTGAAATTACCCAGAACTACTTTTGTGAGACTTTTAGGTAATGGGTCAACAAGTCTCCCCAGTTACTTGTAGAACGTTTTCTTCATCTTTTCTTTGGTCTATGCGTGTCCATTGATCAGCGAGATTTTGAAGAATTTCGTTTTTATACTGATCGCACACAACTGTTCATTGACTGCCTTAAGATCAATAACGTGCAATTTGAACTCTGTATCGAAAATAAAGGCCACTCTAAATTCTCGTTTTCCAGTAGGCTTCCCACTTTTGAATATTTTATGCAATCTCATGTTTTGGATATCGGTCCAGCTTACTTTCTGGATTGCCAGTACTTTTAATTGATAGTGACTGGTCTGTTGTAAAATGTACATTCCAGGATCCATTGCCATAGTCCTTTTGCCGTTTGTGACGTTGGTGCCGTTAGGCAAATCCATTTCGAGACCCCGCAATAATGAGCTACTTCTTAAAATTTGCCAGCAACTTAATTCAGTATCGAAGAGAATCACTAAACCAAGTTCAAAAATTAACATTGTTTATCAACGTTTAGATATTTCAAACGCCTCAAAATAACATTTCATCTAGTCACGATCTCATCTCATCTCGGTCAACGTCAATCCCGTTGTTACTTCACACTAACGTGACTATCTCCTTGAATACAATGTTAAGCAAAAGCCTGCCATCATACTTCTTACCGAAACCCACCTCAATTCATGGCACTCCATGACATTCAAAGATTTGAGTTCGTAACAAACGATAGGGTAAACGGTGATGGGGGAAATGTCACCGGGATATTGGTTCAAAGACCATATTGCTTCCGAAACATTGAAAAGTTGAATTCACCAACTTTGAATTTCTTGAAGTGTCCGTTATCAAAATGTCACTGCCCGGTGAAGATAACCTCTTTGCTATCTCTGCCCACACGAATGGTCGAAACGTTCTCAAGTTCAAGGAGAAGCTCTATTCCTTGTTCGAAATACTCGAATTGAACAGGTTGCATGCTTATTATATTCCTATCGGTGACTTAAATTCCAAGCATATCTCATAACTGAATGCCAACAAAAGTCTAAGAGGTGTATTCCTCAATTCGTGGATAACTGAGAACAAAATTGAACACAGATGCAATTTATATGGGTCGGAGTTCTCAGCTACCCAAAGGAAATTCATGTTTGGACCTCTGCATTGCTGACGCAAGACTTTAATTCAGCTTCCTGACGATAGCTAAGATAACGCAATCGTAATGGAAATCAATCACAAAAGGGATGATAACTTCCTCATTCTAGTTCAACATGAAAATCTTCGGTTGAAATTCAAAAACACGGACGGGAGAAAAATTCAAAAAAATTTTAATTGGGACTACCAGAAGCAATGTCCTCCTTCTGATGATGGCAACACTTGCTCAATGGTTCCTAATGGCAGACATCTAACCAACGATAAAATAGATCTCTATTTGTTGAAGCTAGAGAAGAAACAATTGAAAAAGCAGTACCCAGGATTTCACATCGAAACAATATGGAAGGATGTGAAACGCCCACCATCACAAGGTTAAAAATATTCAAAGCCTTCTTCTTACCGCGGGTCATCAATTTTTATTGGTGATTTTAGGACTATAACCCTTCCCTCCTTGATTTTGTTGAAATTACATCTGAAGAATGCCCGGAACTTAATCCGTTCATGATTTAGGAGGGAGGTCAGCAATCAATGGAGGGAAAAACTGAGGGGTATTAGCCCGCAGAACCCGGATGGTATTTTCATGAAAATGAATAGCTTATTCTTTAGGAAATCTAGATTGCAGGTATCGAATCTTAAAGTCACTAGTGATGAGATAAATCTTCTCGATAGGGCTGGTACCGAAATTGATAGTACGACTCCGAGTAGAAATGGAAACAAGATTAAAAGTGATTGATTGCAGAAACTTGCCCTGATTGGAACACATTTTGAATTGGTTTATATAACAAACTATGAGAGAGGGAATCAAACATTTTCAGAGATCATTGAAGCAAAAGCTTCTGACCTCAAATCAAGCCTGAACGGTGAATTAATTTTTCATTTTAATGAAACATTAACATCTGAGCTCATGCCGAGCTTGAATCTTATTGATTATTTTGTCAGCTATGAAGACATGTGTTTCATATTTGGCAGAATCAGCAACAAGACATCATGTGGTATTGACGTTATTCCAAATATAGTGCTTCAACATTCGCCTTAGGTTGCTATTAGGAATTATTGCATACTGTTCGACAACATGTTGAGTGATTCATATTTCCCAATGAGTTGAAAAAGGGTAAGGTATTTCCCATCCTATCCCAGAAAGGAAAAAAATCTTCGTACTCGAAAAGTTATCGCACCGTCAGCTTGCCGCCTAACATCAGCACGGTGTTTGGAGTGATACCAAACAAAGTATTAAACACCCACAGTGAGAAATATGAGTTAATGTCTTCAATATAGATTGGTTAGATGGACTAATTTTAAACTCTTTCAGGACAAGTTCAAGTCTCCATAATGCGCAATACGTTGGACGGAAAATTTATTGTAACTTATAGATATCCAAGGAAAATGCAAGACATCAATATCTACAGTAGGGAATAGTTACAGCACCCCTGCTTTTCTCAATATTCATTCGCAAGCTATTGAACGGCTTTGATTTTAATATCTCTCAATACGCTTATTAGTAACGTTTGCCGATGATCTAATCATCTCTACCACTGACTGAAAAGCTACAATAGTTCAGCGCTATCTTCAAAGAATGTTTAATGATATGCAGCTCTACACTGACATTTGGCGAATGAAGCTCAATGCACAGAATTGTCAAACAATTTGTTTCGGACACCGCTGCAGGGGGCCAGTCAAGACCTGAAACGTAATTGGAAAGCTTGAGACTGGTGAGGATGGGTTCCACATAAATCCTGTGTTTAATACCTCGTTGTTCATCTCGATCAGTATCTGTACTATACTGGGCATGTCAAAATCATGCTCAGTAAAGCATAAAAAAGTAGTCATGGCCCTTTGACGACTTTTTCATTCCAGTTACATTGATCAAAAGATGAAAGTTATATGTTACAAGATCCTGATTTGACCAGTTTTGATATGTGAATGGCAAATCTGGCAGAGTGCTAGTACAATGGAAAGATTAAGAGCTTCCGAAAGAAAATGTCATCGTGCATGTACTGGTTTATACAGAAAGCCTGAGATGGATTGGAAACACTATATATCGAAAAGAAGAATTTATCAAACTGCTAAAGTGACAAGAGTCGATATCTTCATAATGAGACTTCTTCGGATCATATCGCAAGATCTGTAATTGTGAGCGAAAAACCCGGGATTTCATAGGTGTTCCACTTTAGAGGCGGGTATATTAAAACTTGTCTCACTACTAGCTTCACTCCTCGCGAAGCATTCATGTATTTGATATGAGTTGATATGTTTTTGATTCTGACAATGTCCCAATTATTTATCACATATACAATTCCCGAGACAAAAAATTCCAATGGAGAGACGTGTTTGTTAGATTCGTTGAGACTGGTTGAGCTGAGATGGAGCAATTTAGGCATTGGTGGCTGAATGACAACGTCCAAATTATTCTAGTTATTATTATTTTTTTTTTGTGTTTTTCATTGCTTAGTTTTGATTTTCAGCTCATGATTGCAACATTTCATGTTACTGTTGTTTTGTTAAAAATTAGGGATAGGTTTCAATATTTGGCAGAGGAATATGTTATGTTCATTATATTAGATTTAGAGGTTGGAAAAATCAAGGATATCATCTTGTTGAGGAAGTTCTCCTCTCTGAGTTTCGTACAATTAATGTTGTAATTTGATGATTCAACCTTCGTTCCCACGTAGACCTGGACATCAGCGGCAGACAAACCAAAGACCGCAAGTAGCAACTCTGGAAATATCATTGAAGGAGTGAGTCTTACCCACTTTTTTTCTTGTCGTTGTCACGTGAATACCATTTGCGCATTGACTGTGGGGCTTCCATGCTCGCTTCTGACTGGACTACCTACTAAACACTTCACCTGTCAACCTGACAACCCAGCTTGGAACCGTTTGAAACATCACTTTGGGCCAGGTCTCGTTTTGTTACGCCGTGAGGCACCTACAAGCTGGGAGACAGAGGAAGGGGGATTACCAGACAAGTGATCCCCGAGCCCAGCGTCCCCGGCTAGTGTGAGTCCCTTTTATCTCTTAGGACTGCCCGAACGTAATGTGTCACCTGGTTTCATTTGTCAACCCATCCAACTATCACCGCAACTATACTATCCGAGGTGAGCTCTCCCGTATCCCTGCACAGGTCCCACCACAGCCTGTTCCATTTTTCGCATTGATGAAAATGTGTGGCAAGCATCGTTTCTTCTCCTGGGCAAATCTGATGACCGGGGGATTGTGGCTTATCAATCTTGCACAGGTAAGACTGAAAGGGCTGATGCTCACTCCAAAGCTGGGTCGGGTCAGATAGAAGTCAGTCTCACCATGCCGTTGATTTTGCCACTGTCTCACATCCAGGATGAGGCGCGCAGTCCACCTATTCTTAATTTAATCCACCCAAAACTGCTGCCAATTGTTGAGTGAGTACTGCCGCGCCTCCTCTCCGTCTTTGCATCTCCGCTTTGAGCAAGGGGCAACAAGTATTACACCTACAATAACTCTCACTGCCGAATCGGAGTCGGATATGAAGATGCGATCCTGAATGCTCCTCTTCTCTGTACCTGTATCAAGCGTTTGCGGTACACCTCCTTACTGAGAGCATCACCTCATATTCCTGCTCCATACAATAGCACTGACCCTACTGCACTCATCAAGAGGAGTCTTCTCGATGGGTTGGGTCCCCCTATGTAGACCATAAGTTGATTCAGAGCTGATATGAACGAAGCAGACTAGCAAGAATTTCGGCTAAAAAAGCCAATCCCACAATAATTGTACCCTGGATTCTGGTCGATAGCTCAAAAGTTTTCAGTTGCATTCCTAGTATCCTATTTGTGTGAACGTGGAGCCAGTAATGTGGTAAGGTTGCGAACAAAAAAGAAATCGTTTGCATGCTACCAAGCGAGGTTACTTAAGGTTATTTTTGAGTAAATTCGCGCCTGGCATTAACAATCTTGTTGAAATCCATCCATCATATTAGATTTATTTTGCTTTAATTATTGTTTGCGTTAATTTTCAATAGAAATATCCTTGTTTTAATTACAATAAAAGCTTTTTTACTAATTGTTTAAGGGGCTGTATTTTATGTCTCTTATTAAAATAGTTTTATTTGAAATTTAGCTTCCAACTCATGTGACACACTCAGTATGTTTAAATTGAAGTAATTGATTCTCAAAGTAGTAGATGAAAAAAGTTTGATTTAGGGCAATACCATTGGGTAAATTTCATAATTGCTTTTCCGTTCCGTGTTCGTTCTTTTCCTAAAAATTAACTTATTGAAATACCCTTCTTGCATCTTTAGGTCATATGGTTATACGTAGGATTCGCAAAATCGGATTGAGTAACTGCAATTTATATAGTTGATCCCCATTCGAAAATTCATTCGTCACTATTATACATTATATGCCTGAAAATCAAAAATGAGCGATTTTCGTAATAAAAACCGACAGCAATTGCGACGTGAAAACACCCTACTTTTTCTTCTATGACTGTACATAGCTTCGAAGGTGAACATAAAAATGTAGAGATGAATTTTCACTTAATTTCTACTTCTTCGTAGCACTATAGCCGCTCTCGGGCCTTCACTTCATGTTAATAGCACCTCCAACTGTCTCGGTCCATTGACCGCGTCCTCCATTTTCAAAATCTGGGCAGCGATGATCTTTATTCGTCGACCGTGTCAGACCAGCGTTTATTTGTTTTCCCTACTGGTTTCCGGCCTTCAGTTCTCCCAACGAATACCTTTTTGGATATCCGTTGTTCATCGGTACGATTCATGTGGCCAGCCCATTGTAGCTTCCGCAGTCTTACAATCGTTGAGACCTCCGGCTCTTCAAAACTTTCATACAGCTCGTGGTTGAATCAAGTTCGCCATTAGTCTCCATCTAGTTTCACTCCAATTATTCACCTCAGGACCTGTCTTTCAAAGGGGTTCCATATGTTTGCGGATGCTTGGGTTAGGGTCCATGTTTCCCACCTATAGTACAAGTCTTATCACAGGTTTGTATACTTGGAGCTTTGTTATCAGGTGTATGCAGCTCGTCAAAACTGCATAAAATATTTTGTTTGTGAGTTGTATTCTTCGATGTATTTGGTCTTTTTCATTACCGATCATCATTACTTTGGCACTTAAATACACAAATTTGCTCCCATTTTTGATATTGTATTCGCCAAGTGTAATATTTTGTGTGTTTGGGGGGTTTTTTTGACTATGTGTAGCAATTTTAAGGATGTTAAATTGTCCATTAAGGACTGCAGCGATGGTCTGCTGCCTCGGCCAGCAAAAGGTCAGGGCTCAGCTGGATTGACCTTGCCTGGTCACGCATGATTACACTGGCAAACCAGTGGCAGATTCTTCTTTTGAAGTAAAAAAAAGTAAATTTTCTTTCAAATGTAAAAAATATGGCAAATTTATAATATTTATAATATATACAGAAAAAAGTACTTACTCACTCCTTGGACGAGCGCTCGTTGTTCGGGGGTAAGAGCGCCTGAAATCTTGAATACTAGTCAATTGCATGATTTTCTCTAATGTGTGTAAATGATTTGACGAGTCTGTCGGTAGGTTGGCGTCAATTTCATTGACTCTTATATTTTTATTTTCATATTTTTTCCCAATAGAATGCGCCACCGGTCTATACTCAAACAAAATATTTGTTGATTCGAAAGTGGTTTTGTAACATTTATTGTAAATAGAAGCTGTACACCTATCACATTATGATATTGGGAAATTCCTTGAGATATTTGCGGATATGTTTGTATTATCTAATGCAAAAATTTTTTTTTAAACAACCAATATAATGTATATACATTCTAATATGGTCGTTTTTGGAATCCACTGTTCAGAATACCAACCCGTAAATTCTAGGTGCAGGGTTCAATTTGCAATTATGCAACTTTCAAACGGTTGTATTTAAATTAAACAATTCACTGTAACATTCATTATAACCTAATTTTCAATATAGCGGGCACAAGTCTTCATTGGAAACCCAAAACGTTCACTTCACGAAGAAAATAAAACACACCAATCTTACAGAACACATACTCGTATGTATAACATTTTTACATCACAATTAATTTTCACTTCAATATTTTTCCCTTTTCCTTTGATTATCCACTTTCTGTGGAAATGTTACAAAGCTTTTCGTGCATAGTTAAAGCTACAGGGCTTGTAAATTATAACAATAATTTGCCTAATATACGGAACAACAATAAGCAATTTGCAATCAAAAACCAGATATTCCTTAAAATTCCCACCGACACTACGTCGATCTGCCCTTACTGACGTTTTCGAAGGAACTCTAATTTGTTTAAGGAAAATGTAAAATGTTTTCAATTTAAAGACACTGGGCAATTCGTAAACAGTATCCGTAAAGTTTCAGGTGATTCCCTGATTTAGAATCAAGTTTCAACTTAAAAGAAACAATTCACATCGTGGCATGGCAACGTTTTTCAAATACCGAATACGGTCTTTTTCCTTTTGTTTGTTCGCACCCAAACAATCATCCATCGTCGTTCGCGACCTCGCAGTAACTCCCGTTGTTGTCCAGTGCACAACTAACCATCGTCGACGAGATCTTTCCAAATTCTCTCGCACCGCAACGGGACTTTGCCAACTCGTTTTACTTGATGCAATTTGAGATGTTGACAGAATTGCAATAAGTAAACTGGGTCGTTGCATGAGAACCTTATGATGGGAATATCTCCATATTAACACTCTGGGGAAGTTTAACATTAACGAATGGTTAACGACGGTACGGGTACAGAAGTATGAAGTCTTGCAGGCAATGTCATTACCGGGTTTGAATAATATGATGCATAAATGAAAATACTGAGCAGGACTGCAGCTAGTATCATTAGAGAAAATGTAGCACGCGACTGTGTTGTAACGCCATTCTTTTAGATTTCCAGAAATTTTATTAAAAATTCTTTCTTTTTTCTATTGCTTATCGCCATCTAGCTTGCTTTTATTATACTTCTCATAACAATAAACTTAACGTGAATTTCATAAAATTAATAAAACAAAAATAAATAAGATATACAAGTACTTTAATAATATAGAACTTTCCCAATCCGAAAGGAACAAAATATAGATATTAATTTATATTTTTGGTTTAAATATTTACCGGTAGGATTATGACAATACTTTCCACATTTTATGCTTTTTTATTCTTGATTTTCGGTTTTTTCTTGTCTAAAGGTACTTAAGTAAAATCATAGGTCGCTTTTTAACGTCAAACATTTTCCACGATGAATTTGATAGTTGGTCGCGGTTTATGCTCAACAGATTTTTATCATCATTTGAGTGATTTTGAAAGAATGGAAACCGACAGTCTAAGTGATTTAAATTTATAGGAAAGGACGTTTGATTTGTTTAAAGTCTACAAGACATGATTTGATTTAACTTGCAGAGAATTTGTTGAAGTTTTAATGATTGTTCGGGATTCTCGCGGCGCTTGATATTAGAGGACGGGTGGAACGAGGTGTAGAAGTGGCGGGAACCATATAATGATTGTGAATTGTATTTACCTCACATTGTCCTTTCCATGACGGCTCCTTGAGCAGTTTGCCTGGGCGGACTGCTCAATTGCTACGTATGTCATAAGATTTATTCCATGTGTGGAAACGGTCGTGGCCATGGATTTTAGAAAAATGGACAAATAGCAATATCGGTCGCTGATTCGATCCCTGCTTTTGCCAGCGAAACTGCGCAGCGAAATCAAAGAGCACTTGGATGCTATGTACGGTGGATCTGTTTCTGCGATGGTGGCCGTAAAAAATCGGTTTAACGAGTTTCAAAGTGGTCGCGCGTCAGCTTTGATAAGCCATGCCCAGGTGCACTGTAAATGGCTACCACGGAAGATATCGTAACAAAAATTCACAAGCTCTTATTAGTAGACCGCCAATTGAAGGTACGTGAGATATTTGAGACAGAAGTAGCTCAAGATACCACGTGGATTATATCCTGCATAAAATTTGGGGCATCAGAAAGCTGTCGGTGTGATGGGCGCCACGAACGCGCCGTGAAACTACTTCAGAGCAGTATTTGACACTGTTTAAGCGCAATCCAAAGAAGTTTGGGCATTGTTTCGTGAATGTCGATGAAATATGGCTCCATTGGTACACACCAGAGACCAAGGAGCAGCCAAAACAGTGATCCGGGAAACGTGCGTAGACTGTCCTTTCGGCCAAAAAGGCGATGGCCCTCATTTTCTGGGGCTTACAAGGTGCTATCTACATTGGCTACCGGGATTAGGGAAAACGGTCACAAGGCTATACTATGCCGAGTCATTAGGCCGACTCAACACAAAATTGCAGAAAAAGGCCCCGATTGGCGACGAAAAAAGTGCTCTTTCACAATTAAAACGCACTAGCTCACACCTCCGCCATCGCTACGGCCACATTGGTCGGAATGGGCTATGAACTGTTACCCCGTCCAGCGTATTCTCGAGATTTGACCCCGTGCGGCTTCTTTTTGTTTCAAAACCTGAAAAAGTTCCTCGCCGGACAGAAATTTGAGTCAAATGAGGAAGTCATCGCCACCACGCAGGCCCACTTTGCAAACCTCGAGAAAACGTATTTTCAGATACGTTAAAGAAAACGGAGCATCGCTGGGTCAAGTGTATCGAACTAAGAGGAGATTATATTGAGAAATAAAGTGCCACTTTTCCAAAATTTTTGTTTTTCTTTTGTAGGCTAAGAACTGATCGAACCGTCCTCGTACATTATGCAATGTATGCAGGAAACTGAATTTTAAATGAAAAAAATTGCCGTTATATATGGTGACATAAAAAAAAAACTTTAGAAAATAAGAAAACTGGCTTAAAAATACCTCAAAAAGGATGAAATAAATTTTATCGAAGCAGTGCCAAATCAATTTCCCTATTTCAACATAAAGGCTTCCAACATGTCCACCACCACAAAAGAACCAGGAAAAACTGATAAGGCACCACATCCAGAAAATATACTAGGTGCTTTCAAAAATAAACGAGACTGAGCTAAAATAGAAACGAGAGGAGCTTTGTTCTGATAAATTAGAGTTTATGTATTCAAAATAGTCTCCTCCGGCCTCGATACACTGTTTTGTGATGCCCTCTACGGATGCAAAGCGTTTTCCTTTCATGGCCAAATGCAATTTTCCGAATAGGTAGAAGTCACAGGGGGCTATATCAGGCAAATACGATGAGTGATTGATGGTTAAAATGCGATTTCTAATCAAAAAACCAAAAAAATTGTGTGACAAAAGTCTCGTTTATTTTAGAACACTCCTTGTCCGTTAACTTGTGCTGAACAAAACGTGCACTGACCTTTCGCAAGGCCAAATGATCGGTTAAAATGCGATAAATCGATATATTGGAGGTATTCAACTCCAATCTCATGAATTTTAACGATGATTTCGTCTCATTTTTGATAAATTCACGCTCGATTTCGATGATCACTGGATGTTCATTCTCATTTATGTCCTCATGACCATCTCTGGAACGTGTAAACCACTCATAAGCTCTGGCACGAGATAGACAATCATCGCCATAAACTTTTTTCATCAATTCAAATGTTTCGGCAAACGTTTTACTGATATTAAAACAAAATTCGATATTAGCTCTTTGTTCGAAACTCATGTTTGTACCGATGACACAAACATACTGTCACTTTAGACGCAATAACTTCGCTTTAACTGAACCGAATGTCACCTAGCTTTCACTGGTAGTCAGAGAGAGACAGTAACTTTCCAACGGATATGATAAAAGTCTCGTTTATTTTGGAAAGCACCTTGTATTTCATCCTTTTCGAGGCAATTCGAAGTAGGTTTTCGTTTTTTTCTTAAAGTTTTTTCACCTCTTTTTTCTGATGATTAATAATATATAAAAAATCTAATTTGATTAAGGAATAATATTGTTTTTTCGGAGAGAAATTCGGTTGCAATATTATTTAAATTTAAAATAATAAGTAGGCCATTTATTTTTTTTTTTTTTTTGTTTTAATCTGTAATATTTTTCAGCGTTCCTTTGTATTTTAAGAGCCTTTTAAACAAATTATATAAAGACCTACTAGTTTTGCTTCTTATCTATCCGTCTGTCTATCCATGCCTGTATCCATCTATCCGTCTGACCATCTATCCGTGCGTCACAGCTAGTTTTCTCAGAAACGTAAGAAGTTAGAGCGCTCAGACTTGAAGGAAAGGTCAGAAGTGAAAGTCTTTCATAAATTTAGGTCTTATCAAACATTGGACAATTTTTTAGGGGTGGTCCCCCCTTATGCTGAAGTGGCCCTTAAGCATTTTTTAATCAAATTTATTCGAGTTGAGTGTCAGATGAAAGGTTTTGATTAGCACTTTTAGAATCTGTGACAAAAAAAAATGTTTGTGCATCAACGGGTCGAGAGGGAGGCAACATGTACAAAAAACCCGTAACTCCGCGACTGGACACATCTGAGTTGGAAAAATTAAGGAAGTGTGTAGTAATCGAGCAGTCACACAAACAAACTGCTCGAAAGCTTCCTGTCTCCTATTTAAAATTTAATGGCAGATTTAGAAAAATATTTACTTATTTACATTCATAATCGTAATTTAGAAAATAGTTTGCTTTCTTATTGTTATTATTAAATGTTATTTTATATCAGTTTTCCTTTATATTAAATTTAAATGTTTTCCTTTAATTATATTCTTTGTGAGATTTAATTCTTATCACTATTTAAAATTTTCTTCATTTTTCGTTATTTCAGTTAAATTTTGTTATTAAAATTTTAAATCTGCCAAATAAAATTTCGAGTATGGGAACGCTGATCTAATACATCGCAACGGTGTATTACATCACGTGGGCATGCTAACTAGGCTGAGCTCAGCTGATGCGATTCACCGTATACAAGGTAATGAAAAGAAGAAGAGGTCGGGAACTTCTAGGACGGAGGGGGAGTCGACTTACAGCCACGACTCGGAAAAGACGGTTGAACACAAGGCCGCGTGGAAAATACGTTCGGGATAGAAAGTGTTTTTAAAAGCGCGGTCCAAATCATTTAAAATTCAAAGCTTAAATTAAAACAATTTCAAACGATTTACCCTTTTTACTTGAATACATTACCATCCCCCTGCGGAATAGGGCTCCAAGGAAAATTATATTTGTTTAGGACGGGAACAAGATCTTTGACGGTGGCCGTGTCTGTCTGCCGTTCGTATCGAAACTTGTTTCGTCTTATTCGTTGATCATTCGCAACGCTATGATTTGATATTTAGGGATTAACTCGGGAAAGAGTTTGCACGGCATTCGTGGTAAAAGGCATCGTGACAGGGGAAAGTGGATGGACGCAAAGTGCGTAATACTCAGAATCGTTGCGATAGTTAGACTTCCATGGCTAGGGCGATTCGATCCGCTCCACGAAGATTGTCCAATTGTGTTTTGCGCACCACTTTGACCCAAGTAAAGTAAACAAAATTAGTCGACTCTAATGCATTACTGTTTGTATATAAATTAACAAACGAATGCGTGCAAAGACGGTGAAAAGTGCTATGATGGGTTGTAGTTCTGAGAAAGTGATTGTTTGATTGGCTTCGAGTGCTTGCAACGTGCAGCAAAATTTACACAAACAAATTGCCCCATAATATATTGTCTTGTGTACAAATAGCCCATGATAGAATTTCTTGTGTAATGCATGGAGTTCGGATAACAACCTCTACCGTGAATCGTCAATATGCAGTCCAACCAAACATTTTTTTTTTTTTGTTTTTTGTGGTAGGGAGGTGAAGGCATTTATGCCCGCCGAGTCTGGCAGTGTGGGACTCCCATGGAGGATACCCTTGGACTACCCACTAAACACCTCCCCTGTCAATCTGAGAGCCTAGCCTGGAACCGTTTGACACATAACTTCGGGCCAGGTCTTGCTTCGTTACGCCGTGGGGTGCTTTTAATCTGGGGAGTCCCTTTCCTAGCGGAAGGGGCTGCTCCGGCTGCTGCGAGTCCCTTTTATCTTTTAGGACTGCCCGAGCATAATGTGCCACCTGGTTCCATTTGTCAACCGATTTGAGCATCACCGCAACTATATTATCCGGGGTGAGCTCTCCCGTCTCCCTGTAGAGTTCCCTTCGCAGCCTGGCCCATTTGGTACACGCAAAAAATGTGTGACAGGCATTGTCCTCCTCTCCTGGACAAAACCGACAATCGGGAGACCGTGACTTACCGATCTTGTGCAGGTAAGACTGAAAACACCCGTGCCCGCTCAAAAGCTGGGTCAGATAGAAGTCAGTCTCACCATGCCTTCGATTAAGCCACGGTCTCACATCCGGGATGAGGCGCGCAGTCCAACTTCCCTTCGTGCAATTCCCCCAAGACTGCTGCCAATCGTTGAGCGAGCGTTGTCTCTCCTCGCGGACAACCATCTCCCTCACATCCTCGCTTCGGCGCAGGTAAATAGCGCGGCGCTCTCTAGCAAGGAGGGCCACAGGTATCACGCCTGCAATCACTCTCACCGCCGAGTCGGAGACTGTTGGATATGAAGATGCAATTCTCAGTACTCCTCTTCTCTGTACTTGTGCCAATCGTTTTCGGTATACCTCCTTGCTGAGAGCGTCGCCCCATACCTCTGCTCCGTACATTAGCACTGACCCTACAGCACTCATCAAGAGGCGTCTTCTTGATGGGCTGGGTCCCCCTACGTTGGCTATAAGTCGACTCAGAGCCGATATTCCCGAAGCAGCCTTCTCAGCCGTTGCCCTGATTTGCTCAGAGAAACTCATCTTCGAGTCGATCAGTAGCCCCAGGTACTTCACCGCTGGCTTCGATTCGATCTGTATATCTCCAAAACTGATCATCCTTACTCAAGGGATTCTCTTTTTTGTCAAGATGACCACTTCGGTTTTCTCCAGTGCTAAACTCAGCCCGCGAGCAGTCATCCAGTCCCTCACTCGACGCATTAGCATACCTAGTCTAAGTTGCGCTTGTTCAACGGTGCGTCCGGCGACCAGAGCCGCAACATCATCCGCATAGCCGGCCAAGCGCGACTCATCTGGCATCTCAAGTCTCAGTAGCCCGTCGTAAGACACGTTCCACAGGTCCGGACCAAGGATAGATCCCTGGGCAACACCCGATGTAATTTCCATCCTTCGTTGGCCCTGTGTCGTGTCGTAGAGCAGGCTTCGGTCCTTTAGGTAGTTCCTCAAAAGCCGCATTAGATATTCTGGAACTTGAAAACCAACCAAACATGACGGTTCAAGAATGCCCAGAGTGTTAAGAAGTGTTGACCATGCAATCAATGTGAATGGTACAGAGAATTTTTTCTGTTAAAAGTGAGGGTTTCTTATAAAAATCATCTTTTGTTTGAGGGTTGGGGTGCAAGGGTATTTATCGGTCTTGGCATTTCATTGCAATCAAAAAATCAAACATATCGTTACGACGTGAAGCGTATAAGCCAAAAAGTATATGATGGAATTCGTGCTTCTATAGTTGCGAATATTACACAGGGTAAAGACTACCACTCATGCGGGAATTAATTTCAGTCTGATATGGTCATGAAACGTTCGAATAACGGGTTGATCGGTTCGAATAACGGGTTGATCGGTTCTGACGATTGTTGCTTAGCGCTAGACAAATCTGGCGAGTATCAGATCAGAAGCAAGAACTGCATTGTGGCATCCAGAGGATGGATCAAACGTATGTTATTAGGATGTTTGAGGGCTATAATCAGATAGTTTTCGAAGCATTGTTAATTCTTCTGAATAGAAGCAATGCAGATTATCTACGGATTTACACAACATCAATAGTCATCAGTTTCGACAGAAATGAACAGTAAATAACTACCTCTCGGGCTGGAGTTTATTAAAGATGCAACGTCTTAGTTACTGTGTGGTTTAATTGCTTTTAACGAGTGAAAATCTTAAAAAACCAATTACAGTATACTTAATTATATTTTTCTTCACAATTGCAAAGCCCCTGAATGGAAAAAGTGTTATGCTCGATCAGTGATTTACTTTCTATCGGTGGAGTAAATACCGATTCCCGCTTAACTATTGTTAACAATTACAGCTGCATTGGAATACACATCACCAGCGGGCGCCCGGCGAGGATGATGGGTAACTACCCTTTTTTGGTTATTAGATACAAAGTAGTCAAGTATACAAAATTATTGATATCTTGAGATTTTTCAAGAATGGTGAATGGATGTTTGTGAATAACGCGATTGAACGGGGATTGAATCATTCAGCTTTGATAAATCTAATTGAATTTATTAATCCTTTCGATTCATTTTTATTTGAACGCCTCAAATGTATTCTATTTTCAGTTGGTTGGGTATCCTTTTAGAGTTACTATTGTGAGACAGTAATGTGATGAGCATATGGACTTAATCCTAAGCTAATGAATAGAACCTTTCAAAAACTCTTCTAATTTAACGTATCCTCCTACAACTTCTATTATAACTAGACTTTAGGTTGAAATTATTTTATTTGGTATAAAGATTGAACCTTGCCATCACACGTCAAATACAACATTATTCAAATGTTTTCCACGGGACCCCTTACAGGCCTCAAACCTTTTGAGGTAATTTTCAATGATTTTTCGGCACATTTTCAGCAATATCTCGGCTATAACTTCATGAATATTGGTTTTAAATTGCTCAAGATTTTGAAGATTGTTCGCGTAAACACGATCTTTTGCATAGCCCTATAAAAAGAAATCCAAAGGTGTTAGGTCGCAGAATCTTGTGGGCCAATTGACATCACTCAATCTCGAAACTACGCGTCCTGGAAATTTCTCTTGCAAAAGTGCTCGATTAGCCTGTGTTGTGTGGATTGTGGCTCCGTCCTGTTAGAACCACATGTTCTCCAGATCATAATCTTCAATTTCTCTCCAAAAATAATCGGTTAACATCCGTCCACAGCGGTCAGAATTTTCAAAAAAACACGGGCCAATAACACCACCAGACCATAATGCACACCAAACGGTCACTTTTTCCAGATGCAAAGACCTTTCTGCGATCACCTGAGGACTTTGAGAGCCCCATATGCGGCAACTCTGTTTATTTACGTAACCACTGAGCCAAATATGAGCCTCATCACTGAAGAAAATTTTGTTCGAAAAATCGCTATCAATGGCTTGTTGTTCAATCACCCGATTCGCATACATTCTGCGTTGTGTATGGTCTAGAGGCTTAAGTTCTTGAATGAGTTGGATTTTGTATGGATGGAGATGCTAATCCAAATGCAAAACCTGCCACAATGAGCCGTAAGACAAGCCAAATGTTGAGCACGTCGAGGAATCGACAAATTCGGGTCTTCCTCCACACTTTGAGCAACGACAGCGATATTTTAAGCAGAACAAATGATGTGATGATGCACAGGCCTTGCAATATCAATAATCGATCCAGTTTCTTCAAATTTTTTCACTGTGTTCAAAATTGTGTGCTGTGTAGGTCGATTATGTCGACCGTAATCGGCTCGTAAAGCTCTAAATGTTGATACAGCAGAATTACCATTTTTATAATAAAATTTAATAATTTTAACGCGTTCTTCGACTGTTAAACGATCCATAATTCTAAATGGCAAACCTTCAACTAAAAAAAACACGCTTTGGATGACATTTAATTCTGACAGATGTCAAATGGCAGGGTTATACTTTCCTATCACGAAATGGATAACCCTGTACATTAATAGATTAGCAAAGAAGTTTGTAAGCATCATTTTTGTTCTAACAAGTAGTTTTAAAATTTTAAGATTGATATCCTTAAAATTACGTACATTATTTCCTTAAGATTACCTTAAAAACTACCCATTCACTGGGTCCATAGAACGGTTGTCCGTCGCTCTCCTGACTACTCCCGCCTTGTGCTCCTTGGCTCGTACGATTCCCGCTTCCTCAAGCTTTTCCGCATACAGTTTTACTGGCTGCATTCCTGTCTCCTTGGACAGCACCTCGTTGGGGTAAGACCGTCCGTCGTCCCGTCTGTATAATCCTGCGCAAGCCCGAAGGATTTTTTGCTCCACTAATCCTTTCGTACCCCATTTTGTTTCCAGAGTTCCAATCCATATCATCACCGCATATTTGATGATCGGACGAATCAAGGTTTTACAGGCCAAAACCTTGACTCGCTGGCTCGCTGTCGAATGTTTCCTGAAAAGAGGTAAAAGAAGATGGTACACATAAGTACCTTTTTCAAAATATTATCAACGTGAGCACTAAAGGTAGCTTTCCTGTCGAAAATTACCCCCAAGTACTTCGTTCACCTAGAGCAGTGCACCATCTGCCCAATGAACTTAACCCTGGAGTCACAGATACCTCTTGCACGACGACCGAAATTTTTGTAGGGGTCCGTGAACACAATTAATTCACTTTCTCTTACATTTACCTTGATTCCCATTTCCGGTAATATGCAGTAAGAGATTTCAAATACCTTTGGAGCCGCATCCTAGCAAAGCGCAAATTGTGCTCAGACGACCACACTAACAAGTCGTCAGCGAAGAGGTTCACCTGGATTCCGGGCTTATATTCTACTTTTACGCTTGGGACGTTAGACGTGAATATGTTGAAAAGAAATGGGCCTAATATAGACCCCTGTGGTACCCCCGAGTCAATACTAAATGGGTCTGAACTTGCTCGACCAGCCACCGCAAAGGCAGCTCGTCCCTTCATGAAGCTGCCTATAATTTTCACAATATGGGCCGGAAAGCCGGGATTTATCATTCTGTAGAGAAGTCTATTGATCCATACAGATTTAAAGGCTTTCTCCACATTAATCAGGCAAGCTACAACAAGCTTATTTTTGCGCCAGCTTCTCGTTATATCGGCTTGGAACACGGTCATAGCATCCACCGTGGAGTGAGCTTTTTAGAAGCCAAATTGTCTTTCCGGCCGAGTATCGACTACGTCAGAACTGCCCGACTTCTTAGGTATTGCAAACATTTTTGCACATTTCCATCGCCGAGGGGAGTAGCAAATTTTAATATAGTTATTTAAAATGATCGCGGGGAGAACAAAGAAAACATGGGGAAGCCTTATATAATTGGAGATTGCATCAGCCACTGCTGATATTTCGGAATTTTGCTCCAGTGACAACAAAGTGAGCCTAACAGGGCTGACAAACATACCATGGCCAGTAAGTGCGTCAGAGGGATTTGAATCAGAGACCCGGGTCAGGAAAAATTGCTCATGGTCCATGTCGAAGTTCGTTGTAGTACTGCTCACTAACGAAGTCGTGGAAGAGTTTTCACTTGCTTTCTCTCCTTGAAAAATTATCGCAAAATGTTTTAAGATGGAGTCAGTGATGGCTTTGTCGTCCATGAGCATGGATCCATCATAAGTGAGGACCCCGGGTAGCCTTTTTCTGCCCGTTATCCTACTGATGTGAGGAAACATACAGGAACCTGGTTTGATACTTTCTAGGGCCTGTTCAAATCGCTCGTTAGCAAAAGCCATGGTTCTCCTCGAGATCATTCGATTTAGAAAGTAATCACTAGGTGAATACATTCATACCCACAGTTGACCGTATTGAAATTGTGGTGATAGATTCTTGCGAGTAGCTTTCTAAGCCGACTTCGTCTACAATGAAGCTCCAAGATGTCTTCTGGTAAATCTCGATAAAAGTTTTTTGTCGAGGATTTCTTTGAGATGACCGTATCCAGGGTTGAATTTATACAAGCAACTCCCTCATCGATTTCAGGAATTTTTTCGATATATTGATCGAAATTCCCTTCAATTTTCCGTCAAGGTCAACACTTACTGCTGCCCAATCGATTCACTTGTGTGGAATGAAAAGTTGAGGATCTGCAACCTCAAGTTTCACAACCTTTTTCACTCTTAAGGTCAGCTCAACCACAAGATGGTCACACTCGGTATCAAGAGCTCTACCCTCGGAATTCCTCCAACTGTGGGAGAGGTTTACCAGATTGGCAGACACAATGAAGAAGTCAATAATAGACGAGCTTCAGCGGAATGTAGGCTTTTTCGGGGCAATCAATATGAGATCCATATTTGATTGATTGCTCCATAGCCATTAGATGGAATATTTCCCCACGAGGGATGCTTCGCATTAAAATCAGCTCCCATGGCATAGAAATCGAATTTTTTGCACAGAGTAAGCACTGTTTCCAAGTCGCCAAAGAGTTCCCTCACCGAGTATCCATGTCGAACATAGATCACCACGAATGCAAAGGTGCACCCTCCCAGTATTGAGTTTATTATTTCTGCTTCAATGCATTTCAGACTTGGAAGGCAGTGCCTTTGGACTTTCAGGTTATCTTTGTGAGCCATAGTAACTCCAAGACTTCCTCTGATGATCTTGTATTTCTCCAGATGCACTCTGTGTCTATCTTTGAGTCTTGTTTCCGTCATAAACAAGAAGTCTGGTCCATGGGCGTTCAAGTATTCTTGAACGAAATTCCTTTTATAGCGTGGAGCTAGTGCACATATGTTGAGGATGGAGAGTTTAATGGAACTCATCACGACAACATACTTTGAAGGCGAATATTAAGTACGCAGCTTTTTTCTCACTAAGTTTAGTGGGTTTTTTTATAGTGGGGGATAAAATAGTCCACTTTTCGAATGAGTGTGAACAAGTCACACCAGAAAAATTGTTGGCGGTCAGTGCTAAAAACCGTATTTCAGTCATTCTGCGACTGCTGGGGTTGCTGCATTGGTTGTTGTGTTTGTTGCCGTATAGGCTGCAGTGCTGGCTGCTTCTTTGCATCTTGCAAAAGGCTAGAGTACGAGACCCATTCACGTACAGTATTTTTTATAGAGGCGGTGAGGAAATCCCTCCTTTCCTCTTTTTACTTTTAGAGCTTCTTCCTCCTCTCTTCAACTTCTTTTGCCTTAGGACAACCTATGAAACTTGCAGGTGCCTCTTAGCATTGCAGTTGACGCAGAAAAGCTCGTCTTTTTTCACGTCCTTTGAGATTGGACATTCCGCGGACTTATGCTGCTTGTCGCATTTTACGCATCTAACTTCGAATCCGCAGTTAGAAGCGACGTGGCCAAATCTTTGGCAGTTAAAGCACTGGGAAGTGCAATTTTTCTGCAAACGCTCCCATTGTATCTTTTGGTAGAATAGGAACTTTATGTCCATTGCTTTCTTCACTTCAAAGTCCGGTTTGAACTGGACTAAGAAGGATGAAAGCGTCTTTTTTTCCCTCCTAGAGGTTATAGTGGAGAATCTCTTTTCTGAAAGGATATCTTCTCCGAGATGTTCCTTCAGCTTAGCCTTGACATTATTCTCGTCGTATGAGCTGTGCACGTCTTTTAGAAGGAGAGTCAATTTTCTCTCTCCCGGAAGGGTGTAGGTGTAGCAAGCCACCTTCGCACACTTCAGAAAGTTAAAAAGGCTGGTGTAATCCTCAGCCGTTTTTGGGTGGAGCGAAGCTCGTGAGGAGCCATTCACCGTCACGTTGAACTCTGGTTCCTTTTGAGAGTTTCATGCGCAAGCCCTTTTGACGCTATCCCTGAAAGTCTTCAGGTCAAGCCTATAGCACACTATGGGAAGCACCCTCTCCTTTTTTGGGAGCAGCCACGCTTGGGTGCTGCAGCTTCGATTTCCCTTTATTTCCCTCTAGGCCCGGCTTTCCACCTGGCTTGAGTATGGTCGCCGACAAGCTGTTTCCGTCACTCTTCTGAGCTGGAAAAAATCCCGCTCGCCCACTTCAAGGGTCTTTGATAGCTTTAATGTGGGCTCCTGTGTTGGAGATTCCATCGGCCTCTTTCTGGCTTCTGGCTTTACGATAGCCTCCACCCCGTCGCCACTGTCCATGGAACTTTCACCCTCATCCATATCCATGTCACTGGAGACCTTTGGCACTTGCAGTCACATCTTGCAACTAGCAAACAAGTCGAGGATGAACTCCTCCTTTATGTCCCCCCCGAATTTCTCGCAGAAACACTGCAAATATTTTCTCGCCTTCCACGTGAAGCTAGATTTAGCGGCAGAAAGCTCTCCATATTCATTACTTTCCCCCATACCCACAGCTTCCAAGATAAAACTTGAAATACTATCGTGGGAAAAAGAAAGTAGAAACTAACGCACTCATTATCTAGTAATTGAAAGACTAAAAAACAAAATAATTATATTACCAAGAAAAACAGCAACACTTCAAACAAAAAAGCCTTAATAATAATGTTTTCTTTTTGTTTCCAACTCCAAATTCAACTCCTTTTTCTATCCTCCACTCTACTTGTACTCGCGCTACGCGCCTTGCCCAGGCGCTTCAACTCCGTTCCACAAACTCCAAACACAATTATTTCTCCAAAACTCCTCCAAAAATCCGCAACTCCTGAAATTTCCACTTTCCTCCAAAGTTCAGTATTTATATAAAACCTCCGTAAATCTCCGAAAATATCCGAAGAAAAACCTCCAAAAACTCGTGCTGCTCGATGCTCGATCTGTGCTGCCTTGACGACTGCTCGAGTCAAACTCTCAGGACCCGTCGCTCAAAGGCGTTCAATATATTTGCGGATGCTTGGGTTAGGGTCCATGTCCACCCATAGCATAACACAGGTCTTGTCACAGATTTGTATACTTAGAGCTTTGCTTTCCTGTGGATGCAGCTGGTCTTCAAAATTGTCAATACTGAAAAAATATGTTATTTCCGAGCTGTATTCTTCGGCGTATTTCGTCTCTTTCATTGCCTGTTTTCGTTATTTTGGCGCCTAAATACACAAATTCGCCAACATTTTCGATACTTTATTCGCCAAGTGTAATATTTTGTGTATTTCGACTGCGTCATGAGCTTTGTTGAAAAATTATTTAGCACGGATAAAATAGCGGCTATTATGCCCGTATGAAAAAAAAAATCTGCATCTTTTGGATTAATTTAAACGATTCCTTATGCAAGTATTGGATGAATAAATCAAGTTATCGATTCATACTATCAGCAAATTTGTTTCGAACCCTAAGATGGCAACAAAGCCTTTTTGGTAGGTGCACTCGACTTGTTATAAAATTTATGATGATTGTTGAATTAATGCGCATTTGAATTTGTTATTTGTCTTGTGATTGGGGTTTGGAATTCCTTTCAGAAAGATACTTTAAACGCTTGTTAAAATGATTGTATCATTCTGAAGAAAGCCAGTATTAGAACTTGAACTTGAAACAAAGTAGGGAGGGGCGGTAAATTCCCAGACGGCCCCGGGCGGCAAAACTCACGCTACCCCACTAACCCGTTATTCAGGTATTGTAAAAGAACATAAAAATTGCTCGCAACATTGCATAGCGTAAGAAATTATTCCTACCTACTGTCTAAAACGTCTTGAAAAATAAAGAAATCTTCAACCGGAAGCTAGATCGTATATCTTTTCTAATAACGAAACATAAGCTGTTCTGTATGTAAACTTTTTGAGAAGGCGAAAGAATTGTTAAACTGTATTTTGCATGTTCAACATCGTTCTCTTCTCCGTGTTCTTATTGCCAACGTGGAGCACTGTTGAATCCCATTCGTTGCTAACGACAAACAAGATTTTGTAATATTCTATTGTTGAAACGGAACCAATAAACGAGTTATCCGGCAATTTAATATACTTTAGTCCGCTATCCTTTGCAAAGTTTCTAAGAAAACACATCACCCAGCAAGTACCTCCGCTTAAGGTCGTTCAGGATTGGTATTTGGTACGAGAAAGTGTGGATTTGGCACATTAGTATGTGCACAGTCAAAGATGTATTGAAAGGATAACGAAATATGGTAAGAAAGTGTTGGCTGTGAAACGCAGGAGCCTTTATTTTGCGAGTTAAAAACACTGATTATTGAGCGAATATTAACAATATTAAAACTTTTATACTTTATTTTAGCTGCCATGTTGTTCCATTGGTTAGTTGCTTGTTTTCTCTTGTGAAATTTCAACCAAACTCGGAGGTTTCAGCGTTCTCACGAAGTTATGGTAAAATCACGTAAAGTTATCAGGCTTCAATTGACATTTTCTTTGTACAATTGAATAGTATGTCAGTATCAAAAAATAATTTCAGCTAAAGTTTGATAACGACCACAATTTCTTTGAATTTTGTGGCGCTGAGCTGATTTTCTCGGAAAAGTGAATGAATATTTTTATGTTACACTCATGGTTAAATTTTAATTAAAATATCAGCAAGTTATTGCAACGCTGTCTACTTAATTTCTTTGTAGTCCTCGTGACAGAACAATCGTCCTTCTATAGTTTATGCGTTTCAAATGTTCAAACCGTTTGCCTTTTGAGAAAGCATTTCAATATTGTCCTGGTATAACCACTGACAAAAAGAATGAAGAGGAATTAAAACATGATCATTAGAATGAGTAACATATACTCGTACATAATTCATTTCACTTTCGCACATCACTGTGAGGCAAAGCAAACAATTTGAGAAGTCTGTGAATTATGAAGCCGAAATTGTAGCGCCCACCATGACAGGTAAATAAGATTTTTTCTAAAATAATTCAAAGCCGCCTGTTTAACATTTTCCAATCATCTTTGTAATTACCTTTTTCCGTCCTGCACGCGTACTAAGTGCGGTATTGTTTGCATATTTTGTCACCTTCACTGTACCGTTTATGCGAGTGTGAGTGCTTCAGATGCGGTAGGTGACGTAAGTCGGATAAAAATGGAGTTGAATGGAATGAAAAAAGGTAAGTGATGATAAGTGCAAATAAAACGTGTCGCTTGGATTGTGCAAACAACATACGTACACAAGCACTTAAAAGCATCAGTCATAATAACAGGCAGGATCCATCCATTCATTCTTCCAACGGTTCAATTGATTTTGTCGATTCTTTCATTCACTTCCCAGCACCGCAACGGCTCCAGCCATCATGTACTCGTATAGCTACTGCTTTTGACGGCATCAAACACATTCGCGACTCTTAGGCTTTTAGTGGTGAAAAGGTACTGTGAGCTCCTCATGGGAATGGAAAATAAACTTTATGGAATCTATTTCCGCCGCTCATGTGAGTGGAAAGTAACACTCGTTGCCTTATTTCAGGAGATGAATTTTTACAAACATGGCGAATATTTATTGATTTGGCGACCCAAAAATGTTGAAGAAGTTTCAAATCCTAGAACTCACTTTACCATTAAAATTCAAATTTGATCCGATGAATAACATGATTGGAACATTACATTGTAATGAGGAATCTCTTCATGGTTGTTTGAAGAAGTAAACTCCATTGCAGTAATTCCGTTTAGTCATTAATCAGTTCTCCTGAAATGAGGTCCGTAAAAAATTAGCTGCATATTATCAAAATACTCTTGTAACGTTGTAGTGAATGAATCTAGAAAACATCTATATTTCATAATTTGGCTATAGTGTGGCTCATTTACTAGTGTGTCCAATGTTCGGTCAGCACAAGACCCCACCTAGTATCATGATCATGGGATTCTCAAAACAGTTCGATCGCTTCGTATGTGACTCTAATGAAATTGACCATACATACATCGCAAAGAAAAAAACGCGTTATATCTTGGTTGATGAGAAACACTAGAGAATGGAAAATTATTTTTCAAGTGGTAAATTGCTCTCAAAGAGTTTTTGTGCGGAATCTATGAAATGCAATAATTTACGTTACGCAACTAATTAATAAGGCAACCAAACGGTAGGAAACGGTCTCGGGGTCGCACATTGGGCTTACTTGGTTCACCATTTTTTGTGGTTGGAACTCCCATGCTCGCAAGCGGCTGGACAACCCACTAAACACCTCCCTTGTCGACCTTAGAACCTAACCTGGAACCGTTTGACACATTAGTTCGGGCCAGGTCTCGTTTTGTTACGCCGTGAGGCACCTTCAAGCTGGGAGATACCTCCTCTAGCGGGAGGGAAGAGGGGAAGATAAATTACCTGCCAAGCGATCCCCCAGCCCTGACATCCCCGGCTGCTGTGAGTCCCTTTTTTCTTTTAAGACTGCTCGAACATAATGTGCCACATAGGTACATTTGTCAACCAATCCAAGCATCGCCGCAACTATACTACCCGGAATGAACTCTGCCGTCTCCAGCAGAGGTCCCGTCATAGCCTGTTCCAAGTTGCTCGCAGGCATCATTTTCCTATCCTGGGCAAAACCAACAATCGGGAGACCGTGGCTTACCAATCTTGTGCATTTAGACTAAGAACATCCATGCCCGCTTAAAAGCTGGTTCAGATAGAAATCAGGGCTGCTGTGAGTCCCTTTTATATTTTAAAACTGGCCGAGCATAATGTGCCAACTGGTTCCATTTGTCAAACGATTCGAGCATCACCGCGACTATATAATCCAGGGTGAGCTCTCCCGTCTCCCTGTAGAGGTCCCTTCGCAGTCTGACCCATTTTGTGCATGCAACAAATGTGTGGCAGGCATTTACCTCGTCTCCTGGGCAAAACCGACAATCGGGAGACCATGACTTACCAATCTTGTGCAAGTAAGACTGAAAACACCCATACCCGCTCAAAAGCTGGGTCAGCTAGAAGTCAGTTTCACATTGCCTTCGATTTAGCCACGGTCTCACATCCGGGATGACGCGCACAGTCCACCTTCCCTTTGTGCTATACACCCTGACTGCTGCCAATCGTTGAGTGAGCGCTGTCTCTCTTTGCAGACAACCATCTCCCTTGCGTCCTCGTTCCGGAGCAGGTAAATAGCGCGGCGCTCTCTAGCAAGAAGGGCGACAGGTATCACGCCTGCAATAACTCTCACCACCCAATCAGAGACTGTCGGATACGAAGATGCAATCCTCAGTGCTCCTCTTCTCTGTACCTGTGCCAAACGTTTTCGGTATACCTCCTTGCTGAGAGCGTCGCCCCATACTTCTGTTCCATACAGTAGCACTGACCCTACAGCACTCATCAAGAGGAGTCTTCTTGATTCGCTGGGTCCCCCTACGTAGGCCATAAGTCGACCGATATTCCCGAACCAGCTTTCTCAGCCGTTGCCCTGATTTGCTCAGAGGCACTCATCTTTGAGTTGATCAGTAGCCCCAGGTACTTCACCGATGGCTTTGATTCGGTTCGTGTATCACAAATACTGATCATCCTTACTCTAAGGATTCTCTTTTTTGTCAGGGTGACCACTTCGGTTTTCTCCAGTGCTAAACTGAGCCCACGAGCAGTCACTCGGCGCATTAGCATACCCAGCCTAAGTTGCGCCTGTTCAACGGTGCATCCAGCGACCAGAACCCGCATAGCCGACCAAGCGCGACTCATCTGGCATCTCAAGTCTCAGTAGCCCATCGTAAGGAAGGTTCCACAGGTTCGGACCAAGGATAGATCCCCGGGCAACACCCGATGTGATTTCCATTCATTGTGGGCTGTTTGTCGTGCCATAGAGCAGGCTTCGGTCCTTTGGGTAGTTCCTCAAAAGCCGCATTAGATATTCTGGAACTTGAAAAGGATTTTCCAGCGTATCCAGAACATCCGCCCGTTTAGCGGAGCTGAAGGCATTCCTGACGTCAAGTGTCACCAAAAGGACGATCCGTCCCTTGGTGCAACTATATGCCTCTGTCTTTTGGACCGCACTAACCACCTCTGCAACCACAGCAATAGTAGAACATCCTGCTCTAAAGCCGTACTGCCGAGGAGACAGGTCCCCGGCAGCATGAATCGCGTCAGTGAGTCTTCGCTTGTTGAGTTTCTCTAGCACTTTCCCAGCCGTGTCTAGAATGCATAACGGGCGGTAAGCAGACGGCGATTCGGGATTTCCCTTCCCCTTGCTGATCAGCACGAGCCTCACCACCTTCCATCGTACCGGGAAAACCCCGTCCCGTAGGCAAGTCAGGACGATGGTGATAGACAAGCCGCAACACCTCAGCTGAAACACCATCTGGACCTGGAGCCTTCCTCACTTTCAACGAAAGGACTGCCTCTTCCAGTTCCGGCTGTGTGATGAGTGGACACTCGACTGCTTTTTCACCATGGACATCATCAATACGGACGTGATGGGCGAGGAAGAGTGCCCGCACCATCTCGTCCATCTTTTCCGCATCAAGTAAACAAGGTTTCCGTAAGGCACCAAGCTTCCGCATAACCAGCTTGTAGCCAAGCCCCACGGATTCGTGTTCACATTGTCCACTAGATCTTGCCAGCAGTGAGCCTTACTGTTGTTGATCGATTTGCGAAGACGTTTCCAGGCTGACTTATATGTTGCTACCCTCACGCCAATTTCAGTTGACCACCAGAACACTGGGGGCTTGCCGTGCCGGGGTCTTCTACGGGGCATAGAAGCTTTACAAGTAGTCGTGATGATGCTCATAGTTGAGTTCACCACGTCTCGAGCTGCCAGTTCTTCTATCCCCTCCAAATCTCTCTATAGCGGTGCACCAGCTGTGAGTATCTCGACGAACCTCTCGATGCTATCCATCCGATGTTCCGTCCAATTGCAGAAAGCCGAGAGCACGGACGTCGGGAGACAACATTGCTTATCTCAACCAGGATGCACTGATGATCACTGGCTGAATAGTCCTCTAATACTCTCCAGTTGTGTATCCTCCGTACTAAGGACTCAGAGGCGAATATCTCTTCCAGTATGGTTCCCTCACAGCCGATACGGTGGAAAGTCAGCGTATTGCCGGTGTTTAGTACGACGAGCGCTGTCGTGGCCGCCATTTCCAGGATTCGTTTTCCCCGCGGATCCGTTTGAGGCATGACTCATTCGATTGCTTTCGCGTTGAAGTCGCCCCGAATGAGCACGTTCCTGTCTGCGTTCGAGATAGTGCCCTCCAAAGCATGAAGCTTGGCTTGGAAAGATGATATCGATTCGTTCGACGTTAGGTACACACTAAAGAATGTGGTCCCTGAGCACTGAACCCACACAAAACCATCCCACGTTCACAGGTCTCCGCCTGGAAATGACTATATCGAACCCAGATGGCGGCAGCACCAAATTCATCAGGATACCATGATGCAGAACTTTTATCATGATGTTGCTCACTCAGCAGCAAAAAGTCGGCTTTCATGTCCTTCGCGAATTGCTCAAGCAGATTTTGGCCAGTTGAACTATGGGGACTTCAACCTTTCTTCCATTATTTGGGATGATGAGTATGTTACCATACTGTCCGGAGGTAATTTGTCTTTTGCCTTTTTCTCGTTTCTCTCCGTACGCTCCTTCACCCACTTCAATACTAGTGCAAATTCCAATAATAAACTGCTTGACCTTGTTTTTCGCAACTTGCCAGCCTCTTCTCTTGTTGCATCCACCTCACTCTCACCCTTCATTAATCCAGATCCTCACTATCCACTTCTCTTCATGGAGCTTTCTATCTCCTCTCCATCTTCTCCTAGAAATACATCACCTTGTCGTTATAACTTTCTAAAAGCGAATCTTTGCAGCATGGATTCTAGTATTAAGGCAGTTAACTGATATTCTTTCTTCAGTCACCCTTGAACTTGAAAAATGCGTTGATAAGGTTCTATCTATTTCCCTTGTAATAAATTACTCAATTCAGCCCTTTGTTTCCTCCAAGGAGACCCAAAGATGCTCCTTGGTTCAACTCAGATGTTGACAAAGCCATTAAAGTGAAGGATGCACCCTGGAGAGAATCCGGCTCCAGTGGCCTCCTTAACGATCTTGCCGTTTACAAGCAGAAGCGTCCTGAAGCTAAGAAAATTGATACTGTATTTGCCAAGTCTAATGTTTTGTGTATTTTAGATATTTTTCCGGGCTACGTCAGGAGTTTTGTTTTATTTTCATTGAATTGTAGCCCTACTAGTTTTGTCGTCACTTTCGAGTTTCAGGAAGAGTTCTTTGGCAGTTGCTGTTGACCGTATCAAAATTTTGATGTTATCCGCATAGACTACTACTTGGCTCGACTTGTATAGTGATTTACCTCGTTTATCGACAGGTAGCTTCCTTATGACGTCCTCCAGAGCCAGATTGAATTGCAATAGGGCCAGCCCATCTCCTTGCTTTAGTCTGACATTTGCGTCAAAGGCAGCGGTGAATCGGTTATTGATGCGGACTTGGGAGGTTGCCGACATCATTGTCATATGTCACATGAACTAATTTCGCTGGGATGCCAAAGTAAAGCTTTATTTAGTACAGCACGTTATGATCAGGGACTGTCGTGTGACAGCTTAAAGTCAACGAAAATTGTGTGTACGTCTATGTTGAACTCCCAGTATTTTTCAAGTACCTGATTGAATGTGAACAATTGGTCTATTGTCGATCGACCTGCTCTAAAACCACCTTAATACTCCCCATTAGTACTGTTGGCGTATGATCCGATTTGATTTTGTAAGATTTTTGAAAATATTTTGTACGCCGTATGCCTCTATAATTTTCGCACTGTAACTTGTCACCTCTCTTGTGGATAGGAAATATACTTGATTAGCTCCACTCTTTCGGCATATGTTCTTGTTGCCAAATCTGCTGGATGACTTTGTGAATAGCTTTATGAACACTGCTGCCATTATACTTGATGAGCTCCACTGGAATCCCATCGATGCCCGGCGCTTTATTATTCTTTTCGGGTTTGATGATGGAACAATCTTCATCCAGAGTTGGTGGGGCCAATGGAAGCTCTCCGCAGACATCTATAGGCTCCGATGTTCTGGAGTAGTGTAGAGCATTAAGGAGGTTCTTGAAATATGATGCCCACCATGAAAGATAACGTGATAAAAATCCACGAGGTGGTGTTGGCAGACTACCAACTGACAGTGCTCAAGGTAGCTGAGACAGTAGGCATCTCAAAAGATCACGCGTGGCACATCTTGCATGAAATTCCGGGCATAAGAAAGCTGTAAGTGCGATGGGTACCACGTTCGCTCACTCTGGAGACCACTTCAGAGCAGTGCTTTAAGCGCAATTCGAAGGAGATTCTGCATCCTTTCGTGACCGTTGGGGGAACATGGCTCAACTGATACACACCAGTAACCAAAAAGTAGTCGAAACAGTGGACTTCACCCGACAAATATACTCCAAAGAAAGTGAAGACTGGCCTATAGGGTGGAAAGATGATGGCCACTGTTTTCTGAGATTCACAAGGTGTAATTTGGAGATGGGCAAAACGGTCACAAGGCTCTATTATGTCGAATTACTGGGCCGATTCAACGCCGAATTGCGGAAGAAATATGTGCTCTTCCACCATGACAACGCACTAGCTCACACCTCCGCCATAACCACGAATTGGGCTACGAGCTGGTACTATGTCCACCGCATTCTTCAGATTGGGCTCTGTGCGACTTCTTTTTTGTTCCCCAACTCGACAAAATCACTTGCTGGGCAGAAATTTGATTCGAATGACGAGGACATCGCCGACACGCAGGCTAACTTTGCAGACCTCGAGAAAACGTATTTTTCAGATGGGTTAAAGAAGCTGGAGCATCGCTGGGACGAGTGTATCGAGCTAAGAGAAGATTATGTTGAGAAATAAATTGTCAATTTTCCAAAATTTTCGTTTTTCTTTTGTACGCCAATTACTTATCAGGCCGTCCTCGTATGTAGTTGTATATTTTTCGACTCACAGTATATGAAGGAGGTTAAACCCTCTCAACAGCCTAGACTGTGTAATTTAAATGTTACATTTATTGCGTTGGAGAGAAAAAGTTGTATAATAAAAGTAATATTTTGTTGAAGAATTCATAAGGTGATTCCTTTAATTTATTACTTTAGAACTGAAAAAATGACTTGTAGAAAATGTAGAAGTTTCTTGCTTATAATTCCAAGTTTTTGGTGTCAGAAAACAATGGTGTAGTAATACACGTTACAGCATATTAATGGAAGCTACATAAAAGCACCTACATCCCATTGATATGAATGCATGAAAGAGCCCTCTACTACCAGGGTGAAAACAAATATTCCATTAATAAGTCATTTCACGTAAACGTTTGTTACGCAACTTCCTCGTTCCGAATTCAAAGTACATGAAAAGATGTCATTGTGGATTCTTACTTTTTAACGTTGAACAGTTATAGTGCATTCATCCAAAGGAGGCAATTACTCAACAAATATTTCGGGTTGACAGCGTAACCTATGCAACAAAGCCGACAATCATAAATAAATTGGATACAGCGTCTGCGAACAATGTATCTTTTCGAAAACGTTTGAAGTGACAACTTTTCTGCCCTCCATACAAATGAGCGTGTTTGCGATGAATTGACCAGCAAGGTCGATCAGAGCAGCATGACGCCGTTTTTTGTAAGAAAACATCACAATTGTATCTGTTGTGCCACTTGTATCTTTAGCGATACCGCTCTTGGAAGATACTTGCAAGATGCCATTCGCTTATTTGCTTTCAATGCGATGACAAAGCACTGAAATTGTCTCAGGCTTCTGTTGGGTGACGTACTTTGTTTGCTGCCGGGACCACTGCAAAACGGATATGAAACATTTTTCGGTCATATCCGGAAAGGCGTTCCGTTGCCAATAGACTCACAGATATACAATTCTTTTGTAGCTCCTCTGTCGTCTTCCATGATACATCACTGCGCGCTTGCTGAAATCATGCATTACCATGCTCTTCATGTTTACCTACACTCGTCGCCTTTTATTACAGGCTCAACTGAAAGAAATCCTCGCACGTTGTTTACCTGACACGCCGGCAATATGATGATAGTCGGTACACTAAGAATAGATGCCTTTGTCGTGTGATGATCGAAAAGGGACGGGACAGGACACAAGACAACCGTCTATTTGTTTAGCTGGAAAGTTTTTCCCGCCAGCAAACAATGCTTTCATGCGAAAGGAATTTGACTTAAATGATAGTGAGGCTGTGGATATTCCTAAAAGACATCCAGGTGGAAAATTTAAAAAGTTTATATGATGTTGCTAGAGGAAGGAAAAATAGTAATAGTTACGTTAGATCGTCAGATTTATCTCATTTCACTTATATGAATAAAAAATTCCACTACACCATTTTTTCGGTTTCCAAATCAATTGAATAAAATTTTGAAAAAGGTTGGAAAAATTATGCACAATATTCATCGAGTTACGTGTTCCTTTACAAATCTTTAAGTATTGCGAACATGATCGCTTACAAAAAAACATTATTAGATTGAAAGTATTGTAACATCAAGTCACTACGTTAAATTCCTTTTAGAAGTCTTTCAAGTATCCAGAAAATAACAAAAACACGCTAATCAGCATAAATTTGCCAAAATCCAAAAGTATTGAATCAATTACATCCAATTCAAATTAAACTAATATCTGTGAAAATAACATTAAATCTTAATTTCTATCAAAGCAAATCCTTGTGTGTGCGTACATAATATATCCCGGCACGGTTCAGCTTCCTCTTCCGTCGCAACGATAAATTGAACAATCAGGGATCACATTACCCACAACAAATTGTAATTGCATGGTTTTCACAATACAAGTGCGTGTCCTATTCTCAACCCCCTGTGGTGAGGGTTGATCATCTGCGATTAAAAAGACGCTGCATGAAGTCATTTCAAAAGGCGTGTAATGTCGTTTAGAAAACATTTCAGTCCTCTCAGCAGGGTGCTGGTACCGAAATTTGCTAAACGACCGGCAATTGTTGACTTATACGAGTATTGTCCTTCCATTGAGAATATTTATGACCCTAAATGAATGTTTTTACATCGACTTTATCAGGATTCTACTTCTTTGATAATGGTCAGGTGTGGCACATATGAAAAATAATACAGATAAATACATTTCATTCTAGTTAAAAAGGCAATGGGTATTTTAAGTATTTATTATGCTCAATTACATCACAATGCAATGAGATTGATCACATTCATTTTGATTATGGAAGTGAAAGTACCTATAAGTAATTTAATGCCCAGGATTTGGAGCTAATAGAGTTTTGCAAAAGAAAGATTTTAAATTTTGAATTTTTGAATAGTTTGCTTTGTAGCAGATCGATTGCCGAAACAAAATTCATGGAAAGGATAGACAAACTTGCAGCCTGAACTTTATGTTGTGGTCTGATATTTTTTAAATAATTTAAACGAGGTGCAACTATATCGAACATGTATTTTATTATAAATTTTAGTTTCTAGAAAGCTTCTTTGTAATCTTTTTAAGTAACTTTTGATATAGACCAACATACCACCTTTCAGATAAATAGAAGTGGAAATTAAATAAGTATGGTATCTAATCGTTCGGATACTGGGACGGAAAAAATTGCAAGATTTAAATCAGACTCGTGAAAAGGTAAAGTTAAAGACCTTTTACAACACGCTCGTCAATATAATAACTCCACCGTAGACAAGCCCGTTTGAGAAAGTGGGAGGACACCCTTTTTTCCCCAACCCACAGCATTCATGATTCCTCATCCTAATTCAAATTCAAATTCAAAAGCGCTTTATTTAATACCATTCGTTATAAATTTTCAAAAGAACATAAAGCAAATTCCAAACAATAAAACTATAAAAAACTTAATGGCCCGAATGGCTCTCTAAATTTATACGTTATCAGTTAAACACATTTAATGAAAAAAATACACTTGCAAATTTAAATTAATTAAGATTATTAGATATTTTTTGATTCAATTGGAAAAAGGAGAAAAAACCAACCAGCATTATTCAAAAATTACTTATACTACTAACACAACAATGAACTTATATCCTATACCTAATATGTTACACCCTAATTCTAAATAAGTTCAATCAAAAAAAAAAAACGTTACCTTATATTGAAACCTATACCTAATTTATAATACAAATAAACGACAATACTAGATGTAGCAATAATGAGATGAATCTAAAAAACTAAGTAACGAGAAAAAACACAAAAACAGAAAATGAACACGAATAATTTAGACATTGTCATTCAGCCACCAATACCTAGATTGCTCCATCTCAGCTCGACCAGCCTCAACGAATCTAGCAAATGGGTATCTCCATTGGAATTGTTGGTCTCGTGAACCCAGATTCGGAGGATATTTTATCTTCTTATCGGTGGCCCTTCGATATATGTGATATATGATTGGGACGCCGTCAGAATCAAAAACATATCGATTCATGTCCAAATACACGAGTGCTTCTGGAGGAACGAAGCCAGTAGTGAGGCAAGTCATAATATACCCGTCTGTAGGGATGGAACGGCTGTGAAATCCAAGGGTTTTCACTCACAGTTACAGATCTTGCGATTCGATTCTGAAGAAGTTTCAATATGAAGATATCGACTCTTGTTACTTGAGCGGTTTGATAAAGGCTTTCTGTACAAACCAGTACATGCACGAAGACATTTCCTTTCGAAAACTCTTAATCTTTCCATTGAACTAGCACTCTGATTGTACCAGATCTGGCATCCGTATGTCAAAACTGGCCTAACCAGGGTCTTGTAACAAATAACTTTGACTTTTTGATCAATGTATCTGGAATGAAAGAGTCGCCGAAGGGCCATGACTACTTTTAGTGCTTTACTGAGCATGATTTTGACATGTTCAGTATAGTACAGATACTGATCGAGATGAACACCGAGGCATCGAATACAGGATTTATGTGGGACCCGTTCTGAACTACCCACACCAGCCATAATGTGGAAATCCTTCCAACTACGTTTCAGGTCTTGACTGGCCCCCTGCAGCGTTGTCCGAAACAAAATTGTTTCGCACTTCTGCGCATTGATTTTCATTCGCCAATTGTCGGTGTAGAGCTGCACATCATTAAACATTTTTTGAAGATTGCTCTGAACTATTGTAGCTTTTCGGTCTGCCGTATAGATGATCAGATCATCAGCAAACGCTACCAATGATCGCGTTGGCGAGACATTGAAATCAAAGCTGTTCAATAGCTTGCGAATGAATATTGAGAAAGGCAGGGGCGCAGTAACTGTTCCCTGCTGTAAACCATTCAAGACCTTGAATTCACGCATTGTTGTCAGATTTCCATCAGTTACAACAAACGATTTCCCGTACAACATATTACACATCATGGCGACAAGGTGTCTGGGGAAGTTGTCCTGAAGGAGTTTAAAAACTAGTCCATCTAGCCACACCGTATCGAAGGCTTTCTCCATATCAATGAGACATGCTCCAACGCATTGTCTATCATTTAGTTTCCAACAGATTTCTGAGGTTACTTTCGTTATTGCATGTATGGTTGAATGCCTGGCACGAAAACCAAATTGGCAATTCGGCATCAACTCATATTTCTCAATGTGGGCGTTTAATACTCTGTTGAGTATCACTTCAAACACCTTACTGATGTTAGGCAGCAAGCTGATTGGGCGATAGCTTTTAGGGCATGAAGATTCTTATCCTTTCTTCAAGATCGGAAATACCTTAGCCTTTTTCCACTCATTTGGGAAATATGAATTGCTCAACATGTTGTTGAACAATATGCAATAATTCCTAATAGCGACCTCAGGCAAATGTCGGAGAACTATATTTGGAATACCGTCAGTACCACATGATTTCTTGTTGTTTATTCTGCGAAATATGAAACACAAGTCTTCATAGCTGACAAAATAATCAATAAGATTCAAGGTCGGTATGAGGTCAGATGTTAATGTTTCATCGAAATGAAGAATTGATTGGCCGTTCAGGCTTGATTTGAAGTCGGAAACTTTTGCTTCAACGACCTCCGAAAATATTTCATTCCTTCTCTCTGGGTTTGGCAGATGAACCAATTCAACATGTGTTCCAATCAGGGCAAGTTTCTGCACTCCATCACATATAAACCTGTTTCCATTTCTATCCGGAGTCGTACTATCAATTTCGATACCAGCTCTATCGAGAAGATTTATCACATCACAAGTGACTTCAAGATTCGATACCTTCACTCGAGACTTCCTGCGGAATAAGCTATTCACTTTCGCGAAAACGCCGTCTGGGTCCTGTGGGCTAATACCCCTCAGTTTTTCCGCCCATTGATTGCTGACCTCACTCCTGAAGTATGAACGGATTAAGTTCCGGACATTCTTCAGGTGTAATTTCAACAAAGCCAACGAGGGATGGTTGTAGTCCAAAAATCGTTGATAAATATTGTTGATGCGGGTGATAAGAAGGCTTTTCAATCTTTTCAACCTTGCGATGGTTGGTGTTTCATATCCTTCCATATTGTTACGATGTTTAATCTTGGGAACTACTTTCTCAATCGTTTCCAACGTCAGCTTCTCTAACTTCGACAAATAGAGATCTATTTCATCGTCAGTTAGATTTCTGTTATTAGGAACCATTGAGCAAGCGTTGCCATCATCAGAAGAGGGACATTGCTTCTGGTACTCCCGATTAAACTTCTTTTGAAACATTCCCCAGTCTGTTCTTTTGAAATTCAACCGATGGTTTTCATGTTGAACTGGGATGAGGAAGAAATCATCCCTTTGATGATTGATTTCCATTACGATTGCGTTATGGTCGCTATCGTAAGGAAGCACCTGCAGTTTCCGTTGAGGACTATTAAAGCTGAATTCAAGTCTTGCGTCAGCAATGCAGAGGTCCAAATATGAATTTGTCCTAGGGTATGTTGGGAGCTCCGACCCATATAGGTTGCACCTGTATTCAATTTGGTTCTCTGTTATCCATGATTTCAGGAATACACCTCTTGGATTATTGCTGGCGTTTAGCCATGATGTATGCTTGACATTCAGGTCACCGGCAAGAATATAATAACTATGCAGCTCGTTCAATTCGAGTATTTCAAACAAGGAATTGAGTTCCTCCTTGAACTTGAGAACATTTTGACCAGTTGCATAGGCAGAGATAACCAAGAGGTTATCCCCACCTGGCAGTGAAATTTTGATGACGGACACTTCAAGAAATTCAAAGTTTTTGAATTCGACTTTTTCAATATTTTGGAAACAATAGGGTCTTCTAACCAATATCTCGGTGCCACCTCCCCCATCACCTATTACTCTATCGTTTCTTACGAATGCAAAATCTTTAAATTCCATGGAATGCCATGAATTGAGGTGGGTTTCAGTAAGAAGTATGATGTCAGGCTTTTGCTTGACAATGAATTCAAGGAGATAATCACGTCGATGTATAGCAACGATAGAGTTGACGTTGATCGATATGAGGCGAAGCCTATCCATGGAAATATGACTGGATGACAAGTTATTATTAGGCATTTGAAAGACCTAAACGCTGAAAAGCAAAGTTAATTTTTGAATCTTGTTTGTCGATTCTCTCCGATAAAGAATTAAGTTGCTGGTAAATTTTGAGAAGTAGCTCATTATTGCCACTTACATTATTTACATTATTTCCAGCATTTTCTGCTGGTCGTCTAGCGGCGAGTGCAAATGATACACCGGGCTTGACGAAGTTGGAAGGTATGATATTACGGTGTACTTGTGTTTGCTTTGGAGCAAATTTAACTTTTGCATCTTGATATCGGGAGCATCCTCGATATGATGCTGGGTGACCAAAAACACCGCAGTTAACGCAGTATAATTTTTCTTTAGGCTCCGTCTGAGCCAATTTGCACTAACCGGGAGCATGAACGTCTGTGCATTTTACGCAACGATAGTGCATGGCACAATTGGCAGCCGAATGTCCAAATCTTTGACACCGGTAACACTGGTTGACTTCTCTTTTCTGGAGGCGTTCCCACCTCACCACTCTGAAATTCAAGTACCTTATTTGTTGAAGCGCACTTGGAGTGCTCTTATTTGCAATTTGTACCAGGTAAAGTGGTGATTCTTCCTTTCTATGGTCGACCTTCTTGTCGCAAAGGCTTTGACTGAAACAAAATCAATATCTGTTGCAGCCTCCTTGAGCACCTGAAGAAGATCGACCGTATCCTCTCCGCTGTCCAAACCCTTCAACAAGAAGGTCTGATTCTTTTCACTTTTTGGGGTATAGGTGAAGTGTGGAACCTCCCCAGAAATCAGCGCATCTTTAGCTGACTTGAAATCAACCAGTGATTTCGTCCTTATAGTTAATTTTTCGGCATTAACTCTTTTGATTTCGAAATTGGCCAGTTTATTTTCGGCTGCCAATAGCGGAACCATATCTTTCCGCTTTGTGCGAACACGTTGATTGGTGGAACTTTTTCTGTCTTGTTGGAAGCTTTTTCAGAGGAACCAGCAGAACTGCGGGCTGGTTTTTTCTCCTTATTTTTGTTCTTTAAATATTGAATAAAATTAACGTCATTATCTTGATAAAAATTACCTCCGATATTTTCTTCGATTTCCATATCTTCGGTTAATCCCTCCAGCGCTGCAAAATAATTTTAGCTCCCGTTGGCGCCACCAGCACTTAGAACTTCCTCTAGAATCGCTTGCTTTGTACTTTTCTTCGGCTTTGTTACCTGTTACCATTGATTTTGTGGCTGCGTCTTTTGAGGCTTCATCCCTTTCTTGAAAAGATCCTTGAGAGACTGTATCTCTTGCCTTAGTTCATCATTTTCTTTCTAGCCCAGTCATATTAGGTAAAATAAGGGGTCAACCTCGGAATGAAAGATAATAAGCTGCAAATTGGTATGAACCTTTATTTTGTCATTCTAAATGTTGTCTCAAAAGTCTAAATCGTTATCGTGTTCGCGTCTCAAGATATTCAAGGTCAAAGGTCACAAAAATCGGTTTTTCGCGAATATCTGGCTTCCTATCGGTTAAATGAGATTTGCATTTATTATAAAAGTTGTAGGCTATAAAATTCCCTACAACTTTTGTTTAAACTTGTTTTTCATACGACCAACCGTTTTGAAGGTAGAGCGCGAAGAGTGCACATCGTACAGTCATATACGGCCTAATGCAAGGTCAAGCGTGAGTTATGGTTATCAGTACGTTATAAAGTCAATTATTTACTTGGAAATTATAATTATTAAACAATGCCTATTATTTATGTACTAACTATTAATTATTTATATTTAATTAAAGTAAGTAACTTGATTATTTATATATAATTATTCATATTTAACTATTTGACAAAACAAAGGTTCATACCAATTTGCAGCTTATTATCTTTCATTCCGAGGTTGACCCCTTATTTTACCTAATATGACTGGGCTATACAACTTTTCAAAAACTTTGGTGAAAGTTGGAGCCGAATTGCGACCTCTAACGTGGTCAACAATCTCGTTATATACATACACACATATACAGATATATCCATATATATGCATATATATATACATATGTGTATATATATAGATATATATATATATATATATATATATATATATATATATATATATATATATATATATATATATATATATATATATCTATATATATACACATATGTATATATATATGCATATATATGGATATATCTGTATATGTGTGTATGTATATAACGAGATTGTTGACCACGTTAGAGGTCGCAATTCGGCTCCAACTTTCACCAAAGTTTTTGAAAAGTTGTATAGCCCAGTCATATTAGGTAAAATAAGGGGTCAACCTCGGAATGAAAGATAATAAGCTGCAAATTGGTATGAACCTTTGTTTTGTCAAATAGTTAAATATGAATAATTATATATAAATAATCAAGTTACTTACTTTAATTAAATATAAATAATTAATAGTTAGTACATAAATAATAGGCATTGTTTAATAATTATAATTTCCAAGTAAATAATTGACTTTATAACGTACTGATAACCATAACTCACGCTTGACCTTGCATTAGGCCGTATATGACTGTACGATGTGCACTCTTCGCGCTCTACCTTCAAAACGGTTGGTCGTATGAAAAAAAAGTTTAAACAAAAGTTGTAGGGAATTTTATAGCCTACAACTTTTATAATAAATGCAAACCTCATTTAACCGATAGGAAGCCAGATATTCGCGAAAAACCGATTTTTGTGACCTTTGACCTTGAATATCTTGAGACGCGAACACGATAACGATTTAGACTTTTGAGACAAAACAAAGGTTCATACCAATTTGCAGCTTATTATCTTTCATTCCGAGGTGAAAGCCCTAATATGACTGGGCTATTCAGCAATTTGGCAATTTGATGATTGTCCGCTATTATTTGCAGCTTGCACCCTCCATCTGCGCAGTTTTCTTCGTTATGCTTTCTTTTGGTGATTATCGCCAGTTTCGTATTCGTCGTTTCCCCAGGTTGCCCCAACGGGGGGAGCATTCGGGCTTCTCCATACCAGCGGCGAAATTTTCTTTGTGAATTTGTTTTTCGTTACAATCGAAGTAAAAATAATCGATAGAAATTTCCTGAGTCGATTACTTCGACAATATAAGATTTTTTCCGATAAAAATTAACTTCGGACTAATGTTTTTAAAAAATTAATTTAATTTTTGAAAACTTTTGACAGGAGCAATTTAAAAGACGTCTATACGCAAAGACTACTACGATAATCCTGATTCATCATCCTAAATTTGTTGCTCGTGCATGAAATTCTGAATTTTTTGTTCTTGGCCTACTTAGTGATTTCACTGTAAATTATTAAGTGACAATGATATCAATAATTAATCAGCAATAATCGAATCTATTGTGAAAGTAGCAATTTGCTGATGACTGTATAATTATCGTGCGCGATATTTTTAATTCTTGACCCACTTATCAATTTCACTGTGAGTGACTTAGTGACTATATCAAGTGAAAGCAGAAATTTGCTTGTGAATACACTTTTTAAAGTTTTTCTACCCACTACGATTTTCGATTAATAGATAATACTACCCTCCCCGCATGTAACTGACCTTACCCTAACAAAAATGAGTGTAAAATGCAGCCTCGCGAATTGCATCGCGTTTGACAACACTTTTAAATATATTATCTGCAAAGGTTTTTGTAACCGCAAGTTACATGGTGCCTGCATGGATGCACCACGTGATTGGTTTCATGAACATTTTATATGCTCAGATTGTCAAGGTGTTGAGCAGAAATTGAAAGCGATGTATGATAACATTACCGGCCACATCGAAAACCTCATTGAACTACGATCTAAATCTGAAGCAAATGAGGATAGTTTTGTGGAGATGGCTAGCAGTTTCGATGAGCTAGCTATAAAACTATCAAAGAGCGATAGGAAAATATTCAAAGCCCTTGAGATGTTTGACAATCGACTAAACTCCGTAGAAGAGCAAATCTCCAGCATCCAACCATCATGTACAGAATCTTTCCGTGAAGAAGCATTCAGTGATATGCTTAACAATTTTACAAAAAACTAGCTGAGCGGGAAAACTTGTTGCAGCTAATGGAAATTCCAAAAAATTGGAAAACATCGATAAAAAGTGTAATATTTTAGAAGAAAAAATAATGGAGCAGCGTAACATTGAAAACGTTTTTCCAGTTCAAAATAATGCCAGCCATCTGAAATCATGTGTTCTGAATGAAGTGGCGTCGGTACCTGCTTCAAATCAAACATCTGAAATCGTCAGCTACATCTATAAATTGGGCACATTTTAGTCAGAGGACGAATGGAAAAAAAGACGAACGGTTGGAGAAGGCTAATGTATCGAATCGTCAGCACAACGATTTCAAAATATTTTTCGTTAAGAAACCCCAAAGAATACTAATACTGCTCGAGTTCGAAAATTCTTGGAAGTAAATCTATTACTGAAAGGCTGCAGAGTGGAGGCACTTTCACAGAGAAGTAAGAAAACGAAATCGTTCAAAGTATACATACCGCACAAATATGCCTGGCTTTTCTCTAATCACACATCCAAAAACAGTAGCACCTATTGGAGTGGACTGGTGTTCAGGAAATAGAAATCAAGGAAACCTGCTGTCAAGAATAATCAATTAAGCAAATACAGCAACAACAACAACAAAATGCAACAGTAATTTCCACTTACAACGAAAACCTGAATATTAACACTAGTCACTACACCCAGCCTTCCAGGGTCTTTAGATAACAGACTGATGGGAGACAGTACCATTTCTGATAATAACCAGCCTCATGAAAATATCGGTTCGTCAGAAACGAATAAAAGCTCAATTTCTGAATTGAACACTATAAATCCTCCTTCCAAATATCCGAACTTCGTAAGAAGTGGGTTTCAAACTTCACCCCCTAATTGTGTAATTATATTACCTAGCACACTCAATAGCCCTTTGAATGAAATATCATCCTTTTTAGACCCACTCGTACCTCCGATTGTAAAAGTGACAATAAACTCTAGCAAATATCTTCAGAGCAGGTATCTACTATCAAGACTGGATGAGCACAGATTATATGAGTTGGTTCGACTCTACCTAGCTTACATGCATAAAGCACCAGACACAACACGTATCGACGGTAAAATGAAGCCCAAATAAAAGTAATGATCCAGAGTGAAGGTCTTCCGGTAGATGTTGATGCTCTACAAAAACTATATCTTAGATACCATGAGCAACTTGGTGTTACATCAGAACAACCCAAAAAAAGATCTTGAAACTTACGCTTCTTATTAAGCTCAAATTATATATCCTCGCTCCAAAATTCACGTGAGCAACATCATAAATTTGTTCGTCCACAATAAGAGCTCTACCACAAAATGCCTCAAAATATTCTAACATAACTGTAATGGCATGAGATGCAAACTCAACAAACTTTTTCTTGGCGCTAAATCATGCCCTTTCAGTATCCTTGCGTTCACAGAAACCTGGCTGAATGACTCCCATCGTAACGAAAAGATTCTCGACAGTTGTTGGTATCGATTGAGACTATCTAAGCACTGGCCTAACCCGAGGAGGTGCGGTCCTAATTGCCGTACACAACACTTACTCGAGTGATATTATCAATACTGCAACCTTCAAAACATTCCAATATGTAATAGCGAAAATCAAAATAAATAAATTTTATTTTTACGTTGGTGTATTCTATTTCCCCCCAGAGCCCAGTGAGACAATCTATACCGAGGCTTGTGGAATTATCTCTTCACTTGCTGAACTTTCGAAAGAAGAAGATAAAATTATTATCTTTGAAGATTTTAACAGGCCCAATTTAAAGTTTGTAGTTGACGAACTTGACAATCGTCTCATTCCATTGAATCTTCGAGACGATATTGATTTCAACCTAGTTTCTACATTGTACGGCAATGATTTACAGCAAGTAGCTCCAACATCCAATTCCTCTAGCAATTGTTTAGATCTAATTTTCACGAATGCTTATGACGAGGTAGTGGTTAATCCAACTAATGATGTGGAAAATCTTATCAAAAATACCCTTCACCACACCGCACTTTCAGTTGATTATTCCATCTCTGATGACACAAACGGCTTTCCGTACAATAACTCGATTGTATTTGATTTTCGTAATGCTGACTAAGATAGCATAAGAGTTATATTTCTAATGTAGACTAGACTAATAGGCTTTCGACGCTAGATGTAGATAATGCAGTAAACTCTTTCTACAAGACCATATTTGACGCCGTTGGAAGTCATACACCTAAAATCAAAAAGAGGAATAAACTGTCTGAGCCATGGTTGGACAGCAGTCTTCGAAATTTAAGAAACAAAAGGAATAAGCTCCACAAAATTATACAAAAAAACCCAATGTCAGTAATGAAATGAAAAACGAATATAATGAACTGGCAAATGAATTTAGATTGAAGTCACGTGAGGCCTATGCAATGTATGTTAATTTTATTGGTGAAAATATAATCCCAAATCCAAAGAAGTTCTTTGATTTTGCAAATACTAAGCGCAAAGCTCATGGTTATCCTAAACAAATGACCTATGAAGACCGCAGTTCCTCTATCTCGGAAGAAATCTTTAATTTCTTTGCAGATCATTTTCAATCAGTCGTTTTTGACACAGCGCTTCAGGAACTCTTAGTTTCTGAAGATGATATCATTAATGCAATTAAAACACTTGATCTGAACTATGGACCTGGCCCAGATTTACTTCCGCCTTATTTGCCAACCAGTGCAGTGAAGCATTAGTTTTACCTCTCCATATCATTTTTAATAAGTCACTCGTAAATGGAAATTTTCCAATAAACTGGAAGTCTTGTCACCTGACTCCAATTCATAAAAGCCAAAGCAAAGGGAGTGTTCAAAATCACAGAGGAATTGCCATTTTATCCGCCATTGCAAAATTATTCGAGAAAATAGTACGCTCTAAAATATCGCCCGTAATAGAGCAGCGTTTCAACGACCAGCAGCATGACTTCAGGGAAAACTGATCCACAACCACCAATTTAACAGTTATGGTCTCCTACATACTTTGCGCAATGGAACAAGGGCACCAGGATGACGCAATTTATACTGATTTTAGTAAAGCCTTTGATCGCGTCAGAAAATTTGCGCAATTTTAGAATCACTGGCCCATTGCTTCGCTGGCTAAACTCTTACTTCAAAAACCGGGCTCAAACCATTAAATTTCAAGGGTATATGTCCAAAGAAATTCAAGTCTACTCCGGTGTACCTCAAGGCAATCATCTTGGACCTCTTCTTTTCAACATATTTATATCAGACCTTTCTGATGTGTTATCCGATATACCCCATTTATTTTATGCGGATGATCTCTAATTATAGTATGGGATCACATCCCACAGTGAATCGATATTCTTACAGAACAAGATAAATGCTCTGCTTGAATGGTCCAACACAAACCACCTATACCTGAACCTCGAAAAATGTCAGGTGATTAGTTTCTCTCACAGAACTTCAATTTTATTAGTTGATTATTACCTCGGTAATACTAATCTTTCCCGAACAGACAGCATAGTAGACCTCGGTGTCTTCTTGGATAAGAAACTACGTTTTAATTTGCGCTATGATGAGGCTCTCTGCAAGGCTAATAAAATGTTAGGCTTCATCAAACGGCGTGCTGAAGAATTTTAGAATGTGTGTGTAACAAAGAAATTATACATATCATTAGTCCGCCCTATTCTCGAATATGCATGTGTCGTCTGGCGTCCTGTTACTGATGTTCACACAGAAAGATTTGAGTCTGTTTAAAAACAGTTCCTGCTATTTGCTTTACGATCTCAATATGTCCCACGCAGCGGCGGCTGGTGGGTCATCGAACTGGTGGTGCACTTTACTTGCTCACTAAGTATTAAGATTAGAAATTCTAATAAAACAACAATTTACATAAAATATGTTTATTTTTATTATTTTTGATACATTAAATCTATGCGACGACATTTTTCTGAAGCGAAATGTTCAATCACCTTTTTATTAAAATCGGGTATAGTTTGTATAAATTTTTTTCAATACTGAGCACAGAAAGTTCATTTAGCCGATCCTGAGACATGGTGTTTCGCAGAAAAGTTTTAATTCTTTTCAGTGTCGAAAAACATCGCTCGCTCTCTACCGAAGTCATTGGTATAGTGCACAGAATTCGCAACAGTTTCATTGACTCTGAAAATGATTCAGTGAGGTAATTATTATAAAACAATTGTAAAATTGCAATTGCACTATTTGCGTTGATGAAATCGTCGCGATTGTATATTGCGGAGGGTTCGTTTTTCAATTTGTATTTGTCCAAAGCGGCGTAAGTGGAAACTGTGATCGTGAAATCTTTATCGGGAAAAGTAGAACGGTACGTGGTAAAGTTCTCGCAGTAAAATAATTTGGCTGCTATCAAATGATTACAAAAATTGAATCTGTCTTTCACTTGAGTAATAATTATATCGCACACTTCTTTTGCTATGACAGAGCTAGGCGATTTAAATCTTTTTTGAGGTGGTTCTTCAAGTTGATCTATGGTGTTACGTGCATTCTGTATACTGATTTCAAAATCATTAATACAGTTTCTTATATGAACCAAATCAATGTTCCTTTTTTGCCTTTGTTTGAATAAAATTTCACTATGTGGCAGAATAGATTGAATAAATTCAAGCCAATATAAAAAAGTATTGTCGTTCAAATATCTTTGAAGCATTTCTGCCTGATTTATAGAATTAGTATCATTTTCCGTTTCTATAATGGTGGTCATGCATTCCTTTAAAAGCTCCTTGTAGCTATGTACTGTGTCAACCGTCCGCGAATTAAAGTTCCATCTCGTTTGTGGAGCAGCTGGAATCTTCTTTGATACTATAGTTTTCAAAATCTCTGTACGCTTCGGTGATCGTGAAAAAAACTTTGGAAAAGCTTGAAGGTTAGCAAAAAATTTCTGTACGGTTTTGTTTTGACTTACACTTTTTTCTATTATTAAATTTAGTTGGTGGGCGTAACAATGAACGAATGAAGCATTTGGATAGACGGTTTTTACTTTAGCCTGTACTCTACCAACATTCCCGCTCATTACAGAGGCGCCATCGTAACATTGTGCTATTAATTGTTGCGGAGTTATTTGAAGTGCCCGTAATTCTGTTATAATAACAGAACTAAGTCCTTCAGCAGTATGGGAATGCGGCGTAAGATATTTCCGAAACCGTTCGTGAACCTGTCCGTTTTCTTCGTATCTTAAAATCATTACCATCTGCATAGTGGTCGATACATCGGTAGTTTCATCAGCTTGAACTGCTACGTATTCACATTTTTTTATAATATCCGACACTTCTTTGTGGTACACACATAAAATTGAGTCCAAAATATCATTCTGAATCGTTTTTGACGTACCTTTGAAGACTGTAGACGATGTGAGATGCTCCTTCATGATTGTATCCAACTCTGATACAAAGTCTATTAATCCACGAAACACCCGAGCATTACTAGACTCAATTGTTTCATCGTGACCTCGCAAAGCTAACTCAAATGCACCACAAAACTTGACATAATCGATAAGACGTGATAAAATATATCTGTTTTTATCAACTTGTTCGTTATACTTTTGGATATTGCTTCTATACACAGAATCTAGCTGATTACGAATGTCGACTGTGCCTAGCACGGACAAACTCATTACATTTTGTATGTGTACTTACGAAGAATCATGTTTTTTTTATTTTTTCACTCAAATGCGTCAAATCCTTGATTCCAGTTTCTGTCCAAATCGATTCTCCCCCAAAAATAATGCAAGGAAAGCAAAAGAATGCATTAAGACGCTCACATCCACACAACCATTTCTTTCTATTATATATTTCACTTTTAAAACTTCGCGCAAATGCTTTGTTTATCGACTTGCACTGTTGTTTTAAATCTAGAAAGGGCCTTGGCGGTCCGGCCAATTTTATGTCAACTTTGTTTTGAAAATTTTTAGGGTTTTGTACTAAAATACAAAACCCTATTGCAATCACGACCTGTGTCCGTCTGTCCGTCTGTCCGTCCGTCCGTCCGTCCGTCCGTCCGTCCGTCCGTCCGTCCGTCCGTCCGTCTGTATGTCACAGCACTTTTTCTCCGAAACTATAGAGGCTACAGCCATGAAACTTTGTGGAAAGGTCAGAAGTGGTGACCTCTTGAAAGTTCAGCGGTGGAAAAATTTTTCAAAGGGGTTTAAGGGGGGTCACCCCATATAGGGAGGTGACCCCTCAAAAAAAAATTTTCAACATTGGTAGTCGAGTAGGGTGTCATTGAAAAGGTCTCAATGAGATCTTTTCAAAAAAAGTCTTAAAATTGCCTTCCGAGTACCGAGGGGGGCAGGAGAAGGGGAAATGTACGAACTTTTCGCGTACCCCCCCCTCGCGATTGGAAACCTTCCATCCGAAAAATCTGAAAAAAATCATGAATGTAGGCCTTAATGAGTATAACAACAACAAATACATGAGAAGTCGAAATTCAGTCAACTTTGTTAGTAATAGTATGATTTATCGATTTTATATTTTCTTGAATAAAATCCAAACGGTACCCTTAAATTCAATAAAATTTAGCAAACGGATGACTTTTCATAAGATTGATCTTTTCTGTAAGTTTCATAAAGATCGAATAGTATTTAATAAAGTTATAGCGATTTGAATTTTCCTGTATTACTATGGAACATTATGCCCTATATTACTATGGAAACATATGGCTATGGAGCCACAAGAAACAAGTCGAAGAGGCAGGAGAGAGCTCCTAGCAAAAGGGCTTTGTAGCCATTCTAGGATTCGAAAAAATAGGCCATGAATCGATGCTTGCAGTACAGAGGAGTGGCCCCTGAAAAAAATTTCATGAAAGGTAGCCGATATGAGTATCAAATGAAAGTCCTCTTTGCAAGCTTTTCAAAACAGTTCTTAAACTGACATTTTTTGCTTCAGTGGGTGCACAGAGGGGGGGAAATACATGAAAAATGTGTTTCTAAAAAATCTGGAAAAATTATCAAGGGAGATATCTATGGGTATAAGTAAAACAAATACCTCAGACGTCACAATTCTTTCAACTTTGTTAAAAATAGTATGATCCTCGAGTTTCACATTTTCTCCAATAAAATCGTCTTTGACATGTTTCTTGATTTTATTCGTTGCTGGTTACTGCATTTTGTAAGTTGAGTACAAAACCCTTCTGACATGAGCATAGGTCTGTCTACCCAACTTGTTGTTATTGTCTTTAATATAGTCAATGTTTATGCTCATTTTCACTCACACCACACACACTGTACACAGTATAGAATAGAATCAAAACGAAAATAAAAAACAATTACTTAATGTAAACAAACAATAATTAACACGCGTCACAGATACAGCGAAACTATACTGTTAACGAGATGTCATCTCTAATGGCTGCCGTCGCAGACCCGGCGAATTTCGTCAAACGAAATCGCACGTGCGGCGCTCGAGAACAGACTCATTACTCGGTACATTTATATGAACTATCTTTTGTCTCACGCGCCAGGCGTATTAGCTCGTAACCCATACAAGTTGTATTAGCAGTCCTCGTGCGCTCGCCGAAGCGCACGAGAATGTTTCTTTACAGGGAAAATAAGTCTTAATAGTTTAGCAAAGCGCTTAAATTGCTTCGTCATAGTTGGACATTTTATTTGTTATGTGTTTTTGTATGTTTAAAAAATAAATATTAATATGGTAATTTAAAAATAAAGATGAAGTAATTTTGTAATTTTTAAATCTTTTGAATTGGTGGTTTAGCGCACGAGCGCACTTAAGGTACAGCCGCCACTGGTCCCACGTAACTTTCAGAGCTTGCCTTCATATGAATATCGGTTGTCCATTCTAAATTTATCTTCAGTTGCCTCCCGTAGAATTGTGTCATGCTCTTGCTTTGCATTTGATGTCCTCCATGATACCATTCAAGTTCAATATCTGATTGACAGGATATCCTTGAACGAACCAGTAAGATTTACAAGACATTCACGTTTGCTGGTGGAAAGTCGACATCTTACCATCTACAGAGAAAATGAACCAATTAATAGATGCTGCAAAATATTAAATAGCCTGAGGCATTGCTTTTCCCCAACCATAACCAGACGACAGTTTAAAACCAATCTATCAATGTTCCTCTCTTCCTAGTCCTATACTTTTAACTTGTATTTTTGTAAGTGTAACATATATTTTTAACTTGTATTTTGTAACTTTTAGCTTGTATTTCTTTGTGATAATTTATAATTTTGATGTAATATCTTGTTTGGTAAATAAATAAACCCCCGATTAAATAAGGGTAAATTCTCTCGGGGTCGCACTTTGGCTTTACTGGTTCACCAATAATGAGACATTAAATGCTAATAACTGTAGTGAATTGCAAGGAATATAAATTTTCTTAAAGGACTGCAGCGATGGCCTGCTGCTTCGGCGAGAAAAGATGTTGGTTGTCACTGGAATTGGAGCTGGCAGGCTAGCATTGCGGTGTCATGGGGCGGGTTCTTTTCCCCAGCACCAGGGCCCACTACAACAAAAATTTCGCATTCACGAATTCAACGATCGAATGACTAGGTGCGACTGTGTCGAGGCCAAGGTAACCTACTGGAGGGATGGAATGCTCAAACAAACCCACAAACTGAGCCTGGCAAACGCACGCGAGACTCAAGAGAATCTCGTCCTTACTATTTATTACTTACGAGCTCCAAATAAGAGTGGGGCATCCAGATGGAAGCGGTGCCTCCTCGCACTCCCAATCCAGATCAAGATCCATCTTAGACGGGGTTGTATATTTTCCATTAAAATGAAAAACTCATACAAACCTAATTCGCATAAGTTTTTCCCCTAAATGAAAAATATGAATATGATGGAATCACATATCACTTCAACATAAATGGGAAATCCAAGCGGAAGACCACTCTACTTTACAAGAGCACCTGTAACCGACAAAGGAAAAAGGTCGAGCTCACCCGATGGCCAGCTCACGAGTGGAGGGGCCAGCCAATATGGCGAGTCCCATACTTATTCAAGCTTCCATGCAAGTGGAAAGACCGAAAGTGTTTTTCAATTTATCTTATAATATTTTCATGCTGTTTATGTGTATTTCGAAAAAATAATAATAAGTGTAATAGCAACATGACAATCATTGTTCAATCACCTTATATTTCTCACGATAAAATATGAAGAATTAAGTCTTGGAATGATGCAGCAAAATAATGATTTTTTCTTATTTAAATTTCTTCAATACAGACGGCCATAGTATTTTGTTAAAAAAAGATCACTATAACTTAAAACATAATATAACATATCATTTATATAATATTTGTTTTGACGTTATCCCGTTTTATTTGTATTTAAATATTTCGTTATTTTCTCGTCTTCCCGCACTTCCTATATGAATTGACAATTTTACTTTTAATATTTAATAGATTATGTTAAGTTTTTTAATTTTTTTTAAATTTATAATAAACATAAAGGGTACTCACTCAGTCCCCCTCTGACGAATGCTCGTATTTGGGGTGGGTAAGGGCCTGCAACTCTAAAAATTTTCCTTGGAATTGAGCGTCAACTAGTAATCGCGACTCCAATATCGCTTTCTAATGAATTACTCGTATAACAAGTGAATATTTAACGGCTAAAAACAAACTTATTGCTTAAAACTAGCTAACGCAACACCTGAACAAATGCCCGTAAACGCCCGGTCCAAGTAAATTCTACACAAAAACGCAATAGTATAAACAAATTATTGCAAGAGCAATCAAGCATGCGGATTAGTAAAAACAAAGTTAATAAGTTGCATATCAAATTGTTCCGCACTTATTGCGTGGTTATTTCATTGCATTGGAAGTTTCTTGGAAAACGTCCTTCGAGCAGTTTGCCTAGGAGGCTTCCCGATTCCTACATAACTGTAAATACATCCATAGCTCTGCTACTTAATCCTACTTAAACCTCCTTTATGGGGACGCGAACAACAACACAAAACAAGCATACAAAGTTGTGAAAAGCCTGAAATGCGGTTATCACCCCAAAACCATGCTCTGCCGTGATCATATCGGCAATATCATCACTTATGGAACTAAGACTAAGGAAAAATGGGCATCATATTTCATGAACCTCCTTAATTCTCCACACAGCTCCACAACGTTGGAGCCTATAGATGTCTGCGGAGAGCTTCCATTGGCCCCACCAAATCCGGATGAATATGTTCCATCATCAAAGTCCAAAAGAATAATAAAGCGCCGGACATCGGTGATATTTCAGTAGAGCTCATCAAATATGGTGGCGACAGTGTGAGAAAACTATTCACAAAGTCATCCAGCACATTTGGCAACAAAAACATATGCCGAACGAGTGGAGCCAATCAATTATATTCCCTATCCACCAAAAAGGTGACAAGTTACAGGCTTATCACTATTTTGTAAGGCGTACAAAATATTTCCAAATATCTTAGAAAATATAATCAGATCACACGCTACACAATATTATTGGGGAGTATCAAGATGGTTTTAAAACAGATACATTGAAAAAAATCCCCGTTGGCAGCACCAGCCGGAAAGGTAAATTTCTCGTATGTAGCGAGAAGTTTCGAAAAAGAATTTGGCTTGCCTACTTCTAAACTTCTTTCTGCAACTTTCGTAGTACCACATGGGTATTTATTAACATAAAAAAAATCTGGCCACGTTCGTTTTTAAAAACCTTTTATCGGGGCGCAAATATTTTTCTAATTAAATTGAGTTGCATGCGTATGGATTACATATTGTTGTAAACATATAAATACCGGTTTCGCCCTTCTCGCATCTGCTGTTTACACAGTTCACAGTGGTAACCACACAAAGGCTTAAATAGCTCGAATAGTTAATTTCAAAAGATTTCCATAAAAGTTTAATCAGCACTTGCATTGCCATTAATATATACATTTCAATTTTATTCTGAACTGTGAGGGCCGTCTTTTCGATTTTTATTGAAATCGGCTGCTAAAAATTTTAAGCTGTAAATTTTCGACTGTTTTATTTGTCATTCGATTCGCATAATCAAATTAAATTAACTTGCCTTAATAACTTATAATTTCAAGTTTCAACGGAATCTGTTGAGAATCTTGGCTGCTAGAGGGCTACAGAAATAAACAAGTTGGGTAGACAGACCTATGCTCATGTCAGAAGGGTTTTGTACTCAACTTACAAAATGCAGTAACCAGCAACGAATAAAATCAAGAAAAATGTCAAAGACGATTTTATTGGAGAAAATGTGAAACTCGAGGATCATACTATTTTTAACAAAGTTGAAAGAATTGTGACGTCTGAGGTATTTGTTTTACTTATACCCATAGATATCTCCCTTGATAATTTTTCCAGATTTTTTAGAAACACATTTTTCATGTATTTCCCCCCCTCTGTGCACCCACTGAAGCAAAAAATGTCAGTTTAAGAACTGTTTTGAAAAGCTTGCAAAGAGAACTTTCATTTGATACTCATACCTTTCATGAAATTTTTTTCAGGGGCCACTCCTCTGTACTGCAAGCATCGATTCATGGCCTATTTTTTCGAATCCTAGAATGGCTACAAAGCCCTTTTGCTAGGAGCTCTCTCCTGCCTCTTCGACTTGTTTCTTGTGGCTCCATAGCCATATGTTTCCATAGTAATATAGGGCATAATGTTCCATAGTAATACAGGAAAATTCAAATCGCTATAACTTTATTAAATACTATTCGATCTTTATGAAACTTACAGAAAAGATCAATCTTATGAAAAGTCATCCGTTTGCTAAATTTTATTGAATTTAAGGGTACCGTTTGGATTTTATTCAAGAAAATATAAAATCGATAAATCATACTATTACTAACAAAGTTGACTGAATTTCGACTTCTCATGTATTTGTTGTTGTTATACTCATTAAGGCCTACATTCATGATTTTTTTCAGATTTTTCGGATGGAAGGTTTCCAATCGCGAGGGGGGGGTACGCGAAAAGTTCGTACATTTCCCCTTCTCCTGCCCCCCTCGGTACTCGGAAGGCAATTTTAAGACTTTTTTTGAAAAGATCTCATTGAGACCTTTTCAATGACACCCTACTCGACTACCAATGTTGAAAATTTTTTTTTGAGGGGTCACCTCCCTATATGGGGTGACCCCCCTTAAACCCCTTTGAAAAATTTTTCCACCGCTGAACTTTCAAGAGGTCACCACTTCTGACCTTTCCACAAAGTTTCATGGCTGTAGCCTCTATAGTTTCGGAGAAAAAGTGCTGTGACATACAGACGGACGGACGGACGGACGGACGGACGGACGGACGGACGGACGGACAGACGGACAGACGGACACAGGTCGTGATTGCAATAGGGTTTTGTATTTTAGTACAAAACCCTAAAAAAATGGTATGCCATCCGCCTGTATGGGGAGACCCGCCTGTATGGGGAGACCCCCCTTAAATACCTTAAAATATTTTCTTGCACTGCAAATTTCAAGAGGTACCACTTTTGACCTACGTAGAAAATTTCCTCATTCTAGCTCATGTGGATTGCGAGAAAACTTGTTATGACGCACGAACAAACGGGCGGAGGGACGGACAGACAGACAAGTCGCGATTTTATAATTGTTTAGGGTATTGTTAAAAATATTAAACAATATATTAAAAATGATCTGGTTTATAAGTTCTTTCAAGTAAAGTCATTTAAAATGTTTGAATGAAAAATATTCATTATTTCAGTTGGCACTAAAATAGCGAATTGCGCTTGCCTTCAGACCTTTGGGGGCCGCCATTTTGAATGCATGCATTTGATTTTGGATTATTTCAAATCTTTGTATGCTAGGACCTCATAAATCAATGTACTATCTCGTTCAAATAGGAGTTTCACTCTAAACAGGGCAAAATAATTCAATTTTTAAAGGAAATCGCAGTTTAAAATATTAGGCTTTAAAATTTTTGACTTTTTTATTTTTCATTCAATTTTAATAATTTCCTGCAAAATACAAGAACATAGTACAGGGATTCATAATCTCAAGTTTCATCAAAATCCGTTGGAAAATGTGACCGCTAGAGGGCCACAAAAACATGAAAAAAACGCATATTTAAACGGCCGCCATTTTGAAATTTGCACATGCATGATCACCAAAATATCAAAGACTGTAGGTGTAAGTAATGTTTATCTTGAAACCAAGTTTCGTATATGTCGGATTAAAATTGCGACTTTTAAAAGCCTTTGAAATTTCGACCTTCAACTGGCCGCCATTTTGTTTTTTGCAACCTGACCTCCAGTTTTTTTACGTAATTCTTTAGATACTTCTAATTTCTATCAAACTACTGAATTTCATGAAAATCTGTTGAAAGCTTTGACCACTATTGCAACAACAAAATTTTGCACGTTTTTCGACCTTTGAGCGGCCGCCATTTTGTTTCTGCCGTACCGACTTTGGATTTTTTATTGTGAGATTCATCACATACATCAATGAACCTTTGTACCAAATTTCACCCAAATCGGAGCTACACTTTGGTCAGAACAGAAATCGCGATTTTTCGTCTAAAATGACCGCCATTTTGTTTTTACCCGGCCGATATAGCTGGTTCACGAACTTAACCGAGATAATTACCCAATACAACTTTCCTGAAAATTTGGTGAAAATCGAAGCAAAATTGCAACCTCTATCGTGGTCACAAATTTCGTTATATCCCATATATATATATATATATATATATATATATATATATATATATATATATATATATATATATATATATATATATATATATATATATATATATATATATATATATATATAAATATATATGATGCTCTCCGCAATAGGTAAATTTCTCTCGAGAAATTTACCTAAAAACCGATTCTTCACAGTCAAGCCGGTACTTGAAAAATACTGGGAGTTCAACATAGACGTACACAAAATTTTCGTTGGCTTTAAGCAAGCATACGACAGTATTGATCGCAACGTTCTGTACCAAATAATTTAGTCCGGCTTACCAAAATGATAATTACGTTGACGATCTTCCAAGTCCGCATCAATAGCCAACTCACTGATGCCTTTGACGCAAATATCGGACTAAAACAAGGAGATGAGCTGGCCCCATTGCTATTCAATTTGGCTCGATACACGAGGTCAAGAGTGGTTCAACCATAATGATGTTAATTGTGAGTCACACCTAAACGCCAAGTTTTTCGCCAACTTAATTTGACATTTCTTTGTTTCAGTATTTGACAAATTCAACTGTGGAGAAATACACAAATGAGCAGCGCGTTAAAGTTGTTGAAGCCTTTTACGAAAATGAGCGTTTAAATTAAAATGCGTTTCGTGCACTTCGTGATTTTTTTGGTCAGCATAATCGACCAAATGTGTCTACAATCGGGAGAATCGGGCGCGAATTTCAGCAAACTGGGTCTGTAGGAAATGTGAAATTACCTATGCATGTTCGCCTAGCTCGTTCTGCGGAAAACATTGCTGTCGTTCTTGATGGTGTGGCAGAAAAGCCTTCAATCTCGACTCGTCGTCGTGCCCAACAATTGAACATCTCACGAACATCACTGATGCAAATTTTGAATAAAGATTTGAATTCACACGCTTATAAGGTTCAATTGAGTCAAGAATTGAAGCCTACTGTCCATTTCAAACGTCGGCAATACGCCGAATGGTTGGTTGAACAGACAGAAAGGAATGGTGACTTTGCAAAGAAAATCATCATCATCGCGACGAGCACACTTTCGCCTCAGTGGATTCGTTAACAAGTAGAATCACTGCATTTGGGCAAATGAAAATCCACGAGTTATTGTTGAAAAGTCGATGCATCCACAAAGAGTGACTGTTTGGTGCGGTTTATGGACTGGCGGCAAAAATGAGGACGGCTACCGTGAATGTTGTTCACTGTTGCGAGACGATAATGGACTTCTTGTGGCCAGAAATTGAGGTTCTAAACCTGGACGATATGTGGTTCCAACAGGATGGTGCCACTTGCCACACAGCCAACGAAACAATGGCTCTTTTGCGCGTGAAATTCAATGGCCGTGTTATCTCACGTTATGGCGATGTTAATTGGCCACCACGATCATGTGATTTGACACAGTCGGATTTCTTTCTCTGGGAATATTTAAAAGAAAAAGTGTACGTCAATAAGCCAAGAACAATTCAAGAGCTGAAGGATGAGATAATTCAGCACAATAACGACATTAAACCTCAATTGTGTCTCAGAGTCATAGAAAATATGGACCATAGGATAAAAGTATGCCACCGTAGCCATGGGGAGCATTTCAGCAATATTTCGTATTACACATAATTGTCATAGATTCCTCTATTATAATTAAAAAAAAATTGACATAATTCTTCGAAAACTTTTTGTTTAATTCACAATTACCATCGTGCGTTTTGCTTGGACCACCCTTTACATTACTATACAAGTCGAGCCAAATAGCAGCTTACGCGGACGACATCCACATTTTGTCACGGTTATTAACATCTGCCAAAGAACTCTTCATGAAACTTAATAGCGAAGCAGAACTAGAAGGGCTACAAATCAATGAAAATAAAATACAGCTCATGACGCAGTCACGAGAAAATACCTCCAGCACACAAAATATTGCACTTGGCGAATACAATATCAAAAATGTGAGCAAATTTGTGAATTTATACGGAAAAATAACGAGAACCGGTAATGAAAGAGACGAAATACGCCGAAGAATACAGCTCGCAAGTTTTGACGATTTTGAAAACCAGCTGCATACACAGGAAAACAGAGCTCCATGTATACAAATCTGTGATAAGACCTGTGTTATGCGATGGGTGTGAAACGCGAACCCTAACCCAAGATCCGCAAATATATTGAACGCCTTTAACGACGGGTACTGAGGCGAATAATTGGAGCGAAGCTAGACGGCGACCAATGGCGAATTCGATACAACCATGAGCTGTATGAAATTTTTGACGAGGCGGAGGTCTCAACAATTGTCAGACTGCGGTACCTGCAATATACTGGCTACAAGAATCTTAACTGAAGGCCAGAGAACAGCGGGGAAATCAAGAAAATGCTGGTGTGCCTCGGTCGACAAAGACAGATGATCGCTGCTCGGATTTCAAAATTGGAGGACGCAGACAATAGACTGAAGCAGTTGGAGGCGCTATTTGCAGGAAGTGAAGGCTCAAGAGGGGCTGTAGTTCTACGAAGAAGAAGAAGAAGATGAGTTCACTGTTGACAGTTTCACCGTAAAATGGAGAAAGAACACAAGCGCAGCACTTTGAGTTTGGAACAAAGTAAGTAATTAATTGATATTTTTGTAATCCTTCATTAGTATGCAATTTTTTTGTTGGCCATCTAATGATTGGAGAATAGATAATCGCAAATAAAAGCTTTTTTTTGATTTAACCTTTTCTTTGCCTTCACTGCACTCACTTACTTTTTGATGTCCTGCCCATAGGACGTTGGTTGTAAATTGAGTTCATTTATTCATCTTGATGCCCGATACAAAGACATACGTTGTTAGTGTTTTTTTTTCATTTTCTTTTTAGTTTTGAATGTATTGAATAATTCGGGAACCGGTTTCTCATCACACTTATCACAAAATCAGGTTGGTCATCGTCTAAGTCAATCTTCCGATGAAACCAGTGAAAATGATGATGTCTCAGGACCAAAACACACTGCGTTTCCAATACCAAGCCATTCTTCTTCAATTTCACGTCTGATGTTAACGAGCGCGGATCAAAAGTTATTTGCGAAGTCGACAATGTAGAGGTAGAGTACTAGCTGCAAGTTCCCTCAATAAGAATAGGGGAACATCACAGAAATGAACGGGTGCATGGGATAGATATACTTTTCAACCTACAATTCACTCTATGTCAAGCCCTAATTATGTGGAGCAAGAGCTCTCTAGCATGAAATGGTATAATTACTATGATGATTACATTCATAATGAAATTCTGGAGAAAATGGTTATGACCAATAATCAAACTTACACCTTGAAGAAAGGAAGGTCCATGAATTTGACTTTAGAAAAGCTGACGGCGTTCTTTGGGATATCATTCCTAATAGCTGCCGTTAATTATTCTATGAAGATCTCTATTGGAATCGTAAGTAGAGAATTAATTTGATTGTCAATGCAATGACCCGAGACCGATTTCATAGCCTCAGAACAGGGCTCAAAGTTATATGCGATATTGATGTTACCGATGAAGGAAAAAGAACAAGCTATGGAAAGCCTACCCACTCTTTCAAAGAATATTGCAAAGTTCTCATATTCAAAAGAGACCAGAGCAAGTTTCAATCGATTATGTGATAATCCTATTCACTGAAACATGCTGATTGAAACAGTATTGTCCAAACGAACCCAATTTTATGGGAATGAAGGTTTTTGTTGCAGCGAATCCTGATGGCCTCAATCTGGATATGGTGGTCCATCAAGGTGAAAAACATTTGAAGGCTATGAGTCCTAAGGTTTTTCATTCTGGAAAGCAGCTATTCTTAGATCAACCGAATCGTTAGTGTCCGGTCATTATCTGTATTTTGATAGACATTTTCCAACAGTAAAGCTCCTGAATGAATTTCTTTTGAAGAGATTCAATAGTACAGAACAATTACATAAACAGACTATCAAAAGGATGTACGACAAAATTTTCATGAAGAAAAACCAGAGGTAGCACTGAACTGAAATGCAGAACTGATAGAAAATTAGCTGCAACAATCTGGCTTGATAACAAACAAGTTCTGAAGATATCGTCTTACTTTTCGGGGAGTGCGTGCAATACTTGCAGGCGATGGAATAAACGAATCAAAGAATACCAGTTTGTGAGACGACCTGATGTTATTAAAAACTTTAACTTTGATATGGATGGTGTTGATCTCACCGACAGGTTGCTCGCTGTTTGTCCAGAGAGAAGTTGAACAAAAAATGGACCATACGGTTCATATTTCACATGTTTGACCTGCCCGTCTCAAATGCCTGGCTACAATACTGCGATAGTTAACCTTCAAAAGGCATTACGCACTACAAAATAGGGCAATTAAAAGAATATCAACTCAATTTTGGAGAAAAGTTGATCATGGAAAACTGCCCTGCACATCCAACAGAAAAAGTGGATACCAGAGTAGAAGGTGATTTAGCACCAGCACAAAAGATATGTCGAGCTGACATTAAACCTGTGCCTGCCCAAAAAAACCAGAAAGCTTTGCATTTGCCAGAGTACCTAGATTCCCAAATGCGTTGAAGAAGAGAGGGCTGCAAAATGAAAACCACAGTTCAATGTAAGCTCTTTGACATTTATTTGTGCCTTGAGAAGGGCCGGAAGTGTTTTGCAAAGTTAATTTTTTCGTTTTTTTTTGTGGCTGGGAAGTGAATGTCATTTACGTACAGAGTGTAGGACTCCCATGCTCGCAATAAAGTGACTGGACTACCCACTAACCACCTCCCCTGTCAAGCCGAGAACCCAGCCTGGGACCGTTTGACACATTAGTTCGGGCCAGGTCTCTTTACATTACACCATGAGGCACCTTCAAGCTGGGGGATCCTTCTTCTAGCGTGTGGAGAGAGGGGAAGAGGAAGTGCCAGACAAGCGATCCCCGAGCCAAAACGCCTCCGGCTGCTGTGAGTCCCTTCTATATTTTAGGACTGCCCGAACATAATGTGCCACCTGATTCCATTTGTCAACCGATTCGAGCATCACCGCAACTATATTATCCGTCTCCTTGTAGAGGCCCCGTTGCAGCCTGACCCATTTCGTGCACGCAAAAAATGTGTGGCAAGCATTGTTCTCCTCTCCTGGGCAAAACTTACAATCAGGGAACCGTGACTTACCAATCTTGTGAAGGTAAGACTGAAAACACCCATGCCCGCTCAAAAGCTTCACCATGCCTTCGATTGAGCCATGGTCTCACGTCCGGGATAAGGCGTGCAGTCCACCTTCCCTTCGCACGATTCACCCAGGACTGCTGCCAGTCATTGAGTGAGTGCTGTCTCTCCTCGCGGATAAGCATCTCCCTCGCATCCTCGTTCTCTAGCAAGGAGGGCAACAGGTATCAGGCCTGCAATAACTTTCACCACCAAATCAAAGACTTTTGGATACGAAGGAGCAATCCTCAGTGCTCCTCTTCTCTGTACCTGTGCCAAACGTTTTCGGTAACCCTCCTTACTGAGAGTGTCGCCCTATATTTCTGCTCAATATAGTAGGACTGACCCTACAGCACTCATCAAGAGGCATCTTCTTGATGGGCTGGGTCCTCCTACATTGGCCATAAGTCGATTAAGAGCCGATACCCCCGAAGCAGCCTTCTCAGCTGTTGCCCTGATTTGCTCAGAGAAACTCATCTTCGAGTCGATCAGTAGCCCCAGGTACTTCACCGCTGGCTTCGATTCGATTAGTATGTCTCCAACACTGATCATCCTTACTCTAGGGATTCTCTTTTTTGTCAGCAGTCATTCAGCGTCTCACTCGACGTACCTAGCCTAAGTTTCGCTTGTTCAACAGTGCGTCCAGCGACCAGAGCCGCAACATCATCCGCAAAGCCGATCAGACGTGACTCATCTGGCATCTCCAATCTCAGTACCCTGCCGTGAAATAAGTTCCACAGGTCCGGACCAAGGATAAATTCCTGGGCAGCATCCGATGAAACTTCCATCCTTTGTTGGTCCTGTGTTGTGATGTAGAGCAGGCTTCGGCCGTATTAGATATTCTGGAACTTGAAAAGGGTTTTCCAGCGTATCCTCTCATCTAGTGGAGTTGAAGACATTCCTAACATCGAGTGTCACCAACAGGATGATCCGTCATGCGGCTATATGCCTCTGCGTTTTAGACCACGCTTACCACCTTCGCAATCGCATCAATGGTAGATCGTCCTACTGTAAGGCCGTACTGCTGAGGAAATAGGTCCCCAACAGCACGAATCGCGTCAATGCGTCTTCCCTTGATGAGTTTCTCTAGCATTTTCCTAGCAGTGTCTAGCATGCATAACAGGCGGTATGCAGACGGCAATCCAAAATTTTCCTGCCCCTTGCTGATCAGCAGGAGCCTCACCACCTTTCATCGTACCGGGGAAAACCCCGCCCCTAGGTAAGCGTTTAATGTGCTGAGCAGCAAGTCAGGACAACGATGATAGACAAGCTGCAACACCTCAGCTGGAACACCATCTGGACCAGGAGCCTTCCTCGCTTTCAGTGAAAGGACTGCCTCTTCAAGCTCTGGCTGTTTGAAGAGTGGACGCTTGACTGTTGTTTCACCATGGACAGCGTCAACACAGACTAAATGGGCGGAGGAAGTGCCTGCACTATCTCGTCCCTCAGTTCCGCATCATGTATGCAAGGTTACCGTAGGGCACCAAGCATCCATAAAACTAGTTTGTAGCCAAAGCCTCACGGTTCCGGGTTCACATTGTTCACTAGATCTTGCTCGAAGCGAGCCTTGCTATGGTTAATCAATTTGTGAAGGCATTTCCTGGCCCACTTATATGCTACTACCCGGCTACATACCTTGTCATGATTCCGTGCCCTTTGAGCTTCATGCCGAAGCTTGTGACACTCCCTTTGCTTTTCAGCGATTTCAGTTGACCACCAATACATTGGGGCTTTGCCGTGTCGCAGTTTTGAGGGGGCATAGAAGCATTGCAAGCAGTCGTAATGATGCTCATAGTTGAGTTCACCACGTCTTGAGCTGCTCGTTCTTTCTGCAGTAAAGCAACTGCTGTGAGCACCTCGACTAACCTCTCGAGGTCCATCCTTCCTATGTTCCATTCAATTGTATAAAACCGAGAGCACAGACTTCGGGAAACAACATCGCTCATCTCAAGCTGATTGCACTGATGATCAGAGGCTGAGTTGTCCTCTAATACTTTCCAATTGTGTATCCCCCATACCAAGGACCCCGAGGCGTATGCCACGTCCCGTATAGTTCCTTCACAGCCAATACGGTGGAAAGTTGGCATGTTTTCAGTGTTCAGTACGACAAGCACCGTCCTGGCCGCCATTTTTAAGATCCGTTTTTCCCGACAGCGCCCTCCAAAGCATTAAGCTTGGCTTGAAAAGATAATATCGATTAGTTTGGTGTTAGGTACACACTAAAGAAGGTTATTCCTGATCACCAAACCCACACAAAACCATCCGCCCGTCCAGCCTGGAAATCACTTTTTTGAACCCAGATCGCAGCAGTACCAGTTTCATGTGGATAACATGATGCCGAACTTTTATAATGGTGTTATTCACTCAGCAGCAAAATATCAGCATTCATGCACCTCGCAAACTGCTCAAGCAAATTTTGGGCGGTTGAAATGCATTGTAAGTTTAGCTGCAATATGCGGGTCATTTAAGTTCTGGTTTTGCCTTGGCTAGGGCTTTCTGGAAAACCCGGTATTTTTCTGATCCTAAGATGTATCCAAAATCAAATCGTGGATCAGCATCTTGAAAAAGAATACAGTATGCCTCCTTCGTACACTCTTTCCTTTCACGTCCCATTTCACCGCATTTATAACATAGGGAGCTCCTATGGGGTCCTTTGCATATTTGTGCAGTGTGTTCATAGCGAAGGCATTTGAAGCATTGAAGAGGCACTGCTCTTTGCTATATACTACAGATAACCCACCCTATCTTACTTAACCCTTATACAGAAAATGTTCGGTGTCCTACTCGGTCAAGTCAATTATGGCAATGCGTTGTCGCATATGGTTCTCTGGTGTCAACCTCGCTTTGATTATGCCCACGCTTAGGAACTCCCTTATGATGGCCTCTTCTACCTAGGCCAGATCTGTGGTGCAGTCAATGTCTCTTATTTCGATCGTTACCATCGGCTCGAGCGAGGCTACAGTTGCGCTATTGCCGAGGAGTTTCTTTACTTCCCTATTGTCGGCCTCTGCTCCGAATTTGACCAGCATGTGGCCCGGCTGCATTACTCGTACCGCCTTAATGGCAGTGTTGGTGTTTTCAGGCCTTGCTTTTCCCCTGATATCCAGCAACCCACCACGTAGGATCCGACCATCTTGGGGTTTTACCAGCAGTGCCTACTGCCAGGGTGTTCGTCGGGACTTCTTTCTCTCCTGTCTGGCATCAGGTCTTTTTTCTTGTGGGGCATCCGTGCGAACTTTATTTTCTGGCTGTTTTTGAAGGGATTTCTCCGCGGCTTTCTTCGCTTCTTTTGTAAGTACTATCTGGGATCCCTGACCTGTAGTTCTACGCCCATCAAGTACCGATCTCCTTCAATTGAGCTAGACGCCATTCTTTTATTGATTTTTGGTGGTGGAACTATCTGCACATGCCCTTTAGATTTAGCCCCCATTGCTTCTTAAGCCTTCTGCTCGGCTTCGGCCTTTAATCAGCTCCTCCAATAATGCCCTATGCAGTCTAGGAGCTCCTCTCATTCAAGGAGCCCAATCTGTACTGCTTCGTTGAATTTTGTCGAGTCGCGTGCAGATTGTATCCTTTTCAGAACATCTCCCGCTTTTTGGAATAGCCTTTCTTCTTCATGTCGCTGGGGCGGCAATTGTACTTTGTGATCATCGTTCTCGGGAGAGGATATCGGCTTCTGTTTGTTGCGAATTCCGGCGTACCGAATTTCTCCCATTTGCAACTTCAAATTGCCGCCGTAACATCTCCCCCTTCCTTTGGGCACATATGCCCTTTTCATCGGTAAATATATTTATTTTTATTATCATTTAACGATTTCCCTATAGTTTTTATTTCCCACCATCTCAATCCCACCCCTTTCTCTTTTTTCAATTACCATTAAAAAAATAGTAATATAATAATAATTTTAATTTTCCTACTAACAACACTCCATTCATTAATTCCCATTAACAAAATTTCATTCGATACCTTTTCCCTAACAAACCCACATTCCTTCCTTCATACTTACTCATTTTATTCATCAGTTCCCACTAACAAATTATATTTTGGATTCTCGACCGGGGGTCCGCTGGCACACTGAGTTCTTCGAGCGCAGAAAAGTACTCTTTTTTGACTATCTGCAAAGCAATTGTTTCCGTATATGAGTATATATGATAATTTGCATCTAATCAAACGATTCCATGGTTATGCGAATTGCCATATATGCAAAATGGAAATTGTTGCGTTTGTTGATACGAACAAGATGTGTGGGTAGCAGGATCGAAGTGTAATGAACTTCGATTACGTTACCCAGATGCGGCAGCGGTAATTGACAATAAAAGGATTGCAGGATTGGGTTCTTGGATTTGGGGCGGTCAGTTTTTGACGGAAAGAAAGGAATTGCTTTGAGTGAAAGTTCGGGAAAGTGAATTTTTGGATTTGGAAATCAGTGGAAAGTTACTGAATTGATTTTTCTATTAGGGAATTGGAGGATAAAGATTAAAGTGTGTTAATTTTTAAGTTGGAAAAAATAAAGAGATCTGAATTTGAAGTATACGGGATTGATTTTCTTGGTGACGGAAAAAGAAAGTGAATGAATTAATTGCGAAGTTGAGTGGCGAAAGTTTTAGTGTGAGGAATGGCAAAAGAAACTACAGAAGTTGTGAAAAATAAGAAACCAGAAACTACATTAGTTGTGTAATAAGAAGCAAGAAATTACAATAGTTGTGAAGTAAGAAACAAGAAATTACATTAGTTGTGAAATAACGTATGATCCATGTGCAAACACGAGTGAGGGAGAAGAATTTTAGGTTGATTCTCCCCTTAAAAAAACAAAACAAAAAAACTGGGACAACGAGGAAAGAGTGAGTATTTATTTGGTTTTATTTCCTATTTGCTACTGCAAATTCACATCATCAAGTTTTTTTTGTATTTTCCGTTAAATAAAAAATTTCATTTGATGTTGGGTTTTTCTTCTGTACGTAAAATTTTAAAGGGATTTTTTTTCTATTTTTCTTATTGAAATTAATAATTTGTAGATTTTTTTTGTAGAAATTTGTTTTTATAGTGAATTAAACTGCCATGTCTTGCTAAAACAATATTCTTTCATTTCTTAAAATGACCTCCCCTTTCCCGTCCTGTTAGTTTTTATGTGTAGGGTGGCTCAGCACGAGCAGACGGTGTCCCGGAAGACCAATGACATGACTGAGCCCTAGCCGGCCTCAGTATGCCACCCCGGGCTACGCACCCCTCTGCTGAAACATAATGCCTGCAACTGCGGTGACTTCCGCGGTTGCAACATGTTTCCGAATACAGTACTTGGGCCACATTTTCGACGTTGGCGATGGAATAACACAATGTCGCTTTATCTGTCTGGTCACTCCTGTCTTTTCCTGCTGTAATCTTCTCGTGGAGGCTTCAGTCCCTTCAGTATCGATCGCAGCAGTGGCCATCGAATTCTCGATGTTCTTTATATTTTCCTCTACCGCTCGAACATCTGACACGCCCTGCAGAGTTTCCCGCTTTTCCTTTTTAGGACGCTCTGGCACTCGCATCATTTTTTTGCTGTGACCAAATGCCGCAGGAATCTCAGTCTGGGCAAGACTGTCTTTTAATCTCCATTGTATTAACCGTCGTCTTTGTCATCGTCAGTGCCGCTCCCGATGTGCTATTAACATTGTGACTGCAGTCGCTGGTTGCGTCATAGTTGTTATTTTTGCTTTCTTTCTTGGGTTTATTTGATATTTTTTAAAGGTTTTTAGTTGCTTCAGTTTTATTGGGCCCTCCTCGGAGCCATTATATCCTTTCCTGTGTGTAGTCGGCTTTTTTGTCTCATGGTTATCTTTGCAGAGCAGGGAGGCCATGCGAGGGTTGGAACAAGCCCTTTTGGTGACAGGTGCTCAAAGTCATACCAGCGCTAATCGGGTGTCCGTCTCAACCGAACTTACACCAACAACCCAATGGTGCGAACTTCGAACGTACTCCGAGGCCTGCCAAGGTTTTACCGGGACGGAGACGGTATGGTTATTGAATTGGAGCCGTTCGCACACGAGTGTCACCTAGGCGCTACCGTGCAAAGCAACTCATATCCGCCAGCCCAATGCATCAATTCCAGTTCAATGTCCAAAACGTAGTCCAGATCCAGTCAAGATCATTACCTGTCGTCCCAGGAGGGAACCTTACGGTGCCCCCCATATCCTTGGGTCCGCGTGGGTGGCGCTCCGCAAATAAGGCTGGCCTCCAAGAGTGCACCTGTCGATCGGCATTCCCCCTGCGAGAATTTCTTCGGGTACGTGGGCGCGAAACTCCCCAAAGAATGCAAGCCTCCAAGAGTATTCTTGTCGGCCAGCAGTCCTCCTGCGGGATGCAAAGTTCCGTAATTAGATATCAAAGAAATTCGTTGACAATTTGATAGTTACACTGACAGAAATACGTTGTTCAAATAAACGCAAAACTAGTATAATCCAAACGTTTTCGCGCTTAAAAGAGCGCCAACAGCGTTTGCGTTTAATCAGAAAACATAGGCATGTTTATAAGAACCATGCAAATACTGAATGGTAACATGGTCGTATCAAAAGCGTTCGCATTTTTTTTAAATACTATCCTATTGTTTTAAGAAATAGAGTAGCATTTAGTTTAAATATTTTTTCAATCAAATCAAATATGATTAAAGTATTAATACAAACGGTGAATATTTACTTTGAACGTGTTCGCATTTGGAAAAACAAAAGCGGGAAAGTTTGATTTGAAAGAATACATGCTTATTGCCCATTCAATTTGAATATATTTTATGTTCAAATCACCAGCTATAGATTGTTGAATGAAAATTCTTTTTAGTTATTCATTTAGTATGGATACTAACCTTTTTCAATCCAATCTGCAAACCTATGGAACTCGCAATTTGAAACTAAGTAAATATTTTTAGTTTTTAAGGAACAAAACTTTATTAACCATAAAAATAACATGTTTCACATTTAACAAATTAAGTATGGATGATTTACAAATGTACATCGAAATGTTTTTTTTCTCAATTTTAAACCAAACTTGAAACAAATACTTCACTAATCCTTAGATAATATTGGATAAACATTTTTAAAACTCTAAATTGTTTTGTTCCGAACAAAATGTTTTCCATTTGTCGATGGATATACTCGTATATGTAATGGACCACTGTGAAAAAAGTCGATTTCGTAAAAATATAACATGGCACTATTTGTTCCTACTTCGTAACTTTGAAAATGTTCATTGAACTTTGTGACATTAATTTCGCTGCATAATATAAACAAAGTCTGATAAGTTTTTGCCGCTTATCTTTTCTAGACAGATACATTAATTTTTTATATTCTGTGCCTTTATAACATACTTTTTCCGGCATATAAACGTAACAATTGCCCAAGTTATTCGTATTAGCCACATTTGAATAGTAAGAAATCTCTGTTATATATACAGATTTGCAGGGTGAATACTGAAGAACAGATGGTAATTCATTTTTAGAAAGAATGAACTTAGAAAATGCGATATTCATTCTTGAAGTAATAACATTAGCATACTTTTTCAAATCTTTATGTTTGCTTTCAAAGCGAAAGCACCATGAATATTTCAAGGGACCACTTTTTTCAATGATAGTAGGATAGTGCACTAAAAAATGATGCTTTGGCTTTAATGGACCAAATAAGTTAACATATATTTTATGATGCTGGTGTATGGTTTTTCTCAAGTTTTCAATATCATCCTCAGATAATTCGCTTAGTAATACATAATCAATAATTTTCAATAACAAGCAAAACAGGTGCCAATATTTATTAGGTCTTGGAATGAGATCGCCAACTAATAGAGGCAAAAAGTGCGCGAAGTGCCACATTTCTCGAGCGGACATTTTTAAGCTATGATTTTTCAAATGATGTTGGTGAATGGTTTCAGAAATGTTTCCAACTTCGAAACTTCCCTATGAAAACATTTTCTTTCTGTAGTTGATGGTTTCAAGAGTTAGCACATTATTAGCAATCAAGGCTGACAAAACTTTACAAATTTCATAATGGCATATACCTTCGAAAATGTCATGCATAATGTCAGCAGTAAAGTTATCAATTATATGAAAAGAATAAATTTCATTTAGTATACTAGATTCCTTGATGCCAGTAATTTTAGGATCATTTAGCCTTAGGTCGATATTATATCCATCAATACTTCTGATTGCATCCACTGTTTCTTTGCAATCGGTTTGCATATCTTTTTTACACCTCTTGCATAGCCTACAAAATTTATCACAATTGAAGGATTTGGTAAATCCCAATACCGATTTCAACCCTAAGTTGTCACCCAGTACTAAGCCAAGAATAAAGTGTACTTTGAATTGTCCTTCCTCTGTATGAATATCTAGGCCTTCTTGTGCTAAAAAGTTTAGTTCGTTTTTAAGGAAATAGAGTGAAGAATCGACTCCGAATTCTTTAATGTAATTAGTTTTTACCAAGCCTGCCACGAATATGTAATCGAGATTTGACAATAAGTACGTGGGCATTGTAGGAAAATTGTAGTAAATTCCACACAGAGTATCTTGGGAAGAGTGGCTGCCGAGAGCGTTGTTTACTTCAAAATCATCCATGTAAATAAAGTAAGGTATAACAATCTCGGCATTATTAGATTTCATTTTGTTTTTAAATAATTCTCCATTTACAAAATTATGATAATCTGTTCGAGACTCCATAGAGCGCATATTATCCAAAGTTGCTCTTAAAATGCCAGGCATTTCAAAAAGTTTTCGAATTTGAAATCGAATGGGTAAAACATAAGCTTTTGCACTTACTGGTTCCAATGTTGGTTGACCATTTATTTTTGCTTCACGGACTTCATTGTTCATTGTGTGGCAATTTGGAAATTTAAGAAGATCTCTTTCGAACAGATATCTCATAAATTTAAACTCAGTGTTGAAGTTTTTCAAAGGATCAGAGCAATTACTGAATGCCTTCTCGAAGCTACAGGCAATAGCATCACTGGTCAGTTTGGAGTGGAGAAGGGCTTTGAAAATATCGACAATTCTGGTCGAAATCTGTGAAACGCTTTTTTGAATTTGGATTGCATCTTTTCTGCTAAAGTTTGGTTTTGAAAGAAGCTCGGATGAAAATTGTAGGGCCGTTTGAGAAAGGCTTTCGTAAAGTTCAGTTATATCTGAGCTTGTTTCTGCCGAATCCACTTGTGTTACATTATTACTACTACAATAATTAGAAGTGGGTTTCAAATGACAATTGCCATCATTTCGATCAAAATGATTTACATTGAAAAATTCTTTATTAACTGCAAAGTCAGAAAAGGTGTTATGGCTCCTCACTAAATGTTTTTTAAATGCTTTTCTAGAAGAAAACGTTTGAGAGCATTTCGATTGAGCGCATTTGTACGTACCATATGTAGCAATTTCGTGCCTAGTTTTCAAGTGGCTTATAAGCTCAGAAGCGTTTGAATAACTCAACTTACACATCGAACAAAAGTACATCGTTAATTAAACTTATGATAATAATATAAAATATTCAAAAACGAATTAATGAGTTATTGAGAGCCCCTTAAATAGGATACTAATCCTGAAACTTTAGGTATAATTTTCATATTATTACTAGATATTTCAAAAAAATATGTCTCTAAAAAATTCCATACATTTATGCAATGCGGCGGGTATTCTAGGTTTAAAGTATGAAATACCTTAAAACTTATGTCTAAACAAGAAAGAAATGAGGAAGATTTAAATTTAACTCCGTCAAAGTAAAAATAAAACTCTCTCAATGTTGTTATTGTCGATCCCACGACGATAATTAATGGCTAGATTTTTTCTCTCGATGCATAAAATCTCGTTTTTAAATCCTCTTAAGCAAGCTGAAGCTCCGATATGTCCTTTAAATGTAGGACAAGAGAGTCCTTCCCTTCTTTTATTGTAACTTTCTTTTTTCGCTTGCTACATCCTTCTTCATGCATCAAACGTGTTGACGGTGCAAGTACAGCATTCAACAAAATAGTTGCAGCGCAATCACGAGAATCTATGGATATAAAAACCAGATGAACAAGATAATTAATACAAAATTTGATTATTTACCGTCTTCGTGACTCTCACTTGGAATTTGTTCCAAATGGATTTTTGATTCAACGTCTTTGATGTGCTCTTTGAAGAACGGAAAAATTTTTTCAATGAAACCGTTCCACTTCTGCAGCAAAAGTTGAGATTTGGACGGATGAATCAACCTAAAATCTTCATCTATCTGTAATTAAAAGAAGTTATTATCGAGAACTATATTCGCTTGAATATAAAATGGAACTTACAAGCAAAGGACCAAGTTCTCCATTTTTGAACAAAGGCCAGTCTTTAAAAATATTCATTAGGTTGTCATCCGGTGCTAAAATATGACAACGGCGTAATCTAAAAGTTTTCTTCCACTTATCCAAGACTTCTTCATGTGGTTGGCTGTTGTATTTTAACCACAACTTGATACTTTGCAACAAGTTTTCATCGATTTCCAGAGAAGGTTCTTCCAGAGCAGTACTTTGCTGTCCATCAGTCGCCTTTGGTTTGGAACGTCTAAGTTTGGATTTGATGTTGAAAAACCGATCGTGCAATTTTCCCTTAGGATGCTTTCTCACTCGATTCCGTTCAACGTAATAAGTATTCTAAGGAAAATTATTTTAAATTAAAAAAATAATAATACTGAAGTCTGACATACTGCATTTTCAGTTGGAAAAGCTTCAACAATCTTCTCAGTTAACACTTTAAAATGGAATGGTTGTAAATTTGGGTGCTTTGATGCGATCAAATCTATAATGGAGTTAGCTAGAAACTGCTGATAAGTCGGAGATAGGTTGGAGTTATTTTTGTAGTAATCCAATACAGCTTGACCTTTAATACTTTGCTCTAATATTTCATTGATGTCAATCTGGATAAAATATATTATATCATCATTTCTAAAGTAAATATATTATCTCAAAAAAGTGTCTTACATTTTCAAGTGAGTAGCTTGGACTTCCTGACTTAAGAGATGAAGACGGACTGCAATGTTTCTGACTTTCATTGACCCATTTGATAAAGTCAGATCCTACAGACTGGGTTTCAACATCAATACAACACTATAAAGGAATGAGAAATACAGTATGGAGGCTTTTAATAGCGAAATTCCAGTTACCTGTTTGTTTTTCCAATATTTTAACTTTTCCCGAAATTTAGCTTTTACCCCGATAAGTTGAAATGAGGGGAATAGTTGATTAATATCCTCGTTGTTAAGGACACGAAGCTCATCAATGCCAACTACAGCATCTTACATAAAAATATATGAAGGAATGAATTATATGGATTGAAACATAATTTCATGCTTCATAACAGAATTTTCTCTCATCTATCAAAAGAGTTGCATTTCAATTTCAAACAAATTTTGCTCACACTTGACAAATAGTACAGTAAATATAGCATTTACGGTCTAAGAAATGACCTACTGGAATTTGACTTGATAAATCGATAGGGGGGCATAAAAAAAACTTAACTTCAGATTTCCGAAGTGATCCCCCCCTGCTTTTGAGAAAATCCAAAAACATTTTGAAACGCGTTTTTCTCGGAATCTGTGGGTTTTAGAGAAAAGTTTATGTTACAAAAAATGTTCAGGACACTGTTATATACATTTTATCTCATTGGAGCAAAGTCGTCCGACTTAAATACAAAAAGTAGGTGGCGCTAAAGTATCAAAAAAGTGGTTTTTTGGCATTTTCAATAAAAAAAAATTATTTTTTTATAATAATGTAAATTGAAAATTTGTTTGTCATAAAATTATCTACAATTTTTGTTCAAACAATTTTTTTGTAAAACTTACCGTTAACGAGCTGGAGCTTGCCAAAGTGTAAAAGTCGTACATTTATGTGCCGCGCCGATGCGTGTATTCCATTCATTTTATCGAAACATTATTTTTCGATTAATAGACCGTAATGTTTCTTTAATATTCTCATTTTTAACAATAATTTTGATAAACAATTAATAATAGTAACCTTTTAGTACTGCTTGTTGTAAACGGTCAACATTGAGTTAAAACAAATGTAACTGAAGGTAGTAGTAAAAGATTCACACAAACTGTGAAGACTAATTTTTTTTTAATTTAAAATTCGCAACTATTTATTTATTAATTTTAAGCATTAAACTTTACATTGTGTGATTTTATTATGACAGTTTGCAATAATCCAATTTTGCATTTTCTTCAAAGATTTACATAAATTTGACTCAAAATGAACATTGCATTGGACGCAAAATTAACAAAGGTAAAATTGTTTTATCGTAAAATATGCAAAATACAAATTGAATTGAATGCCAAATCGACGAAAGTTAAATTTCTGTCATAATAAAATCACACAATGTAAAGTTTAATGCTTGAAATTAATAAATAAATAGTTACGAATTTTAAATTAAAAAAAAATTAGTCTTCATATTTTGTGTGAATCTTTTACTACTACCTTCAGTTACATTTGTTTTAATTCAATGTTGACCGTTTACAACAAGCAGTACTAAAAGGTTACTATTATTAATTGTTTATCAAAATTATTGTTAAAAATGAGAATATTAAAGAAACATTACGGTCTATTTATCGAAAAATAATGTTTCGATAAAATGAATGGAATACACGCATCGGCGCGGCACATAAATGTACGACTTTTACACTTTGGCAAGCTCCAGCTCGTTAACGGTTAGTTTTACAAAAAAATTGTTTGAACAAAAATTGTAGATAATTTTATGACGAACAACTTTTCCATTTACATTATTATAAAAAAAATAATTTTTTTTTATTGAAAATGCCAAAAAACCACTTTTTTGATACTTTAGCGCCACCTACTTTTTGTATTTTAAGTCGGACGACTTTGCTCCAATGAGATAAAATGTAGATAACAGTGTCCTGAACATTTTTTGTTACATAAACATTTCTCTAAAACCGACAGATTCCGAGAAAAACGCGTTTCAAAATGTTTTTGGATTTTCTCAAAAGCAGGGGGAGGGATCACTTCGGAAATCTGAAGTTAAGTTTTTTTTATGCCCCCCTATCGATTTATCAAGTCAAATCCCAGTAGGTCATTTCTTAGACCAAACCTATTTTTTCGTGCTATATTTACTGTACTAAAATTTATGTAGATGTAAATAGTTTGAAATTTATGTAGAAGAATCTGTAGTTACCTTTGAGATGAGAATAATATGCTTCAAGTTCCCATGATCTTAATAATTCAAAAAGTTGAAGATCCTTCTCATTATTTATATGTTTTTCAATTAAGACTATCTCGACATTGTTTTGTATTTCCTCACCCATATCTGCTTGAAATGCGATTAAAATAAAGTTTGTAGGTTTTACAACAAAGCTGGAACGACAAAGTGGAAACAATCTTCTCAGCATATTCTTTACTGAATAGACTTCTTTCTGATCTTTTCACAAAGAATCATGATTGTAGCCTCTAAAGTGACTTTAATGAGAAAATTTGCTGTAACGCACTGACAGACAGACAGACAGACTGCTACCGATTTTAATAGGGTTTTGTAAATTTTTTGTTACAATACCCTGTAAAAAAGGATTTCTGAATCACTACTTATATGCGAGAGTGCAGTTTGAACTCAGACACTGCTAAACTAAACAAGTATAATTTTCAAATGGATTTGTCGTCATATGCGTACTTACATGTATGCCAATTTGATGTTAAAAATAAAAACGTAGAAATAAACTTCACAAGTTGCAAACTAAAGCAACAATTTATACATCTACACTTCAGCACGTTTAGAAAGAACTGACAGACAAGTTAACTTCCACTAACTGAATGAAAAGCTGGCTGAAATGAAACGCGTCTGCTTCAAATTGTTTACAGGTTCAAAGTGTAACGTTATAAGGAATGTGCGAGGAAAAATATATGAGTGGATGATCAAGTTTTCATTCGATTTAAAAGTAGACACGTCTGGTTGAAATGCAAACATGGTTAAATATTGTTTATAAACACGTATGCGTTTAAGTTGAACGCGACATTAGTTAAATATACCGTCCATACATTTAAATATTCATTGTTTAAATTCAACGCGTTTTTTAAACATGCACGTGGTTGCCCATTCAAGACAATATTGTTGACTTAAGTGTTTTTTCTTTTAGTTCAACAAGATATTTTCAAATTAAACGTAAAATTTTCAAACATACTTTTAAAAGCGCTGCATGTTTAGTTTGAACATGCGGATTTCTCTCAGTGTAGGTATAAGTAGCCATATGATTGATCTCAATAAAGACTGAAAATGTAATGTTTTTTTAGGAGAGAAATTTATTTTTGTTTCTTTTATGTATGGGTCTAAATGTTTGGGTAGATTTTCATAAGAATATATTTTATTTTGAAATAAATAGCTTTTGATATTACTATCCATAGGACTTTACAGGCTATGTATGACACTGAGTTGACACCAGATGTCCTATGGGTAACATATCTGGAAAAGCTAGTTTTCCACTTCAAGGGGTAAGATATCCGGAAAAGCTAGTTTCAAATTTGAAATATTTTTTTCATTATTTTTTCTGCCGTTTTAGTACCTTTTTAAACAACCCTATAAAGTTTCATCGAATTCGGTAGTATTTAATACCTCCAGAGGTTAGGAGGTTCAAGCAAAAATACTCGTATATTTTTCGGCATGTCATGAAATTTTTTCTTGGATTAAGTTATTCTAAATATCTGCATATTGTTGATTAAGCACAAAACCCTTCTGACATGAGCGTAGTTCTGTCTACCCAACATGTTTTATGCTTCAAGTTTTTAAGAAGCCATTTTGACTTACTTTCAAAATTTCATCACTTTAGCTTATGGGGTTGCGATAAAACTTGCTGTGACGCACCGACGGATAGACAGACAGGTTGCTATTTTAGTAGAGTATTATAAAATTATTTTACAAAACCCTAAAAACTGCTACATAGATATTGATTGTTACGAAAAGTCATACATTCTAGAAGAACAATGTATACATTTTCTCTGATAATTCTGGTAGAACAAGCATCGTATCCTTCACTAAATATTGTCCTAAGAAAGGTCCACGAACTGATTTCATCGTTCGTTTGCTGACCTTTTTATTTGGAGTTATTTGCTTTGAATATTGCAAAGATTAAAAGAGCAACAAGATACCACCAGCCAAGAAATTTTCCGCATAGAAAAAAGGTTTGAAAATTACTGAAATGGACCTAAGGTATGAAATATTAATTGACTGTGTATAAAACCAGCATCCAGGACGAATTTCACGTTTATACAGGACACGTTTATGACCTAGTCGAGGAGTTACAGTAAACAGAAAAGGCGCCTGAAACCGAAGCAAGCCCAACCACTTTGCAGAGTGCTAAGTAACCAATATCAAGTACAATTGTATGCTCACGGAAAACACCGAACCCGGATCACGAATTATAAATATTAGCAAAGCAAAGTGTCAACAAAATGGCGGAATGCTGCAAAATGTTAGCACTGCTCTGAGGGTAGACATTCCGATGACGAGGACTTTGATAGGACGAAGCTTCCATGTTGCTTGCGGATGATGTTGTCAATGATAAGTGGAAATAAAAGGGTTCTCAATATTGTGTATTCTTACAATAATGATTTCTGCTAGGATGCTCAGATACTGGTAGGGATACTCATCGACGATGTCAGTTCATCCTGCTGCGTATAATTGAGCTATGAACCAGAAAGGAATTGGGTGGAAATTATGATTACATGTTTTGAAGGAATTGGAAATATTCAACAAAACATATTGTAGCCTCAAGCACTCATTATTCGCTAGTTTAAAGTCATAAAAAAGTTATACTAAAGTTGTAATTATTATTATCCACATACACTTTTAACATACGGAAGCTAACCGAGTTTTTTCAGACTGTTGTATGTGCAACAGATAAGAGAAAAATATTCCAAAGCTTATACCACGAAATGATGAAGTTTGTAGTTCATGCTAGTAACATTATGGAGCAAGAGAAAGTTTGGATGGTGTCAAACGAGGGATGTTTAACAACCACTTAGAACAACGATTCACAGGAGCAAATTTGAAATAGTCTAAGCTAAGATTAATAAGAACTGGATGGGCTAAGCTCATATAAAGTGCATGAGAGAGCATGCGACCGGTTTCTGTTCTCTTCCAAGTGAACAGTCTGTCATTTCCTCCCCGTCTGCCTCTTGCTGGTCACTTTCTTGTTCCAGAAGCTGACTAGTTGTGAACTGACTGTCAAGTTGACTGATGCAAATTGGACGCCAAATTGGCCAATTTGCAAGTTTCGTCGCGAATTTTATCCGATATTAAAACTATGGAAAGTGTTCGTGATCTAAATTCGTACCAAGTGTTTAAACATTCGATTGGAGTTTGTGATTCAAGTTACTTTAACGTGTGACACTGTGTAATTAACTTAGAATTTCAAAATGAAATGTGTAGTGCCTTTGTGAAAAAATCATAGTGGAAAAGGATCTGTAGGTGTTTCCTTTCACAAGTGAGTAGTTATTACATTAATGTTTTGCATGTTTTTCATACAATGCTGAAGGTTTTTCAAATAGAAAGCAAATTTTTGGTATTGTATGAAAATTTGTTTACATTGAGCAGCAGCCATGTTTGCTTGTGCAATTTGGCTCTCTCTAAGGTTGTAAACAAGAGCGTAGCAGTAGGAAAAGTGGTCGCAGGGGTTGTTGCAACCATATTGTCACGTGGTTGTCCACTCCAGTATTATTTAATTACTCAATGAGTCTAAGCTTCAATTAAAGTGGAAATGTCTTTGCATCGGTTAAAGAAAAGTGAATTTTGTAATCCTAATGTAAAAAGATTAATAATCAATTTTTAATGCACAAAAAAATACATAAATCAAAATAAACCCCTTAGAATTTAACTCAGAATATCAAAATTTAAGAAAAAGCAGGTGAATTTCGAATTAAGGAAATCTTTCTCAACCAGCTTCTTCGCAAAATCTTTTATGAATGGTATCAATCCACATCTGAATTTCCTAGTGAATGTATGCACAATACATCGTAACTTTGTAGATAGTTGGCCGATCAAATTTCTTTCCTTTTTTCGGATTTACAAGTCCTTACAAAATTTAATTTTTATGCCATATGCTCAATTGCATCTATTGACCATGCCAAATTTACTTAAAAGTAACAACTACATCCTAAGTCCCGGAAACACTAAGAAGCCTCACAATACCCATAAAAAGGATAATCCTACCATATCTTCAGGGAGAAAGTCAAGAGGAGCAATAATTCCCATTGCGATGTCTTCTTTTATCGGCACATATGTATGTTACGTGTATTACTCTGCTGTACACCTGCAGCCGTGGTTGTAGGAAAATTTGGCATGAATCAATAGGAAGAGATTATGCATGTGCACTTGAACGTAATTCCCATCAAGATTTTTTTGAAGGCTATTTATAACGTTTTTCAATTAAGTTGCACTAAAATTTGTTTGCTAATAATTTTGTAATTTTAACGAGTAAGTCTGAATGATAGAACCTCATAAATATATCTTCCACTTTTTTTCATTAAGCTTAAGATATCGCTTTTCTTGGCAGCTCACTCAATAGCTTGAAGCACATGAAGAAGTAAAGAATATTTCAATTTAAGGTGATTGAAAAAACTCCCTCGCAAGTCTTTTGTTACCGGTGAGAAATAAAAACAAGTTGGGTAAACAGACCTACGGTCATGTCAGAAGGGTTTTGTACTCCACTTATCAGAAATGCAGTCACGAGCAACGAATAAAGTCAAGAAATATGTCAAAAAGATGTGGACGTTAAAAAAACCCGTTATTTTTCTATTTTCAACGGTCCCCATTTTGTTCCAAGCCAACAAAAATCACTCAATTCATTAATTCCCGAAAACCTTAATGTAATTGACCTTATTTGAAAATTTCAAGAAGATTAAATCAAAACTGCAGTGACCGCTTCGATGGAAAGTCCATAAAATACCAAAATCATGCGTTGTTGTTTTTGTAATTGGATAAATTTCAAATGGCTATAACCTCCGTGTATATCATTCGATTTTCATCAAACTTACAACGCTAAAGCATCTTTTGTAGAACTCCTAAAATATCGAATTTCGTTCAGTTTGAGGCTACCTATATGATTTAATAGGGGAAAATGTGAAATTCGATTATCATACTATTGTCAACTCCAACTTGGCAACACCGTAGCGAGGTACTCAGTGAGTGGAGTCGATTCGAACCAAGCAAGTGGTTCGTAGAAACAACGTATCCTATGATATTAAAGCAATTCCCTAACATCCACAGTCGTTTTATTCCTGACAGTTTTCAAAAGTTGGATGCTACGGAATTTTCGCTTTATTGGATTTTGTGTGCTTTTAATTGCAGTTAGCGACATTTTGAATCGTGAATATTAACGCCATTGCAGTGTCAATTTTTTATTCGTGTGTGGCCGCCATATTTCTTAGTTGAAAATGTCGGATACCATAGCTTGTATTGATTCGCTCACAATCAACGAACTCAAACATGAGCTACATTCGCGAAATTTGCCGACAAGAGGCAACAAACCCGAATTAATTTTGCCTCTGACGGAAGTCGTCAATGGAGACGACGTTGAAATTTTAGCCGAGAACTCTTGTGCATCCGACGAAGCGATAAAGTTGCAAGAAAGCGTGCATAATCTCACAACTTTAGTTCAAGCATTAAATATTCAGGTACAGAGTACTGCTGGCGAATTTGCAAACTCTGTTTTAGGCAAAACCTATTGCGTGTCACCAAACTTGAATATGGCATCAACCTCTAGTCTTGGTTTTTTCCGACGGACGATAGGCAAAACGTATCGAATGAGGCTGTTATGATGGAATCAATACCGAATCTACATCTACCGCAGACAGATGAAGATCAGTCGCCGTATCCAACCCGACAAGCAGTCTCAGTACGCCAAAGCATGTTCCACAATTTGCGTCTCGTCATTGAAATAATGCAAGAATTCGATCCAACATTAAGCACATCACTGAAGGCGCAACAATTTGTTCATCGTGTGAAATCACTAGCATTCATATATTCATGGGATGAAAACAGTATTCTGTTTGCAGTGCAAACGAAAGTTCAAGGGCCAGCAAAATTGTGGCTAAATGCAAGAAGCGGTATTTTCAAAAGCATCGATGAATTTACAAGCTCTTTAGAAAAGGAATTCGAGTCTACTGAAATTGAAGCGAAGGTACATCTTCGTATGATGGCAAACGTTAGACGTTCAAATGAGCCATATACGGATTATTATTATCGAATGTATGCGGAAGGTAGACGTGCGAGGATTAGTGATGCAGCTATTATAAGATATATGCGTCAAGGTTTAAACGACGTTCAAATGCAAACCTCTATCGCGTGCCTTACATTCAAATCAACTAAGGAGTTTTTGTGTTTCCTTAAAACTTATTTAACAAACCAAAGTAAGATAAACATACCTGTCACGCAAAAATCACATAGTGAAATAAAGCGAGTAAGCCCGATGAACGTGAACTCTGTGTTAAAGATAATATTTAATAAGTCTGTGTCTGGAGCAACGACTGTTGCCGATAAAAATGATGTGTCAAAGCGTGGTTGTTATAATTGTTATAAACTGGGGCACATTTCCGTGAACTGTTCCTTACCCCAACGAAGATCGCGATGTGTTACATGCCGAAAGACAGGACACAGTACGGATACGTGCATAAGTCGAGATAAACCAGAATATGTGAATAACCCGAATAATCATCAGTTACATTCAAACTATTCTGTACAAAACCAAATAGTGAAAAACATTCAGATGGATGGAAAAATTTTCGACGCGTTTATAGATTCGGGTAGGAATCTATCTCTCATGCGAGAATCATGCACGTACAACTTAATAAAGTGTCCGCCGATCGAGCTGAATGGATTTGCAGGTGGGTGCTTAGAATGTACTAGCAAAATGATAGCGACATTAAAAGTAGACGATACAATCGTACGGGTGGACTTATATGTTATAGCCGATCACCTCATACCAAAAAGTTTGCTTTTTGAATTACATGCGTTGAACGGAGTTTCACATCGAATAATTATTGACAATGGTGAATGCCACGTTGAAAGTAAATGTCCTGAAGCACGCGACATGGAAAGAAATTTAACTGCAGCCGAATGAACCGAACTGCGGGTACTTTTTAATGATTTCCGTGATTTTTTGGCAGAGACGAAATCGGTCGATGCAGGACAAAACCAATGAGTATCGAGTTGACTCCAGACACGCCTATTCATCCTTGACCATATCGTATACCGTTGACTAAAAGAGATAAGATTGAGCAGATTGTGAATGAATTGTTGGCCACAAACGTAATTTGTCCTAGTAATTCATTATACTCTTCGCCAATTGTTTTGGTTCCCAAGCAAGATGGGAAGGATCACATTTGTATTGAATTTCGTGCGATAAACGCTATCACCAAGAAAAAGCCGTACCTAATGTCAACTTTTGAGGAACAGCTCTCACAACTCGCGGGAAAGAAGTTTTTCACGACGCTAGATTTATTTTCTTGATACTTGCAAATTCCTATGGACGAAAAATCACGTCAGTACACCGGATTTGTGACATACCTTGGTTATTTTGAGTACAACGTAATGCCTTTTGGCCTCATTAATGCGCCGATGATTTTCCAAGAGGTCATGATCGACTTTGTGGCGGACCACCAATGCACCCAGCGTGCATACGTGTGCGCCCTGGGTTAGGCAGCATCAATCACGAAGTCCATTGCGGTGCTGTCAACATGAACGACTATGTTGCACTTGATTGAAATATCGCTGACTGGGAAATTCCGCGATCCCATGTGCACGCGGTAAATGGGTGCAACTATGTTGCGCCTGGATAGCGTTGCGCTGACGATATGTGACGATGAAACGGATGCTCGTCAGCAGATGTTGTAACCAACGCGTTAAGCAACCGTGGAGCTATCTTTGGCGATGCTGTATCAGCAATTTCAAGGTATATAAGCGAACAACAAATCATCACATTAAGTCATTCATTCACTCAACGTCAACGCATCGAGAATTTATAAAACCATTTTTTGTAGAAACGTTTTTAAAATAAATCTATTTATAGAGAAAGGAAACTTATCTTCTTATACCCCATATTGGCGATCCTGACCATCGAACTACGCTTCATCATCGACATTGGACCTGCGCCACGTTCTACGTTTACGCCCCACAACAGTAGCGAATGGGCAATACACAACCACCGGCCATCAAGAGAGACGTCACCAACTCGCTTGTTGTGATTGGAGCTGCAAATTCAAAGCTCAAAAATCGAGTTGCTGCTAGTGCTGGTGCTAACCATCAACTCTATCAGCCTCGCCTACAAGCTGTACAGGAGCCACGTCTGCAGTGTGAAACGTCGCGCAGTCTCGACCAACGCCTGAAATGGTTTCACCAGCGACAGCAACGCCCACGCTCGTTCCACAGGCCGGGACCGTACCGAAGGAAGAAGCTCACGACACGAAAGGGATGGCACACGTTGCGTTCAGAGTTCCACCCTTGTGGCAGGAGGACGTGGAGCTTTGGTTCGCCCAGGTGCAAATTTCACCACCAGCCGAGTAACAGACGACACCACCAAGTTCAACCTCCTCGTGGCGAACCTGGACACAAAGGCGATGCAACAGGTGCATAACATTGTCACGAACCCCCCATCCGACAACAAATACAGTGCCCTGAAAAACGCCCTGTTGGCCGTCTACGCTGACTCGGCCCAACAGCGTATTCAGAAGCTACTTTCTGAAATCGAGCTTGGAGACCAGCGCCTGTCACAGCTTCTCAACCAGATGTGTACGCTCGCCAACGGAAAAGTGACCGACACCTTGCTCCAACAGATGTGGCTCAACCGCCTCGATGTCACATTGAGGAGCATCCTATCAGCTAACGACGCCCCACTCTTAGATCTCGCAACGATCGCTGATCGTGTGCACGAAGTCACCCGACAGTCAGTCACCGCAGTCACAAAGGAAGATGAGCAACGGCAGAGCATCCCACCAACGCTGCAAATCACAAGCAAGCTGAGCAATCTCGCCTCCGCAGTACGCGACCTCAGCCACAGGAGGAGGACGCACTTCAAGCTTTGCGTAACAGACAGCGATCAACTTTACCACATGAAGCACATTGCACGTGGCCTACGCAGCAGCCGGCATCACCACTACGCCATGCTAGAGAGTCCGATGATCAGCTTTGTTGGTATCCCCAGCATTATAGACCAAGCGCCAAAAATTGCCGACAACCCTGCTCCCACTCTTGAAAATCCACGACAACATTAACAAAAGTACTTTCCTTATCAACACTGGCGCAGATGTCTCAGTAATACCACCAACCATCCGAGATCTTTGTTCTCCCGACGCCTCATCCAAATAAGTGGCAGCCAACGGTTCAAGGATTCGAACATTCGGGCAAAGATCAGTGAAACTTAGCCTAGGATTTTCAACGCCTTTTACGTGGACTTTCACAATAGCCGATGTAAGTTCTCCAATCATCGGGGCCAACTTCATTGAATACTATGGCCTCCTCGTCGACTTGAAGGGGAGACGGCTTATTGAACGTGCACGCCTCAAAACAATCATCGCGCACATCGACAAAAAACCGCCCAAAGCTGACTTGCTCCCGGATGATATTAGTGACGAGCTGCGATCACTGCTATTGGAATACATTAACCTCTCAGAGGACAACCAACAACCAAACACCAAGTGCTCAACCACTCATCACATCCTAACCAAGGGACCGCCGGTTAACGCCAAGGCACGGAGACTTCCACCTGACAAGCTGGCCGCCGCCAAAGCCGATTTTAATCACCTCATCCAACTCGGAATTTGCCGCCCATCATGGAGTAGCCCTTTGCATATGGTGAAAAAGTCGAACGGAGATTGGCGACCATGCGGGGACTACCGCGCGCTCAACAACCATACAATCCCGGACCGCTATCCAATCAAATTTCTTCAGGATTATACTGCAGTCCTCCACGGAATGAAATTTTTTCCGTGATCGATTTACAGAAGGCGTACCACCAAATCCCCGTGGAACCAGGCGATATTCCGAAGACTGCCATCATTACACCGTTAGGGTGGTACGAATTCATGTACATGACATTCGGACTTTGCAACGCGGGTCAGACATTTTAGCGCTTCATGCACGAAGTGCTTCGTGGCTTGGACAACGTATTTGCTTACCTCGACGATATACTGATCTTCTCTCCAAGCCAACAGGCACACCTGGTTCACGTAAAGCAAGTGCTGGATCGGCTTGTCAAGTTTGGTCTGATTGTCAACATTCCTAAGTGCCAATTCGAAAAGCAGGAAGTCAGGTTCTTGGGACACGCCATCAACAACCATGGATTGAAGCCTTTGCCTGAGAAAACGGAAAGAATTTCCGCAACACCGAGGCCGAAGACCGTACACCAGCTGAAGTTCTTCTTAGGGATGGTCAACTTTTACCGCCGTTTTCTCCCACATGCAGCTCAACACCAGCGCGCCCTGTTGTGGCTGATCACAGGCAACCGCAAACGTAATCAAACGCCTCTCAACTGAATGGAAGAAGCGGTAGCCGCATTCGAGCAATCAAAGGTGGATTTGGGAAAGCACCAACCCTCGCTCACTCAGACTCCAGCGCTATATGGTCTCTTTCTGTCGATGCTTCAGACAATGGTATCGGAGCCGTACTGCAACAAACAAAAGAAGGAAATGCAACGCCACTTGGATTTTTCTCAAGGAAGCTGACTGACGCCCAACAAAAGTACAGCACGTACGACAGGGAACTTTTGGCCATTTACGAAGCAATTAAGCACTTCCGACACATGCTCGATGGCAGAGTGTTCACCGTCTTCACCGGCCACAAGCCGTTGCAGTTTGCACTCCACCAACGCTCGGAAAAAGCATCGCCGAGACAACAACGCCAGCTGGACTTCATATCCCAGTTCACTACGAATATACGACACGTCCCAGGCCGAGAGAACACCGTCGCTGGTTATCTTTCGAGGGTAAATATAATTCAAAAGATCGACTTTATCACTATCGCCCTAGCACAGAAGGATGATCCCGAGCTTCAAGCGCTAATGAATACCCGTGACCAGCCACTTGAATGGAGACAGCAGAGACTAGATGACTCCTCCCTGCCTCTGCACTGCGTGGTGATGTCAGAGAGGATACGCCCTTTCATCCCGCAGAGGCCCACGGGCGCTCACACCCAGGCATCCGAGCAACCAGAAAGTTGATTACCGAGCGATACTTCTGGCCTTCAATGAACAGCGATATCAACAAGTTCGTTCGAACTTGTCTACCATGCCAGTTGAACAAAATCTCTCGTCACACCAAATCACCGTTGCAGAGATACAGCTTGCCCGATGCTCGGTTTGAACACATCAACATTGACCTCATCGGGCCGATGCCACCAAGCGAAGGATTTCGATACTGCCTCACTGTTGTGGATAGGTTTTCCCGTTGGTCCGAAGCAATTTCAATTGAGACAATCACGGCAACAGCGGTGGCGGAATCTCTAATCAACATATGGATCAGCCGTTTCAGAGTCCCTGCTCGCATCACAACCGACTTGGGTAGACAGTTCAAAAGCCAAATTTTCAAGAAACTGACGAAAATACTCGGAATCATGCACTTGCGAACAACCCCATATCACAGTGCATCCAACGGAATAGTAGAGCGGTGGCATCGCATGGTCAAAACCGCGATACGCTGCCACAACTCACCTCAATGGACCAAGGCGCTACCAATCGTACTACTCGGACTAAGATCAACGCTGAAGGAAGACATCGGTTCGACGCCAGTTAAAATGGTCTACGGAACGACACTTCGCCTACCCGGAAAATTTTTCGGCACCTCTCATATTGGCACCAATGATTCAGGCTTCCTAAAGGATCTGCGAGGGAGGATGTCAAAGTTAACGCCGTGTAATACGGCACACTACAATTCAGATGGCGTCTGCGTAAACAACGATCTACCTAACAACACGCAGGTCTGCGTCAGAAACGACAAGGTCAAGGCCCCGCTCACGCCACCTTACGACGGTCCATACCCGGTACTAAAATGGAAGGACAAGTACTTCAAGCGTTGCGCTGACGATATGCGACGATGGAACGGATGCACGTCAGTAGATGTTGTAACCAACGCGTTAAGCAACCGTGGAGCTATCGTTGGCGATACTGTATCAGCGATTTCAAGGTATATAAGCGAACAACACAGAGCAATCTCTCTCAGTCTCAAATCATCACATCAAGTCATTCATTCACTCAGCGTCAACGCATCAAGAATTCGTAGAAACAACGTATCCTATGATATGATTGTCAAGGATATTTTACGGTGAATTTGTGAAGGATAATATTCATGACTGAAACAAAGCGGTGCTATCTTTTAATTAAAGTAATTCCCTAACATCCACAGTCCTTTTATTCCTGACACTATTATTAACAAAGTCAGCGAATTTTGACTTCTAAGGTATTTGTTGTTGTTGCACTCATAAACACCCGCCTCCATAATTTTTTTCAGACGTTTCGGATCACCTATAAATATTTTATAAAATTTTTTGCAGTTGAACTTTGAAGAGAGCACCACTTTACACCTGCACACAAAATTTAAGTTTCTAGCTTAAGTAGTTTGCGAGAAAAAGGACTGTTTCACACGAATGGACGGACGGGCGGACGGACAAGACGCGATTTCAGTAGGGTTTTGTAAAATTATTTTATTTTGGGAAACCCTAAAAAGACAGTTTCAAATAATGTAGAAAAATATCAAACTGAATTTTAAGCTTTTAACATACTATGAAAAACATTACCCCCACATTATCATGAACCAAACGTTTGCACAGCAAGCATTCAATTCATTTCTTTTTACCAAGAACATCAATAACTTTTCCATACATAGCTTCGAACACATTGCGTGAGTGATGAATGAAGGATGAGCTCCAATAATAAAGCAAGGGCTGCTTTCAATTTCTCCCTTCTAGATATACCCATACAACTCAAAAGAATGAATCCCTCCAGAAAATCTTTGACGTTCACGCCCAGCGGGGATTTCTAATCCACATGTAATATAACTCTCAAGAGTTAACTGGTCCTCTTATACTAATCTATTTTATATTATTTCCATGCATCCACCCTTGGTTAAGCCTCGAGTTTAGAAGGGATAGGACAAATCATTATGGTAAGGAACTTGATAAATGCTTCTGTACTTATAAAGCTATACATCAAACGTGTAGTCTTTTTCGAGTTTAGTCACGACTTTCTTGTTGTTCCAATAGCAATACAAAAGTCTTTTCAGAAATAATGAGGAAAATCCTGGCTTGGATTTAAGACGCTAACAACCTTCCGTGTATTTTCCGAAAGTATGAAATGCTTGAGATTTTATTTTTAATTTGATGTGCCGTGATGTGCTCCATCACAATGTTAGCATGCTTCTCATTTGGAAGAAGGTGGAATGTCCATTAATGGCCAGCATTAGACAAAGACAAAACGGCAACTTCATCTTCTTTTTGTGTGTAAGAATATAAGATCAAAAGATAGTTGACGCAACGATGGCGTGCATATTTAGGTCGGTCGCCTCATTTGCTTCAACTCCTTTCAGAATTTGCTTCTTAAAATTCATAAAGGACTGTCGTTCATTTCGTTCTTATTAACAGAAGAGACTATTATTCAAGTGTTGCAAGTTTTTAGTTCTTGTCAGCAACGTGAGGTTTGAAGTAGTGTTGTCGAGATCAAAAGTGCAATAAGTGCAGCACTAATTAAATACTTCTTAGAATATACTTTTAAGTTTCGGAAATAGGGGAAAAAGCCTTCTAATATCGCGATTGGTAGGCTTGTTTATCCTTTCGTCCTATTGAGCGTCATATATACTCGTACATACTAGGGCGGCTCAATAAGTATTTAGCCTACAAAAGAAAAACAAAAATTTTGGAAAAATGGGTATTTCTTTCTCACCATACTCTGATTTGGCTTGACACACTTGACTCAGTGATGCTCCAACTTCTTTAACCCGTCTGAAAATACATTTTCTCGTAGTCTGCAAAGTAGGCCTCGGTGGCGGCGATAACCTCCTCATTCTGCCCGGCGAGTGAGTTTTTGAGATTGGTTACAAATAGAAATCACATGGAACCAAATCTGGCGAATACAGTATACGATGAGGTAGCAGTTCGTAGCCCAATTTGACCGATTTGGCCGTGGCAACGGTAGAGGTATTAGCCATAGCGCTCTCATGGTGGAAGAGTGCTTTTTCTTCGCCAAATGGGATCTTTTTCTTCAATTCGGCGTCGAATTGGCCCAATAATTTCGCATAGTAGAGCCTTGTGATTGTTTTACCTTTCTCTAGATAGTCGCTGCAGATCACACCTTGTAAACCCCAGAAAACGATGGCCATCACCTTTCCGGCCGATAAGATAGTCTTTGCCTATTTCAGAGCACGTCCGCCGGGTGAAGTCCACTGTGTCAACTGCTCTCTGGTGTAGACGAGGGTCATTCAACAAGTACCGCCTCACCGCCCGATGACGCTGCTATTACAAAAGAGTTTTACCATCGTGCAGTACATTCTTTTAGTAGCCTACTATCAAAGTTTCAGTCAATTCCCTTCATTAGTCGGTCGGTTGTACAAAAATGGAAAAAGAACAGTATCCTTCAGTGATTAGATTCTTGTTTTTGGAAGGGAAAACGCGCAGCGAAATCAAAGATCGCTTGGATGCTGTGTACGGTGACTCTTCTCCTTTGATGGCGACCGTCAAGAATTGGTTCAATGAGTTTGTTCGTGGCCGCACGTCGGTTTTTGATGAACCACGCCCAGGTGCCCCGAAAACGGCTTCTACATAGGAAAATGTTTAAAAAATCCACAATCTCGTGTTGGCAGACCGTTGATTCAAGGTTCGCGAGATAGCTGAGACTGTGGGCATCGGGGAAGAAACGGTGTATCATATTCTACACGAAGAACTGGGTATGAGAAAGCTGTCGGCGCGATGGGTGCCACGTTTGCTCACACCGGGAAAAACCACATCGGCGACGTGTTTGGCGCTGTTTCAGCGCAATCCGGCCGACTTCTAGCGTCATTTCATGACCGTCGATGAAATATGGATTCACTGGTACATACCAGAGACCAAGGAACAGTCGAAACAGTGGACTTCACCCGGCGAACGTGCTCCGAAGAATGCGAAGACTGTTCGATCGTCCGGAAAGGTGATGGCCACCGTTTTCTGGGATTCACAAGGTGTGATCCACATCGATTACCTGGAGAAAGGTAAATCAACCACGGGGCGCTACTATGCAGACTTATCGGGCCGATTTAACGTCGAATTGAAGTAAAAGCGGCCCCGCTTGGTGAAGAAAAAGTGCTGTTCCATCACGACAACGCGCCGTCTCACACCTCCACCATCGCCATGGCTAAATTGGTCGAATTACGCTACGAATCGCTGCCCCATCCACCGTACTCTCCAGATTTGGCCCCCTGTGACTACTTTTTGTTTCCAAACCTGAAAAAATCACTCGCCGGGAATAGATTTGGGTCTAATGAGGGGGTCATCGCCACCACGGAGGTCTATTTTGTATTTTTTGGATGGGTTGAAAAAGTTAGAGCATCAGTGGGCCAAGTGTATCGAGCTTGAAGGAGATTATGTGGAAAAATAAATTACTACCTTTCCAAAATTTTCGTTTTTCTTCTGTAGGCTAAGTACTTGTTAAATGACCCTCGTACCAGTGAAGCCATATTTTGTCAATGGTCACAAAAAGATGCATAAACTCCTTGAAATAGTGCTTAAACACAGCGTCAAAGACTGCTTTGAAGTGGTCTCTTAGTCATATTTGTTGTCCGGAGTGAGCAAACGCTGCACCCATCGCATCGAAAGCTTTCTTATGCCCAAAATTTGCAGTCTTTTGAGATACCTGTTACCTCAACTATATTGCACACCTTCAATCGGTGGTCTGCCAATACGAGCTGTGGTTTTTTGTCTTGTTATCCTTCGTGGTATCCTTTTTTGGGGTACCTGAGTGTGGTTCGTGGAAAACTGACGTACGACGACGTTGAAACTCGTTAAACTAATTTTTTTACTGTCACCATCGTAGGAGCAGAGTAACCTTACATAGCATTCATGCGCTCTTCGATTTCACTGAGCGGTTTTCCTTCCAAAGACCAGAACCAAATCACAGTCCGATATTTCTCTCTCTCCGTTTTTCTAAAATCCGCGGACGCGCCCACTTCCACACACGATCAAAACGTAACTACGTGACCGATTCGGCTGAAATTTTGACAGTAGCCGTCTACAAAAATATACTACATGACAATGATATCTCTTGCGATAGTGGCACCATTGGATGGTGAGGCTAAGTACTTATCGGAGCCTTCATAGTTAATCCGGAAAATAAAAAAGCAGATACTTCCCTATATGGATGTTTTAGCCTTGCAAAAATGTTGAGAACTTGTAGTGTAGTACTTGCAGTAGTGTTGGGCTGCCTTAGTTAACTAGGTGTTCATTTTCACTGAGAGTAACTTGGTCCAGGGATGCATGTATCTGCTGGCAGGCTAGCATCTGCGGTGCCGTGGGGCGGGTTTGTTCACCCAGGCAAACTGCTCAAGGAGCCGTGACAAAAAGGACATTGGAAGATAAATACTACTCGCAAACGTTGAATGGTTCCCGCCACTTCTGCATCTCATGCTGTGCACATTTCAGACAACCTTATGATGCTGTACACAATTCAGATAACCATATGACGACCAACGACCGTAAATGCTGATCATCGCCATCATGATCTATGTTAACAACATCCTCAAGGACAAATAGTTATCAATGCAATATTTCACAAAATTATTAAAAATTTGCAAAATATGGATATCTTTAGTATATGCTACGACGTCGAACGAACTCTCTGTAAATGAAATCAAATTATCTCTTGTAGACTGCAAACAAATCAAAAGTCCTTTGCTATAACTTTAAATGACTTAGTGTTTAGTATGTTTACTAAACGATGTTCCATTTTACAATGTTGTGCCGCTCTCTATTAGAAATGGATAAAACTAAAATCTCTACACAAACTCAATGTAGTTGTTCCTTCCCTACTTACTTCTCTATTAGCATCGAGCTAGGTCACACGCGTTGTAACCAAGAGAATATTTTGTTGTTTTATTTTTGTCTACTCTAAAATTCTGCTCACAATACGTTATGGGCCCAGGCACCCGAAACCATTCTTAAAGCAAATAATACTTCTAATAAAAGTGGCCGAGTAATACAGCATATAAAAAGTTTCCCAACGACGAAATAAAAATGGCGGTGTCAAGTTCGCTGAGAATCTAAGTGCTTTATAAAGAAAATTTCAACACATGGAAGATCTAAATGGGAACGCTGCTTATAAAAAATAGTTCGAGGTCGTATATCAGTGGACTGAAAATTAAATCTGAATTCATTGCTGGGGAAAATACTGTGTTTGACGGTGCATCCGTTGAAGCTGTAAATACGTGAGAGAACGAAACGTCAAGCTCCGTTTCCAATTAGAAATAAAAGAACTTCAGATATTCTTGAAATTATTCATTCTGATTTGTGCGGAACAATGCGAGTCGAATCTAATGGAAAGGCCACCAATAATGAATCAACTCAAGAAAAACTTTAACGGCATCTAATCGTTGTTACTCCATTTTAACCAGCCACCATTTTGTTTCAACATTACTAGAAGCCATTGACTGGAGTAAATCTTAAAGATATTTTTGTTGCTCATTTTTTTTCAGGAAATCGGTAAAGAACCAATCAAAAGTGTGGTGGCTGTTACGATGGAAAGCCCGAATGATACTTACTTTACTGAATAATTTCATTTAAAATGGCCGCCGTTTTGTTTTAAGATTACTGATATCGCTCATTGAATGGATTTTCAAAGATAAATATCCTTCTTTAAATGTTGAGGTAAATTCTAGCAAACCTGTAGTCTAAATCCATTGGAAGCACATATAGTTCCGTAGTCATGTATTTTTGTTGTGGTAATATGGAATAATTCAAAACATTATAACTTCGTTAAATACGATTGGATCCTTCTGAAATTTCCAAAGTTAATGGGTCTTGCTACTAAGCATCTTAATCTCGTTGAGTTCAATGGTACGCTTGCAATGTTATTCCAGAACATGTAAAAATGATAAATCATACTATTACTAACAAAGTTGAGTGTATTTCGACTTCTGACTTATTTGTTGTTTTTGTACTCATAAAGGCCCATGATTTTTTTCAAATTTTTCTGTTCACAGGTCTACTATCGCGAGAGGGGTACATGAACATTTCGTACATTTCCCCTTCTCTTGCTCCTCTCGACCCTGATAAGGCTATTTTAGGACCTGTTTTGAAAAGATCTCATTAAGGCCTTTGCGATGACACCCTATTTGGCTACTTATGATGGAAAACCTTTATTCAATGGCCAACCCCCTGTGTACGGAGACTTCCATTAAAATGCTTTGATCAAATTTTTAACCCTTAAAATTTCAAGAAGTTATCACTTCTAAGCTTTTCACAATGTTTGACGGCTGTAACTTTGATCGTTTCGGAGAAAAACTGTTATGACATACAGATGGATGGGCAGACGAGCACAGGTCATGTTTTCAATAGGGCTTTGTATTTTAGTTAAAAAAATCCTTAGAAAACAAAATGATAACAAGTTGGGTAGACAGAACTACTCTCATGTCAGAAGGGTTTTGTACTTAACCTACAATATGCAAATATGTAGAATGATTTACTGCTATTAAATTACTGGCAAAAATGCTAGATACTACTATTACTAGCGAAATTTAACGAATTTCAACCTCTTTGTAACTAATTTCCAATTTCTCGTCCCGTCTGTTTGCTTTTCCGTACGTCTTTCCATCTATACGTCTGTCCGTCTATCCTCAAATTTTATGAAAAGGTCAGAAGTGGTAGTCTCTCAAAAGTTAAGGTCTTATCAAATATTTAAAAATATTTCACAACGAAGTGGTAGGGTATCATATTAAAGGCCTTAGCACTTTCAGAATCTGAAAAGGTATTTTTTTTGCATCAGGATATCAAGGAGGAGGCAAAGGAGGATGGATACCTTTGAGCCGAAAAACCAGAAAAAAATCAGAATGGTAGGTCTTTATGAGTACAGGAGCAACACATAACTCTGTTAATAATAGCATGATTTGTAAATTTTACATTTTCCCTTAAAAATCGAAACGGTGCACTTAAACATCATAAAATCGTAGAGTCATTTAGGCTGATATAAAACCCATATGCCTACAAAATCCCATTTCAATTGTATATGTTAGAATTATAACAACAAAATCATTTGTTGATGGTTGACACATGTTTCAAATCGACCAAGGTGCTTTTATTTTCTCCGAGTTTTCATGAAAATATGAGTAATAGTCTTTAATTTGAACATATGTTAGTGGCAATTGGCGTACATTTCCCCTTCCCCTGCCCTCTCGAAAGAGAATGCCTACTGGCCAAGCTCTCCAAACACTCTAAGACTTTGTCTATTTTCCTAAATAACACTGACGAGAAACAAGTTCACAAATCGATTAAGCTTATTAAACCTATCCTGTGAAAACAAGAAAATAATGTTAAACAAGTTGAGTAAGCAGGACAGTGCTCCTACCAGAAGGTCTTCGTAAACATCCTAGGGTTAGAAACAAGTTTTTTAATAAAGTTTTTTAATAGCGTGAATCGATAACATGAATTATTCATCCAATACTTGGATATGAAATCGTTCAAATTTATGCAATAGATAAAGTTTCTTTCATAAGCACAGTGCAGCCGCCATTTCGATCTAGCTTAAATGATTTTTCTGAATGCTCGGCCGATTGAACATATTCAAATTAAACACTATTCCTTAAATTTTCATGAAAATTGAAAGAAAATAAAAGTCCCCAGGTCAATTTGAAATATGTATCAACCATAAACACGTGTTATTGTTGTTGTAGTTCCATATAATTGAAGTGGCTATAACTCACTTGATTATGGTTCGATCTCGATCAAAAGTAAATATCTTATATTAGTCTATATAATTACAAAATTTCAAGAAGTTAAAAGGTACCATTTTGATTTTATGGGCGAAAATGTAAAATCTACAAATTAACTATTATCAACAAATTTGAGTGTATTTCAATTTCTGATGTATTTGTCGCCCTTGTACTCATAAAGGCCCCCTTTCGTGATATTTTTCAGATTTTTCGGCTCAAAGGTGTCGCGATGGGGAGGGGCTGGGGACACAAATTTTTGGTACATTTTGCCTTCCCCTGGACCCCCTAATTCATAAAATGATTTTTTTATTTCTAATTAAGACCTTTCATTCGATACCTTACTCGACTAACTTTGATTAAAAAAAAGTTTTAAGGGCTAACTCGTTATTTGGGGTTGGGACCCCCTTAAAAAATTTAAAATTTTTGGTAAGACCTTAACTTTCGAGAGACCATCACTTCTGAGCTTTTCACAAAGTTTGAGCATTCCAGCTTCTATAGTTTCTGAGGAAACTAGCTTAGACGCATAGACAGCCGGGCGGACGGATGGACAGACGAACAGACAGGTCGCGAAACTAGTATGTCTTTGTAAAAATTTCTTTTACAAAGACGTAATAACGAAATGAAAGCACTGTGCTTTGTAATATCCAAGTATTATTAAATAACTGCTTATTAGCAAAATTATTAAAATAGTCTCATATATATATATATATAAATATATATATATATATATATATATATATATATATATATATATATATATATATATATATATATATATATGTGTGTGTATATATATATATATATATATATATATATATATATATATATATATATATATATATATATATTTATATATTGCCGCGTGTTATGGTTCGCGGCCAATAATTTTAAATGTTCCGGGAAAGTGAAAACGCAATGCCTTTTAAATTAAATTAAAAGAGTTTATCAAATCGATTAAGAATAAACAATCACCTATTTTACTATTTCACAATTTTAATTAAAGTCTACCTTTCACTTGTCAATTAATTCCTCTTACAACTGTCTTCTTAAAATCACTTCGTACCCAAACAATCAATCGGCTTTACTTCGCGTTCCACTATCTGTCTATCGCAGTTTTCTATCGCGATTGTAATGAATGATCTCCCCATTCATTCAGCTTGCCTTACATTGGCGAATGTTCTGCCGAGAGGTATCCGGTATATTCGAGCAGATTAATGAATGGAGCAGTGACTCACCTCCAAATGTTGATCATGCTTGGTGGGCTCTCGTGGTTTCGAGTAAATTCATTTTGTTGATGTTTTTAATGGTTGTGAAAACAATTACGACAGTAGCTCGCAGAATTCTTTGTACATGTGACGCTGCCCCCACCTCAGTTCTTTTCGCCCCGAAAAGATGTGTCGCCAGTTGTAGTCAATTCTACCTGGATGTAATATGGAGCAAGACGGTACAGGTGCACGATTTTCATTTTGGCTCTTGGCTTACGATGTTCCTGTATTCGGTATACGACGTCATTGATTCGCTTTGTAACTCGGTATGGTCTCTCCCCATCATGTTGCAACTTTGGAGACCTACCCTTTCGCCGTTGCGGGTTATATAGCCAGACCAAGTAATCTCTCTGGAAGCCAGTAGAATTTGCCTTTAGATCATACCTGGTCTTCATGCGGTCAGTAGCCGATTCGAGGAGTTTTCGCACTGTCCGATGTATCTGGTTCAACCGTTGTCTTAGCTCACTTGCGTACTCCGAAATGGCTTGGGGTTTCTCGGGGGCAGTTCCGAACTTTATATCAGCTGGCAGACGAATAGTCTTTCCAAAAATGACTTTTGCTGGGGCTTGGCCCGTCGATGCATATTCGGCAGCTCTGTACGTCATCAGAAATAGTGGGATATGTCGGTCCCAGTCCCTTTGGTTCTCGTCAACCATCTTGGCCAGGTGTTTATTGACCGTGCCGCTGAAACGTTCGACCATTCCATCGGATTGGGGATGCAGCGGTGTCGTCCTCGTTTTCCGTATTCCCAGCAGCTCGCACGTTTCGCTAAAAACCTAGTGATTCGAAGTTTCGACCTTGATCTGAATGTAGTTCACAAGGTACGCCGTACCTACTGACCCAATTTAACACTAGCTGTTCGGCTACAGTAGTAGCTTCCTGGTTGGGAATGGGGTAGACCTCGGGCCACTTGCTGAAATAATCGGCTGCTACCAGCGTGTATCAATTTCCCCATTTGGGTTCAGGAAAGGGTCCTGCGATGTCAACAGCAATCCTTTCAAATAGTACCCCCACGTTATAGGTTTGCATTTGTCCTCTCAGTCGTCGCTTTGGGCCTTTGGCGGAAGCGCAAATTGTGCATCTACGAGTACGAGACCAGTCCTCTACGTCTTCTCGAGCGTGGAGCCAGTAGAACCTATCCCGCAATTTTGCTAAGGTTTTGTTAACACCAAGGTGGCCTCCCGAAGATCCTTCGTGCATTTCCTTAACCACATCGTGAATTCGCCTTTTGGGAAGTATAGTTTGCATCCTATGGCAGCTGCCATCCGCCGTTTCCCACTTCCGCTTGAGTGTGCCACCCTCCACCTGAAGAGAGTTCCATTGTGCCCAATAGCTTTTCAGGGTTGTGCCATGCATTGCCATCCACACGAGCAATGGTCTGATGTCTTCATCGGCTAACTGGGCATTTCGAATCTCCTCCGATGACCAACTTTCATTGAATTCTGTCGTTATCAATCGCAGATCAACGGGCGGTTCCTTTTCCTCAATCCGTCGGCAATGCTTGCAGTTATCTCGACATGGACGGCGGGATAGGGCGTCAGCATTTCCATGAACTCCGCCCTTCCAATGAACAATTTCGTAGTCGTATGACTGCAATCTTTCGATGCATCTCGCAACTTGTCCCTCGGGGTTTTTGAAGTTGAGCAGCCATCTCAATGATACATGGTCCGTTCGAAGAACAAATTTCTGGCCGTATAGGTACTTGTGGAACTGCTTGGTGGCCTCTATTATAGCCGATAGCTCCTTCCTCGTCACGCAGTACTTCCTCTCGCTTTTTGAAAGAACTCTACTGTAATACGAGAGGACTCTTTCTTCGCCATCAATCTGCTGGGAGAGTACAGCTCCAATACCGCCGTTGCTCGCATCGGTGTCAACTACAAACATTTTTCCGGGTTTCGGATATGCCAGCACGGGTGATTCACACAGCTTCTCCTTCAAGGTCTCAAAGGCTGCTCGGAATTGCTCATTCCAGACATACGGACGATTTTTCTTGGTTAGCTGATGGAGACACTTAGCTATTTTGGCAAAGTCTTTGACGAATCTTCGATAGTAGGTTGCCAGACCCAGAAAATTTCGTGGTTAGCGCTTGTTGTTTGCCTATAGTCGACACAAAAACGAGTGCTACCATCCTTTTTCTTTACTAGAACTACTGGCGCGGCCCATGGACTGCCAGAAGGTTCGATAACGCCTTGTTTTTCCATGTCCAAGATCAGCGCGCTCACTTCTCCTTGTTTGGCTATAGGAAGACATCTCGGTGCTTGTCGAATTGGCTTGGCTCCCTGTGTATCTATGACGTGAGTTACCAGACTCGTTCGGCGTTGGTCATTCGGGCTTGTTGAGAAGATGTCACTGTACTTGGTGACCAGATCAGAGGCTCGTTTGAATAGCTGCACTTGCAATTTGACCTGCTCTAATATTGCAGACATGAATTCCCGGGCTTTGTCTGCATCTTGCCTCCTTTTCTCATGATTGCCGTGAGTGGCTTCCAAAGAGGTGATGGTGGAAACACGCTGGCAGCTGCCGATGACTTCTCCCGCTTTGATGGTCGTGGTTGAGCCTGCGGTGTTAAGGACTCTAACCGGCACGTATCCGTTCCTTAAAAATCTTACAAGGCTCCGTCCTGCAATCAAACTGCGCAATGCGGACATCTTCGTTGGCTCTATCAGATAAGATCGGTCGTCTCCAGAATCACCATCAAGCTTGGCCCATACAATGCTCTCGGAAGATTTCGGTACATCAGTGTCGGTACATACTACCACATTAGTCTTGGGAATTTGGACGCTGGGACCCTCCATCAATGCTTCGACATTCTGCCATTTCAATGCCCGTTCGCCCGAATCCAACGTGATTCCATGTGGTCGCAGAAAATCCATTCCGAGAATGCAGTCATCCATTATGTTCGCGACCAAAAAATTATGTCGGAACGTAAGGGCTCCCAACTGTATCTCGAGGTTGACCTCTCCATGGACAGGTGCAGTTTCTCCCGTAGCTGTCCGTAGTGAGAAAATCCTGCCCTTTTGAAGCAGTTGTTACCTCACTAGGTCTGGTCGGATGACGGATCGGGTTGCGCCAGTGTCGATGGTTATGGTGCAATGTTCTCCGTCAACTTGACCAGGAAGGCATAAGTCCGCTTCTCCACGATGTAGTCTTGATACAGTGATGGTGGTGCTGGGGACGTTGATCCTCCCAGCCAACCTGTGCCCCACGAAGTTGGCTCTTACATGTTTCCCGACCCCTTCGTTTGAAGGATTTCCATTCTGGGCTCCTGACTCGGTCTAGGTCTTCTCCTAGCTGCACACCCTGGACAAAAGGTCGGTTTTCTTCGCTTCTTGCAGTCTCTTTGCAGGTGCCCCTTCTCTCCGCAGTTCCAGCATCTGGGCGCACCATTAACCTGCGGTTCTCGCTCAATTTCGACGCACTCACACTTGCACTCGTCTGCCACTACCTCGCGAACCCGGGCAGTGGTACGAGTCACATTTTTCGCTGCCTCAAAGTTCAGACTGTAAGCCAATGCGTCCTTAACCGTTTGCTTTTGAGCCTAACGCACGGCTTGTTGCAATTCAGGGTCCTTTAGTGCGCTGATGAATGCTTCTGTTGCTGCATCATCTCGATGTTCTGGGTCGTAGGCTGGGTAAGCCAAAAGTGCTAGTGGCTCAATGTCTTGGGCTAGCTGCTGTAGGGTTTCACCAGACTTCTGCACTCGATGCCGTAGCTGTGACCGATAAATCTGCTTCAGATGGTCGTCTCCGTAACGCATGTCGAGCGCATTCATTATAGCAGCCGGATTTGAGTGCAACTGGGTGGGGATAGTATGCAAAAGCTCGGCAGCTGGGCCTCTTAGAGCAAGAATTAATGCAGTTGCTCGATCTTGCTCATTCCAGTGATTTGCCCTAGCGGCGGCTTCATACTGGGTTTTGTAAATCCTCCCTACCGTTTGCCCGTCTAATATTGGTGCTTGCACATTTCTGGGTGTGCTTTGCGCCGCGGTTATAAGTGGGGCTGGTGAGGTGGTTACTACTGCCTTCGCTGCTTCCAATTCCTTTTTCATGTTTTCCACCCCATGGTTGATTCTCTCCTCGACCTGGCTGACTTTTTCCTCGACCTGGCTGACCTTTTCCTCGACCTGGCTGACCTTTTCCTCGACCTGGTAAACCTTTTCCTCGACCTGGTCAACCTTTTCCTCGACACCTTTAATTTATTTTGGTGGACTGTTTTTGAAAATCTGCTTTGATTTCGATCGCTAGTTGACCCAGCCTCGCTGATTGTTCATTTAGCTTCGCTGATTGTTCATTTAGCTTCGCTGATTGTACATCTAGCTTCGCAGTTAGACTAGATGACATCAGCATTAACATTTGCATTAGCGCGTTTTCTGGCTCCTTTGATTTTGGTGTTTCCACTTCTCCACCCTCTGCGCCTTTTTCCGCATCTGAGAGCTCACCCGAATCCAGATTCCCGCCTTCCAACTCGATCGCGTCACGCAAGCGTGCAATCAGTATGGCCTTTGTACCTCGTGTGGCCAGATTTCGCTGTTTCAACTCCTCCTTGAACTCCGATATGGTCAATTGGTCAATTTTTAGATGTAAATTTCCTGGCATTTTTATTGTTTCGGCTATTTTCCACCAGTTTCTACGTTAATTTTCACTGTTGTGCACTTTAAAAATGTTTAAACGTTTTCACTTCCAAAATTTTCTTTCTTACTTCTCGATACCACTGTCGCGTGTTATGGTTCGCGGCCAATAATTTTTAATGTTCCGGGAAAGTGAAAACGCAATGTCTTTTAAATTAAATTAAAAGAGTTTATTAAATCGATTAAAAATGCACAATCACTTATTTTACTATTTCACAATTTTAATTAAAGTCTAACTTTCACTTGTCAATTAATTCCTCTTACAACTGTCTTCTTAAAATCACTTCGCACTCAAACAATCAATCGCCTTTACTTCGCGTTCCACTATCTTTGCATCGCAGTTTTCTATCGCGGTTGTAATGAATGATCTCCCCATTTGTTCAGCTCGCCTTTATATAGGGTCTCCATCCGTTCAATGCATTTCTCGTACATTGGCGAATGTTCTGCCGAGAGGTATCTGGTATATTCGAGCAGATTAATGAATGGAGCAGTGACTTACTTCGAAATCTTGATCATGCTTGGTGGGCTCTTGTGGTTTCGAGTAAATTCATTTTGTTGATGTTTTTAATGGTTGTGAAAACAATTGCGACAGTGGCTCGCAGAATCCTTTGTACATGTAACAATATATATATATATATATATATATATATATATATATATATATATACTCGTATATATATAGATATATATATATATATATATATATATATATATATATATATATATATATATATATATACATATATACATAAAATATATATACAATATTTGTGTATATATATATATATATATATATATATATATATATATATACATACATATATGTATATAAGCCGGGTGGAAGGCCGGGCCATGAGGGAAATAAAGGGATATCGAAGCAGCCAAGCATGGCTGCTACCAAAAAAGAGAAGATTTAGCACACTATAGGAGCCACCCTCTCTTTTTTGGTAGTAGCCACGCGGGGCTGCTGGGGCTTCGATTTCCCTTTATTTCTTTCAAGCCTATAGGTTTGACCTGAAGATTTTCAGGGATAGCGTCAAAAGGGCATGCATACAAAACTCTGAAAAGGAGCCAGATTTCAACGTGTTGGTGAACAGCTCCTCACGAACTTCGCTCCACCCTAAGATAGCTAGCTGAGGAGCATACTAGCCTTTTTAATTTTCTGAAGTGTGCGAAAGTGGCTTGCTACACCTACTTTCTTCTAGGAGAGAGAAAATTGACTCTCCTTCTCAAAGACGTGCACAGCTCATACGACGAGAACGATATCGTGGCTGAGCTGAAGGAACATCTCGGAGAAGATATCCTTTCAACAAAAAGGTTCTCTACTCAAACCTCTAGGAGGGAAAAAAGGACGCTTTCTTCGTTCTTAGTCCAGTTCAAACCGGACTTTGAAGTGAAGAAAGCAATGGACATAAAGTTCCTATTGTATCAGAGGATACAGTTGTAGTGCAAGTAGTAAAATTGCACTTCCCAGTGCTTCAATTGCCAAAGATTTAGCCACGTTGCTTCTAACTGCGGACTTGAAGTTAGATGCGCAAAAAGCGACAAGCAGCATAAGTCCATTGAATGTGCAATCTCCAAAGTCGAGAAAAAATATGAGAAATTCTGAGTAAACGGCAATGCTAAGGGGCAGTCTGCAAATTTCAGAGGGTGTCCTGAAGCAAAACAAGTTTAAGAGAGGAGGAAAAATCTTCAAAAGAAAAAAGAGGAAAGAAGGGATTTTATAGCCGCCTCTATGAAAAATACTGTACGTGAACAGTTCTCGTACTCTAACCTTTTGCAAGGTGCAAGGAAGCAGCCTGTACTTCAACCTATACGGTAACAAAAACAGCAACCAATGCAGCAATCCCAGCAGTCCGCAACAATTTTGCTGGTGTGACTTGTTCAAATTCATTCGAAAAGTGGACTCTTTCATCCCCCACTATAAAAAACTCACTAATCTTAGTGATAAAATCACTAATTCTAGTGAGAAAAGTATGTTGCCGTGATGAGTTTCATTAAACTCTCCATCGTAAACATATGCTCACTAGCTCTATAAAAGGAATTTCATTCAAGAATACTTGAACGCCCATCGACCAGACTTCTTGTTTCTGTTGGAAACAAGACTCAAAGAAAGACACAGAGTGCATCTGGAAAATCCAGAGGGAAGTCTTGGAGTTGTTGTGGCCTACAAAGCTCACCTGAGTATCATACTAGGTCCCTGTATGTTTCCTCACTTATGATGGATCCACGCTCATGGATGACAAAGCTATCGCTGACTCTATCGCAAAACTTTTTGCGAAAGTTCTTCAAGAAGAGAAAGCAAGTGAAAACTTTTCCGTTATTTCGTTAGTGAGCAGCACCACAATAAATTTTGACAGGGACAATGAACAATTGTGTTTGACCAAGTTCACTGATTAAAATCACTCCGACGCACCTACTGGCCATGGTCTGTTTCTCAGTCCTCATAGATTCACTTTGTTGGCACTGGAGCAAAATTCCAAAAAATCAGCAAGGGCTGAGGGAATCTTCAATAATATGCTTAAAAGTCTTCCCCGTGTTTTCTTTGTTCTCACAATCATTCTGAATAACTGCATTAACATTTATAGAACTACTACTCGGGCGTAAGAGATGAATATTAGTCCGGAATCCAGGTGAACCTCTTCACTGACGACTTGTTAGTGTGGTGATCTGAGTACAATTTGCTAAGATGAGGCTCCAAAGCTATTTGGAATCTCTTACTGCATATTACCGGAAATGGTGAATCAAGATAAATGCAAAGAAAAGTGAATTAATTGTGTTCAAGTCTATGACTCCAGGATTAAGTTGAATGGGTAGATGGTGCACTGAAGGCTACCATTAGTGCTCACGTTGATAATATTTTGAAAAAAGTGACTTATACCTACCATCTACTTATGCCTCTTTTAAGGAAATATTCAGCAGCAATTAAGCGAGCCAAGGTTTTGCTCAATAAAACCTTGATTCGTCCGATCATCACATATGCGGTGATGATATGGAATGGAGCTCCGAAAACAAAATGGGGCAAAATAGGATTAGCGGAGTAAAAAATCCTTCGGGCTTGCACAGGCCTATACAGATGGGAGGATGGACGGTCTTAGCGCCTCGTTCTATATCAGGAGGCAGGAATGAAGCCAACCAAATCGTATGCATAAACGCTAGTGGGATCGGGAATCAGGAGAACCAAAGAACACAAGGCGAGAGTTGTCAGGAGAGTGACAGACAACTGCTCAATGGATGCAGCGAATAAGTAGTTTTAAGGTAGTCTTAAGGAAATAATATACTTAATTTTAAGGAACTCAATTTTGAAAACTGTAGTTTGTAGAGCAAATGAATTTTACACCAAACTCCTTTTTATAATCTATTAATGTTTGATAATATTGTGGATATCGACACTTTAAAGTATTGTTTTATCGGAAAATTATTATTGTAATCTAAATAAAGTATATTATTGAAAACCGGGAAAAGCCCTCAGGCACAACCTGCATGAATATTGATAGGTTAAGTTATTTATGAACTGTATGTATGCAAATAAAATTAGAAATAACTAAAAAAGATCTTGAATATTGAATCTCTTTGCGAAATCCTCATGTATTCCACGCTTTGAATTGAGAAAATAAGTTGATACTATTACTCTACTGGCCTTGATTTTACATTTCAGAAAATCTTGATTTTTCTATCAACAACAGAAGCACTTTCTCAGATCCATTCGTGCTTGTCCCTACCAACCGCGTTACACTTTCCTTACTACGTCTTCCTCTATGACACTTCTCGTCTTTAAAAGCTAGAACCTTGTCAACGTTTGATATTTTTAGGTTTTTGCAAAAAAAAATTTTTACAAATGCCTACTAGTTTCGCGACCTGTCTGTCCGTCCGTCTGTCCGTTTGTCCGTCTGTCCGTACGTCTCAGCTAGCTTCCTCAGAAACTATAGAAGCTAGAATACTCAACTTTTGTGAGAAGGTCAGAAGTGATGGTCTTTCAAAAGTTTAGGTCTTACCAAAAGTTAAAAAAGAATTTTAAGGGGGTCCCCCCTTATAAGGAATTAGCCCTTAAACATTTTTTTTTTATCAAAGGTTGTCGAGTGGAACTTTTAGAATCTGAAATAAAAAATGATTTAATGAATCAGGGGTCCAGGGGAAGGCAAATCGTACCATAAATTTGTATCCCCCCTCGCGATTGGACACCTTTGAGCCAAAAAATCTGAAAATTATCACGAATGTGGGCTTCTATGAGTACAAGGGCAACAAATACCTCAAAAATCAAAATTCTTTTCTTTCTTTTTCTTTTCTTAGCACTACAGCCCCTTTCGGGCCTTCGCTTAGAGATAGTTAGAGTATCTCATTGTCATGATCGAATGTATCGGAACTCCACAAGGTGATATGATCATTATCACGCTTTGTGTGCCATGTGCCCGTCCACCCAGCTGCGATACGTTCTGGTTTTAAACCAGCACGTATCATAACTGAACGGGCTTATAGTCCGTCCGAAGAATCACTCGAACTAAATCTCGTTGACACCAACGAAACTCGAACCAGAGACCCTCGGCTTACGGGCTTAGTGCTCTAACCACTAGACCACTCGGACCACACAAAATTCACTCAACTTCATTAATAATAGTATGATTTATAGATTTTACATTTTCGCCCATAAATTCAAAACGGTACCTTTAAACTTCTTGAAATTTTGCAACTATATAGACTGATATAAGATATTTTCGTTTACAAAATTTAATTGAGATCGAATCATAATCAAGTGAGTTATAGCCATTTAAATTGTATGGAATTACAACAACAATAACACGTGTTTATGGTTGATACATATTTCAAATTGACAAAGGCACTTTTATTTTCTTTCAATTTTCATGAAAATTTAATAGTGTTTAACTTGAATTTGTTCAATCAGCTGAACATCCAGAAAAATCATTTAAGCTGGATCAAAATGGCGGATGCACTGTGCTTATGAAAGAAACTGTGCATCTTTTGCATGAATTTGAACGCTTTCATATCCAAGTAATGGATGAATAATTCAAGTTATCGATTCACGCTATTAGAAAACTTGTTTCTAACCCTAGGATGTTTACAAAGACCTTCTGGTAGGAGATTCTCCTACTTACTCAACTTGTTTTATTGTGAAAATCATTAATTTTAACTTCCTCTAAGACCGGTTCTATATACGAGTATAAGAAAAGATGCACGGTATAAAAAATAAATTTTCAAATCTCATTTAATACTATGAATTACTATCTATTGTATACTTAACTATTCTCAACAACTTCACCGATGCTCAAAATTTGAAGATGATTAACTTGACCTGGATTCATTTGAAGTCGATTAAAAAATAAAAGAAATTCGGATAAAATTACGTTATTTATAAAATTAAGGTTATACTGTTCACATTTCTTAAAGTTCATATTTACCGGAAATAATATTATTTCGCGCAAAATGACTTACAAGCACCGAAATCTGAATTATGTATAAAAATTTGAGCTTTAGGATAAAGCTTATCTACAGGTTTAGTTTTGCAACATAGCTATATGCAACGAGAATACGAGAAACGATATTATGTTGAAATTGTTTTTCAATTTGGAAATTGCCATGGGCCCATTTATCCTCATAATATGTCATACTAATTCTTAATCTTACGATTGACCGGACTTCCATCTTTCCACACAGCATTTTTCGTGGATAAATATATCTATCTATCATTCAATTTATTTTCAAAGGACGGGCGTTTCATTTAGATTGAACATGGGCATGAAATCAACCTTAGAAACGGATAACTATAGATCCAGCAAATATTTGACAATATCGAAAATAAGGCTGCGGCTGAGGTTGAGTTTGAGGCCGATGTTGCCTTTGGACGTAACAACAAAGAAGTAACGGCACGACAACAACAACAAAATATTATACTTAACATTTCCATAATAAATCTAAAATACGTCCGATAACAATACATCATCTTTGGGTAAACAAACTTTGTATTCGTATCCTTCGTTCGCTATCGACATCCATCACATGCCAACAAAAAGTTCGACGTGAAGCATTTCCATGCTGGCCTGCAGGTGTGAAAGAGTTGGAACGATACGTACATTTCGCTTGTGTAGGGATGTCAGACCATCATCATCTTATATGGGTACTCCTTCAATCGCCTAAGGACTAAGCAAACAATTTTAGACATTCATTGAAGGCCACGAAAGTTAGAGAGCATTATTTGTTGGCTGTTGGTCCATGTCCTTATTATTATTTCTTTCTCCCTCACGCCCAAACCAGCAAAGGCGCTATCAATCGTTCACAAAGGACTGAAACGAGTGGATAAATCCGTGCCTGAAGCGAAGAATTCTATACTACCTTCATTCGTGTAGGCTCAATAGAAAATCTAAAAACATCCCAACAATATCAATTGCTCGGAGATAGTTGAGAAAGAATGGAGGAAAATTATCAAAGGGAGAGCAACATTTGTAGTTCAGCCTTGCGAATCACCAACCGGAAATGTACGCAGGAAAATTACATCAATTGAAGGGAGAGCTGTGGTTTTATTCGTATACGAGGATGCTGAAAATAAGTTTGCAAAATTTTTGCGAGCCAAACACCCGGTATTGAAGAATTTTTGGTCTCTAAAACCAAAAACAATTCGGAGTGAAATAGTGCTCCGTTTCCTTTTCGGAAACTATTTTGCAATCAATTTCCGTAGGTGCGGTTCAGATTTACGCGCGTATTTTTACATAACTTTTTCTATATTATCGTACGAAGAATCGAAACAGAATAAGCAGTTGAACTGACTTTAGGGCAAATCATGCAAAGTACTCTCACTACTTAAAGTAATATGAAAATTGGATAGGGGTGAAGTACAGCACATGCTAAATTACCGTTATTTTTAAGGATTTGTTTTAACTTCCAAAAACCATTCATTTGGTTTCCTACGAAATCATTGTAGTACGGACACCAAATTTGGTAGACATATCAGAAGTAATTGCTATTGGAATGCTTAAGCATCAAATAAATATTTAAAAGTTCAGAAGGAGAGAAGCGCCTTCCCACTCAGGAAGAGAATCCATTAAAAAATTTAACAAAAGACAGATGTGTGCGATATCAAATCAAAGGTGTTGATAAGAACTTTCCAAAACCGATTTATTATCTTGGTTAATTGCATCGAAGAGTGCAGGGGGATGAAGAATTTTGTGTCCTCGCTTTTCGTGATTGGACATTTCCGATCAAAAAAAAAAAAAACCTTACGGAGGAAGTAAAGATTATGAGTACAGCAACAATCAATACTTTAGAAGTACAAATTAACTCACTTTTGTGATGTAAATATATTTTTCTCACATTCTGTTTTTATTTCAAGAAGATCGAATCATATATACCTGTATTTATTTTCAATAAAGTGATGTCTCGTTAAAATGGAATGTCAATGGCTTTTCTTTTAACCGAAGTATTTGATAAGCATGTTTCATTGAAGTGTTTCTTGGGTACATTAGTTACCCTTCTGTCCATTAGTTACCCTTCTGTCTACTCAACTTATTAAGCCACTGAAATCTATTTTTGATGCGTCATAAATCGATGGCGATCACCGGATACTTTCCCGGCAATTATAAACTTATTATTTTCTAGCCTGAAAAGATAAGGAGTAAATAAGAAACCAAAGAAATTGAAGAATATGAATTATTTTACGAATTGCCTAGCAGTTATCAGTTTCAACGGTATGTTTTTTCTTGTTGCTTTTCGTTATCCATGTTCATATATAATTTTTGACTAAAGATAGATAGAAGAGTGTTGCTTTTGCCATATTATTTTCATTTATTGAGTTTCTTTTTGTGGATGATATGTGAAGGCAATTTATACCCTAAGAATGGGGCTCCCAAATGCATAGGTCTTCTAGACGTCCTCTTTAAAGCTAGCCGAGAACCTTTTTAAATATTAATGAAGGTTACAGAAATCCTGTTTCTGGCAGAAAGAACAGAGGAAAAGAGTTTTTGGGAGAGAGACCCCTCCGCTCTTAATGCGTCCTAAAGCCACAGTGTACTGTTTTATCTATCAAGATCGCCTGAGCATAATGTACCACGTGGTTCCATCATCCAAGTAATTTATGCATATCTAGATTTTAATTTCCAAGAAAACCCAAAGGGCTAAATATGTTGCCTATCCTTCCTTTCACGGGCAAAAAAAATGTGTGGCAGGTGTCATCCATCTCTCTCGTGCTAAAACAAGAAAACCTTGACTTACCAATCTTGTGTACCTAAAAACGAAAGACTCGATGTCCACTCAACTAGAAGTCAATCTCACCATGCCTTTGATTTTTCCACGCCTCCAGGTAACGGGTTAGGCGCACGGTCCATTTTCCTTTTGTGTCTTTCTTCCGGAACAGCTGCCAATTGCTTAAAGGGGGTTGTCTTTCCTCCTTAGTGACTGCCTCTCTAGTTCTATTGTTTCTGCATAGGGAATTATTTCTGCACTTTTTGTCAAAAAAAGATAATGAATATCAACTTACATGGACCAACACCGCCAATCTGAAGGCTATTCACTAAGCGGTTGTAATTTGAGCGCGTCACTCTATACTTCTGATCCATAGTGTAGTGCAGAATGCACGGCGCTAAGCAGGATTCATTAGGGTTTTGTAAAATAATTTTGCAAAACTCTACTAGTTTCGCGACCTGTCTGTCCGTCCGTCCGTCCGTGTGTCACAGCACTTTTTCTCGCAAACTACTTAAGCTAGAAACATCAAATTTTATCAAATTTTGAATGCAGGTGTAAAGTGGTGCTCTCTTCAAAGTTCAACTACAAAAAATTTTATAAAGTATTTAACGGGGGGTCTCCCCATATAGGGGAGTGGCCCCTGAAAAAAAATTAATCAAAGGTAGCCTATATGGGTATCAAATGAAAGGTCTTGATGAGAACTTTTCAAAACAGGCCTTAATTTGATACTTTTTGCTTCAAGGGACGCGCAGAAAGGGGAAATACACGAAAAATTTGTGTCCCCCCTCGCGATTGGACACCTGTGATCCGAAAAATCTGAAAAAAATTATGGTGGGTGTTTGTGATTAAAATAACAACAGATACCTTAGAAGTCAAAATTCTCTCAACTTTGTTGATAATAGTATGATATTCGAATTTCACATTTTCCCCAATAAAATCGCATCGGTACCCTTAAACTGAACGAAATTCGATATTTGCGTAGTCCTACTAAGGTTTCTAAAAATTGTAAGTTTGATGAAAATCGAATGATATACACGGAAGTTATAGCCGTTTGAAATTTCCCCAATTACAACGACAATAACACAGATTTTGGTATTTTATGGACTTTTCATCCAATCAGTCGTTGCAGTTTTGACTGGATCTTCTTGAAATTTTCCAATAAGGTCAATAACATTAATATTTTTGATAATTCATGATTTGAGTCATTTTTGTCGGTTTGCAACAAAATGGCGACCGTTGCAAATAGAAAAACAATGCATCTCTTTGACATATTTCTTGACGTTATTCATTGCTGGTGACTGCATTTCTGAGAAATTGTATACAAAACCCTTCTGACATGAGCGTAGGTCTGTTTATCCAACTTTTTTTTCTAATGAGATCATGGTCACGTGAGTGCCGCTACATGTACTGCCATTTTATTAGCCGTTGCCTGGATTCGCTCAATAAAACTCATCTTCGAGTCTATCCTTATGTTTCGGTATTTTACTGCGTATTTGAATTCAACAGCCGTTCTACCAGTACTCATCGTTCTTCCTCTTGCATTTTGAGTCTTCAGTTTTGCCAAATGCAAGGCCGCATCCGCGACCAATCAAACAGACTAATCCGGCAGCTCAAACCTCAGCAGCTGACCATACCAGATATTCTACAGCTCAGCGCCAAAAATAAGGCTCTGAACGACAACTTATGTAGCTTTTATTCACCGCGAAAGTTCCTTTATATCATAGGGCCGACTACAATGCTTCAAGTAATTCATGCACTTGAGTCGGATTTTCCATTGCTACCAGGATAACCAACAATTTAGTGGAATTTAAAATATTTCCGACCATCCGTCGTATGGAACTGAATACTATTAAATAACAAGATTCAAGATCTTTATTTGGTGATTTTTCATTTTATAAATATATACAATTCATCAATCACAACCTAACAATATGCATGCGGGTTGTGCTTTAGGGCTGTTCCCGGAATTCAATAATAATTTACTTTAATTACATTATAATATTAATTTTTTGGTAAAAGAAAACTTTAAAATGTTGACATCCACAACATTATCTTGCATTAATAGATTATAAAAGAAATTTTTAAAAATCATCTACTCTAACAACTAGTTTTATAGTTTTAAAATTAATTTCCTTAAAATTAAGTACATTATTCTCAAGACTACCTTAAAAACTACTCATTCGCTGCGTCCATAGAGCAGTTGTCCGTCGCTCGCCTAACAACTCCCACCTTCTGCTCATTAGCTCTTATGATTTCCGCATCCACAAGCTTTTCTGCATACGATTTTATCGGCTCCATTCCTGTCTCCTAGTACAGCACCTCGTTGGGGTAAGACCGTCCGTCCTCCCGTCTGTATAGTCCTGTGCAAGCCCGAAGGATTTTTTGCTCCACTAATCCTATCTTGCCCCATTTTGTTTTCGGAGCACCTTTCCATATCATCACTGCATTTGTGATGATCGGACGAATCAAGGTTTTATAGGCCAATATGTAGTAAGAGATATCTTTGGAGCCGCATCCTAGCAAAGCACAAATTGTGCTCAGATGACTACACTAACAAGTCATCAGTGAAGAGATTCACCTGGATTCGGGGCTTAAATGCATCTTTTATGCCCGGGACGTCAGAGGTGAATATGTTGAAAAGAAATGGGCCTAATATAGATCCCTGTGGGGTGCCTGAGTTAATGCTAAATGGGTCTGAACTAGCTCCACCAGCTACTGCAAAGGCAGTTCGTCCCCTCATGAAGCTGCTTATAATTTTCACTGTATGGGCCAGAAAGCCAAGATTTATCATTTTGTAGAGAAGCCCATTGATCCATACAGAGTCAAAGGCTTTCTCCACATCGATAAGGCAAGCTACAACAAGCTTAATGTTGCGCCAGCTTCTCGCTATATCGGCTTGGAACACTGTCTTAGCATCCACGGTGGAGTGAGGTATTTTGAAGCCAAATTGTCTTTCCGGCACAATTCTTGCCTCGTCAGGAGTCAGCGATGGCTTTGTCATCCATGAGCATGGATCCATCATAAGTGAGGACCGCAGGCAGCCTTTTTGTGCACGTTATCCTATTGATGTGAGGAAACATACAGGGACCTGGTTTGATAGTTTCTCGGGCCTGCTCAAATCACTCGTTAGAAAAAGCCGTGGTTCTCTTCGAGATAATTCGGTTTAGAGACGTAATCACTAGGTGAATACATTCACACTCCCAGTTGACCATATTTAAACTGCGCTGGTAGATTCTTGCGAGTAGCTTTCTAAGCCAACTACGTCTACTATGAAGCTCCAAGATGCCTTCCGGTAAATCCCGATAAAAGTAATTCGTCGAGAATTTTTTAGTGGAGATCTTTGAGATGACCGTATCCAGGGTTGAATTCATACAAGCAACTCCCTCATCAATTTCAGGAATAGAAAGATTTTTCGATCTATGTATCGAAATTCCCTTCAATTTTCTGTCAAGGTCAGAACTTACTGCTACCCAATCGAATCGCTTGTATGGAATGAAAAGTTGAGGATCTGCAACGTCAAGTTTCACACCCTTTTTCAGTCTTAAGGTCAGCTCAACAAAAAGATGGTCAGACTCGGCATTAAGAACTCCACACTTGAAATTCCTCCAACTGTTGGAAAGATTTACCAGATTGGCAGACACAATGAAGAAGTCAATAATAGACGAGCTTTGGCGGAAGGTACTCTTTCGGGGCAATCCGTATGAGATCCATATTTGATTGACCTCAGTTGGAGGTAGCTGTTCCATAGCCATTAGATGCAATATTTCCCCACGAGGGATGCTTCGTATTGAAATCACCTCCCATGGTATAGAAAGCGAATTTTTTGCACAGAGTAAGCACTGTTTCCAAGTCGTCAAAGAGTTCCCTCACCGAGTATCCATGTCAAATATTGATGCCTACGAACGCAAAGGTGCACTTTACCATCATAGAGCTTATTATTTCTGCTTCAATACATTTCCGACTTGGACATTCGGGTGATCTTTGTGAGCCATAGCAACTTCAAGACTTCCCTCTGGATCATCACGCCTAATGATCTTGTATTTCCCCAGATGCACTCTATGTCTTTCTTTAAATCTTGTTTCCGATATAAACAAGAAGCCTGGTATATGGGCGTTCAAGTATTGTTGAATGAAATCCCTTTTGTAGCGGGGAGCTAGTGAACATATCTTGAGGATGGAGAGTTTAATGGAACTCATCACGAAGGCAAATTCTAAGTACGCAGCTTGTTTCTCACTAGGGATGGTGGGGAATAAAAGAGTCCACTTTTCGAATGAGTGTGAACAAGTCACATTCAAAAAATTGGTGCCAGTCAGCGCTCAAAACCATATTTCGGTCGTTCTGTGACTGCTGGGGTTGCTGCATTGGTTGCTGTTTTTTTTTTGTCATATAAGCTGCGGTGCAGGCTGCTTCTTTGCACCTTGCAAAAGGCCAGAGTACGAGGCCCCTTCACGTACAGTATTTTTTATAGACGCGTTGATGAAATCCTTCCGTTCCTCTTTTTTCTTTTGGAGGTTCTTCCTCCTCTCTTCAACTTCCTTTGGCTTAGGAAAACCTCTGAAACTAGAAGGCTGCCGCTTAGCATTGCAGTTGACGCAGAAGATCTTGTCTTTTTCTCGTCCTTCAAGATGGGACATTCAATGGGCTTATGTTGCTTTTCGCATTTTACGCATCTAATTTCGAGTCCGCAGTTAGAAGCGACGTGGCCAAATCTTTTGCCCATCCTCCTCTTTCTGGCTTCCGGCTTTACGATAACCTCCACCTCGTCACCACTGTCCGTGGAACTTTCACCCTCATACATCTCAATATCACTGGATACCTCCGGCACTTGCAGTTGCATCTTGCAACTAGCAAGCAAGTCGAGGATAAACTCCTCCTTACGGAGGAGCTTATGCAACCATCGTTTTTAAATGTTGATTCATCAGGCCATGGTGTTTGTTAAAAGATTCATGGATTCTCCCTCTCTCTTTCTCTCTCTCTCACTTTCTCTTTCTCGCTCTCTCTCTCTCTTTCTCTCTTTCTCTCTCTCTGTCTCTCTGAATACAAACAACGTGACATTGATAAAAGTACTGCACAGTACACACAAAAACACGAACACCAACTGACCGAAACATACAAGAACGACAATTAATGCATTTCGTTAACATACTTAGGAACAAGTTGGGTACACAAACCTCTAAAATGTGGTCACCAGCAACGAATAAAGTCACGAAACGTGTCAAAGAGATGTGCACATTTAAAAGAAAATTCATTGTTTCTCAAAATCACCCAAATCATAAATTCCCAAAAATATTTATGTTATTGATCTTATTTGAAAATTTCAAGAAAATAAAATCAAAACTGCAGTGTCTAATTCGATGGAAAGTCCATAAAATACCAAAATCGTGCGTTATTGGTGTTGGAATTGGAGAAATTTCAAATAGCTATAATTTCTGTGAATATAATTCGATTTTCATCAAAGTTGCTGAGTATTAGAGGCTTTCATAAGGCTACTTTCATTGAATTTAAGAATATCCATACGATTTTATTGGGGAAAGTGTGAAAATCGAATATCATTCTCTTATTAACAAAGTTGAGCGAATTTTGATTTCTAAGGTATTTCTTGTTATTGTACTTATAAACATTTACCTCCTTAATTCTTTTCAGATTTTTCGGGTCACAGGTGCTCAATCGCGAGGAAGCGACACAAATTTTTCGTGTATTTCCCTTCTTGAAGCAAAAAATGCCAGTTTAAGACCTGCTTTGGAAATCTGTCATCAAGACCTTTCATTTGATATCCATATCGGTTACCTTTGATGAAATTTCTTTTCAGGGGCCACTCCTCTGTGTAGAGAGAACCCCCTTAAATATCTTATAAAAATTTTGTTCTAGTCAAACTTTGTAGACGGCACCACTTTTCACGTATGCACAAAATTTGATGTTTCTAACTTAAGTGGTTTGCGAGAAAAAGTGGTGTTACATACGGACGGACGGACAGACGGACAGGACGCGATTTTTGCAGGGTTTTGTAAAATTATTTTACAAAACCCTAAAAAGCTTCCTTAAGAAACACAAACTGCATTCAAAACTAACAACAACATTGGAAACAAACTGACAGCAAAACTCAATGACACATCGATATACAAGAACAGCGGCATATGCAAACTGATATGCAAGGACCAGTACATGTAATACATAGGGAGGACAACACCGAAACTAAGGCAAGATACAAAGAGCACTTACGATCTTTCTTGCACAGCAAGGCAGTCTCTAAGTACGCCACGCTGACGCTATGACAATCTCTATGAAATTGTTACACAAAGCAAAGTACAGAGACTTGACATATATATATCAGAGGCTTTATCTTTTTCAAGGAGAAACGTAACACAAAAACCAGAAATCACGGGTAAACAGACATTGATAATGGACACTCAATTGAAGTTTGAAATCCACTCGATAATTTAAATGATAATAACCAAATTTTGCACAGTTTTTGTATATTTTTGTGTGATTAGTATTGTTCGATCTTTGCGATCAATAAGGAACTAAACAAAAAGTTAGTATTTATACTAAGCCGCAAGCGGCTAATCAGTGACAGAGATTAAATTCTGAACAAAAAAGATTTATTTTTCAAATTCAACCTTCCCCACTCCCCTCATGGTGACCGTCTAAATACTTTCAACTTCCTACTTTCTACTCCAGATGGTCTTTCCTTGACGAATATCTTTTGTTCATGCGTCATTATATCCATTTAGCTCAAAACTTATGTAAGCAAATTAGTACATTCGACGCTGCTCACTCTAATAGATGCTCGCTTGAATTCCATGCTCCGCATGCACGTACTAACACCTTCTTCGACTCTTCCTTACTACGCTTGCCTCGTATGTACGACCAGCCATGTCTTTGTCTTCTACGTGTCCTTGAAATTTTCATAAAAACTAAATTTTATAAATACTGCAGAGCCTCTCATAACGAGCATAACTCGTTCCAGAATCTTACTTGTTAAGCGATATACTCGACAAACGAAACCATTTTTCCCATACAAATCAATGTAAAATACGAAAATGCGTTTTTCCATGCTGATAAAATAATCACTTTTAAAAAAAATTTATTAAGGTTCAATCAACTTGTTATACAATTTAGATTTAAAACAAAAAGCGTAAATAAAAATATGGATTTATAACAAATAATTAATCCTTTTTAACTAGAAAACTTTCTGAAGACATTTGTTTTTGCCGATGCTTCAAAATTACACAAAAATGTACTACAGCATTATCCTTGAATCAATTTGTAGCACGAATAGCCACCTCCTTATTAGGGTGATGCCTCTCACTGTACAACGCAACAGTTTCCCATTCTATGTTACAACGGACTTATGAGAAACAGCATTTCTTTAATTGCGCTAGAGGATAGTTGCTTTGCTATTTCCTCCTCCTCCATTAATGAGATCTCCTCCATAATTTCGTGCTGTAAACACGTTGAAACTCCATAAGCTCTTCGGTGGTCAACTCTTGACTATGCTCTTTCACAAGCCCTTCAATATCGTTGTTGTTCACCTCGAGTGCCATGATATTGGCCAAGGACACAATTTCGTTAACTGTAGACCCCACAAGTACTGTTTCAAAATCACATTCAACAACACTCTCTGGCCAAATATTTTTCCAAGCAGAAATGAGAATCCTCTTGGTAACTCCTTCTCAAGCCTTGTCAATCATCTTGAGGCCAGCAACGATGTTAAAATGATATTTCCAAAACTCTCTAAGAGTGAAATTTGTCTCTTCGGTAACTTCAAAACAACGCTCGAAGAATGTTTGAGTCTAGAGTTTTTTAAAGTTAGAAAAAAAACTGCTGGTCTATAGGCTGGAGTAATGGAGTAGTGTTGGAAGGCAGAAACTGAATATTGATGAAATTAAATTCATCATGAGTATCATCTTGTAGGCCTGGAGCATGGGCGGACGCATTGTCCATAACAAGCAAACAATGGGGAGGAAAATTCATCTCAAATATTTTGATAAGACCTGTGCTATGTTATGAGTGTGAGGCATGGACCCTAACCCAAGCATCCGCAAATTTTTTGATCGCCTTTGATCGACGGGTCCTGAGACGAATAATCAGAGCGAAGCTAGATGGGGACCAATGGCGAATCCGATACAACCATGAGCTGTATGAAATTGTTGACGAGCCTGAGGTCTCAACGATTGTCAGACTGCAGAAGCTGCAATGGGCTGGACACATGAATCGTTTGGAGGAACAACGGATACTCAAAAAGGTATTCGTTGAGAGAACTGAAGGCCGGAGACCAGTGGGCGAACTGAGACAACGCTGGTCTGACGGACAGTTCACCGCTGTTCGGATTTTGCAATTGGAGGACGCAGTCAATGGACCGCGGAGGCGCTATTTGCAGGAAGCGAAGGACCGAGAGGGGTTGTAGTGCTAAGAAGAAGAAGAAATAATTTTTTAACGGATGAACCAAATACTTCATTGATCCAATCAGTGAAAATGTCACGTTTCAACCGGGCTATCTTGTTGGATCTCCTAATAACATTTAGTCTGCTCCTCTGGACGTTAAACTTCTTAAGGGCTCGAGGAGTTTCTGGATGGTAGACAAGCAGTGGTTTAGTTTCAAATCGCCGCTTGCATTGGCACAAAATAGCAGCGTGAGGAGGTCTTTCATTGGCTTGTGGCCTGGCAATGCATCGTCTTCTGCTGTGATATAGGTTCGCTTTGGCATTTTTTTCCCAGAAGAGACCCGTCTCATCACAATTCGAAATTTGTTTCGACCGGTAATCTCCAAGATCTATGAGCTTCTTGAAATCACTGATGTAGTTCTCTGCTGATTTTATGTCCAAGCTTGTTGCTTCATCGTGCCTCACAGCACAGTGGATACCGGTTTTCCTCTTAAACTTCTCGAACCATCCATGACTTCCCTTGAATTGTAGTTCTTTTTCGGCATTAGATATCCTGATGTTTTCTTAACGAGGTCAGCGAAACTAAGTTTCGCCTTCTCACAAATAATAATCGCCTTGTAATCGCTTCTCGTTAATCCATATTAGAAGCAACCTCTCAATATCATCAAGAATACGTAATCGTTTTGTAGATATTCTTGACACTCCATTTGAAGAATCCATCTCCTTAATTTCGTTTTTGTTCTTGAGAATAATGTAGTTTTTGATATTGACCGATTGTGAATGCGCGCTAGATTAGCCACGCTAACACCTTGTTCTCGCTTTTCAATGATTTTACGTTTCATTTCAACAGTTATTTTTTCCCTCTTATTATTGCCTTCTTGTGGTTTTTTCTTCGGACATTTTACCACAGATTAATGCACTTTGCCCATAAAAAAATCACGAGTACTGTATGAATATAAAATTTGTAAATACGGGTGATCACATACGAAAACAATACGCTAACCAACCGAGTGCTAAATACAGACTGATGCATTGGCGCGGAAGTTCTGGCTCTCAAATGAATGTCGGGAAAAAAGGGTCTTCCCCTTTCTACGTAACTTGCTAAGCGAAATGTCACTCATTAAGGGAGCAACATCTCCACATTTTTTGCTCGTTATGCCAATTCCCCGTTATGAGAGGTTCCACTATATGGTTCTTAATTTTTGACATAATTAAATTGTAATTTCTTCCTTGCTTGTCATATATATAATTTTGTTTTTTGAGTTATCTCATTAGTAGACTTGTAATTGGGTCGCTAGTGTGTAAGTTGGTTTTGAAATATTAATAATAATAGTTTTTAACAAGTAAGCAAAGAAATTTGGGTGATTGTAGAATTGCCGTCGACAAAATCGAGATCCAAATCAATAGGTTAGGTGTTTTGCAAAAAGCAATAAGCAATATTTATATGGTATGTAATTGTATGGTGCTTTTTATCATTTTGCTTGCCATAGTACTAAAGGATGGTTCAACTTAAACGCACGATGTTAATTGTAAATAAAACAAAAAGTTTTCAGAGAATTATGTTAATATTTTTTATTATAATAGCAGGATCTATGACAAATGCTCGCCACGGCTACGGTGGCATACTTCTATCCGATGGCCCATATTTTCAATAACTCTGAGACATAATTGAGGGTCAATGTCGTTAATGAGCTGAATTATCTCATCCCCTAGCTCTTGAATCGTTCTTGGCTTATAAACGTACACCTTTTTTTTTAAATATACCCAGAGAAAGAAGTCCAACGGTGTCAAATCACATGATTTTGGTGGCCAAATAACATCGCCACAACGTGAGATAACATGGCCATTGAATTTCTCGCGCAAAAGAGCACTGGCTTGTTGGCTGAGTGGCAAGTGGCACCATCCGGTTGGAACCACATATCGTCTAGGTCCATAACCCGCAATTTCTGCACACAAGAAGCCTGTTATCATCTCGCAATAGCGAGCACCATTAACGGTAACTGCTAGGCCGTCCTCATTTTCGAAGAACTACGGCTCGATGACGCCACCAGCCCATAAACCGCACCAAACAATCACTCTTTGTGAATACATTGGCTTGTCAAAAATCACTCATGGCTTCTCATTTGCCCAAATGCGGCAATTCTGCTTATTAACGAATCCACTGAGGTAGAAGTGTGCCTCGTCGCTGAAGATGATTTTCTTTGTAATGTCACCATTTCCTTCTGTCTATTTCACCAACCATCCGGCATATAACTGACACTTGAAATGGTCAATAAGGTTCAGCTCTTGAGTCAGTTGAACCTTGTAAGCGTGGAAATTCAAATCTTTATTCAAAATTCGCATCAGTGATGTTCGTGAGATGTTCAATTGTTGGGCACGACGACGAGTCGAGGTTGACGGCTCTTCTGCCATACTATCGCGAACAACAGCAATGCTTTCCGCATAACGAACTGGGCGAGCATGCACAGGTAATTTCACATCTCCGACAGACCCGGGTTGCTGAAATTCGCGCACAATTCTCCCGATTGTGAACACATTTGGTCGATTATGCTGACCAAAAAAACAACGAAGTGCACGAAATGCATTTGGATTTGAAAGCCCATTTTCGTAAAAGGCTTCAACAACGTCAATGTGCTATTCGATTGTGTACCTCTCCATGGTTGAATTTGTCGAAGACTGCAACAAAGAAATGTCAAATTAAGTTGGGCGAAAAATCTTGACGTTAAGATATGACTCACAATGAACATCGTGCATTAAGGTTGGACCACCCTTTACAATAGAAATTTTGCTTAGCACATACAAATCGGGAAAAGTTTGAAATAGGTTGGGTTTCTAATGATGAATTTTTAATCCTACAATTTTTCATTTAATTTGACGCAAATGTTCTTTTAATAAATTTAAAAGTATGCATGATAACGGGTTGTAGATGGAAATTGCTGAGTGAATTGTCTTTTGCGAATTTGATTCGAAAAAACTCATTGGTGTACCAAATTAATCGGTCAAGTAGATTTGGAACAAATTGGCTGTGACAGACCGACAGATGAACACATGAGTTATCCGATAAGGGTACCATTTGTTCATTTGAATGTACTGATCCTTAAAATTGACAGCCAGTATCTATGGGAGCCTGAAAAATTTTAATTAGTTTTAACTTTTGATATGGCCTTTTCTTAAGTTGATACGCCCTGAAGTAATGAGCAACGGCAACATTTTGTTTGAAGAAATCTATAGGAGAAGAGGTGAGTTAATGGGGTAAAATGATGAATGTTTTTTTTGCGTAAAAAGAGGCATCATAGGGCTAACATTCAAAGACATGAAACAATGATTGCATTAGGGGTGATAAATTCAGAAACATTCCGTTATTAAAAACTGCCAGTTGTCTTGGCTATTTATCCTCTCCGCATAGATGCATCGTCGTTTTTTCATATAATACGAAATTTATGAGCAAAGAATCGAATATTTCGTTGAATTTTTCAGAAAATTTTACATAATAACATCAAAACTTAGTCGCTTACCTAAGGAGTCTTTGTCTATGAATAAAATAAATCTTGCGGTTTCAATGCCAAATCAATTTCCCCGGTTCACAAAAAATTTGCTCCGATTTCCTGAGATTTACTTCATACTTTTCAGGGCAGCTCGAAGTCAGTTTTCATTTTTCTTTCTAAAAGTGTTTGTTTTTTAGGTCTTTGTAAAAAATTTTTTTACAAAGACCTACTAGTTTCGCGACCTGTCTGTCCGTCTGTCCGTCCGTCTGTCCGTCCGTCCGTCTGTCCGTCTGTCCGTCTGTCCGTCTGTCCGTCTGTCCGTGCGTCACAGCTGATTTCCTCAGAAACTATAGAAGCTAGAAAACTCAAACTTTGTGAAAAGGTCAGAAGTGATGATCTCTCAAAAGTTAAGGCCTTGAAAAAAATTTAAAAAATGTTTAAGGGGGGTCCCCCCTAATAACGAATTGGCCCTTAAAATTTTTTTTTACTCAAAGGTAGTCGAGTGGGATATCAAATGAAAGGTCTTGATTAGAACTTTTAGAATCTGAAATAAAAAAATCATTTCATGAATTAGGGGGTCCACGGGAAGGCAAAATATACCCAAAATTTGTGTCCCCCCCCTCGCGATTGGACACCTTTCAGCCGAAAAATCTGAAAATTATCACGAATGTGGGCCTTTATGAGTACAAGGGCAACAAATACCTTAGAAATCAAAATTCGCTCAACTTTGTTAATAATAGTATGATTTGTAGATTTTACATTTTTGCCCATAAAATCAAAACGGTAACTTTAAACTTCTTGAAATTTGGCAATTATATAGACTGACATAAGATATATATGTTCACAAAATTTAATTGAGATCGAATCATAATCAAGTGAGTTATAGCCATTTCAATTATATGGAATTACAACAACGATAACACGTGTTTATGGTTCATATAGGGTTTTCCAATTAGAGGTGTTATTTTGATATTAAAAGAAAAATGCCATTTTTTAAAATAAATGATCGGATGTTTAGTTCATTATAAAGAAGAAGATATGCCGTTAACAGCAATAACTAACATTGGGCAAATAACCACTACAACACGCTTACAGGACCATATCCTCTTCATGAAATTTTCCATTACCAAATCGCAAAGTGGCTACCCTATGTCCTCGATAGCCTCACGAATTTCATCTTTGAGATCTTGAATTGACGCTGGGCTATTGGCATAGGCCTTCTCTATCACGTGGCTCCAAAGGAAGAAGTCGCAAGGTGTTAAATCACAAGATCTATTCAAAATAACACCTCTTATTGGAAAGCCCTATATATATTTAAAATTGACTTAGGTTTCTTTCAATTTTCATGAAAATTTAAGGAATAGTGTTTAACTTGAACATGTTCAATCGGTCGGGCATTCAGAAAAATCATTTAAGCTAGATTAAAATGGCGGCTGCACTGTGCTTATGAAAGAAACTGTGCATCTTTTGTATAAATTTGAACAATTTCATATCTAAGTATTGGATGAATAATTCAAGTTATCGATTCACGCCATTAGAAAACTTGCTTGTAACCCTAGGATGTTTACAAAGACCTTCTGGTAGGAGCACTCTCCTGCTTACTCAACTTGTTTTAATGTTACAAAACAATTAGATTTAAAACTTGCTCATAAAATTTCACATAAATATGTGTTTGTCATTTTATAACATCTTATAAATAAAATTTAATTCTTTCTACAAAATAAAGGGCGAGGCATAGTAAATAACAACTGAGCACATTCAGTTCCACACAATTTGAAAATAAAAATGTTCAAAATAAAAAATTAGAAGCAAATTCACAAATTCAATAGAATTCATTTGTATAAAGCAAGATTATCTTAGCAACAAAATGACGATAGTGCTAATTAAAAGGCAAAATTGCCATCATTGGACAAGAATAAATGGCCTCTACTTTCACTCACTCAGCTAATTTAACTCTGAACTTGATATTGCCACGTTCAACCATTTCCAATTCAGAAATATGAAACTTCCACGTCCTGGAACACGATCCATTGGGCGTAGGGACTTTTCTCGGGGATATTAAGTTTCACATCATGATGAGTGCCGAGAGAATGGAATAAGGGTGCATATCGCTGTGGCTCCAGGATAATAAATCAACAAACCCGATATTGGAGTTATTGGCGAAAAAGTACTTGCCCTCGCATTAACAGTCATGGCTGTGACTTTGCGACCTCAATCTACGCATCAGAAAGGCCATTTTCTGTCCCTGGTCTCTATATTAGGCTGATGAAAAGAAATTTAAGAGGCGGCACTATGTCAACATACTTGCCTTCGGTGTTATGTTTCAAAAAGGCCATGGTTGTTAGTACTACAATATATGTATGTTGTGTGGGAATTTCCCCTTCTATGTGACACTAATAGAAAATAGACTGCAAGAGTAAAATCAGTCATTAGCTTCTAAATTAACCGCGTAAGCAATAATTTAGTCCCAAGATAAATTGAGTTTTTCATTCATACGAAATCAAAATTTCTTATTTTTCATTTCATTGCATAAAATATTTGCCATTTAATCTCCACCAATTGTATGTAAGCAATCGCATTGGACTCTCATCTTGCGTAATCAGAAACATTTTCAATCTGATGTAGCCATCTTAATAGCCCGCGGCGAATATCTTACGAGTACAAGACGTTCTGCTCACTTGATATTAGATGTATTAAGGCTTTGCATGTCGCCATCGTATCAGTGTAAATTTAACAGCCATGCTATCTCAATGAATTATCTTGGGAGGGTTTCGTGTATCTGTTGCACACAGCAAATGCCTTCCACTTAACGGCGCACCGCTTGAAACTATAAGAAACCAGGCCTTGAGAAAAAGTAATAAGTGATGGAAGATGAACTCTGGATTGAGGCGGAGCGTGATTTATTTAACAAACATGGCGGCAGTGAAATTACAAACCTTTTAAATTTCCACTAATTTTGTCATTTGTCAATGAACTATTAAAGTATTATAGATTCTAAAATATAGGAGATATTTGGTGGAAATATATTCGTACATATTTTAAATATAGTGAATTCTGGAACGTAATAAAATAGATTATTTTCGGACCAAAGATCGTCGAAATCTGTCTCATTTTTAAGAGCAGTTTTTATCGAAGGTGGTTGCAAAAAAACTCGATAGATTACGTTATCGGGGTAGTGTCTAATTTTAAACATTTATTATTAATATACTCGAGCGCATATTATTCCACATAGACTGAGACTTGAGGAAAGCTGCAAATACCCCAATTAACTATGGAAATCAGGTTGGCTTTATTAATGCTTTGTAAAACGGATTTAATAAACACCTTTTTGTTTCGCGTCCTGTCTGTCCATCTGTCACAGTAAGTTTTCCCGGGGTACCCATGATGTCCCAAAACACAAAATCCAAACATTAAAACCCACAAAAATAAAATCCATAAACACAAAATTCATTGTTTTACAATATAAAGTAAAATCCACTTTTACAAATACATAAATACAAAATCCATAATCACAAAATCCTTTAATTGTCCCTGATTTAAGTGTATGCGTGAAATATTTTGGTGCGCTCCGAAATATTTCACACATACGCTAAAAACAGGGACAATTAATGGATTTGTTCATGAGTTAGTTAGATAGTAAAAATTAACGAAATTTTGTAAGCGCTCTAGCACAAATTTTTTGTATTAAAAGCAACATTTCTTAAATACCGTAAAAGCTCCTTATCCATAGTTTCCTTATTCACAGTTTCGCTATTCGCGGGTGAAAAGATTGTGACTCAGATCGGAATTCGCGGCAAAAAAATTTCTCTATTCGCGGATCCAACTGGCCGGTACATTAAAAGGATTTGATGTCACTTTTTATTTTAAAGGAGCGTAACACACAGGGTTAATATCAATGTAAACAAACATTACTGCTACTTTATGGCGGCTGTACACTCTTGCGCGAGTGCTCTCGCCATCCCTCGCCGAGGGCTCTCACGCGAGAGGTCGAGTGACGAGAGCAACCCTGTACATTCTCATTTATCTATTACGTTTGCAATCGTCGAGAAGAATGGATGCGTTAGAAGCCACAGCAGCGGTAAGTTCATGTGCTATTAGCTATTTTAACTATGTGCAAATTTATCTTGCAAGAACAGTTCAAAGATTTTAATTGATTTACTCTTTTATAACTTCTTTCATTCTGTTTTATTTTCACAGAGCTACAATGCAAAGCCAACTGGTAGAGTTAGTAGCGGAGCCTTCGATTGAATTTAGAAAATTCACAAGGATGTTATCAACGGATTTTGATTACATATTGGAAAAAGTGAAGTCCATCATATCAAAAAAAGATACTCAGCTAAGAGAGGCAATCTCAGCGAAAATTCATCTGGCAATGACATTGAGGTTCTTAACTTAAAAAGCCTTCATTACCTTTGTTTATACCGCAACCAAAGGGTTTTCTTTGGCTGCTTGTATCCAAAAAAAAGTTAAAGGATTTGTAATATTCACCGCAGGCCAGATACAAAATTTGTCCCTTGAATTCCAAAGTTTTTAATTAAGGCCAGATACAAAATCTGTTCTTTACTTATTGGTGAATTCCGGTCCAATACCGGTATTCTCTTAATGAAGTGTAAAATGACCAAGCTCTCAATAACGAAACTAATCTGTTCAAGTATATCCTGCAACTGGCAACTTTATTATAAAATTTCTAGCTTAAATATACTTATTCTTACTATGTCAGCGATATTGTCCGCTCCCACGCTCCAACATTCCTCATGGACGAGCATATCGCTGACTTTACACAAGTGCATGTCTATGTCCAGCCAGCGACATGATCATGCTTCCACGAGTCAACATCATTTGTGAGAACGTGCTATCATATTGCTGACTGTGCACAATCGTATGTAGGCATGTCGCGAATTCCTCAGCTTTTAGAAGTGCAAAGTGATATTTGTTTTGACTGAAGAATTCACGACGTGCATCCGAAGATGATCATGTTTAATTTTATAATTTCATATAATTTAGCTTTAAGATTGTTTGGTTTGTAGTTCAATTTAATGTGATTTTCAACAAAGATAATTTTAGATATTTTAGATTTAGACTAGGAAATTTGTAATTTTGTTTGGGTTTCAAACATGCTCCCGGCGTTAAACGGCAGTTTAACCTGTTAACCGTAAACTGAAGGCTTCTGTTGGTATCGATCTTGGAGCTGGAGTTGGGGCAAACGCAGGTAGTCTTGCCGGTTTACTGCATTCCCAACGTAGATGTTGGCACGCTACGTAAGTTAAAGCGAGAAGGCCAATGAATAATCTGCTGTAGCCTACTGTGAATTGATGGACGGTTTGGGATTCCGTTTTGGTAGATTGTAGTTCCGCATCTAGCTGGGCTTGTATCGCTCATTGCATCAAGTCAAAATTTTTCTGGTCTGAGGCGTTGTAAATTCGGATTGTTGTTAGTTCTTGTATTGTCGACTGAAAGGTAAATTGGGATATATTTCTGAGTGGAAGGAAATGGGTTTTAAAGGATGAAGGAAAAATTTTGTGAGCTCGGATAGTTAAGGTTTCTTCTCTTATAGAGCAATCTTCTGGCAATTCTAAAGTTCCGGAGCCATTGAGTGTTATTGATGACATCTCTTTTCCGCAATCGATATTGACTTCAGAGGCCTGGCTCATAACGTAGATCCAATGGTTTGGATTGGTTAAGTGGATCCATCTTTTCAATTCGGTAACCCTTTTCAGGTGGCATTTGTTTTCTCGGATCAACTGATTAACGAAGCTGAGTTCACATGTTGCCACTTCTGATCCTCGTCGATGTAAGGGCCTTACTTGGTTGCAAAGATAGTGAAGATCATTGGCCGATCTACAGGACTTCAATTCATTCTCTGTGATCGGATAGTATGTGTCTCGATGTAGATTTACAATCATGAATTCTACTTGAAGCTCTATCTCCGCTAATGTCCCGTTTATTGTCGTGGGGATTGAAATGAAATGAAGCATTTCATATTGGTCGTACGATACCAATGGTATCTTCAATAGAAATATCATTTATTTTATTTAGAGAACAGCCGTGAATAGTGATAATCCTGTAGATACTAGATAAGTCCCCTGAAGAGATTGGCAATCGAACCGTATTTGGTAGATTTTCTTTTATGGACGTTACTGCTGATTGCAGTTGCTCCGGAATTATAAGTAACAAGTTTACTTTGCCATGATTTGTATCCATAAACGATTCCCACAGTGCGGTTTGAGTGCGTTGGTAATTATTTAATGTTAATGACAATTGTGTGGCTAACAGGTTAAAGATCTGAAGTGTGTTTTGTCTGCGCATCTCTTGTGTCATATTGTTGGCAAGCTGAATGTTTTTATTCATAGTAGCTTCCAGTTTGTTCAGGCGTTGCTCATTATGCTGTTGTGCCTGTACCATAATATTTACTGTAGAATTTATCACTGTCGTTTGATTCTTAAGCAGCTCGCGTAGATGTCGATCACTGTTATCTAGCCGATCAATTACTTTGGCCATATGTTCTGCATAGTCAGAGTCTAGCACGCCAAACAGAGCATTGGCCATGTTTTCTATCATATTCAGTGCACCACGCTTTCTTAGTCTTGGTCTGATACGTGTGCTGCGTTACATCAGTTGATTGATTTTTTCAGCTTCGTTTACCCAGGATTGGAATTGCTGGAGGGTGCCTTCGCATGAACTTTCGAGGCTTTGTAGCTTATTTAAAAACCGTAGCTGATTTATTCCCACTTTTATTGTGTCCAACTCGTTCCAATATGAGGTTAAATCATAATATACAACCAGTTTCTATTCATTAAGTATTAGATGTGCTGACCCCAGGTTTTTGACGCATAGACCGGGAGATGTATCAAACGGTTGTATTTTAATGGATCTAACAGGAGCAGTTAAAATAAGTCTTATCACTAGTAGAATCTGTAGGAATAAATTTCTAAGCCGTGGTTTTTTAGCTCTTGTCGGGAACTTTCTCTGGACTATTGATTGGTGCATCAGCCATCTCCTTCTCAGTCACTGTCGACAAATGCTCAGCGTGGTTTTGCTGGTCAGATGATGGTTCTTCTATTGGCAATAGTGCTAACTTGTAAATGGGTCGTCTTAGCGTGCCAGATGATGTTTTGACGTCGACAACTCTGACTAATCCATCTTTCCATGTTATGGTTCTCATGATCCTGCCAAGGGGCCATTTCAACACCGGCGTGTTAATCTCTTTTAAAACAACCATCATTCCTTGCTGGACATTGTCGCATTGTTGCTTCCATTTGTATCTGTATTGCAGCTCATTCAGATACTCTTTTGACCATCTCTGCCAAAACTTATATTTTAAGTCCATGACCAACCTCCATCGGTGCCCAAGAGGTAGTTGAGGAAATTCTACATGAGCATCTATCGTGCTTGTAAGCGGCTCGCCAATTAAAAAAAATAGCCCGGAGTCAGAGCTTGAAGGTCATTTGGATCGGATGACAATGGAGTCAACGGTCGAGAGTTCAGGATGGCTTCTGCTTCAACGACGACTGTTTCCAATTCCTCATACGTTAGGCAGGCGTTAGCTAAGTTTTTGCAGATCATATGTTTGGCTGATTTTACCGCTGCCTCCCATAATCCACCAAAATGAGGCGCTCTGGTAGGAATGAAGTGGAAGTCCGTGTCTTTAATTGTGCAGAACTTGATAATATTCTCCTGCACTTCCTTGTTTTGCAATTTTTGTTCTAGCTCCAAAAGTTGATGGTTGGCTCCTACGAAATTAGTTGCGTTATCACAATAGATATTTCGGCAATTTCCTTGTCAAGCAACCGGTTAAATGTCCCAATGAATGCCTCCGTCGTTAACTCCGTTGCTAGTTCAAAATGAACGGCCTTTGTGGCCAAACAACAAAACACGGCTAGGTAAGTTTTTTGCGGCTGCTTGCCTCGCTTTTTGAAATGGGTATAAAGAGGGCCAGCGGATTCCACGCCTGTGTTCAAAAACGGTCTTGCTTGATGTACTCGATTTCCCATTAATTGTGACAGTACCTTGGGTTTTGCTCTAACGCAGCTAATACAATTTCGCACCACGGATCGTGCCAATGTTTTGCCCTTGATAGGCCAATACCGCTGTCGCGCGATTGCTAGTAAGGCTTGCGGGCCAGCGTGTTGATGGTCTTGATGTATTTGGGTCAGGATCAGTTTTGTGATAGGATGGGCGTAAGGAAGAAGTAAAGGATATTTGTGGTTGTACTCCGAATCAGACTGCTCGAGCCCTCCACCTACTCGTAGAAGTCCATTTCGATCTAGGAAGGGTGTAAGACTGCTAAGACGATTACTGCAACTAAGCTGCTCTGTTGATTGAAGTGATTTAACCTTTTCACGGAAGCCTTCCTTCTGGATTTCTTTGATTATGACTGAGGAAGCTTCATCCAGTTCTGATATGGTCGTTGCGTCATTGTTTCGATTGGAGGTGATTTTTCTACGAGCCAATCTAGTGAAACGAACTACCAATGCCACAATACATTTGAGCTTACGAAAGGAATTTCCATGGTTTATTTTGTTGATAAAGTGTAGCTCGGCTTCAGTGGTTACGAAAACACTTTTAGATTTTTTCTTTTCTAGCTCAATTTCTTGCCCAACGTGTTTGGTAGGCCACAAATCAGGATGACCGTGAAGAAATAGAGGGCCCGTAGAACCACAATGAATTCTGCTTTAGTTTTGCCGGGCTGATACCTCACGAAGCTAAATCTGCTGGGTTATATGTTGAGCTTACGTGACGCCACTGACTGGGTGTTGAGTACTGCTGGATTGCTCCTATTCTATATTTAGCCAGTGGAGTACCACCTCTGAATCAGTCCAGAAAAAACAAGACTGAGCCGCCATCTCAAATCAGACTGAAGGCGATGCACTAGGTCGGTCGCAAGTTTTGCTGCACACAATTCCATTTGCGGTATAATTATTGTTTTGATTGGTGCTACCCGTGTTTTAGCACATAATAAATGAACAATGGTAGTGCCGTCGTGGTGATTGGCTCTAAAATAGACCGCTGCTTCATAAGCTTTTTCCGATGCATCTGAAAAAGCATGCAATTGTGCATTACGAGGCACTCGAGCTCCAAAGACATGTCGTGGTATTTCAATTTCGTTGAGTTGTCCCAAGCTTTCATGAAAATTCATCCATGATGTATGTAGCTCCATTGGCAACGCTGCATCCCAATGAAGTTTTACCTTCCATAAACTTTGAATGAATATTTTCGCTGTGATTGTTACTAGACTCATGAGTCCTAACGGATCGAATATGTGAGCGATCGTTGAAAGTGCTATTCTTTTGGTCACTCTTATTGGGCGGATATAAGGAGACATGTGACTCCCAGAGTTTTTACCTGTTCCGTTGAGTTCTCCTTCAAAGTGTATTGTCCTTCTTGGTATATTGGGTTTATGTCTTTAAGCAGGGTGGGATGATTTGCGCGCCATTTTCGCAGATTGAATCCTGCTGATTTTAGGATGCGTTGGACCTCCTCTTTCTTTTGGAGAGCTTCTGGCAGGCTATTTGCACCAGTCAACAAGTCATCCATGTAGAAGTCGCTTTGAATTGCTAGGCTTCCCAACGGATATTTCAGTCTTGATACCACGGCTAATTGTTCCAAGCATTTCGTTGCTAAATACGGTGCCACGGTGGTGCCATAAGTTACCGTGTTTAATTTATAGCATCTTAATTTTTCACTGGGATGATTCCGCAAAAATATCATCTGGTAGGGACGGTCTTTTTTATCGATCCATATTTGCCGATACATCTTCTCGATGTTAGCGGAGAACTCGTATTTGAATAGCCAAAATCGGAGTAAAATCGTAAACAGCTCGTCTTGTATCGTACGCCCAGTATGGAGTATATTGTTCAAGCTAATATTGGTGGAAGACTTTGCCGAGGCATCGAATACCACTCCCAGCTTGGTTGTCGAGCTGTCCGGTTTGAGGACGCAGTGGCGTGGAAGCACAAAGTGTGTAGTCTCAAAGTCGGGCATTTCGACCTCGGTCATGTGTCCTAACTTCTGGTACGCCTCCATAAAGTCTTGATAGGCCCGTTTGACTTCTGCATCGTTGGTGAAGCGTTTTTCGAGTTGAATAAATCGTTTGAAAGCTATGTCTTTTGATTGGCCCAATTTTTTCGGATCATCTGCAAATGGTAGCCGAACTTTAAAACGTCCATCATTTGATTTCTTCAGGTGATGTTGAAAGTGAGCTTCACACTGTCGTTCCTTAGATGTCATTGTCACGGTAGGCTTTTTGTTCTCTTCTAATCTACAGAACCTTTCCAACACTACATCCAGCTTGGAACCTTCTGCCCGATACATTCCACATGAGGCTGTACTTGTGGGCTTTGCTTGGCTGCGAGAATCGTTGAGCAGGCCTCCTACTACCCATCCAAAAACTGTGTTTTTTAGGATAGGGAGCGATTCACCAAGCCTGATTTGACCGATTGCCAACAGCTGGTAGTAGTATTCCACACCAATGAGCATATCAACTGGCCCTGCTTGATTGAACCCTGGATCAGCTAGCGAAATATTTCGTGGTATTGGCCAACCATCGAGCCCAAACGATTCCGAGGGTTACTGAGTTTTGATCTGACTCACCACGTATGCATTCAGCTTAATCTTGAAGTTGGTTTTTTTGATTGGATCGGCAAATTCAGCTGTCTGTTAACCTTTTGTGTAATTCCGCCAATGCTACTTATGGAAATGTTGGACAACTGGGGCTTACAGTTGAGTTACCTTAGGGCAGCTTCAGTGATTAAATTCACTTGTAAGCCGCTGTCCAATATGGCACGCAAGTCCATCATTTGCCCATGATTATCTGGAGTTTGGACTATTACCGTGCTGAGAAGTACCTCGGTTCTCATTGCTTCAGTTGCTAAAGCTGCTTTTCCTTTAGGCTTAGCTTCGAATTCTGCTGGAACTTGTTTAGTGGTTGGTATAATGGTCTTTTCTTCGTTATGCAACAGAGTATTGTGCTTTTTGCTGCACTTCAAATAAGCTCGGGACGCACACTCTGTACTTGTATGTCCTACGCGTAAGCAGTTTAGACAGAGCTTCAGTTGTTTGACCCTTTTTATGCGATCGAATATTCTAAGGGTTTTAAAATTCTCACATGTGAAAATTTTATGTGGGCCTCCACAATTTTTGCATGGCTCTAGCCCTGGATGATTGGTTGATACCAGTGCGGAGATTTTCTTTTGTTGTACCTTGTTGTTGCTTCGCCTTTTACCACCCAAAGCTTCTAAGGCTTGGAATTCGCATTCTAAAAACGTTAAGAAGGATTCGAGTGATTGTAACTCCCGTGGTGATTTTATTGATTGCTCGTACAAGTTATGAGATGTCTTGTCGAGTTTCTTCATGAGAAAATGCAGCAAAATTGGGTCCCAGCTGGCTGTCTTAATCTTCAGCCCCAACATACATTCTTTCATAGTATCATGGCATAACTTTATCGATCTTGCTGACTCAGCGACAATTGCTGGTTGTGAAATGATTTTGTCGAGAAGGGTGGACACCATGAGCCTTTGATTGTCATATCGCTTTCGAAGGATGTCCCAAGCGCCCGTATAATTGCCATCAGAGATCGGCATATGTTTTATAAGTCGTTCTGCCTCCCCCACTAAGTTAGTTTTGAGATAACACATCTTTTGGGCATTTCCGAGTGGCTGTGAATCAATCATCTGCTGGAATAGATCATGGAAAGATGTCCATTGCGCGTAGTCTCCATCGAATTTTGGTATCGATACCTCCGGGAGCTTAACACGAGACTGAGTGTGAGCAACTGCATGTGGCAATGGCTCTGCCTTTTCCTTGCCTGTCGCTAGAAATATGAGGGCATCTTGTATGCGCTCTTCTATTTTATTGAGGTCAGCTTGGTTATATATAGCACTTCCGCCTGGAGATCTGCACATGGCTCGACGTGCTTTGCACAGTTCCTCCCAGTATCTTGTCAGTGTACCGGATTTAACTTCATAGTATAATCTGGTCTGGTCTTGTGGCGCCCGGTAGATTCCATCCATAGTATACTCAACGGAACCATACATTTCCTCTAGTTGGTTTCGTAGCCCTTCCAAATTTTCTTCGACCTTTTTGACTGTTGATAAAGTTGGCTGCTCAGCCGGTTCTTCTCTATCGTTTTCATTCAAGAGACCAGTTATCGCATCTCTTCCGGTCACGTATTCACGCCGAATGACCGAAAAGTAATTTCGAGAGAAATAAGGATGATCGGGGAACGTGGCAGCGTGTGCTTGAAGTCGCTGATGTCTCGAATAAAACGTTTCCCAAAGTTCATTCAACTCGGAGAGTCTTCTATTCAAGTAGACTGCTGTTCGTCTAGTAGGCCCATCTTTACGGTGATTTGTGATAAGCCGCTCAATTTCAAAGCCAGTTTGATCTTGTTCTCTAGCCAAATCTTCCGTTTTTGTTAGCGCTCAATTGACCCAAAGGAAAGATGTTCAGCACAAAGCTGCGAAAATAATCGATAAGGGAAATTGAAAATAACCGAACGAATTCTCTTAAAGAAGAACCTTAGTCTTCAAAGTGGTCACGTGGATCACGTCGGGGTCACCAAAAATTATTATACCGCGACCAAAGGCTTTTCTTTGGCTGCTTGTATCCAAAAAAAAGTTAAAGGATTTGTAATATTCACCGCAGGCCAGATACAAAATTTGTCCCTTGAATTCCAAAGTTTTTAATTAAGGCCAGATACAAAATCTGTTCTTTACTTATTGGTGAATTCCGGTTCAATACCGGTATTCTCTTGATGAAGGGTGTAATGGCCAAGCTCTCAATAACGAAACTAATCTGTTCAATTATATCCTGCAACTGGCAACTTTATTATAAAATTTCTAACTTAAATATACTTATTCTTACTATGTCAGCGATATTGTCCGCTCCCACGCTCCAACATTCTTCATGGACGAGCATATCGCTGACTTTACACAAGTGCATGTCTATGTCCAGCCAGCGACATGATCATGCTTCCACGAGTCAACACATAGATATAGAGAGTACTGGATCCGCAACCGGTCGTGAGAGCCGAAGCAATTGGCAACCTTCGCTAAAGTTGTGTGAAGTTGAGGTTTGAAGTGGTATGCTTTTGTTTTAGCACTCTATTCACGGCGAAACACGTTCACATTTAAAAAGTTTTGAATTTCAAAGATCGCGCGTACGTAATCGAAACTTTAATTCACTGTTTTAATTAAAAATTCCATCCGCTTTGACACATGAGTTTTCCCGCGTGTTTCGCGCTCTTTTCGATTTTCTTTTGCTTTGACGTTCGAATTTTCCGTGAGAGTCGTTTGTTGTTTGTACTCAAACTGTTTTCCGAATGATAACGAAGGCGCGATCGTGTGCACGAGAAATGAAATTTCGTTGGTGTGCGCGGGTGTCAGTGGGGGAAGCGATTCTTCTGAAGAGAGAAAAGAAAAACCTGTCTGGAAAAAAAGGAGAAGGAGAAGCAGAGGGAATCATATAGTTTCGAGAACGTAAGTTATTTATAACTTATTTATGTGGCAAATTTGCTTCTCACATGGACGAGTACATAGATTCTCGTTGCTCGTCCATTTGTTTCTATGTCTTTGAGTCAACATCATTCGTGGGAACGTGCTATCATATCGCTGTCTGTGCACAATCGTATGTAGGCATGTCGCGAATTCCTCAGCTTTTAGAAGTGCAAAGTGATATTTGTTTTGACTGAAGAATTCACGACGTGCATCTGAAGATGATCATGTTTAATTTTATAATTTCATACAATTTAGCTTTTAGATTGTTTGGTTTGTATTTCAATTTAATGTGATATTCAACAAAGATAATTTTAGATATTTTAGATTTAGACTAGGAAATTTATAATTTTGTTTGGGTTTCAAACAACCTTTTCAAGATATCTAGTTCATTGATATCAAAAATAGTACCCGAAGTCTGTGCAGCATTGAACGAGTTGTTGAAAAATAAAATTGAGGTTAGTAAATAATACATTTCTTAATATATTGTGTTTATTAAATCGTTGATTGATAAACTGAAACTTTTTTCATATAAAATTAAAGTGCCAAGTTGTAATGAAAATCATACAAAGTTTTATAGAAACAATATCAAAAACATGAAAAAATGAGTGCAGTCAATGCATAGCATCATGAAAAGCTTTGCTGACAATATTAGAATTTTCAGAATATGTAACAGGTTGAGCAGGAGCAATTACTTCATCAGATAAGATAGTTATTACTTTTGAGGGCATTTGTTGAGATTTTTTCGGTATTTGAATGCCCGGAATGTCGTCTATATTATTGCAGATAGGCGAAGGTGATGAACAAGCTGAAAAATCATGGGATGGAATGAGTTATTGGTATATGTTCCTGTCTGAATATGCCGAATACGATGAATGTGATGTGGGCAAAGGGCTGGAAGATGGAACGAATAGTCGACTTCGTGATTGAAGTGTTTTCTTTTGAATTGCTCTGATGTATAAGCCATCAATCTCCCACATTGATTGCATTCTTTCTAACTCAGATAGTTTTCTTAACTTATTGGCTAAGATTTTCCCATATCGCTCACAGTCATCTTCTGGTATTTCTTGTTTTTTGAAACTTTATTTAAAGTGCTCATCGCATCTTTCATTTGTTGTCCGGCTTCTTACAACTCAATGGGGTTTCCCCGATGCCTTTGTACCACAGGACTTAAAAATGATGGCGATGCGTCACTCCTCAAAGAATCTTGTGAAACAATGGCTGCAGCTGATATCTGCACATTTTCTGCTGCAGCCGAGAGCTGTACTTTTTTTGCATCGTTTGCATATGCATTTGCTTCACTGTCACATTCTTCTTGACGTGTAGAAAGCTGATTATTCTGTAAAAATAAAACGAAGTCATTAATTTACATTTTTATCTTTTCAGATTCCAGATAATGCAGCATCATGGTGGCAAATAGAAGCGGGTTTTAGAAAAAGTACGTCGGTGCTATCGATGGAAAGCACATCGTTATACAAAGCCCAGCGTACAGTACTACAACTGAAAGAAAAGTTTCAACATCTTGCTGTTGGCTTTAGTAAATTAAAGCTGCAAGTTCATATTCACTGATAATGGATGTCAAGGACGATTAAGTGATGGTGGCGCATTTCGAAATAGCGTACAGTGGCACAAAATTTGCTCTGATGATCTTAATTTACCATCACCGACACCACTGCCAGGCTCAACGAATGCCGTTCCCTATATTTTCTTAGGAGATGGGGCTTTTGCTCTTAGTACGCACGTTGTCAAACCATACCCTGGTGCCCACAATACAGGCACACGCATTTTTAATAACAGGCTGGCTTTTTTTCGTGTAGTTGTGAAGAACACTTTTGGTATATTGGATTCAAAATTTAGAATTTTTCGGAAGCCAATATTGCTTAATCCAGAAAAGACAGCAGTCCTATCAATGAAATGTATTTGATTGCATAGTTTCCTCCACAAAAGTGCTACATCAAAAAGAATTTAGACGCCACCAGTAACTGTGGATATTTATGACTAAAATGGTGTATTGGTTCAGCTAGGCTCCTGCAGGAATGAAGTTAAAGAGTTTGAAGGAAGCTTTGTCATAAGATCTTTGCCAAATATTTCCAGAAGATCTACACTTAATGCAAAAGAAATACGAGAAGAATGCACAACATATGATATTTCTGTACACATTGATGTATAAAACTTTACGCAATTCTAAATAAAAACGTTGTTTTTTCAAACAAATAATACTTACTTCATTTGCAGTGTTTAGTGTTTGTTTGCATTTGTACAAATGCCCCAAAAACGAGTGCATCAACTTAAATGCAAACCAAATCGGTTTATACACTTCTTCACTTCCAGCTCCAGATTTTGATGTACAATTTAGGCTTCTTGCATGTCCTCTATATTTCACCATCAGTGATGTCTCCTTTTTTTAACTCTTTAACTGGAAAATTCATATGCTCCGAGATTTGAGTCCACGCATCTTTTTTTTGTCTTTGTGAAATGGATGCATTAGATCCCATAATAAAGGCTCCGTTTAGTAGACTTCTAAAAAGTTAAGTTCAATGTCGTTACTCCACATTTTCAAAATACATTTTCATGATTCGACAGCTTGAACGAAACTGAACCACGTGAGAGTGTGAAGGATGGCTAAGCGAGCCCCTTTGACTAGCGCACAAAATACCGACACGGAATGGAGAGCTGATGAGGCGAGGTGAGACAAAGCAAGACAACACGAGAGTAGCATGCTCACTCTTGCACTTGTCGTGCTTCGCTGGGTCTCGACGAGACTGTACAGGCGCCCTTATATGTTCGTCAGATGCTACCACAATGTAAACACTCGCTGCGGCAAAGGTGGAATTGGAACGTGCAATACATATTGCACGTTCCGCTTGGTCCACCCTTGCCGCAGCGAATGTTCGCTTTGCTTTAACTCTTCAGTAGTAGTTGCTGTAGTTTTCATTAAAAAATATTCATTTCGTCAATTATCTTCTGGATTAAAAATATCGAGTAAAAGTACCAAATAAGAAATTAGTTGCAACTTGGAAAAAAGTGATTTTGCCGCTTAAAGTAAAAATAGAAATGCTTGACCGTTTACGCCTTGGTGAGTGGTTTGCATCCAGAGCATGCTCTTTCAATATTATTGAATCAACTATGTGATTCATCCAAAAATTGGAAGGCAAAATAAGGATTTCTGTAGCTTGAACGTCACTATCAGCAATAATTGTTCGTAATCCAGCTATTGAAAAAATGGAAGCTGCATTATCACTCTGGATTGAAGATCGCAACCAAAAAACAGTCCACCTAAATGGTCATATGATCTGCGAAAAGGCAAAGCGTCTTTATGCACATTTTAAGGAACCTGGTAATGAACGTACAGATCGAGGATTTCAAGCATCCGAAGAATGGTTCAACAAATTCAAGGAACGACAATCATTGCATTGCCTCAAAACTGTTGGAGAAGCTGCATCTACAGACACCGCAGCAGCAAAAAAATATCCAGAAGAATTTTCAAACTTAATTGCTGATTTTCTACAAACCTAAATAAATGTTTAATGCAGGTGAAACTGCTCTATTTTGGAGAAGAATGCCAAACAAAACATTTTCAAAAGCGAGAAGTCCGCCCCTAGTTTCAAGGCAGCAAAAGACAGAAAAGATTGTGCTATAAAGCCACTAATGTTTTACCGTTCATTAAATACTTGTGCTTTAAAAAATCAGAACCAGAATCACTTGCCAGTATTTTGGTGTACAAATAAGAAAGCGTGGGATACAAGTGCTATCTTTTGTGACTGGTTCTGGAATTGTTTTGTTCTAGAAGTTGAAACTTATTTCAAAATAAGCAATTTAGATTTTAAAGCCGTTCTCGTTCTGCCGGTCACCCTCGTGAGCTCAAAACAATGCATCCAAGAATAAGGGTTGTACATATTTATGCCTCCTAATACGACGGCTTTACTCCAACCTATGGACCAAGGAATAATTCAGGCCTTGGCTTTGCTTTATGACTTTAGGTGGAAATCATACAAGATGCAATGCTGGAAAAATTTTGACAAATCGGAGTGCATTCTTAACATAAAAGAATCGTTGGAAGAACTGAAGCCATATACATTGAAATCATGCTGGAAAAAATGTTAGCCTATTTTGACTGTCAGATATGATGAAGAAGCCACAGAAATTCTTAGCTGCAAACATAGCACAAGTCGTAAATGGTATAGTACGAGATGGCTTTGAACAGTTAGATTCAAACGACATTCACGAATTGTTTACTTCAAGAGATGAAGATTTGACCGAAGCCGATTTGGAGGAAATGCTAACTGCACATTCCATTGAAGAAGTGTCTGCAACGTGCACTGAAATGGTGACCTTTCACTTAAAACCCTAGGTGAAGGTTTACAGATGGCAAATGAGTTTTGTGATTTCTTCGTGAAAATTGATCCATCTATGGAAAGAATTCTTATTTTGAAAAGGTGAATTATTAGCGCCAGAGCTGATTATTGATCTAAATTGAAAGACCTTTCAAAAGCAGCAAAGCAAGAAAAAATCAGTTAGTTTTTTAAACCCATTCCTAAGCCTGACAATAATAGTTAATTGATATTGTTAAAAATGTTTCATTTATTTGATTTTTATGTGTGTATTAATCGATTTTTTTAACCTTGGAACGTATTCCACATAATCCCATACAAATTACCATTCCATATTCACGGTTTCTGCATTCGTGGAACATATTCCCCGCGAATAAGGAGCTTTTACTGTATTGTAGTCTAGTTTTGAAATCAAAATTTGTTTTTTTTTAATTATCTGCTAAACTTTTTACTCGTTATTTTATCCCGCTTACTCTTTTTCGAATGATACCAGCCTGAACTCTGTTAAAAGTGGCTTCAACGTGCATAGCTTCCTTAGCAATCTCTTTGATAAGTGCTTACACACCACGGTTTTCATCCAATTATTACCTTGAAGTGATGATGTTCGGCTTCAATTCTGTTGTTTATTCTCGGGAAATTATTTTTTATTTGTATAAGGCCGACCTCTGCTAATTGCTGGTGTACAATCATAGAAAATCAGCATCGTTAGAGCTGCTAGCCAACTTGCTAAACTTTTCTCAAATTTTATCTAGAAATAGTGAAATAACATTCTGTGGTGACATTCGTGCAATAATTGTTTGTAGATTTGAAAAGTTGCATCCAATTCAGCCGCCAAATAATGAGCCTCTTTGAAAATGCCCGCATATGCATCCTTACTTTTATCGCTCAGTAAGCGAGAAAGAAGCAATAGCACCTCACCATTCACTAAAACATGGATGATGAATAGCTAATGCATTATGGCAGACACCACATAAAAGGTACCATCTTTTAACCAGCACTTAGTACTACCAAGTTTTGCTATGGATGTCTTACTGCCCAGAACCATATGACATCCCGTAGCATACCGGGTCTCTCTTAACACCAATAGTTCACCATCCAAGCGCCTTAGTTCCACAGGAATTGATATTTCTTCTAAGGTTTTTGGCTCTTGCCAAGGATTGGCTTTGCATCGTGATCCTTTAGCTGATTCTTTATTTCATTACTAGCTTTTAATACGCAACACTATCGTGATCATGTTCTTCAGGCAGAACTTTTATAGCGTGTTTCCTATCAACTTTTACACATTACCAACTTGCTTTGGCTACACATTAAACGTACTCCTAATTTTATTTTTGCAAATGAAATGATAGGGTAAGTCCGGGATAGATGGACCACCGGTAAAGATGGACCATTCGAATATTTCACTCGTCTGTCACAGCAGCGCCGCATTTGTTGGCTAGTATTTTTCTACTCGTCCAGACGTTAAAACGTTTAGATTTGCTCGTGAGTGTCACATGTTTTTTAGAAAAAAAACTTTGTTTATTTCTTTTGGTGAGTTGAAAAATATTTTTCACTGGATTTTATTGTTATGTGGTTAAGTTAGTTTAATTGATTTTGACGTAAGATCAATGCTATAGTTCGATTGTATAGTTGAGTAAGGTCTTAACCTAAAATGGTGCTCCAGTAGCGTTGTTTGTCTGAATGAGTAGCTGGTCCATCTATCCCTGACAATTGGGATAGTTGGATCAGTGACATTTGGGATAGTTCGCCCACTTGAAAATAACCTGGAATAGTAGGACCATATTTCCTATTAGGACTTTACTTCTAATATAAATTAAATGATACTTATCAAAATTATTTTAAGCACAAAGGTGTGTCCTGATACGTTGGTTATTTTTATGTTATAGGAAAATGCCTCCGTTCTATACCCAGTGGCGGATACAAGGGGGGGGGGGCCATGGCCCCCCCCCCAGATGGGCCTATATAGAGAGCAAAAAGGTTGAAGTTACCAGCAAAATGTTTTTAAACAAAACTCATGTGAAGAAGAGCCATTCTAGAAATTAAAAAGCATAAAAAGAAAGGTCTATAATGCAGTATGTTGAGGTGCACACGTGTAGGGGCCTACCATATATAGTACTCTGAGGGCAACATTATGAAGGCGTAATAAATATTCGAAATTTTAAGAAGAGCTTATGACTCTTGAACACTGGCGATGAGAGCTTGCTGCCTATGCCAATTCAAATTATTTTCCCCTTGGAAAATGTTATTTTTAGCGAAATAATATTCTCCTTCATATTTAATAGAAATGTTTGTGACATGTAGACGTACAATGCTGTGTGCACTAGTCAAAAACCATAAGTTGTACGTTTTATGTTTGTGAATTATCGTTTAAACAATTTTTTCTATTTATGATATGCAAGACTAGAAATGCTGCGTACTCGCTTCAGGCAGCGGTACCGGAAGCGGGGGGGGGGCGAAAGGTGGCAATCGCACCCCCTCAATCCCGCCTGGGCACTTTTTGGAAGTATTAGGGGGGCCTTTTTGAGAAGCATAGCGCTGATGAAAATCATTCCCCGAGCAAAAAAAATAACTTCTTCAGGAGGCAAAATATTATTAGAGCTATATATTCCTCACCTAAGGGGTACGAAAAATTCAGTGGCACGGGCTATTAGTAGGATTTTTGGATAACTAGTCAATGTATAGACACAATACACAGTGAAATTGGCCTTGATAAGTCCCCAAAATGGCCGAAACTTGGCCTAATTTGCAATAAATCAGGCCAAAACTTAGCCTAAAAGAAGCCCAAACTTGGCTTTAAAGCAGACGAAATAAGGCCTCAACAGGGAGCAATAGTTTCCCAAACTTGGTCTTAGCCAGGCCCAATCTTGACTAAAATAATATTTGATTGATACAAAAATACCTTATTTTATGCTAATGCGCAAAATAAGCGATATTTTAAATATTAAACGTACGCTCTTTAAAGTTGATCGAGAATCAATTATTTTGTTCAGCAATGGTTGAAAAGAAAAAATCGACATTATTCTTTTACCAAACAACACCAAATAACCTCACCAAAAAACTTTAGTAAGACTTATACACTAAGTCACAAATGTTTTGAATATATCAAACTTTATAACATACCAGTTTCTGTGTTTTTTAATGAAATTTCCGGCCATGAATGGCAAAAAAATGGGAATCAAGCTTTGTTTGGTCCCTAAATATTTATACTTCGTTAGTGGCTAATCAGGAATGGCCCGTTTCTCTTGAATCATCTAAAATATTTTCCATTTTTTTCCATTCTCTTTCGATTCACAAAACCCAACTTCAGCACATCTATGCCATGATACAAACCTACTGATTTCGTTGAAGAAAGTACGGTATGCAACGAAGGAGGCTTTCATATTGAAAAGCTTAATAGATATACTAGAAAAAAACTCTGCCACACCTACGGGCTAGCAGTGATATACGCGCCATCTATCCTTAAAGTCTTGATTCGTAAGCACTATTATGCTACGCCCTATAACTTTTCATTCAGTGAAATACAGGTTGGTTTCTTATTTACCACCCATTACCCTATAACGCCAACCAGTAGTCTTATGTGTTACTACGGTTTGCGAATGACCTAGATGGAAGGTGACGTAGAGAGAAGGCGAAATGGAATAAAGAGTCTTATACATGTCAACACGACCTAGCAGCACGATCTACAGCAAATGCATGCCCTCCAGCTTTTAGAATTCTCAAGGCAATCATTCGTCCATCGATAGTTCAATGGGAAATATTATGAGCCGTGTAGACCTGGGACAGTGTCCAGCTAACCGTTTAGTTGAATGTGGTCGCAAACTTGTTTGCGGCCTCGTGTGAACTCGCCCAGAACTTTCGAGCATGCATATTGACGAACAACGGCCGTGTTCAGATGAGGAGTGAGAAGTAGAAGTGTTAAACAAGTTTACGCCAACGCTTTTACTTGTACACGTCGTCATAGTCACGCTGGCTACTTTTGTGTACGATACACATGTTATGATTGTATGTGTCAAAAGGCTCATTCAATCGTTCAATTTCCCTACCAGAAGATACGCAACATACGCATGTGTATGTGCATAACGCTGCTTCACGCAAAAACATTTTGGAGTGTTTTCAACTCCGAGTCATTTCAAAACCTCCTTCTTCTTCTTCTTTTCTACATAACCTGTTTGTCGCTGGTATTTCACTCCACGTCTGAACACGGCTCATCCTTTGCCTCGTGCCAAAAAAACCGCCACCGAATGGAGAATGGAAGAAAATTTGCGGCCAATACCGAATACCGAGAAAGTCTTTTACATATTCGTATTGGTGCCTATTCATCTGTTCCCGGCCAGCATCTAAACGGGCATTAGATTTTAAAGTGAATAAATCTAAGAAACACCTGATCATTTCATATCATATATTCTGCATGTTTTACGTGTTTAAATGATATTGGTGATCTATATATTTTTTTTGCCAAAGAAGAGGTAAAGTTTTAACAACATGGTAAGTATGAACGGCTTTTAATATTTCATAAATGAAGTACGCATAACTAACAGAATATATTTATGATGTTATGCGATTGTGCAGTTTTCGTTTTGTTTTACAATGAATGATATAATATTGACGAAATGAAGTTTTAGCACACAATACTATATCATGCTAAACTTATTAGAAATTTCGTGTATTCATTACTAGTTGGACTTAAAATCATTTGTAACGCTTTATATCATTTAATTTCTCAGTGCATTACACATCGGGCATCTGAGGTGTAGCCCAGAGCATATGTACTACTGGTAGCAGCTATAGTCCGAACAAATTTTAATTCTAGCGGTACTTATGGAGTAGGGAAAAATGGATTAAAATTGTATACATATGTATGTATTATATACATACATACTGCAACAATAAGTTGAACTTGCAAAGCAATCGAACTAACATATCGTAAAATTTAATCCATTTCTTCTCTCTCTCTCTTTTCATTCGAATAGCTGATCGATTGCAATTTAGTGTACATATATGGCCTGATATAGCCCATGTTACCTTACGTGCTAATTTTCGCATGGTGTGATGTCACAGCATAAATTTTTTTCGCACTGCCTGACTTGCTCTTATTTGAGGTTTGGTCAGGGCATATCTACTAAGTACCAGCTGCAGGTCGAACAAATTTTATTTCTAACGGTATTTATAGAGTAGAGAGAAATTGATTTAAATTATATATTTGCAAGCCGTTGCACTAACACATGGTTTTACACACTTACTTGCGTCTTATTTGCCTCTTTTGATTTTGAAAATTTCTCGATTACAAGAACAAGTGATATTTAGTCTATATACTCTGATTTCGCTTGAGAAGTGAAATGTATAAATTCTCTATGCTTTACTACAATATCAATTTTCTCTGGAGGTAGATACCAGAATCATTCCTTTCCCACAATATTTAAATAAATTTATAAATTATGTTAAAACAACTTATCTATTAATAGTGTAGTATACTAAACTTTACAAAATTTAGAAACTCATTAGCAATCTTTTACATTTTTCAATGATAGGCTATGAATCAATATTTTGAAAAATATAATTAGTTTTTACGAGACAAAAATTGTCAATTTGCTTAATGGAACAGATATTTGAATTCACAAATTCATTTGCAGAATCATTAATTGATGAAACCTTATTAAATCTACCTGTTAAAGGTTCTAGTGAAGAAAGCAACTATTATCTCACTATTTTATAAATAATTCTAATCTAATTCATAGCTAGATGGGCACTCTCTTACGTTCGGAACTAAATCCCTTATTTCTAAGATTTTCAAAATAATAAAAATAATCAAAACCTAAGAATGTTATGATTTTCAAAACTACAAAATGGTCATTTTCTTCATTTTCAAATCAATAAAAATGCCGGTTTTTATAGTAAACTGCTCAAACTTTTATCAATTAAAGTTTAGAGTGCATTTAGATTTCTTGAATATGAATATTATTTTACTTTCAGGATGGTAAATCAAACAAAACTTTCAAGAGGAAAGGGGAAACTAAAATCAGCTCATATTTTAAAGCTATGGCACCAAAAAATATATGCTTCACAGCAACAGACTCACGACCTTCTGAGGGCACTACCTCTCAATTGAATGATGCTGTTAACAATGATGTTTCCCATCGCAATTTCGAAACAGATTTTGAAAATTTGATAGAAAAACCACATTTTAATTTACAACAAAATGAAAGTTCTTCCACTCTGTCGGCTGTTGCTTATGATATTGGCAACTATATCGGTAAAAAAATTGACAATGCTACAAAAAAAATTTAATTTTAAACCCATGGATTCCTCCAGTAAACTATGTTTTTCCATATTCTCTTCATGTGAAAGATGGAGTAGAGAGGAAACGTTTCGCAAGCCATAAACATCTACAATCATTTGAATGGCTTGTATATTCCGACAAAGAAAAGGGTTATTTTTGTAAATATTGCCCTTTTTTCGTGAACTGCGGACTTGGAGGAAATCAAAAAAATGTTCCTTTAAAATCATTGGTAACGCAGCCATTAAAAAAATTTGCAAAACTTTTTGGTACTAAGGATGGAGCTTTGACAGTGCATAGTAGTAATAGGTATCACTTGGAGGCTTTTGAAGCTTGGAAGGATTTCTTAGAAAGATATGAAAGGCCTGAACTTAATATTGAAAATCAAATGGTTAATGCGCGAGTAGAAAAAATAAAAGAAAATAGGGAACGACTCAAACCCATTGTAGAAACGATAGTACTTCTCGGTCGATTGAACATTCCATTGAGAGGACATCGTGACGATGGAAGCATTACTGACGATTATAGCGTATTAAAAGAAGGGAACTTCAGGGCTATTTTAAATTATCGTGCAAAAAATGATGCAGTTTTAAGCGATCAACTAGCATCTTTGTCAAGTCGAGCAACATATATAAGCAAAACAACACAAAATGAACTGATAGAGTGCTGTAAAGCTGTTATATTGAATAAAATAATTTCAAGAATACAGGCTTCATGTTTCTACAGTGCCATGTTCGACGAGACTACTGATTTGGCAAACAAAGCTCAATTAACTTTAGTTTTAAGATATGTGTTCGATAGCAATGTCTATGAAGGTTTTATTGAGTTTATTGATGAGAGAAAGGAAATGAATTCTGAAGGAAATGAAATAGAAGATGACCCAGAGAAATTAATTGATAATGAGAATGATATAATAATAGACGAAGAAAAAGTAAAACTTACAGGGGAAAAAATTGGAAATGTTATTATACAAAAAATTCAGAATTTAAATTTAGACATGAAGAACTGCGTTGGAATTTCGACTGATGGATGTTCCACAATGGTGTCAGAAGCATGTGGGGCAGTAAAAACTTTGAAAACAATTGCCGTAAATGCGGTACACTGTCCTTACCAAAATCATCCTTTGAATTTGTCAATTTCACATTCTTCAAAGGTTCTAATGATTAGAAATACAGTTGATACATTGACAGAGACTACATTTTTCTTAACAGCTTCTTCCAAAAGGTCCGAAATACTAAGGATGAAAACGGATAAGAAACTTATTAAATTATATGAAACTAGGTGGGTGGAAAGGCATGACGCCGTTTTGCAATTTCGATATTTATTTCCCAAAATAATAGCGGCTCTTGATTCTATTTCGAAATGGAAAGATAGAGATGCAGCAACGAAAGCTGATGGATTATGTAAAAAATTGAGGAATCCTGGAACAATAGTCGCTATTGTATGTTTGTCAGATTTATTGACTTGTACTCATAGATTAAGTACATTTCTTCAACAAAAAAATGTGGATCTCAAATCAGCAAGAAATGAGCTAAATTTATGTTTGAAACTGCTTCACCGAAGAAGAGATGAAAGTGACCAGTATTTCAAAAATATATTTAATGAAATAAGTGGGATTGCTGAAGAAATAGGTTTAACGGAAATAACAATTCCTCGCATTACGAGTAGACAGGTTCATCGAGAAAACTATTCCACGACGGATCCAGAAACGTATTTTCGCCAATCTATCTACGTTCCGGCGTTGGATAATCTGATAAATGATCTTGAATATAGATTTTCAAAGGATAATTCAGAAATATATAATTTTTCTGTATTATTTCCCGAAAACAATCGATCTAATGATATCGAAGGTGTACAGAAGTTGGTTGGTAAATATTCGTACTTTCTAAGCAGTCCAAATGAACTTGTAGTAAAAGAGTTACAAACAGAACTTGAACGTTGGTGTTTAAAGTGGCAAGAAGAAATGAACTCTTCGTTATTATCATCCATTAGTGCTCATGAATTGTTAAACAGGTGCGAATCTATAATTTACCCACGTATTCATTTCTTTCTTCTTATCTTGGTTACATTGCCTGTTAGTAATGCCTCTCCTGAAAGAACCTTTTCATCATTGAAAAGGCTTGAAACGTGGTTACGGACAACGATGACCCAAGAAAGGCTTACTGGATTAGCGTTACTTCATATTAATAAAGATATAGAAATCGATGTTAATGAATTAATCGATCGATATGCTAAGCAAAAAAACCGGCGTTTGGATTTTTTAATTTAAATTTTTTACATGTTATAATTAAAATAAGCATTCCTTCATTTTATCGACTAATATATAAGTAAAATGTAAATAAAATTGATTACAAATTCATGCGTTTTTTGTTTCAGTTTTTTATTCAATAAGTTCATCTTGAATTAGCTCGTATCCAGTTTAAAAATATAAGTTTTAGAAAATTAAGTGGCGTTCCTCTAATAAGTATTCTTTTAGGTGCCTATTACTCTAGGCTGAAAATTAATATCCCAAAATTTCAATGAAGTTGTCACCCAAGAAAACTCTGAAACTGGTCGTGGCCCCCCCTAGAACTATTCCCTGGATCCGCCCTTGATACCAGAACACGCATGTCTGGGAGGGAAGAATGGTCTGAACGTAACTTGGAAAATGCAGCCAGAGCTGTTCAAAGTAAGGAAATGGAAGTTAATGCTACAGTGAAGGTGTTTGGAATACCGAAAACAACTTTGAAAAGACGCATCAAGCTACAAAGTTTTAGTAAAGGTTCCATGGGAAAAAACTCATTGCTAGGAGTTGAAAATGAAAAAAAAAAATTGTAGTATACATAAAAAAATTACAATCGAGGGGGTTTACTCCAACCAGAGACTCAGTACGTTCTATGGCTTACTTTTTAGCTGAAAACCTGCAATTGAAGCATAGTTTCAATCATGAAACAAAGCAAGCAGGCTACGACTGGCTTTCTTCTTTTCTTGTTCACAATCCTGAACTGTCCATTCGGTAATCTGAAGGTGTGTCTATTGTGAGAGCAAAAAGTCCAAATAAAATAGATGTCAAAGCGTATTTTGATCTCTTAAAGAATGTTTTGGAAGAAAATGGTCTTATAGATAAACATGGCAACATTTTCAACATAGACGAAACAGGTTTACAGCTAAATAACAAACCAGGGAAGGTAGTTGCTTTGAAAGGTTCCAAGAATGTAACTTCTGTTACTTCAGGAGAAAAGGGTGAAACCATATCAGTATTGGCAAGTGTGAATGGAGAGGGAACATTCTTACCACCTTTTTGCATAATGAAAGGAACGAACCTAAAGCAGGAGTTTTGTGACGGTTTACCACCTAGCGCTGAAGTAAAAATGTCACCAAAGTCTGGCTATGTAAATAGCAATTTGTTTTTTGATTGGCTGAAAAACCATTTCACTCCAAGAAAACCAGCAGGAAAGGTGATTCTTCTTTTAGATGGACATACATCATACACTAGCTGCTTGAAATGCTAGAGCTCGCAGAAAATAATCAAATAATTTTGATGAGGATTCCTCCCCACACCAGTCATTGGCTTCGACCGTCAAACCACGCTTTCTTCAAGTCTTTAAAAATGAACTATTATTCTGCTTGCTCAAAGTACGTGACCAATAACCCTTCAACGAGGAGAACTCGATTGCAGTTTGGTGCGCTTCTTAGCATAGCTTCGAGTAAGTCGGCAAACGCAGAAAATGGAATAAGTGGATTTAGAACGTGTGGAATCATTCCATTTGAACCTGATGCGATATCAGACTGCGCTTTTTTGTCAGAATCAACGGACTCCAGGCCCCCAGATACGTCTCTTGTTTTCGAAAACGTTATGACTGGTGTTGATATTGCTGGCTCCGGTAGTTCAAAAAATGATGCCACTGTTGCTGGTCCTAATAGCCCAAGTGATGATGTTGCTGTGGCAGGTTCTAATTCCTCAAGAAGCGGTTGTAGTGCTGGTACTTCAAGAAGCCTTGAAAATGTTCCTTTACCTGGACCTTCTGAAAAGCACCAGAATAAATCTGAAATTGTGACCCCTTCAAAGTTATTGGACAAACTACATCCAGTGCCTTGTATCAACAAAGTTCAGACTGTGAAAAGAAAAGTTCAGACTATATCAACAGTGTTAAGCTCTCCAGAAAACATAACTGCTCTGAAAAAGAAAAAAAAATGAGAAAGAGTTAAAAATTAAAACAAAAGAAGAAAAGAAGAAAGACAGGGAGGGAAAAAAAGAAAGACCGAGAGGAAAAGAAAAGAGGAAAGGAGAAAAAGAAGCTAAAGGAAAGAAATGAGAACAATATGCGAACAACGATCAATAAAAGTAAGAGACCGCGAAGAAAAAAAGAACTAACGTCATCCTCAGATTCCGTAGATATTGATATCGACACAATTTGCAACGACAATCTTTATGAAAGTGACTGGGATGAAAATTTCTGGGTATGGTGTAAAGAGAACTACAATGAAACAAAACGAGATGAAGATTGGATTAAGTGTGTGTCATGCTCCCGCTGGACACATGAAGGCTGTACAAGATTCGAGGATAAATGCGATTACTGCGGAAAGCAAGATCCTCCAAATAATATGACTGCTGAATGATTAAAATTTCTAGAAACTGAGTTATACTAGCTCTATTTTTTAATTATTCTGATTGTCAAATCTATTAATCATATCAAATAGTTTATAACTCTATACCCTAACTTTATAGCTTGGAATAAATAGTCTTTATACCTTTGATAACATGTATCTTATCCTGATTCAGTCACGTAAAATAGAGGTCCATCAATCCCTATTAGGTGGTCCATCTAACCCGAGTATGCTTGGGATAGACGGACTATCAAGCAAAACCAAAAAAACATCATAACTCCCGGTGTGATGAGCTTAACAACTGCAAACTTCCTTACAATTGTTTAAAGACATATATACTTATTAAAAAAATATAAAACTTATCCTAGACATTACAAAATTTCGGAAAAAATAGCTTCAGAAAAACATGGTCCAACTATCCCAGGCTTACCCTAATCGTATCTATCGGTAAATAGTTTTTATTCTGCGGGACTAACTATTGTGGTGGAATACAATGCTCATTCCTTTTTACTTTTTGGCTTGAATTTCGTTCTCCAGGGATCGCTGACTAAATAAATTGGGTTTAATACCCATTTTGCAAAGGATCACTGTAACCTCCAGATGAGAATCTGCTGATGATAAGCGGCCTGATTGAATATTATTGTATTTACCAATCATTTTATAAAGAAGCCGTGCATTGGCCATCGTGAGATCCAAATAATGATAAAAAAGTCGCATGGGTCATCTTTTGCTTCGCAAACGTATTTTTTATATCCTCATTAAACTGTCAACCACATTGAGTCGCTTTATGTTCACATTCCTTGAGTTCTGTTTGTCCCATCTTCGAACATCAGTTTAAGGGTTTCGCTCAGCAAAGGTGAAAGCCAGGTTGACAATTTTGTTGTATTTCCATGGGAAAGTTGTTACATCGATCCCGTTGGCGTCAGCTACGTATTTTTCTGAATAGCCTCTTTCTTTTTCATCATTGTCTTTTCTGATGACAACCTACAATCCGGTATTCTATTTCTTCTCATAGTACCAAGACTGAGAATGCCTTCTTTGCCTAGATATTCCATTAGACAAAGGGAAGTAAAATAGTTGTCGAAATAGAGTTTGAAGCTCTGGTGCCTTGCAATCATACGCGCTAACCTCATGACGACGTTAGATGAGGCGCCTAAATCTGGCTCTCCTTGTCAGACAACATTTACTTTGCCTGTTTCAATTTCTGTTTTATAGGCATAACCAGAAACGCCACTCAACACGCACACTTTATAGCCTCACTTGTGTGGTTTGCTAGGATTGTATCTCTTCCATATATTTTGTGACTAAGTAGAGCACATTTGCTCGTCCACACAAAGGTGCTCTTCCATTGGGACTTTACCATATGCCTGATTGAAGGAGTCCACCACTAGACGTATTTTGTGTATCCGATCATGATCTGGATTGTTCCTAGGAAGATCTTTGCTATTGTCGTTGAAATGTAAAGTTTTACGAATTTTTTCATATTTGTTCAACGGCATCGTTTCCTGTATTATAGGTATTCCAAGTGTATAACTCCAGTGGTTTGTAATACTAAGTAATTGGACGAGACATTAGATATGCCACTCCTATAAATTGCCTGACATCTTCCTCAGACATCCGCAAAGCGCTATTCGTATCTTTCTGCACTTGATAAAAGTTCGTCTCCTCAGAAATTTTTTTAATTAGTTGATGCGAAACTAGGTAGCAAAAAACTGTACAGGAGTATAGAGCTCAAGTAGGTCAGCACCTAGGGTCTTGTTTCCCCTAAACATAAGCTGCTCTGCACTCAACTCTAGACTCTTTCTCTTCTAGCGTAAATCCAGTTCAGCTGGGTACTCCCTAGTATGTTTCTTGGCCTGGAAAGCACTTTCATCTTTGTTTTCTACAGTTTGTATTATAGAATCCATATCAATACCTATACCTGGATCCTTATCTTCGAAGGCTTCATATTCACGAACGAAATTCGGGTCAACAAGTCTGTCGTCATCTAAATCGAAGCCATCTTCACTTTCTACATACTCATTTAGCGCTAAAATTATTTCCTCGTCAGTAAACGGCTGTTTAAGAAATATCCTGAAACGCAAAACAATAACAATCAGCATATTAGGTATCAAATAAAATGTTACACTTGTTACCTGATGTTGCCTACGGGCAAAAAACACTTTGTGCCAACAAAATCAAAATAAGATTTGAAAAGTGTTCAAAATTAACGTTGCATAATAAAGTTCAAATAATTTCCTCGCCAATTTATTAAGATTTATAACATTCACGAAACTAGCAACACAATGTTTTATTATTGTTACATGTACAAATAATTCTGCGAGCTACTGTCGCAATTGTTTTCACAACCATCATGATCAACAAACGAATGTACTCGAAAACCCGCCAAGCATGATCAACATCTGAAAGTGACGTCACTGCCCATTCATTAAGCTGCGCGAATATTCCAGGTAATTCGGCAATGTACGAGAAATGGATTGAATGACTAGAGACCCTATATAAAGGCGAGCTGAATGAATGGGGGGATTCATTACAACCGCAATAATAAAAACTACGATAGAGTGGAGCACGAGGTAAAGGCGATATTGATTGAGTGATTATGAAGTGATTTTAGTGGACAGTTGAATTAAAAATTTCTAGACCTAGTGAAAAGTAAAATTGGTAAAATTCTTAAATTAATGATTGTGCGTCTTTTAGTAAATAAACTTTTTTAGACTTAATTAAAATAGACATTGCGTTTTCACCTTCCCGGAACATTAAAATTATTGGCCGTGGACCATAACACGCGACAGTGGTGTCAAGAAGTGAGAAAGAAAACTTTGAAAGTGAAAACTTTCAAACATTGTGCACAACAGTGAAATTTAACGTGGACACTAGTGATAAAATAGCTGAAGCAAAAAAAAATGCCAGGAAACTCACAACTAAAAATGAATGAATTGACCCTATCGGAGCTTACAGAGAAGTTGGAAAAGCAAAATCTGGCTACACAAGGTACAAAGGCCATACTAATTGCACGGTTGCGTGACGCGATCTAATCGGAAAGCACGTGTTTGGATTCGGGTGAGCCCTCAGATGCGGAACAAGGCGCAGAAGCTGGTGAAGCAGAAACATCAAAACCAAAGGAACCAGAAAATGCGCTGATGCAAATGTTCATGCTGATGCAGCAAGAAGCGACAACAGTCATCCAATTTAACTGCGAAGCTCAATGAACAGTCGTCCAATTTAACTGCGAAGCTAAATGAACAATCAGCAAAGCTGGACCAACAAGCGATCGAAATCAAGGCGGATTTGCAATAAACAGTCAATCGAAATAAAAGCGGAGCTCGGAAGTCTGAAAAAATAAATTAAATGTGTCGAGGAAAAGGTTTACCAGGTCGAAGAGAGGATGAACCATGAGATGGAAAAAATGAAAAAAGAATTGGAAGCAGTGAATGCCGTAGTAACCACCTCACCGGTCCCGCTTACAACCGCAGCGCAAAGCTCATCCAGAAATGTGAAAGCACCAATATTCGACGGGCAAACGGTCTGGAGTATTTACAAACACCGTTTGAAGCCGACGGTAGAGCAAATCACTAGAATGAGCAGGAACGAGCAACTGCATTCATTTTTGCTCCAAGAGGCCCAGCTGCCGAGCTTTTGTAGACTATCCCCGCTGGGTTTCACTCAAACTTGGCTGCTGTAATGATTGCGCTTGACATGCGTTATGGAGACGATCATCTGAAGCAGATTTATCGGTCACAGCTACGGCATCAGAAGCAGAAGTCTGGCGAAACCTTACAGCAGCTAGCCCAAGACATTCAGCGACTGGCACTTTTGGCTGTCCCAGCGTACGACCCAGAACATCGAGATGACGCAGCAACAGAAGTATTCATCAGCGCATTGAAGGACCAGGAATTGCAACAAGCCGTGCGTTTAGCTCAAAAGGATGCATTTGCTTATAGTTTGAACTTTGAGGCAGCGAAAAATGTGAGCCGTACCACTGCCCGGGTTCGCGTGGTAGTGGCAGACGAGTGCAGGTGTGAGCGCGTCGTAATTGAACGAGAGCCGCAGGCAAATGGAGCACCTAGATGCTGGGATTGCGGAAAGAAGGGGCACCTGCAAAGAGACTGCAGGAAGGGAAGAAAACCGAGCTATTGTCCAGGGTGTGCAACTAGGAGAAGACCTAGACAGCGCCAGGAGCCCAGAATGGAAGCCCTTCAAGGCAAGGGGTCAGGAAACAAGTAAGGGCCAACTTCGTGGGGCAGAGGTTGGCTAGGAGGATCAACATTCCCAGCGCCACCATCACCGTGTCAAGACTGCATCGTGGAAAAGCAGACTTATGCCTTTCGGTTCAAGTTGACGGAGAACATTACACCATAACAATCGACACTGGTGCAACCCGATCGATTATCCGACCAGACCTAATGAGGCAACAACTACCTCATAAGGGCAGGATTTTCTCACTATGGTCAGCTACGGGAGAAACTGCACCTGTCCATGGAGAGGTCAACCTCCAGATACAGTTGGGAGACCTTGCGTTCTGACATAATTTTCTGGTCGCGAACATTATGGATGACTGCATTCTCGGAATGGATTTTATGCGACCACATGGAATCACGTTGGATTTGGGCAAACGGGTATTGAAATGGCAGAATGTCAAAGTATTGATGGAGGATCCCAGCGCCCAAGTTCCCAAGATGAATGTGACAGTATGTACCGGCACTGATGTACCGAATTCTTCTGAAAGCACTGTATGGGCCAAGCTTGATGGTGATTCTGGAGACCAGCGATCCTATCTGATAGAGCCAACGAAGATGTCCGCATTGCGCAGTTTGATTGCAGGACGAAGCTTCGTAAGATTTTTAAGGAACGGATACGTGCCGGTTAGAGTCCTTAACACCGCAGACTCAACCACGAGCATCAAAGCGGGAGAAGTCATCTGCAGCTGCCAGTGTGTTTCCACCATCACCTCCTTGGAAGCCACTCACTACAATCATTGAAAAAGGAGGCAAGACGGAAAAAACCCGGGAATTCACGTCTGCAATATTGAAGCAGGTCAAATTGCCAGTGCAGCTATTCAAGCGAGCCTCTGATCTGGACACCAAGTACAGTGACATCTTTTCAACAAGCCCGGATGACCAAGGCCGAACGATTATGGTAACTCACGTCATAGATACACAGGAAGCCAAGCCAATTCGACAAGCACTGAGACGTCTCCCTATAGCCAAACAAGGAAAAGTGAGCGCACTGATCTCAGACATGGAAAAACAAGGCGTTATCGAGCCTTCTGTTAGTCCATGGACCGCGCCAGTAGTTCTAGTAAAGAAAAAGGTTGGTTGCACTCGTTTTTGTGTCAACTATAGGCAGCTTAACGACGTCACTTAGAAAGATAGTTACCCGCTTCCGCGCATCGATGACTTCATGGACACTTTAGCCGACGCAAAATGGTTTTCTACACTCGATCTCAAGAGTGGCTACTGGTAGGTAGAAATCGACAAGAAGGACCGAGAGAAGACCGCATATTCAGTTGGGACCGGATTGTGGCGATTTGTCTGATGCCATTTGGACTTTGCAATGCTCCAGCCACTTTCAAACGCCTGATGGAAAACGTGTTACGTGGCCTAACCTGGAAAACCTGCTTGGTGTACCTAGATAACATCATTGTTATCGGGAGAACGTTCGAAGGGAATGTGCCGAACTTAGAAGAGGTTTTCTCCCGATTGCGACTGGCGAATTTGAAACTTAGTCCCGACAAGTGTACCCTTTTCGCAGCTGAAGTAAAATACCTGGGACAGATCGTATCAGCAGAAGGGGTCAAAACAGACCCTGAGAAAATTGAAGCCGTGAAAAGATGGCCAACACCAAACAACAAGCGCCAACTACGAAGTTTTCTGGGTCTGTCAACCTACCTGGTGCGTCGGCTGGGACTTGTACAAACAATTCTGTGAGCTACTGTCGCAATTGTTTTCACAATCATCGTCATCAACAAACGAATGTACTCGAAAACCCGCCAAGCATGATCAACATCTGAAAGTGATGTCACTGCCCATTCATTAAGCTGCACGAATATTCAATATTCAATGTACTCGAAAACCCGCCAAGCATGATCAACATCTGAAAGTGACGTCACTGCCCATTCATTTAGCTGCTCGAATATTCCAGGTAATTCGGCAATGTACGAGAAATGGATTGAATGACTAGAGACCCTATATAAAGGCGAGCTAAATGAATGGGGGGATTCATTACAACCGCGATAATAACAACTACGATAGAGTGGAGCGCAAGGTAAAGGCGATATTGATTGAGTGATTGTGAAGTGCTTTTAGTGGACAATTGAATTAAAAATTTATAGACGTAGTGAAAAATAAAATTGGTGAAATTCTTGAATTAATGATTGTGCATTTTTTAGTAAATAAACTCTTTTAAACTTAATTAAAAAAGACATTGCGTTTCCACTTTCCCGGAACATTAAGATTATTGGCCGCTATGCGAAAATTTCATACCTTTCCCTGCCTCCCTCGGTACTGATAAGGTAGCTTTAAGTCTTGTTTTGGAAAGATCTCTTCAAGACATTTCCAATGACACCCTACTCGACTATCAATCATGGAAAATATTTTTTGAAGGGTCACCTCCCTATATAGAGAGAGCCCCTCTCCCCTTAAAACTCTGCGAAAACAATTTTCACCCCAAAACTAGTTTCGGAGAAAAACTGCTGTAACATACAGATGGACGAACGGACACAGGTCGTGATTGTATTTTAATACAAAACCATAGAAAAGGTAGGTGGATGTAAACTGATGGGCTCTTGAAAGGGCGTGAACCTCAAAAAAATCGTTTGCAAAAATTATATGGAGCATCAATAAAAGATCTTAACCAAGACTTTTGAAAACAAGTGTTACCGGCATTGAGGGGTTCAGGGGAAGAAGAAATGTAGAAAATATCTCTGAACATTCTTCTCGCGTTTCGATAGCTGTGATCCTAAATTCCTTCAAAATATCATACAGGTAGTCCTTTTTTAATACTTTTGAAGTCAAAGTTCGATTAGCTGTACTATAATGGCAGAATTTATAAATTTCACATATTCCCTAATCAAGCCATACGGTTGCCTTTAAATTCAATGAGATGTATTTAGGTAGCTGAATGTAAACATGTTCTAACCTGTATGTTATATAAAATCTAACAATATTCTGTAACTCGAGATATTGAAAAAATTACCCTAAAAATTTAGATAACGTTGCGCTCGATAGGAATCATTTGCGATTTTCGTTTTAAACATATGAACCATGACGACCCCATACATACAAAAGTTATCGCTTTTAGAAATTTTTAACGACAATGTGAAAGTAAGTAGTTTTGTGAATTGATTTTTTTAAGTACTTTCATATGCAAGTTATTAACTACGCATATCAATCATCAAGCTAGTGACCTGCTGCTATTGGTAATGCGCGATGAACGGTAAAAGGCTTGTTCTTCAATCCGAGCGGCACGGCTTTTCTGACCACTCAATTCAAAAGCCGCAAAGACATTTCGTACCTTGAGTGCGACCCAGGTAATCATTGACTTGAAAAATAGAAAAAATATTTACTCAGCGGCATGATTTAAGATTGCAGCAAAACACTTAACCGTGTCTCACATTATGACGGTGGACCAACCTGTCTTTCTAAATTTGCTTAAGAGACCACCCAGAACATAGTCGTATATGATGACAATGATATAATAGTCCTGCATTTAAGGATGTACGAGTACGTGAGTCCAAATGCATTTTGATGTTTTCATTTGAAATGGACTTATTCGGGATCTTATTACAACAAACAAAAATGATTCCTTATGATGAGTTTGTATTGTTGCAGAATCATCATCTTTTTTTTAGAATCCTTTTCCAAAAATAAAGTTATTCTATGCACTTATCTCTAATATGAATGTTGCTAACTCCAGGAAAGTTAACTGTGATAAAATATATCAAGTGTTATTAAAAAAATATTATGGAATATTATTTTCTTGTATTCAGGGCTTGAATTCTCATAAAAAATACTTTTTCTCCGTAGATATAATATTTGGAGAACTTTGTTGCAAACGGAACTTTAAAATCAACTAATTCCTTCCGAATATCAACTTTGAAAATCAATCAAATCAAAACTCCACTGAATTGAAATAGGTTTTTTTCAATTCAATCAGAAATAAAAGGTTTAATGTTTTCAAAGACACTCAAAACTATCATTTATGTCCTCAGAGCTTTTCCATCTAAAGCATGGATTTTTTGAGTTAAGGCAAAAAAATTCTCAGCAATATAATGTTTGTTACAAAACTTATCGATTCTTAAAGATTTTCCTAACATCTTTTGAATTTAAAGCATTTTTGAGAACATTTTTCGAATTTATCAAGTATGAATTTTATCATTCTAGTCCATGAAATTTACAAGAAAACAAGCTACCTACCACATAAAAGATGCAAAATTCTCATTTCAACATTAATTGTTGAAATTAACAATTCAATTTCGTAAAGCTAAACTTTTTCTCTACTTCCCTTTCTAGGGCGCTGCAAACAAAGAGGACGACAATTTCAAAGCACAAAACTCATGAAAAACTAATTAATTATTAACTTTAATTATCTTGGTCCTAAGAAAAGGACTAAAACTCAGGAATGGGCAAATGGTCTGAGCTTTTAATTAAGGCTGTAAAACTTGTGCCTAAGAAATATAATGAAAAGTTTTATAATGTAGCCAAATTGGTGTGTTGTAAATCCTGCAGCATATACTCGTACATAGAAACATAAATTGTTTCATAGATACTCATACATTTGTACATCACAACAATCTGTACTAAAGCTGAAAGTCCCGAGAACACTTCACGGTTTAACTTGCAAAACAAGAAGAAATTACTCTTTTTCAAAGGGAGTGCAACTTTTCAAGAAAAAGGAATATGATTGCTCGGAGCGGCTTGCTTTTGTTTTAGGGTTAAGCTAGTGTATCAGAACTGTTCTAGGAAGATTTTAAGTTTTAATTAAAATTCTTGGTAAAGCTAGGGAGACAACTATAAGATATCAAAGAGCACCAATCGTGTCACCGATGTTACAAGAAGTGCGTTCTACGTTATATACCTTTGTTTTCTCTTGTAAAAGGTTGGAAAAGGACAATAAAAATTTATTTACATATATGCATCTAGCATTGAATTCAGAAGAGAGAATATGGACGTGAATTGTGATTGAACTTATTTAAGGGATTGAGAGAATTCGTTTAAGAGCTCAAGCCGTAAATTGGACTTATTCAAACATACTTTTATTGAGACTTCCCAGAGTTTTGTTCACACAATATCTTATTTTCTTTTATTGCCAATCTATGTTAATGTGATATATTTATATATATATATATATATATATATATATATATATATATATATATATATATATATATATATATATATATATATATATATATATATATATATATATATATATTATATATATATATATATATATATATATATATATATATATATATATATATATATATATATATATATATACATATATAGAGATATATATATATATATATATATATATATATATATATATATATATATATATATACAAATATATATATTGTCGCGTGTTATGGATCGCGGCCAATAATTTTAATGTTCCAGAAAAGTGGAAACGCAATGTCTTTTAAATTAAGTTAAAAGAGTTTATTTACTAAAAATGCACAATCCTTAATTTAACACTTTCACTAATTTTTTTTTTTCACTTTGTCTATCAATTTTTATTACTACTGTCTATCACTTCGCAATCAATATCGCTCTTAATTTCCACTCTACACTATCGCAGTTTTACTATATCGCGGTTGTAATGAATCCCCCCATTCATTCAGCTCACCTTTATATAGGGTCTCTAGTCATTCAATCCATTTCTCGTACATTGGCAAACTAACTGGAATATTCGAGCAGCTTAATGAATGGAGCGGTGACGTCACTTTTAGATGTTGATCATGCTTGGTGGGTTTTCGAGTACGTTCGTTTTGTTAATCATGATCTTCTCAATGGCTGTGAAAACAATTGCGACAGTTGCTCGCAGGATTCTTTGTACATGTAACACTGCCCCAACCTCAGTCCTTTTTGCCCCGAAAAGAAGTGTCGCCAGTTGTAGTTAATTCTCCCCGGATGTAATATGGTGCAAGACGGTCCAGGTGCACGATTTTCGTTTTGGCTCTTGGCTTGCGGTGTTCCTGTATGTGATTTACGACGTCGTTGATTCGCTTTGTAACTCGGTATGGTCCCTCCCAATTATGCTGCAACTTCGGAGACCTACGTTGCGAGTTATATAGCCATACCAAGTCATCTTGCTGGAAGCCAGTAGAATTTGCATTTAGATCATACCTGGTCTTCATGCGATCAGTAGCCAATTCGAGGTGTTTTCGTACTGTCGGATGTATCTGGTTCAACCATGTCCTTAGCCCACTTGCGTACTCCGAGATCTTTTGGGGCTTCTCAGAGGACGTTCCGAACTTTATATCAGCCGGCAGACGAATAGTCTTTCCGAAAATGACTTTGGCTAGGGCTTCGCCCGTCGATGCATGTTTGGCAGCTCTTTACGCCATCAAGAATAATGGTACGTGCCGGCCCCAGCCCCTTTGGTTCTCTTCAACCATCTTGGCTAGGTGTTTGTTGAGCGCGTTGTTGAAAAGTTCGATCATTCCATCGGATTGGGATGCAGACGTGTTGTCCTCGTTTTTCCGTATTCTCAGAAGCTCGCACATTTTACCAAAAACTAATGATTCAACGTTTTGGCCTTGATACAAATATAGTTTACAAGGTACACCATATCTACTGACCCAATTTAACACTTGCTGTTCGGCTACAGTAGTTGCTTCCTGGTTGGAAACGGAGTAGACTTCGGGCCACTTGCTGAAGTAATCGGCCACAACCAGCGTGTATCGATTTCCTCATTCGGATTCAGGGAAAGGTTCCTGCGATTTCAACAGCAATCCTTTCAAACGGTATCCCCACGTTATAGGTTTGCATTTGTCCTCTCAGTCGTCGCTTTGGACCTTTGACGGAACCACAAATTGTGCATCTACGACACCAATCCTCCACGTCTTCTCGAGTGTGAATCCAGTAAAACCTTTCCCGCAATTTTGCTAAGGTCTTGTTTACACCAAGATGGCCTCTCAAAGATCCATCGTGCATTTCCTTAACCACATCGTTGATTCGGCTTTTGGGAAGTATAGCTTGCATCCTATAGCAGCTGCCATCTGCCGTTTCCAATTTCCGCTTGAGTACGCCACCCTCCACCTGAAGGGAGTTCCATTGTTCCCAATCGATTTTCAGGGTCGTGCCGTGCATTGAAACGTGTTTCCACTCAGGTTGCCCAGTTGCCTCCTTCCATACGAGCAATGGTCCGATGTCTTCATGGGCTAACTGCGCATTTTGAATCTCCTCCGATGACCAACCTTCATCGAATTCGGCCGTTATCAATCCCAGATCAACGGGCGGCTCCTTTTCATCAATCCGGCGGCAATGCCTGTAGTTAGCTGGACATGGGCGACGAGATAGGGCGTCAGCATTTCCATGAACTCCGCCCTTCCGATGAACAATTTCGTAGTCATATGACTGCAATCTTTCGATCCATCTCGCAACTTGTCCCTCGGGGTTTTTGAAACTGAGCAGCCATCTCAGCGATGCATGATCGGTTCGAAGAACAAATTTCTGGCCATATAGGTACTTGTGGAACTGCTTGGTGGCCTCTATTATAGCCAATAGCTCCTTCCTGGTCACGCAATAGTTCCTCTCACTTTTTGAGAGAACTCGACTGTAATACGCCATCGATCTGTTGGGAGAGTACAGCTCCAATACCGCCGTTGCTGGCATCTTTGTCAACTACAAACATTTTTCCGGGTTTTGGATATGCCAGCACGGGTGATTCACACAGCTTCACCTTCAAGGTCTCAAAGGCTACCTGGCATTGTTCATTCCAGACATGCGGACGATTTTTCTCGGTTAGCTGATGGAGACACTTAGCTATTTTGGCAAAGTGTTTGACGAATCTTTGAAAGTAGGTCGCCAGACCCAGAAAACTTCATAGTTTGCACTTGTTGTTTGGTGTTGGCCAGCTTTTCATGGCTTCAATTTTCTCAGGGTCTGCTTTGACCCCTCTTGCTGATACGACGTGTCCCAGGTATTGTACTTTAGCTGCAAAAAGGGTACACTTGTCGGGACTAAGTCTCGAATTCGCCAGTCGCAATCGGGAGAAAACCTCTTCTAAGTTCCGCACATGCTCTTCGATTGTTCTGCCAATAACAACGATGTCATCTAGGTACAACAAGCAGGTCTTCCAGATCAGGCCTCGTAGCACGTATTCCATCAAGATGCGTTGCTGGCATCTTTGTCAACTACAAACATTTTTCCGGGTTTTGGATATGCCAGCACGGGTGATTCACACAGCTTCACCTTCAAGGTCTCAAAGGCTACCTGGCATTGTTCATTCCAGACATGCGGACGATTTTTCTCGGTTAGCTGATGGAGACACTTAGCTATTTTGGCAAAGTGTTTGACGAATCTTTGAAAGTAGGTCGCCAGACCCAGAAAACTTCATAGTTTGCACTTGTTGTTTGGTGTTGGCCAGCTTTTCATGGCTTCAATTTTCTCAGGGTCTGTTTTGACCCCTCTTGCTGATACGACTGTCCCAGGTATTGTACTTTAGCTGCAAAAAGGGTACACTTGTCGGGACTAAGTCTCGAATCCGCCAGTCGCAATCGGGAGAAAACCTCTTCTAAGTTCCGCACATGCTCTTCGATTGTTCTGCCAATAACAATGATGTCATCTAGGTACAACAAGCAGGTCTTCCAGATCAGGCCTCGTAGCACGTATTCCATCAAGCGTTCGAAAGTGGCTGGAGCATTGCAAAGCCCAAATGGCATCACCACAATCCAGTCCTAACTGAAAATGCGGTCTTCTCTGGGTCCTTGTTGTCGATTTCTACCTGCCAGTAGCCACTCTTGAGATCGAGTGTAGAAAACCATTTTGCGTCGGCTAAAGTGTGCATGATGTCATCGATGCGCGGAAGCGAGTAACTATCTTTCTTAGTGACGTCGTTAAGCTGCCTATAGTCGACACAAAAACGAGTGCTACCATTATTTTTCTTTACTAGAACTACTGGCATGGCCCATAGTCTGACAGAAGGTTCGATAACGCCTTGTCTTTCCATGTCCGAGATCAGTGCGCTCACTTTTCCTTGTTTGGCTATAGGGAGACGTCTCAGTGCTTGTCGAATCGACTTGGCTCCCTGTGTATCTATGACGTGAGTCACCATACTCGTTCGGTCTTGGTCATCCGGGCTTGTTGAAAAGATGTCACTGTACTTGGTGTCCAGATCAGAGGCTCGCTTGAATAGCTGTACTGGCAATTTGACCTGCTTCAATATTGCAGACGTGGATTCCCGGGCTTTGTTTCCATCTTGCCTCCTTTTCCAATGCTGGTCGTTAGTGGCTTCCAAAGAGGTGATGGTGGAAATAGGCTGGCAGCTGCCGATGACTTCTTCCGCTTTGATGCTCGTGGTTGAGTCTGCGGTGTTAAGGACTCTAACCGGCACATAACCGTTCCTTAAAAATCTTACAAGGCTTCGTCCTACAATCAAACTGCGCAATGTGGACGCCTTCGTTGGCTCTATCAGATAAGATTGATGGTCTCCAGAATCACCATCAAGCTTGGCCCATACAATGCTTTCACAAGAATTCGGTACATCAGTGTCGGTACATACTACCACGTTCATCTTGGGAACTTGGACGCTGGGATCCTCCATCAATACTTCGACATTCTGCCATTTCAATACCCGTTCACCCAAATCCAACGTGATTCCATGTGGTCGCAGAAAATCCATTCCGAGAATGCAGTCATCCATAATGTTCGCGACCAGAAAATTATGTCGGAACGCAAGATCTCCCAACAGTATCTGAAGGTTGACCTCTCCATGGACAGGTGCAGTTTCTCCCGTAGCTATCCGTAGTGAGAAAATCCTGTCCTTGTAAAGTAAATGTTGCCTCACATGTTATGGTCGGATAATCGATCGGGTTGCACCAGTGTCGATTGTTATGGTGCAATGTTCTCCGTCAACTTGACCCGGAAGGCATAAGTCCGCTTCTCCACGATGTAGTCTTGACACGGTGATGATGTGCTGGGGACTTCAATCCTCCTAGCCAACCTGTTCCCCACGAAGTTGGCTCCTACATGTTTCCCGACCCCTCAGCTTAAAGGGCTTCCATTCTGGGCTCCTGACTCGGTCTAGACTTTCTCCTAGCTGCACACCCTGGACAATAGCTCGGTTTTCTTTGCTTCTTGCAGTCTCTTTGCAAGTGCCCCTTCTCTCCGCAATTCCAGCATCTAGGCACACCATTTACTTGCGGCTCTCGCTCAATTTCCACGCGCTCACACCTGCACGGCTCACATTTTTCGCTGCCTCAAAGTTCAGACTATAAACCGATGCCTCCTTAACTGTTTGCTTTTGAGCTAAGCGCACGGCTTGTTGCAATTTCTGGTCCTTTAATGCACTGATGAATGCTTCAGTTGCTGCGTCATCTTGATGTTCTGGGTCATAAGCTGGGTAAGCCAAAAGTGCCAGTTGCTCAATGTCTTGGGCTAGCTGCTGTAAGGTTTCGCCAGACTTCTGCATCCGATGCCGTAGCTGTGACCGATACATCTGCCTCAGATGATCGTCTCCATAACGCATGTCGAGCGCATTCATTATAGCAGCCGGGTTTGAGTGCAACTCAATGGGGATCGTCTGCAAAAGCTCGGCAGCTGGGCCTCTTAGGGCAAGGATCAATGCAGTTGCTCATTCCTGCTCATTCTAGTGATTTATCTTAGCGGCGGCTTCAAACTGGGTTTTATAAATACTCCAGACCGTTTGCCCGTCAAATATTGGTGCTTGCACGTTTCTGGATGTGCTTTGTACTGCGGTTATAAGCGGAGCTGGTGAGGTGGTTGCTACTGCCTTCGCTGCTTCCAATTCCTTTTTCATGTTTTCAATCTCATGGTTGATTCTCTCCTCGACCTGGTATACCTTTTCCTCGACGCATTTAATTTGGTTGTTGAGACTACTGAGTTCCGCTTTTATTTCGGTAGATTGTTTTTCCAAATCCGTCTTCAAATCAGTTGACTGTTTCTCCAGCTTCTGTTCGATATCTGCCTTGATGTCTGCCTTCATTTCGAACGCTTGTTCATTTATTTTCGTTGATTATTCATTTAGCTACGCTGTTAAATTGGATGACTGTTGTAGCTGCTCTTACTGCATCAGCATCAACATTTGCATCAGCGCATTTTCTGGTTCCTTTGGTTTTGGTGTTTCCACTTCACCACCTTCAGTGCCTTCTTCTGCATCTGAGGGCTCACCTGAATCCAGATACGTGCCTTCTGACTCGATCACATCACGCAAGCGTGCAATTAGTATGGCCTTTGTACCTTGTGTAGCCAGATTTTGCTATTCCCACTCGTCCTTAAGCTCCGATATGGTCAATTCATAAATTTTCAGATGTAATTTTCCTGGCATTTTCATTGTTTTGGCTATTTTTCTACCAGTTTCCACGTTAAATTTCACCATTGTGCACTTTAAAAGTGTTTAAAAGTTTTTCACTTTCAAAGTTTTCTTTCTCACTTCTTGACACCACTGTCACGTGTTATGGTTCGCGGCCAATAATTTTAAGGTTCCGGGAAAGTGAAAGCGTAATGTCTTTTAAATTAAGTTAAAAGAGTTTATTCACTTAAAATGCACAATCATTAATTTAACACTTTCATTAATTTCTTTTTTTTTCACTTTGTCTATCAATTTTATTACTACTGTCTATCACTTCGTAATCAATATCGCTCTTAATTCGTACTCCACACTATCGCAGTTTTACTATATCGCGGTTGTAATGAATCCCCCATTCATTCAGCTCGCCTTTATATAGGGTCTCTAGTCATTCAATCCATTTCTCGTGCATTGGCAAACTAACTGGAATATTCGAGCAGCTTAATGAATGGAGCAGTCACGTCACTTTCAGATGTTGATCATGCTTGGTCGGTTTTCGAGGACGTTCGTTTTGTTGATCATGATCTTCTTAATGGTTGTGAAAACAATTGCGACAGTAGCTCGCAGAATTCTTTGTACATGTTGCAATATATATAGTCTGTGTGGTCTAGTGGTTAGAGCATGAACTCTCGTTGGGAGCAACGTGATTTAGTTCAGGGGATTTTTCGGACAGACTATGAGTGTTTACTCAGTGGTGATACGTACTGATTTAATCAGATCATATCATAGCTGAGCAGGCACACGGGAGCATGGTACTGACCAAACCAACTTCCGAAACTCTCAAAACGGTCATGAAAATGAGATACTCTAACTATCTCTAAGCGAAGGCCCGAGAGGGGTTGTAGTGCTACAAAATAGATATGTATATATATATATATATATATATATATATATATATATATATATATATATATATATATATATATATCTATATATATATATATAAATATATATATATATATATATATATATATATATATATATATATATATATATATTCTTTGGATTTTCCCGAAGTCTCTGGTCTTCAGAGATAAGCCAGCTTCAATTACCGCTTTGGAAACCAACATGACTCGTGTCATTCGTGAGATATTGGTCGCTATGCTGAAATGCATCGTCCGAAATTGCACCCTAAAGATGGACCATTTACAGCGTAGTTGTGGTCAACATTTAAACAAAATAATCTTTAAAAAGTAAATGTCATAGATTGTTCTTTCGCCTCTCAATAAAATTTTTTCTATGAAATTCAGTTTTATGCATTTTATTTTAAATTAAAGACCAAACCCACCCTATATACATATCATCTATGACGCAGCATCGAAAGCTGGTCCCTGGCCTCCAGGATAAATCTAATACGCCGTAGACGGTCCCAAGCCCGGGTGATTAAGGAGGAGGGATCCCCTTGATTTCACTACCCCAATCTTCCATAATTACTCATTCTAAATCCCACGACCAAAGGTTGGCAAATAATCTGGGGGTCACACATTGAAATTACTGGTTTCCCAATAATATGACATTAAGTACGGAGAAATGCCAATACCTGCAAATACACCTGCCGCTCTGCTACTAAATTCTACTCCGCGTGCTTGGTGCTGACGTAAGAGTGTGAAGGCGAGTCTTTCATGCCTGATAACGGAATTGAAAGTAATAACCTTGCCGCAGGAATGGAGATTGGGCGATGGGCTAGGTCCTCGTTCATGGAAAGCCATACATTGTTTCAAAACCTACAGCAGAGCCTCGGACTGGATTGGATCTAAGGCAAGGATCTCGCAACCAAAATAAGGACTATGACATTGGATCCTGTAATGTCAGATCACTCAACTACCCTGGCGCTGTTAAGAACCATTTACCACAGACCAGTTAAAATTAATTAATCATACTGGCAATCCAGGAAACGAACTGAACTGGAAGTGATATTCAAGATATGAGATCCCACACAACATTCAAAAGCGGGAAGCTTGGTGGAAAGCAAAAATTTGGAGTGGCATTCATTGTGGATAGGGAGCTTAAATCACACGTTATTGATTTTAAAGCAATCGATGAATGAATGCGTGCAATCCGTATAAAAGTGGGATTCTTGAACATTTTCCTGATAAACGTAAACGCCCTAGCTGACAAAGAAATGAAGGAAACGATATACAATCACCTGGAAAGATTAGTCAACTCATTGCCTACAAACGACACAAAAAATAATTCTGAGTGATTTCAACGCTAAAGTGAGCAATGAGTTATCACATGGGATAAAGACTGGAAGATATAGCTTCCATGATAAAATAAATTACAACGGCTGGCACCTGATTGATTTGGCATACAGCAAAAATCTAGTCATACGTTCGACTAGCTTCCCTAATCGACGCATACATAAAATGAATTGGGTATCACTAGATTGCTACACACAAAGCCAAATCGACCATGCTCTGATCCAACAACGTTGTGCCTCGAGCATACTTGACATCCATAAATACCGAGGAGATGTGTTCTGCGAAGACCAGCCCTCAACAAAAATTTGACATAGAAAGGCTCCAAACGGCATCACTGTCGAATAGTTTTGCGGAGATCCTCGACAACCAGCTAGCTCCCATCCTATCAGGCACATTGCTGAAAACGAGCAACGAGCCATGTGTGGAAGTGAAATCAGCGATTAAAAACGAGGCAGAACAGAAAACTAGACATCAAGCCCCTTGCAAGAGAAATGATTGGTTTAATTATGAGAGAGGAATCAGATGTATAAAGATTATTTAGGCAAGAAAACCAGAACGAATCAAGAATCTCGGAATCTATAGATATTCCCACAGAACCCACCAGCTCTGGCTGCAGTTTAGGCCAAACAGAATAATAAAGTGCCAGGCATCGGTGAGATTAAAGCGGAGCTCTATTTAATATGGTATCAGTGGTGTTCTGCAGTCATTCATAAAGTCATCCAGCATATTTGGCAATAAGAGCAAATGCTAAATCAGTGGGGCTAGTCAATTATATTACCTATCCACAAAAAAACGACAAGCTAAAAGTAGTCGATTCTGATTAACGTGAGAACCTGCCATGAATAGGCCCAACCTCACGGTCACCATTAGACTGCGGTTGGTTTAAGCGTCAATTAACGCCCCCAAGATCGGTCCTAGTTTACATTTACATTTACAACTTTCATACTGGTAGATACAAGAACCAGCTGTATCTGACGCTATAAGGTCAACGCTAACCTTTGTTTTTAACCAACAGCCACCACGATACTCCCCGAAGGGCGGCAACCAATTAGCTGACCATCCAAAGATGGAAGCTCATCAGCTGCCCGTGATACCTGAGTATACCTCCAGGGTTGAGGTTTGCAGCAATGAGTTAATCTTGTTATCGAACAAGCACAAAGCCACTATGTTTCGGATCAAGATCCTGTCCTAGTATTTTTACTCAGCGGTTTAGGTACCCCGGGAACGCCAGTCCCCTTCGGTTTCATCGGAATCGGAGACGACAAACCAGCAATAGCAGTTGCACCCCTTTGAATTTCCAGATCAGTCCCGCCTGGGGGGAGCGACAAGCAACAATGCAAAGACTGTAGAAGCATTTCACTGCTTTGTATGGTGTATCAAATATTTTCACTTCGTACGGCATTCAAAATATTTTCAAAGATTTAAAAAAATAAAATCAGATCATACGCCAACAGTATTATTGGGAAGTATCAAGGTTGCTTTAGAGCAGGTAGATCGATGATAGACCAAATGTTTACGTCAAGCAGGTACTTGGCAAATAATTGGAGTGAAGCTAGATGAAATCAGTGACGAATTTAATGCAACCATGAGCTATATGAAATTTTTGACGAGCCAGAATTCTCAAAGATTGTAAATCATATGGATGAACAACGGATACGTAAAAAGGTATTCGGTGGGAGAACTGAAGGGCGGAGACTAGTGGGGAAACTGAGCAAACGCAGGCCTAACTCGGTCGACAAAGGCAGTTCATCGCCGCTGGGATTTCGAAATCGTAAGACGTGGTCAATACACCGAAACAGTTGGAGGTGCTTGTTGCAGAAAGGGAATTCCTAAAGAGGGGTTGTAGTGCTACGAAGAAGCAGGAGAATCATCACGATACTTCCAGCAAGGATCTTCTCTCAGCTTTTATCGTGTCTTCCCATTGAGTCCTCGGTCTTCCCGCAAAATGTGTACCTTGCGGTCTATCCGTTAATTTTCTTTTGGGTTGCCGGTTTCCTTCGTTTTTTTCTACATGGCCTACCATTGCAGTTTGCGTAACTTTACACAAGCAGATACACGTGGCTTGTGATTGTTGTAACATAGTCTTCGCTCTGTTCTTTGTTTCACTGGGCCGTAGATTTTGCGAAGCACTTCGCATTCGAATATGTACACCGCCTTTTCAGATGTGCTCGTCATGTACTAAAATGCAAAACCCTATTAAAATCGGTACCTGTGACCGTCTGTCTGTTCATCCGTCGGTATGTCACAGCAGTTTTTCTCCGAAATTACAGAAGTTACAGCTATGAAACATGGTAGAAAAGTTGGAAGTTATGACTTCTAGAAAGTTTTGGGGTGAAAAAAATTTTCAAAGCTTTAAGGGGGTCACTCCATATAGAGCTAAAAAATTTTTCATCAAAGGTGGTCAAGTAGGGTGTCGTATGAAAGTTATCAATGATATCTTTTGAAAATAGGTCTTAAAATTACTTTATCCGTATCGAGGGAGGCAGAAGAAGGGGAAATGCACGAGATTTAGCCGTACCGCTCCTTTGCGATAGGAAACCTTTCATCCGAAAAATCTGAAAAAAATCATGAGTGTAGACCTTTATGAGCACTACAACAAAAAATACGTCAGAAGTCGAAATTCTCTCAACTTTGTTAGTAATAGTATGATTGATCAATTTTACACTTTCTTGAATAAAATCGTAAGGGCACCCTCAAATTCAATAAAATTCAACAAGTAAATGTCAATTTACAAGTTGAATCATTACAAACTATTTCAGAAAGGCCGAATTGTAATTAACAGAGCTATGTTGGTTTAAATTTTCCTGTATTACAACAGCAACTATGCATGGCTATGGGACTGCACTTCCAATCAACTCAGACACGACGAGTTTGGTAGGATTTGCATGATTTGGATTTCAACGGGTGACATTCGTAATCGTAAAACAAAATAGTGGCCGTTTTAAATGGAAAATTTCATCAAATTGTGTTATTTTTCACGAATTTTAATATTCAAAGTAAAGGGTGGTCCAAACTTATTGCACGATGTTAATTGTGAGTCACACCTTAACGTCAAGTTTTTCGCCCAATTTAATTTGACTTTTATTTGTTTCAGTGTTTGACAAATTCAACCATGAAGAGGTACACAATTGAGCATCGCGTTAAGGTTGTTGAAGCCTTTTACGAAAATGGACGTTCAAATCAAAATGCATTTCGTGCACTTCGTGATTTTTTTGGTCAGCATAATCGATCGGGAGAATTGTGCACAAATTTCAGCAAACCGGATCTGTAGAAAATGTGAAATCACTTGCGCATGCTCGTCCAGTTCGTTCTGCTCAAAACATTCCTGTTGTTTGTGATAGTGTGGCAGAAGAGCTGTCAACCTCGACTCGTCGTTGTGCCCAACAATGAACATCTCACGAACATCACTGATGCGAATTTTGAATAAAGATTTGAACTTACACGCTTACAAGGTTCAATTGACTCAAGAGCTGAAGCCTACTGATCATTTCAAGCGTCGGTGATATTTCGAATGGTTCGTTGAACAGACAGAAGGGAATTGTGACTTTACAAGGAAAATCATCTTCAGCGACAAGATACACTTTCACCTCAGTGGATTCATTAACAAGCAGAATTGCCGCATTTGGGCAAATAAGAATCCACGGGTAATTGTTGAAAAGCCCATGCAAGCTCAAGGATGAGATCATTCAGCATATTAATAACATTGAACCTCAATTATGTCTCAGAGTGATGGAAAATGTGGACTATTGGATAGAAGTATGCCACCGGAGCCGTGGCAAGCAGTCTGGCAATATTTTGTTTTACACATAATTGTCATAGATTCTTCTATTATAATAAAAAATATTTACATAATTCTCTGAAGATTTTTTTTATTTATAATTAACATTGTGCGTTTTGGCTGAACCACCTTTACATGCCATTTACACTCGATTGAATATACTAATGAATAGCTGAAAATGAGCAGCTAAAAATAATCGATGAAAAAATTATGAAGGTAGATCCAATAACAAATAACTTAATGGCTGAAATTCTTCCAACTTTGCTAATAATAGTATGATCTGTAAAATAAATTTTTTCGTCAGTAAAACTGTATTAGTATGATTAAATTGGATGAAAGTAGATATTTAAGTGTCCTTAAAAAGGTCCTTATACCCTATGAGTCTTAAAAGAATGTACAGAAGTTATTGCCGGTTGAATTTTCTCCGATTACAACATTCAAACACGGTTTTTCTACTACATGACCTTTACATCAAACCAGACACTAAACTTTTGATTGTATTCTCTCGAAATATATATAATATAACAAAAAGACATTTAAGATTCGGCTAAATCAATAATTTTAGCAATATTGCAACAAAATGTTGGCCTGTTAAAATGGAGTAGTTCTGGTCAATCTTTTAAAGCAAAAATATATTTGTTGTGCATGTTATTAATGCCTTTCTTCATATCGTATGTTAAGTACAAAACCCTTCTGACCCGAGCGTAGTTCTGTCTACCCAACTTGTTTTCTTTTTACATCAAAATAATTTGATTTTTAAGTATTTAAATGGGCATAATTAATAGGGCATTAACCACTGCACTTGGTTTCAATTATTTTTGTGAGTGATAATAAATCTTTCATTTTTATATTTTTCAAATTGTCGCTTTTTAAACTTGAACCACGTTCCCAAGCTCAACACGTTCAAATTAAATAATAGTGGGAAATTCCTGGACTCCGGTAGTTTATCATCAACTGGTGTACTTTTGCCAAATGATATATCGGAAACATCTTTGGGTCCAACGCAACCAACAATTGAAAAGCAATTAGTGAACACTGCATCAAAATCGGATTTGTATGGTGAATACACTTTGCCGATTTCAACGTGTATGTTGCGTACAGTTAAGTTTATAGATTTAAGGATTAGAAAACAAAACTATAATTCTATTTCTAAATTTCGAGCACACAATTTCCTTCAAACATTTTCCTCCGTCTGAAGTTGATAACTTATTATAATTTCTGCTCTTTTTTAATCTTTTGGATGAATATAAATATCAACGCTTCTCCTCCTTTCACAATATAGTTGAAAATATTCTCAACGAAGTGCTTCACATTTTAATGCACTTTACTCGTTAAAAAACAAAACGTACCACATTACCAACTGATATGGGTGCCAATCCTGCCATCAGTTAAATAACTGTATACATTGACAATCTCAATTTTTAGATTGGCTGACAGACTACTCTTTGGGCAGCGTCAAATCATCAAAACTATTCACAATGTGGCAGCGGATAGTTTGAAAGAATAACTAGCACAATTTATCAATTATGGTAGCGATTCAAAACGAAAAATTTACTTCTATAATGGGCTGGACGTATGGACGAAAAATGAATACCCAGAAAGAGATTCGTTGGGAGAACTGTAGGATGGAGACCAATGGGTAAACTGAGGAAACGCTGACCTTACTCGGTCGACGAAGATAGTTCACCGCTACTTGGATTTCAAAATTGGAGAACACGATCAATGGCCGAGACAGTTGGAGGCACTTGTTGCAGGAAGTAAAGGCACAAGAGGGGCTGTTGTGCTACGATGAAAAAGAAAAAAAGTAAATTTCCTGAGCTTTTAAACATTAGTATGGTACAAAAGAACAAAATTTATGAATATTTCTAAGTTTTCCCGATTTCTCCACAAAAGTCTGAGGATATGTATTAATTGATATTGCTCCAGCATTCTTCAATTTTAAAATGTTATTCTCTCAGACCTACGCTTTCAAATAGTGCCTCCGACTGCCTCGATTCATTGACCGCGTCCTCCAATTTTGAAATCCAAGCAGCGATGAACTGTCTTCATTGATCGACTCAGACCAGCGTTTCCTCGGTTTCCCCACTGGTCTCCGGCCTCCAGTTCTCCCAACGAATACCTTTTGGGCATCCGTTGTTCGGCCGTACGATTCATGTAACTACCCCATTGCAGCTTCTGCACACTTATAATCGTTGAGACCTGCGGCTCGACAAAAATTTCATACAACTCATGGTTGTACCAAATTCGCCATTGGTCCCCGTCCAGCCTCGCTCAGATTATTCGCCACAGGACCCGTCACTCAAAAGCGTTCAGCATATTTGCGGATACTTGGGTTAAGGTCCATGTTTCACAGGTTTTATCACAGATTTGAATATTTGCAGGTTTGTTTTTCTGTGTATGCAGCTGGTCTTCAAGATCGTCAAAACTGAATAAAATGTTTTATTTACGAGCTGTATTCTTCGGCGTATTTCGTCTCTTTTATTAGCGATTCTCATTATTCTGGCACCCAAATACACAACTTCGCCCCTATTTTTGATACCGTATTCGCCAAGTGTGATATATTGGGTAGTTGAGGTATTTTTCCTTGACTGCGTCATGAGCTTTGTTTTATTTTCATTGATTTGTAGTTCTAGTAGTTTTGCTTCACTGTTGAGTTTCAGAATAAGTTCTTTGGCAGTTGTTAATGACCGTCACAAAATGTTGATGTCATCTGCATAGGCTACTACTTGGCTCGACTTGTTTAGTAATGTATCTCGTGTATCGATAGGTAGCCAAAAGCCAAATGGAATAGCAATGGATCCACCCCATCTTCCTGCTTAAGTCCGATATTTGTGTCTAAGCCATTGGTGAGTTGGTTATTGATGCGGACATGGGAGGTCGTCGGCGTCATTGTCATTTTGGTAAGACGGAATAATTTGGCAGGGATGCCAAAGCAAAGCAGTATTTGGTACAGTGCATTACGATAAATACTCTCATATACTTACTTAAAGTTCAAGAAAATTTGGTGTACGTCTATGTTGAACTCCCAGACTTTCTCAAGTATCTGCTTGACTGTATACTATTGGTCTTTCGTCGATCTATCTGGTCTGAGACCACCTTGATACTCCCCAATAATCTGTTAGGATATAATCCGACTTTATTTTCTAAGATCTTTGAAAATATTTTATACCCTGTACAAAGCAGTGATATACCTCTCTAATTTTCGCACTGTTACTTGTAACCTTCTTTGTGGATAGGGAATATAATTGATTGCCTCTACTCGTTTGGCATATGTTTTTGTTGCCAAATGTGCTGGATGATCTTATGTATCGCTTTCTGAAAACCGCTGCCACCATATTTGATGAGCACCACTGGAACCCCATCAATGCCCGGTGCTTTATTATTCTTTTATGCTTTGATGGTAGAGCAAACTTGAGCCAGAGTTGGTGGGGCCAATGGAGGCTCTCCACAAACATCTATAGACTCCAATGTTCTGGAGAGGTTCTTGAAATATGATGCCCATCTTTCCTTAATCTTGGTTTCATCGGCGATGATATTGCCGATGTCATCACGACAGAGCGTGGTTTTGGGCTGATAACCACGCTTCAGGCTTTTCACTACTTTTTCTGCTAGCCGTGTGTTGTTGCTCGCTAGACCTACATCTATACGTCTCAATTGGTCGTCATAGTATTTTCTTTTCTTAATTCTAATTGCTCTTCTGAGATTTTCATAATATTCTCTCTTTGTCCTGGTTTCCCTAGCTACATATTCCTTGTACGCCTGATTATTTTTGTCTAACACATTTTGGCACTCATCATCGATCCAATCATTTCTTTTGCACCGGGCTTAATGTCCAGTTGGGTGTTCTGTCACGGTTCTTTCTCAGACGGGCTTGGGACCGTCTACGGTGGAGTTCAGATAGTGTTTACAGATGAATAAATCCTCAAGTGCCTAACAGAAGCCAGTGGATTTGTAAGAAAGCATCTGGGCAAGAAATTTGGTTCGTCGTGCATCCAAAAAAATATTGAAAACTCGCTTTCTGTTATGGTATGGGGAGTAGTTACCATCGACGGGCCAGAATCGATATATTTTGTCGAGCGCACCATGAGACAGGATCAACATTGAAAACTTTGGAGACTGTAGCACTGCCATATTTTGATGAAATCAGCTTTTGGGCATCTTTGTTTGTCTTTATGTAAGGAAGTGCTCCATTTTACACCACAAAGTCCTTAAAAAATTATTTCCGAAAAAAATATTCCTTTTCTACCACGGCCAGAATATTCATCAGATTTTAATCTACTTGAAAATGTGTGGCATGAGCTAAACAGGCTAGTTTATAAAGAAAACAATACTTATCGAAAGATTTTGATCGAAAATACTTAAAAATATGCCAGGGGGCTCTTAGGATAAAAGAATGTACCAAAGCTTGCATAGAGAGTATGCCAAGAAGAATCGACGGAGCGAAACAAACAAAGAGTGGCAACACTATTTATTAGTTCATACTATTTAATAATTTATATGTATTCCTAATACGTTATTTTTGATATTATACATTAATCATTCATAAATATACAAGCTTTTATTTTGGAAAATATACTTAAATAAAAATTGTGAATTTTCAAAATTGTTTGTTAGTTTTTGGCTAGAGAATATATCACCAACAATTTATTTACTGCTTTCCAAAGTTGATCCTAAATTTTTTTAAGTTCAGATGCTGTTTAGGTAGAAACTCTGCATTGGGTAGCTTTATATTTATTTATAATAGTAAGCATTATAATCTTTATCAACCGGAGTCAACTAATTACAAAGAGTTCCCTAAAAGCAACGTTTAAAGCGCAACTGTATTTTCCATATTTTAATTTCTCACCTTGGCCTGAAAAAAGTTGCTAGAAATTTATTGTTCAAAAAACATGGGCGTACACAACAATCAGGGGCAGTTCGTCGCTGTACGCAAGGGAAGCACTGCTTCTCTTATCAAATCAATGAATACTTTCATGATGCTTTCAATATTATTTTCTACAAGAAATAAAATTTATCAAACAAAATTCTTCAGGAAATTCTGTAATATTCTGAATTCTTAAATAGTGAATTCCCAATTAAACCTTTCAACCTAAAACATACCAACAGCATGGAACCTACGCTAGCTTTACTCCTATTTATAAATGAATCGCTTCACTCAGATGATCGCACACAGAAATTTTCATTCATTTTGTAAATGACCAACGAAAAACTAGCATTCATTCATATCGAATGCTAAACAAAATTTTCTGAAAGGAAATATTCATCATTGACTCGCTATACAACCAACTTTCGAAAGTCACGCACCGCTCTCAATCGTTCATTCAAACATTTCGTTCAATGTACTATCATCAGCTTGTATATACCCTACTATACAACTATAGAATGCCAAGGAAAGCACCACACCACTCTGCGTACAAAGCCGATTACCCTTATCCCTTCAATCCCTCAATATATCCAATAAAATTTTACATTTCATGTAGGAAAAATGGTAAAATATATGGGAAAGACGCTATGTTAACAGCTGCCTCTGAATTCAATGTGTAAACTAAATGCTACTAGCAATGTAAAATAACATTTCCTAGAGGAAAATGATAATGCTATTAGCAAACTACGCTGGTATGACTGTAAAGTTACTGGTAAATCAGTGCAAAAGCTTGATGGCGCTGCATATTTCATGATATCAAAATTGGTTTACAGAGGCAGCATATGAAATACGGACGAAAAGTTCGAAACTTGATGAAAATGTGGGCGAAAAAGAGGCTTGGATGGTTTCGTTTTATTATAGAGATTTATGAAAGATTGATAAGAAGTAGGAAACTTGCTGAACATATGGGTCGAAAAGAGGTTTGCAAGACTTTATTTTGTTATCGAGATTTTTTGATGGATTTCTGTATGTACTTGTGAGAGCCTATCATCCGAGAGAAAGCAATTGGGGAAATGATTACGTTTTTACGAATTTTCCGTTCAACGTAAATTTCTGGATCCTACTTTCGGTTTTTAAACTTCAATTTTCTTACAATATAGTTCATCCTGGGCAAAATTCTGGCACCAAAAATCAATTTTAGACATCAGTTTAACAGCGTCGCGAGTGGAGTAATTACATAAAAATCTATTGTAGAAGTATCGTGAGTGAAAAAAATCAATTTAAACTTAGTTAGCTTAATAACGTCGCGAGTGAAATGGTTATGTGAATGTAAGATTCGAATCACTAAATCTATTAAAATTTTTGGAACCGCTGAACACTTCATTTTGCCTGAATTTTCCACTGAAATTCTGAGTAGGGGAGACCGGGGATGGTTGTAACAGGGTACGGTTGTAACAACGCCCATTATTTGAAAACCACAACCGCCAACGTCTGGAAAATGATAGAGAAATATGTATAATCTTCTATGAAATCCGTCTGCAGTGTTTCTAGTGACTTGAAACTGAACACACGTGCGTGAGAGTGGTCAATCGATTTTTGTGTGAAAAAGTAAAGTTTTAAAATTTCATTCAATAGTGAATTTTGCCAAGACCGATTTTACTGCGAAATTGAGAAGCCAAGGAGATATAAGTGTTGAATATAGAATGTGAGTATTTTTTCTACATTCTGCAATTATACAATGTTGATGAAACGGGTGTAACTACTGTTCAACATCCAGGAAAAGTTGTTGCCCAGCGTGGTGCTCGACAGGTTGGGTCTGTAATGTGACGCCTACGCCCGGGAATCGAAGTGATTCCGATCCCGAACCCTGGCAACCGGCCAGATAGGTATGACTTCGAAGTGCAAGCGGACTTCACCTTTCGTGCGGATATCATTGCGCAGAAAATATTTTTTTTTCAAATATTTATATCTGTGTGTGTCTCAATGGGATCCGTTGAAATTAAACACCGATACATTTCGAAGCATATCTATCTGGCAATGCCTCCCACAGTTGCCATCAAAACATCGAATAGATAGAAAAGTGGAAACTGGTTGGAAGTGTCATTCTGGATATAACCTTCAGAGTGTCGGCATTCTTTGGTAGTGAGATGTTGTTTTGTGTTACAGTTAAGCTTAATGGGATTCCGTTTTTTTCAGTGTATATGGCCTTATGATCACTACCATCTAGATTCGCACTTTCAATCGAATAATATATTCCTGATTGATAATCTGCCCAATATATCCTACGCGAGTACTGATCAACAACAATTCCATGTGGTAAGTACCCCGTATCTATTAATACTTGACGATGTTCACCCGTTAATGAAGCTTGCTCTATTGTTGGATTTTATGATTGGAATTTGTCCAATATATTTTCCGACGACAAAAATCAATCGCTATATCATCAGGCCGTTCAGCACTTTCGGACAGATCTAGAACTACTTCCGGTTGAGGGTTTATATTTTCAGTTTTCACTGACATTCGATAGATTTTCTTGTTTAGCATATCCGTCCAATATACATAATGATCGACCGGATCGAAAGCCATACCGGCAATTGTTTCATTTTGAGTTTTAGTTAAAATTCGCTCAGTTTGGTGATTGCCGTCATTTTCACGAGACAGTTTTACTGAAAAGATACTTCCGTTGCTGTGCCGGTGATCATTAAAATATATTTCTTCCAGACTTTCATCGAACGCAATTGCAGTTATTTCGTCGAATTGATGTGCAGCCGATGTAAGCTCTGACCATTTTTCGTCATAGAATAAGATTTTATTTTTCGTTGTTACGGCAAATTCCCATGACATAACAGGACTCGCAGTAAGACCACATAATGAACAAGCTAAGGAAGAAAATACTAAATGATAATGCAACGGAAAAATTTAAATCCATTTATTAGATGTTAAGTGATGAAATGAAAGAAAGCGAGGGATCGCAAATACTTTTTATACATACCATTTCCATATTAAACATTCAAGAAAAGATTGTGACTGTATAGAATGAAGAAAGTGTTTATCTCTCTACACTGCGACTGCAATGACCTCGTGTACGCGAGATAGCCTGCGATGTTTCTAAGCCCATGTCTGCGGAGAGAGGAACGCTTTGCTGAGGCGCACTTTAATCAGTTCTATGATCCGACCAATATCGACCCATTCGCATAAAAAGCTAAAATCCAACGTGCTGCAACTGAATATCTCAAATATGTCCAATTAAATACATTTCTCTTCCGAAAGGCTGGTATCTTGTTTAGCATGTGTCTTATATTTTTAACGTAAGAAATCTACAAGCGAATGTCTTTAAATTCGCCCTAGTATGCTAAAAAGCTTTTGGCCCGTAAAATTGTGCAAAAAAGCTGCAATCTGGCCTCACTAAAAAAAAAGAATTTAAGTGGAAGGAATGATTGTTGGCTTACTGAAGACGGCAGGAAGTTGGTTTCGCTATAAGACCTAGTTGTCAACGAATAGGCGAAAAGGAAAACGTTTAACCTCAGCAGGCCTATCGAAGGAAACAATAACTAAGTCTTCAGAATGACTTTCACCACACAGCGCAATATCGAATCGTAGTTGATAATATGTACCCCTGAGGTTGTCAACATTCAGCGAATAACCGATTAAAGAGCAAGAGCGATGTGCGGCAATTTTCCGGGAAAACTTCATCGTGAGAATGATGATCTTGTGCAATTTCTCAGGTGTGCTGCTCTACGATTATACATCGCACATCTTTCTGTAACACATTGAGACAGGCTTACTGCTTGGAAGTACTAAAGTTCTATTTACCAAAGATTACTAAACGGCATTTTAAACATTTTAAATTTATAAGTATTCTGAACAATATTAAATAACAAATTTGATGTGCTATCCCTCTGGAAACAATCGAATTATGAATTCCTTAAAATCAATATAAATATTTATTTTTAATGTGCTGAAAGGAAATTTCAGATGCTAAAACACATCCAATAACTTACTAAGTTTAACAAGAAATAGTTTCACCTTTTAAATTGGCTCTAGAAAGGTATAAAAAGAATAAAGATAATAATTATTAGTACATTATTCTTTCAGTATTCACTAGACTCATATTTATACGGCTCATTTGTTTGTAATTATATTTCTAAATAAGGTAAAATATGCTTCATACGTGCTTTTTGGTAGCTTATACATTCATATACTAGCGCAACCCAGTAACATTTAACGATAGTATGCATATAATGTTATAGAAGTGGTTGCACATAAAAACCATATTAAATAAACATATCAAATCCCCAAATTTGATCACATCAAATATTTTCAATGAGGAAAGTAGTTCTCGAGTGCCTCAAAACAGTTGATTTGTGTTCTTGAAATAAAACAACTTTTAAAAAAATTTAGGAAATAATCCTAAATCCAGTTGAAATAAAGTTTACAATAATATCAAAATTATATTTCCGAAATGATAGATATTGCTCTTCTAAATAAGTAAAAAAAAAAAAAGATGAGGTCCAATTATAGTAGGTTGAATTTTAAACAATTATTAAAAAAATTCTTCAATAAATAAAAAAGAACCAAACAACTTTCACTTGCTGTCTAAACTACAGAAAAATATTTTTCTCTTGATTTTCACTGAAGATTGTAGTAAAGATGAAAATCCAAAAATAAGTATAAAATTTTCAACATTGTATTGCAGAAAACAGATATTAATACTTTAAAAATTCACATAATGCATGATTTTTGTGAATAAAAATTTTCAAATTATTTTTTTCTTTAATTTTCAATCGTACATGTTTAAATTCGATCACACCTAGAAATCATTTTTGGGTAAATACTCGTATTTGGACCAGAAGCCGTAAAATAAGAAAATTATAGATGTCATAATCAGCATATCCTAATCGAATGTATTCTATTTTAACCCATTAATAATTTTTATGAACTGAAGAAATGTTAGAGTATGAAGTGGTGCAAACCCACTTATGGAAAGAATCTTATGAACAATAAATATTAAGTGTAGATGTTAATGCAACGAAAACTATACAGCAGAATGTAATTAACTGAACTTGTAATGTCGACAATAATAAGCATTAGAAATTTACATAGAAAGTATAATACTTATTTTTAATTGTAGAAAAACAAACATGCTGAAACTATAATCAATATTCTAATTTTTTTCTTTCCAACAATAAATATAACTATCAAATAAAAAGAGGAAATAAAATGACGTTAATTAGGTATTTAAACGTTTGATTATAGTCTCCTAATGTTAGATGAAATTATATGATAACTTTTGAGATTAATATTTATTTTTTAGTATCCAATAGTAATCATTTGTAAGTCAAAGAAAATTGCCGCTATTCAAATATTTGAATCTAAATAATTGAAAAATTTTTAAACCTTTTGAACTATTTCATTATATTTTTTACAATATATCAATTATCTTGTTAATTTATATTATTAAAATTGTTAACTTTGCGCTCTTCAATAAGATTTTCGATGTAAAGTCGCTTATAAAAGAAAAAAAAAATTTATTGGGACTCCTCAAGACAATATTGCTTTGAAATTAATTTGTCTATGAGTAACTATAACTATATTAATCACACTATAAGATTACATGAAGTTGAAATACATTAAATAATAACCTTAGATGAATTTAAATAAGAATAAAAAAACTATTAACATTGGTGTGTAATGCTGACGTACATGAAAATATTCAAATAAGACAGTAAGGAATCAAAAGGAAAATATTACGTTTTTTGAGTCTAGATAAATACCTAAAAAACATAAGCTTAGTCTTTTCTATAGGTTGAGATTATCAAGTTGCACGTGAATAGCCCGTAATTATTATAAAAAATTTGAAGACTTAAAAAATTAAAATGAATTGCTAACCTTAACCACGACTTTCCTTTTCAGTGGTTCTTCTTTTTCAGCGGGAAGTGAAGTGCAGGGTAGGTATGCCGTCGCGAGGGTAGGGTTTAGAAAAATCCGCTGAGGTCGGTTTCGCGTCGTGCGCGGTACGCGGTACCTTAGTTGTTTTTGGTTTTTCCTTAACGTAGCATTCGTTGGGTTGAGTTAACGTAGTATACTTTTCGGTACCGCGTCGGGAATTCGGGAACGCGAAATAAAAATTAGATTGTGTTCTTTTTGACTGGTTATGAGAAGAAATACGGAGTAAAGTAGAATAGGTTTCCTCTCCGTATGGTTTTGTTTGTAACGCGTTTGAAAACGGGCGTGTATAGGTGGCTGAAGTATGTAAATGAGCGTAACCCATTCGGAGACCCGCGACCGAAATCCTCTCCGAACTAGCTGGCCGACAAGCAGCCACCGCGCGAATGGGTTACGGTGCACGGATTGGTTGACCGGTTGGTACCATCCGTTGGCACTACTCAGACTTAACGTCTAGAACCGATGAGAGGTCGGTTCCGCGTTCGGACCTAAAAAGGTGAAAATCATTACAGGTCGGTAACATCAGTAGAGAGAGATTTTTGCAAATCAAATGGGATAATATTGTTATCTTTTCCTCCGCATTGTTCACATAAGCTACAACCTCTTGATAGATCAGTGTATGGTCCCTTGAAAAAGGCCGTCAACTCAACTTGTGACGCTTGGATGAGAAATCACCCCGGAAAAACTATGAGCATCTATGATATACCCGGCATTGTCGCTGCAGCGATGCCATTAGCTCTTACTCCCGGAAATATTCAGGCTGGATTAAAAAAACCGGAATTTACCCATTTAACCGCAACGTGTTCACGGATCTCGATTTTTCATTAGCATATGTCATTGATCGGTCAGTTTCAAGTCCGAGAGAAGAAATGGCTTCATCAATTCCTGCTTTAAATGAAATAATAGTCGATATTGGGATATCAAAATGCGTGAACAATTTGTCCTGCGAGCATGATGTTGAATTGAGTTCTGCACAAGAACGTATTCATCAACCACAATTAATGAAGAGCATGAAAGTATGGAAAAAAATAAAGCAAATACCGCCCTACCATCTACTAGTACCGGCATTTTTGCTCCTGAGTTGATAAAACCTTACCCAAAAGCACCACCGCGAACAAAAATGAACAAGGGTAAGAAAAAACGAAAATCAACAATTTACACTGATACACCAGAAAAGCAGAATATTCAAAATGAAGCAGAGGAAAGGAAACGAAACGTGAAGACAAAAAAAAATAAAAAAAGAAGCAGCGCCTTCGAGTGATGAAGATGATTATTTTTGTCTGATTTGTGTGGAAAGCTATGCAGGGAGTAAGCCAGGAGACGACTGGATTCAATGTGTAGGCTGCAGACACTGGGCCCATGAAGCGTGGACAGCAGGTGGTCCATATTATTTGTGCCACCATTATTAATCAGATTGATTGGTGCCATCCTTTTATTTAATACTAGAATTTTCGGTTGTGATTTATTTATTACTTTGGCAATGAAGCTCTTTTTTCAACTTTGTTAACAATATATTTGATTTATTTACCAAAATAATAATAATTTAAATTTATTTCACTCAATATGTTTATGTTTTTTTGGTGTGTTACAACCTACCCCTCCGATTGTTTCAACTGCTCCGGGTATGGGGTCAGTTGTAACGATTTTTTTTTTTTTATAAATTGATTAAAACAAACGTTCTCGTCCAAAGAACTATTTATTATCAGTATATCCTTCGAGCAAACATACCAAAGCATGGGAAAGGCTAATTTTTGATACGAATATGGCTTACGTTTGGAATTAAAAACGAATAATATCAAAATTGTTACCACCGTCCCCGGTCTCCCCTACACTTTTCACTAATTTTCAGCAATCTTACCCAAACAGGTTTGACTTTTCATCCTTACACACAGAGCTTTCAGTCCTTTTTAGGTCTTTGTAAAAAATTTTTTTACAAAGACCTACTAGGTCGTCTGTCCGTCTGTCTGTCCGTCCGTCCGTCTGTCCGTCTGTCCGTCTGTCCGTGCGTCACAGCTGATTTCCTCAGAAACTATAGAAGCTAGAATGCTCAAACTTTGTGAAAAGGTCAGAAGTGATGATCTCTCAAAAGTTAAGGCCTTGAGAAAAATTTAAAAAATGTTTAAGGGGGGTCCCCCCTAATAACGAATTGGCCCTTAAAAATTTTTTTTAATCAAAGGTAGTCCAGTGGGGTATCAAATGAAAGGTCTTGATTAGAACTTTTAGAATCTGAAATAAAAAAATCATTTCATGAATTAGGGGGTCCACGGGAAGGCAAAATGTACCCAAAATTTGTGTCCCCCCCCCCTCGCGATTGGACACCTTTCAGCCGAAAAATCTGAAAATTATCACGAACGTGGACCTTTATGAGTACAAGGGCAACAAATACCTTCGAAATCGAAATTCGCTCAACTTTGTTAATAATAGTATGATTTGTAGATTTTACATTTTTGCCCATAAAATCAAAACGGTACCTTTAAACTTCTTGAAATGTCGCAATTATATAGACTGACATAAGATATATATGTTCACAAAATTTAATTGAGATCGAATCATAATCAAGTGAGTTATAGCCATTTCAATTATATGGAATTACAAGAACGATAACACGTGTTTATGGTTCATACAGGGTTTTCCAATAAGAGGTGTTATTTTAATATTAAAAGAAAAATGCCATTTTTTAAAATAAATGATCGGATGTTTAGTTCATTATAAAGAAGAAGATATGCCGTTAATAGCAATAACTAACATTGAGCAAATAATAACTACAATACGCTTACAGGACCATATCCTCTTCATGAAATTTTCCATAACCAAATCGCAAAGTGGCTGCCCTATGTCCTCGATAGCCTCACGAATTTCATCTTTGAGATCTTGAATTGACGCTGGGCTATTGGCATAGGCCTTCTCTATCACGTGGCTCCAAAGGAAGAAGTCGCAAGGTGTTAAATCAGAAGATCTATTCAAAATAACACCTCTTATTGGAAAGCCCTATATATATTTAAAATTGACTCAGGTTTCTTTCAATTTTCATGAAAATTTAAGGAATAGTGTTTAACTTGAACATGTTCAATCGGCCGAGCATTCAGAAAAATCAATTAAGCTAGATTAAAATGGCGGCTGCACTGTGCTTATGAAAGAAACTGTGCATCTTTTGTATAAATTTGAACAATTTCATATCTAAGTATTGGATGAATAATTCAAGTTATCGATTCACGCCATTAGAAAACTTGCTTCTAACCCTAGGATGTTTACAAAGACCTTCTGGTAGGAGCACTCTCCTGCTTACTCAACTTGTTTCATGTTTGTTAACAATATATTTGATTTATTTACCAAAATAATAAAAATTTAAATTTATTTCACTCAATATCTTTATGTTTTTTTGGTGTGTTACAACCTACCCCTCCGATTGTTTCAACTGCCCCGGGTATGAGGTCAGTTGTAACGAATTTTTTTTTTATAAATTGATTAAAACGAACGTTCTCGTCCAAAGAACTATTTATTATCAGTATATCCTTCGAGCAAACATACCAAAGAAGTGGGAAAGGCTAATTTTTGATAAGATTATGGCTTACGTTTGGAATTAAAAACGAAAAATATCAAAATTGTTACAACCGTCCCCGGTCTCCCCTACACTTTTCACTAATTTTCAGCAATCTTACCCAGGTTTTGACTTTTCATCCTTACGCACAGAGCTTTCAGTCCTTTTTTCTGATTGTGATATGAAGAGTAAAAACTTCACCGAAATTTTTCAATATTCCTCAATAATCAACTTGGCAGCTGTTTTCCTGATTTTTTCAAACTTCCGATGTTAGTTTTAACTATACCAGCAACAATAGCTTCAGCAGAACGTAGTTTTTTAAAGTTGATAAGAATGAACCTTAGAAATGCTACCGAGGAAGAACGTCTTAGTAATTTGTCACTTTTGTCAATCGAGAAGTTTACTCAAAGACCTCCTCAGTGCTGATAAAACGTACAATCTAATCATTCACAATTTTCCAGCGCAAAAAGAGAAAAGAACATATTTAATTTATAAGTCTTAACGCCTTTTTATAAAAATATTTTTAATTTAAATTTTTAATTTGTTTTCCACTGCAAAGTCAATCAAAAGTTTAATATATGTAATAACTTATTTTATCCTTTCTGCATTCCTTTTAACCATCCGTTTTTTGTTGTCTTTTTGCCAGCAAACTACTTTGCTGACCATTATTTGGTGCGTAAACTGCTCCTTAAACTGATGGATATATTGATGGCTTGCAAAGTATTTTGTCTCCCTTGCCTTTCTCTCCTGGCAAGAAAGTTCTAAACCTTCTGGCGGTTATTGCTGGATAAGTTAATTTTTTTGGTGTCGGAGATTCGCTTATTTACAAAAGTTAGAGATTTAAAATATTTCACTTAAAGTACAAGTTGGTGTCGCAAAATTTCCGCTTCCCTTCCCTCGAAACCCACGCGCCGCCACTAACAACAATAAAATCGAACAATAATGTAAAAGAGTAACTAACTTTTTATCGAAAATCGCTGGAAAAATTATCACGCTTTTAAGCTTGCATTTGCTTTGCATTTTTATTTTATTTGAGCATATACTTTGAAAACTCATTTTTCGAGAGGAAAGTAATACAATATACTGACCCCATCCATACGAGGATATGGATAGCCCTGATTTGTTTTCAATTTGAAATCTCTTACATGTGTATTTCCTCAGTCCTTTCATGCCACTGAACGAAATCTGAATTTCAAGTGTATTCGCATTTAAATCACACCTTAACAATTCACTCAAGCGTTTTGAAAAACTCGTAATGGTGAGACACTCGTGGCCAACACGTGTTGGTTTTATGAAAATCTTAAATTTGCCAACGATTCTGAAAAACCCTCCTCTTAGCCAAGATTGCGATGGTAAAAATCAAAATATTGACGCGTGCATTTATTTGGTATTATCGCATGCTCACTATTTACCCAATTTTTAATTTACGAAATTATCGTTTGCTATTGTGCCATTAACTGTTTTCAATTAGGATTACACTGTGTTTAGATTTAATTAAAAGATAAAAGGGGATGTGTTCATACAATATCCTCCCTCCTCTGTTGCACCGGCCCATTGAACTCTGCAATGTAGTCATACGTATGAGGTACATGTGAGTCAATACACTCATGCACGTTATGTAGCATTGTAGGAGGAAGGCAGAATAGGCAATCATGCAAGATTCTACTGCCAATTTGCCAACTTACTGCTGGAATAAGACATCAAAACTTACAACGCAAAACTAATTCCCAAATCGAATTGCTGGTAACGTACCGAATAATTTCATTTGCTCACATGACGTTAGCGATACGCTAATTACATTGAAAATTTGAGATCTGAAGGTGAATAGGAAAAGATATTCCAATGTTATTAAATAAACAAACGTTCAATATCTGAAATTAATGAATTCTTGGCAACTGTTTAAATATTGATGTTACTATTTTGTTCTGTAATAAGACAATTGTGTGTTTGTTGTCCCGAAAATTCAAAAACAACCATTTGTCCAAACAAGTAAAAAATTTTCCACTCTTCTATTTGATGGTGTCTAAATAGAAATTGTAAGACTGCATTTCAATTTGATCTTATTAGATTTCAATATTACCCAGCGACTGGGAAGGAGAAAACATTAAAGTAATGTAAGAAGTTCCATCAATTCGATTTCGCATAGAAATTTAAAAATCACGGCAACAATTTTCTTAGCTTATTTATAACATAGTATATTCTATGCTTTAAAGTTGAAGCTTACTCGTTCATTCCCAGTTAACTTTTTTTCCTCAATCTGTTATATTTATGGAGATCTTTAATGAGTTTAGCAAAAACAAACTTAGCAAACCAAGTAGCAACTATTTTTAAACTATTCCATCTTTATTTATAATGGACAGCTGATTCGATTAAACAATAAAATTTAACGCTTGTTGAATTTAGATCGTTTTATTATTTCATGTTTTTGATGTTGAATTACATATACATAAACGCGACGCATTTCGACTTACGAAGGCATCATCAGGCTATCGACTAATTTACTAAACGGTTAATGAAAATTAGGCGCTATCACCAATTAGATACTTCAAATCAAAGTTAATAACTCATCTCCACTTATTTATTGTACAGTTAACAAAAATTCGGTGCTCTTAATAACGGAATATTGCAAACGAAATCTGATTGATGATTAATTGTGTTTAAACCAAAGTACACAAAATTGGAAAAAAATGCTGTTTTTTCCTTTCTATTTTATTTTGTAAATAGATGTATTTCGGACACCAGTTTCGTCCTTCATCAGTAAAGCTACAATATTGATTAAAAAGCCATGAAAAAGTGAAAATATCACTAATAACTATGGAATGAATGAAATTTTAGAGATATTTTCAATTATTCATTTTATCTGGAAATTAACAGATCCAATTAAAAATGTAGTGTCTGGTTCGATGTAAAGCCCGAATGGTACAAGAACCGTACATTGCTTTTGTTGTAACGGGAGAGCTTTTGAATTGCTATTACTTCCACAAATGCGATTTAACTTTATTGAAACTTCCAGGCTATAAAGACCTTTTCTTGAACTACAAATTTAAAGGTACCCGTATGAAAATCATATATTTACAATATCTAATATTATTAACAAAGTTGAGTAATTTGCATCTTTTGAGGCATTTGCTATTATTTTACCACCATGAATTTTTCAGCTTTAAATTGTATGTTGTCATTTTTTTGTTGTTGTTTGGGTGGTGAATGTCATTTACGCACGGAGTGCGAAACTCCCATGCTCGCAAGCGACTTAAGAGCCCAGCCTGGAACCGTTTGACAAATCACTTCAGGCCAGCTCTCGTTTCATTATACCATGAGGCGCCTTCAAGCTGGGGGAGCCCTCTTCTAGAGGAAGAGGAGAGGGGAGGATGAATTGCCTGACAAGCAACCCTCCAGCCTCAACGCCGCCAGCTGCGGTGAGTCCCTTTTATCTTTTAGGTCTGCCTGAACATAGTGTGGCACCTGGCTCCATTTGTCATCATCAGTGGCATTACTGCCACTATAATATCCCGAGAGAGCTTTCCCGTTTCCTTGTAGAGGTCCCGCCGCAGCCTTTTGCCTTTTTATGCACGCAAAAAATGTGTGGCACGCATTGTCTTATGATTTACCCATTTTATGCAGGTAAGACTGACAACACCCATGCCCGCTCAAAAGCTGGGTCATATAGAAGTCACTCTTACCATGTTTGCGATTTAGCTACGGTCTCATATCCGGGATGTGGCATACAGTCCTTTGTTTCTTCATGCAATTCACTCAAGGCTACTGCCAATCGTTCAATGAGCGCTGTCCTTCTCCATGTACAACCATATCCCTCGAGTCCTGATTTCCACACTGATAAAAAGCACGACGCTCTCTAACAAGGTGGGCAACAGGTATCACGCCTGCAATAACTCTCACCAACACATCAAAGGCTATCGGATACGAAGATGCAATTCAGTACACCTCCTTACGGAGAGCGTTGCCCCATATTTCTGCTCCGTACAGTAGCATTGACCCGACGGCACTCATCAAGAGGCGTTTTCTTGATGGGTTGGGTCCCCCTGCATTGGCCATAAGTAAGCTCAGAGCCAATACTCCCGAAACTACCTTCTTAGCCTTTGCCCTGATCTGCTCAGAGAATTTCATCTTCAAGTCTATCTGTAGCCCCAGGCACTTCACCGCTGGCTTCAATTTGATTAGTCTGTCTCCAATACTCATCATCCTTACTCTAGGGATTCTCTTTTTTGTCAAGATGAACACTTCGGTTTTCTACAGTGCTAGACTGAGCCCACGAGCAGTCATCCAGTCTCTTACTCAGTGCATTATCATACCTAGTCTAAGTTGCGCTTGTTGAATGGTGCGTCCAGTGACCAGAGCCGCAACATCATTCGCATAGCCGATCAAGCACGACTCATTTGGCATCTCCAGTCTCAGTAGCCCGTCGTGAGACACGTTCCACATGTCTGGACCAAGGATAGATCCCTGGGCAACACCCAATGTAACTTCCATCCTTCGTTGGCCCTTCAGGTAGTCCGTCAAAAGCCGCACTAGATATTCTGGAACTTGAAAAGGGTTTTCCAGCGTACCAAGAATATCCACCCATCTAGTGGAGTTGAAAGCATTCTCAACGTCGAATATTTACAACAGGACGATTCCTTGCTTGGTGTAGCTATATGTCTTTCCCTTTTAGACCGCACTCACCATCTTTGCAACCGTATCAATGGTTGAGCGTCTTGCTCTTAGGCCATACTGCCGAGTAGATAGAATCGCATCACAATTCGCCTAATGAGTTTCTCTAGCACTTCCCCAGCAGTGTCCAACATGCTTAATGGGTGAAGTGCAGACGGTTTTCCGGAATTATCCTTCCCCCTACTGATAAACATGAGCCTCACCACCTTCCATGGTACCGGGAAAAGGCCATCTGTAAGACATCAAGCTCCGCATAACTAGCTTGTAGCCAAGGCCCCACGGATCCTTGTTCACATTGTCCACTAGATCTTGCTAGTAGCAAGCCTTGCTGTCGTTAACCGATTGGCAAAAGCATTTCCTGGCTTATTTATATGCTGGTACCCAGTTGCATGCCTTGTCACGGTTCCGTACTCGTTGAACCTCACGCCGAAACTTGCGACACTCCCTTCACTTTTCAGCGATTTCAGTCTACCACCAGTACACTGAGGGCTTGCTGTGCCAGGGTTTTTGACGGGGCATAGAAGCGTTGCAAACAGACTTCATGATGCTCAAAGTTGAGTTCGCCACGCTTTGAGCTGCCAGTTCTTCCGTCACCTGCAAATCTCCCTGCAGTGGAGCGTCTATCGTAAGCATCTCGACGAGCCTCTCGACGTCCATCCTGCTGATGTTCTACCCAACTGCAGAAGGCCGAGGGCACGGACAACGGGATACAACATCGCTAATCTCAAGCAGAAGCCAGTGATGATCACGGGCTGAGTAGTCCTCTAGTACTCTCGTATTGTGTGTCCACCGTACCAAGGACTCCGAGGACAATGTCACGTCCGGTATGGTTTTTTTACAGCCAATACGACTGAAAATTGGCGTATTTCTGGGATTTAGTATGACGAGGACCATCCTGGTCACCATTTCTAGGATTCATTTTCCCCACGAATCTGTTTGAAACATGCCCCATTCGATTGCCCTAGCGTTGAAGTCCAAAGCACATTGCCCTTTGCGTTCGAGAAAGTGGCCTGCAAAGCATTAAACTTGGCTTGAAAAGATTATATCGGTTCATTTGGCGTTAAACAATACTAAAGAAGGTGGTCCCTGAACACCAAATCCACAAAAAACTATTCCCTCCTCCACAACTCACCGCTTGGAAATCACTACTCCGAACACAGATGGCGGTGGTACCAGTTTCATCAGGATACCATGATGTAAAACTTTTATCATGGCGATGCTCACTCAAAAGCTTTCATGTCGCTGCTCAAGCAAATTTTGGGTGGTTGAACTACAGTGTAGGCTTAGCTGCAGGATGCGGTTCATCGGAGCTCTGATTTTACCTTAGCTAGGGCTTCCTGATCCTTGATTCTAAGACGTGCCCAAAATCCGGCCTTGGATCAGCATCCTTGCAAGGAATACAGTGTGCCTTCTTTGTACACTCTTTTCTTTTATGCCCCATTTCGCCGTATTTGTAACAAAGTGAAACCCTATCGAGTCCTTTGCATACTTGTGCACTGTGGCCATAGCCAAGCATTTGAAACTTTGAAGAGGCGCTGCTCTTCACTGTATCCTGCAGATAGCCCACCCTATTCTTACTTTGCCCTTAGTCAAAAATTATTCCGCATCCTTCTCGGTCAAATCAATGATGGCCTACATCGGTTGCTGCCCAGGGATCTTTCCTTGGTCCAGACCTGTGTAATGTGTCTTACGACGGGCTACTGAGACTGAAAATGCCTGATGAATCGCGCTTGATTAGCTATGTGGATGATGTTGCGGCTCTGATCGCTGGATGCACCATTGAACAACCACAACCTAGGCTAGGTAGGCTAGTTCAGTTTAGAGCTGGAGAAAACCGAAGGGGTCATCTTGACAAAAAAGAGAATCCGTAGAGTAAGGATGATCAGTCTTGGAGACATACTAATCGGATCGAAGCCAGCGGTGAAGTGCCTGGGACTACTGATCGACCCGAAGATGAGTTTCTTTGAGCGAATCAGGTCAACGGCTGAGAAGGCTGCTTCGGGAATATCGGCTCTGAGTCGACTTATGGCCACCATAGGAGGACCCAACTCATCAAGAAGAAGCATCCTGATGAGTTCTTTTAGGTCAGTGCTACTGTACAGGACAGGAATATGGGGCGACGCTTTCAGTAAGAAGGTCTACCGAGAACGCTTGGCATATGTACAGAGAAGAGGAGCACTGAGGGGATAGTCTTTGATTCGTTGGTGAGAGTTATTTCAGGTGTGATACCTGTTGTTCTCTTTGCTAGAGAGCGCTGCGCTTTTTACTTGCCTCGAAACGAGGGCGCGAGGGAGATGGTTGCCCGCGAAAAGAGACTGTGCTCACTCAATGACTGGCAGCAGTCTGGGGTGAATTGTACGAAGAGAAGGTGGACTACGCACCTCATCTCAAATATGAGACCGTGGCTAAATCGAAAGCATGGTAAGAATGTCTTCTACCTGAACCAGCTTTTGAGGGGGTATGGGTGTTTTTAGTCTTACCTGCACAAGATTTGTAAGTCACGGTCCCCCAATTGTCCGTTTTGCCCAGGAGAGGAAGACAATGCCTGCCACGAATTGTTTGCGTGCAGGAAATTGGAGGCTTCGGTGGAACATACACAGGGAGATGGGAGAGCTCACCCTGGAAGTATAGTCACGGTGATGCTTGAATCGATTGATAAATGGAACTTTTATGTTCGGGTAGTCCTAAAAGATAAAGGGGACTCACAGCAGCTGGGAGCGTTGAGGCTGGAGGATCACTTTTCTGGCAATTCTTTTTCTCCTCTCCCCTACCCCGGCTTGAGGGCACCTCACGGTATAGCGAAACGGGACCCGGCCCAAAATAATGTGTCAAACGGTTCCAGGCCTGGTTTTCGGGTTAACAGGGGAGGTGTTTAGTGGGTATTTCAGTTGCTTGCGAATATTGAAGTCCCACATTCTTTACATAAATAACCCAACCAAAAAAAATTATGGCCATGCGTTATCCCCAATGGTTTTCTGGTGTCAGCCTCGCTTCAATGCTGCTGAATTTAGGGAGCTCCCTTTTGATGGCCTCTTCTACCTCAGCCAGGTCCGTGACGCAGTCAATGCCTCATATTTTGATCGTTACTATCAGTTCGATTGAGGCGATACTTGCGCTTTTGCCGAGAACTTTTTTTAATGCATTGCAAAATGCTTCTTTATTGTCGGCCTTTGCTCCGAATTTGACCAGTATGGGCCTGACCGCGTTGGTCGTACTGCTTTAATAGTAGTGTTTGTGTCTTCTGACCTTACATTTCCCCTCATACCAAGTAGCAGTTCTGCGTACGAATGGCCATCTTGGTGTTTTATGAGCAGTGCTTACTGCCGGGGTCTTTGCCGAGGCTTCCTTCTCTTGTTTCGTCTCAGGTCTTTTTTCTTGTTGGGCGTCCATGTGAACTTTATTTTCTGACAGTGACAGTGAATTTTAATTTCTCAGGTATTTATCGTTGTTGTACTTATAGGGAACTGCCTTCATAATTTTTTTCAGATTTTTCGATTCACAAGTGTCCAACCGCAAGGGGGGACACAATTTTTTCGTTTTCTCCTGCTTCCCCTACCTACCCCATTATGGATATTGCAATTTTTAATGACCGATATTAAAAGATCTCAACAAAACATTGATACCCTACTCAACTATGTTTGGTGAAAAAAATGCTAAGGTTTCACATCTTTATAAGGGGAGACCCCCCATTCAAAGCCTTTGAACATTTTTTTTACTGCGGCACTTTCATTAACCAAAAAGTTCTGAGCTGTTTACAAAATTTAATCACTATAGCTTCTATAGTTGCTGAGAAAACTTGCTGTGACGCAGTGACGGATGGACAGGTACCGATATTAATAGGGTATTGTAAAAAAAATTTTTACAGAACCCCTAAAGAGGGTTACAAAAATTTATTTTTAATTTCTTTTACTTTACTTAATACCTTTTTCACATTATCCTCCGTCGGTGAATTCCTTCATTGTTACCTTCGTGACGCTTCAATTTTCCCTGCATGTAAAATTTTGAAAAATTTTTGAATGGTCATCGATTTCGATTCCTCGGGGCTATTTTTGAATCCTATATCGAATATGTAATTGCGCTCCTTTTTGAACCATTCAGGACTAAGGGCCACCTTATACCGTCGATGGATCATGGAATGTAAAGGTGCCATTTTGTGTGCATATAAATGGTTCGAGTTTGAAGGAATCGTTCTTTGGGTGAGAGTCGGCTTCTTGGAGCTATCAAAGTGAATACTCCTTTGTGATCTGTAAGCTTGAAATGTAAAAAAATTTCATACAAACATGTTCGAAATCAACAGTATCATAAATAATAACAAGAATAATACCACCCATGTTAATAAATAATAACTAGCACAAATAATAATAATTTGATAAACGTTAAAACTTTGCGGCTAGTTAATTACTTAGGTTTGAGCAAACAAATACTCGGCACATCGAAAAGTATTCTTAAGAATACCCAGATTTCTAAATTAACAGTTTTCCGAATGTAGCTGTAAAACGGGAACTGGATTTGAAGCCACATTTAAAATTGATATCATTTTTGAGTAGATCCTTAGAGATATAGAAAGGTTACTCATTTTTTACCATACCACATTTTATACTGAGTTTTTCTGAAAGTATGTTATATAAAAATACTGTTAATAACTAACCAATCATAAAAATAATACTCGTAAATATGAATTGCTGAGATGAACATACCCCTCGGTCTTCTCATTTAGAGAGTTTTTAACGGGTATAGGACTCGCCACGGTGGCTGGACACTCCTATTCTGAGCTAGCCATTGGGTTGTAGCTCCTTCTTTTCTTAGTCATTACAAGGGGTCCTGCTGGGTAGAGTCCCCTTCCACGGGGTAATATGGTCGAATAATTCATGAATGTGAAATTTTTTGTAGTGGGCCCTTGTGCTGGCAAAAAGAACCCGCCCCACGACACCGCAACTCTAGCCAGCAAGCGCATTCACATATCCTCAGACAAGGTAAATTCTGGCGACACCAATATTTTCGCTCACTGACGCAGCAGACCACCACTGCAGTCCTTTATGGACTTATGAGCATCCTTTAAAACACTACACTGTGCTCTTATTGCGCTAAAGCGCGTCATCGGAAAGGCAACAGCTGATACTGTTACGATAGGAATTTCTCTAACGATTAGAGAACATTATTGATCAACTACAACATAACCGAATTGCCACCAGACAAGTTGGTGCAGACAGATCGGAAGCTAACTCAAGATGAAAAGCTTTCGTAGCCATGCAGTCGAAGGCAACTGCATATGCTTTGCTGGTTTTAGATCCATGCCCTGAACACCAGCGTATGTTGATTGGACCTGCATAGTCCACCCCAGTTTCTAGGAAGGTACTCTCAAAACGGACTCGAGCAGGAGAAAGACTGCCCATAAATTGTTCATTAGGCTTAGCTGACATTTCAAAGCATGGTTTACTCCTTAAGGATGCTCCGAGTCATCGTGCACCCCGACAAAATCCAATACTTCAAGCGCAAAGTACTAAGAGTGAGTTGGACTCCTCCATGAAGTGTCTGCATGTGCGCATTTCTGATAAGTAATTTATCCAAAGACCCCTTCGGAATTATAGCAGGATGCTTTGTTTCTTTGCCTACAAGAGCATGATAAATTCAACCGCCCACTCGAAGAACACCTTCTGTATCAAGCCATGGGGCTCATTGCTGTAAGTGGCTATTAGTTGAAATTTGATTTGGTCGCATGAGCTGCTTTAGTTCGTGTCTGAATGAGTGTGCGTGAGCTAGTCGAATGCAGAGTATTTCAGCAGCTTGTAACTCATCAATAGTAAGAAATCCTGTACGTTTTAGTGGTGGCTTTATCACGTTGTGCTTGAATCGTATGTATAAAGCGACAACCCATTTCAGCTTGTTGCTGCATGAGAATCGTTGTAGTATCTCCGGTTCATGATCAAAGGGTTCCAGGTTTATTGCAGCGTGATGGCTAAACCTTGTTTATCCTGGTTGATTGGTACTGCAAAAAGGGACAATAACAGTCTTCAGCCAGATTTGGCCATTCCCCCATTGTGTTAAGTCCAATAAATCTTTCGGATAAACTCCACGGGTAGCGTAATCAGCTGGGTTGTCTTTGCTTGTGACATGATACCATTGCCGAGGACTGCTTTTCTTTTGTATTAGTCCAACCCGATTCACAACAAAAACTGATGAAGAATCACTCCAATAAAACGTTGGAACATGTTTCCAATCGTGCGCACGTGTGACTTGATCCGTGAGTTCAAAGAGTAACTCGGCTCCCAATAGCTCTAACCGAGGAATCGATTCTTCCTTAGTAGGGATACTATAGATTTTGATGTGAGCAGCGTAACCCTTGCAGAACTTGCCGATGTAACCTTGATATAAATAGCTGCAGCAAAAGCTACACTGGAGGCGTCACAAAAACCATGGAGTTCAATTTGATCATTGGTGGTAAAGCCAATCTACCGTGGAATTTTGAGTATATTAAGTGCAAGTAGTTGTCTATGAACTGTGAGCCACTCCTGCGCGTCTTTTTCTTGTAAGGGATCATCCCAATCGCACTTCATTTCCCATAAGTTCCGAATAGCAATTTTTCCGACTATAATGCATGGCTGAATCCATCCTAAAGGGTCAAACAGCTTGAACACCTCAGAGAGGACGTTACCCTTCGTAAGCTCAGTAATGATAGTTCTATTAATAGAAAATGTGAAATCATCTGTTGCTGGATGCCATTGTAGCCCTTATGTCTTCACTGCACCCTTTATACTGATGTCAAATGGTATTTGTGATTCCCTGTCAGCGAGTGGTATGCGTTTTAATAGATCGGGATGATTGGCTGTCCATTTTCGTAGATGCAACCCTCGGGCTTGCATTATTCGTCATAGGTTAGTTTGTAATTGGATAAGTGTGTCCAAGCCCTCCCCACCTGTTAGGATATCATCAACGTAGAAGTCCTTCAATATTACTTCAGCCGCTTGTGGGTATTTAGGATGCTCATCCTTTGCCAGTTGCTGCAAATCCCTGATGGCCAAAAACGGGGCACAAGACGTCCCATATGCAACCGTTTTTAACCGATAATGTCAAATCGGTTCGTTTCGGCTGGACCGTCAAAGGATGCGTTGACAATCCAAATCACCCTCGTCTACCCAAATCTGGCGATACATCTTTTCAATGTCTGCTGCCATCACGTAGCGATTCTGTCTCCCCCGCATCAGAAGGTGAAGAATGGGTTGCTGGATGGATGGTCCTGTTAGCAATATGTCGTTTGAGCTTTCTTACCAGCTTCCCTCTGAGATGCATTAAAACGACTCGTAACTTTGTTGTAGAACTGCTGTTTTTTATTACAGAGTGGTGTGGTAGATAATAAGTAGGCTTTACCCCTTCTTTGTGAGGTGAAATTAATTCCATATGGCCCAGACTAAGCTATTCATTCATAAAATCCTTATATTGCCGGTAGAGTTCTGGATTATGAATAAGAGCCTTTTCAAGAAAACGAAATTGCTTATAAGCAGTATTATAAGTCTCACAGAGAGATAAATCTTCACGGGTTTTGAAAGGGAGACTTACAACATATTTTCCTTCCTTCGTATGTCGAGTGGTATCAGCGAAGACCTTTTCTGCTTGCAATTCTTCAGATGTTAGATTTTTTTTTATCCCTCGTCAATGTCTTCAATCTCGAAAAATTGCCTTAAATGAGTGTCCAACTCTTCAAGGGAAATAAATGCGTTAACTGACGAAATCTTCGCTTGCGTGGCAATCGGACCAAAAAGCACCCAACTAAACTTCGTATTCTGGGCACTGGGATTTCTAGAAATAAAACTAGGTAGCAGAATACGACCATAGACATCAGCCCCAACCAAAACGTCGATTTCAGATGGAAATTTGAACGCTGGATCCACTAAATCGGACGTAGCTAATCCATTAGGCACCTTAGAGGATGCCTAAACAGAAGGTATTGAAGCCGTATTCTTCTTCAACACCAGTGGTTTGAGAACTATACTCTCAGTTATTCCATCATTGGTTTCTGCAAGTGCTGTAATTGATGCCATGCCTGTTGCTGAGATCCTTTGATTTCCTCCTACCCCCAATATGGAAGCACTCGCTGTCTTTGGTTGAAGACCAAGATACCTGACTGCAGCACTAGTAATGAAGGACTTTTATGCTCCTGAGTCCAGTAATGCTCATAACATTACAGCTTCGCATAATTGCCTTCGAACTTTAATAAGAGCTGTCGACAACAGCACGTTCGTCCGTTTGGATGCGTGATTAGCTTGCACACACTGCACATTTACCTCCGTTGTGCTGGTGGAAACCTGCTTAGCTTCGTCACTTTGAAGTAATGAATGCTGCCGTTTTCCACATAATTTACACTTCTGTTTTGAGGAATAGCATGTGACCTTATGCTTATTGCTAAGATAATTGAAGCACAGTTATTTGGAAGAAACTAAATTTCATCTTGCCTGTCCCTCCATTTGTTTAAATGCTTCACAAACCCACAGACGATGACTGTTCTTGCATTCCGGACATAAAAGTTTCACTTCGACTGGTGTCGTATAAACCACTTTTTATTTGTTGTCTTAAGATTCGCTGAGAGAGCTTCCAGTACAACTAAACGCTGCTGTACAAAATCCAATCCAAGATGATAAAGTTGGCACTCCCGTTTCTACGCTAATCTTCTTCTGCCAGTCTTTCCTGGATTCTTCATCCAATTTCTGATTTAAAATGAAAATCATCATCACGTCAAATGATTTCCCATCAATAGTCTGCAGGCAAGCTCCGAGCTGGTGCGTTACGTCTAGCACCCGCTTGAAACCATTCACATCATTGCTACCGCATCTTTGTATGTCCCAAAATCGCTGCATTACTACTTGTGCAATCGCTTGGTGATTGTTGTATCGCTCGCATAGCAGTTTCTATGCGGCTGTGGGTTTTCGTTCGAAGCCAGAACCCAACAACTTTGTATCGTCTTGAATGAAATGCCCTTTCTCATAAAAGACAAGTTTATTCGCGTCCGAACAAAATGAAGATCGTATTAACGAATGTATGGATGATGCAATGTTGGTTGTCGTTGCGTTGTCGCGTGCGTTTCGCGGTAGACTCACTCCAATGTCAATCTTCTCTTGGTGTTAGGATTTATTTCCTTCGGTGTGTTCATATTGCTGATGGCGTTGTTTGTGTCAGTGCTGGAGCCGCCACATCTACCCCCTTCCTAGTGACTTTCTTGGAATTGTTGCATTTTCTTGAGTTTTTGGTATCGCTCGAGTTTCTGGAATTTGTGGAGTTTCTGTAATCTGTGGCGTTTCTGGAATCTCTGGAGTTCGTGGATTCAAGTTTTTATTCGTTTTTATTATGATTTAAGATGTGCTGCAGTCAGTCGTGATATTGAAATGTTTTGTTCTGTATCGTTAACTAGGCTTTTGTCAAGATCATCGGTTATTCGCCCGAGCACTTGATGCGGCCCTGTGTATGGTCTCTGCAGCGGGCTTTTCACGCGGTTGCAGCGTACAAACACATATGTGCATGTTTTAAGCTCTTTTTGGCAAAAAGGTTTTATTTTTGAGTGATGAGCTGTCGGTATGGGCTTGATGCTACGCATTATTTTGCGGTGGTTTTCCACAAACTTTACAGGGTCAGCGTTTGTGGTTTCTTGAGTAACGATAAATTCCCCAGGTATATGTACGTAAAGTTGCGCCGTACACCATTTCAGCGGGTGATGCTTTTAAATCTTCTTTGTAGCATGTACGAAGGCCGAGTATTACTAAAGGAAGTGCGTAGATCCAGCCAATATCATTTTTGCACATAAGTGCTGCTTTTAAAGTAAGATGTAGTGATTCAACGAGTCCGTTCGACTGAGGTTGATATGGCGAGGTCCTGATTTTTTTACTTCCCAAGAAGTTTGTCATGGCTTTAAATAAGGCAGACTTGAATTGCGGTCCCTGGTCTGTCGTAATGGTGAGAGGGGTGCCGTAATTGACGATCCTATGGTTGAAGAATGCTATTGCAACTGTCGGTGCTGTGGTCTCTTTCAAAGGTACCGCCACGGGCCATCGTGAAAATGTGTCGATGATTGTTAGGCAGTAGCGATATCCCTCTACAGGCGGCAGGATGATTAAATCGATGTTAATGTGATTGAACCTTGATTTTTGGTACTCAATGCATTCTCGTGACCGTTTGAATGCATCTTTTTTGATACCGGGTCAGATGTATTTTCCTCGTAATGCGCGAGCGGGAGTGCGACCACTTGGATGTGAAAGGCTGTGAGTGATTCCGAATGCTATTTTTCTTACGTTTTGAGGAAGGTACGGTCTTATTACATCTGTGGAGATATCGCAGTAGACTGGCGAGTTTTCAATGTAGAGTTGTTGTAACTTGAGGGATGTCGAGTTTTTTTAATAACTCAGATAATTCCTCGTCGTTTTCTTGTTGCTCACTAATTTCTTTTGGGTCAAATTTTGACGGTATATTGATTGAGTTGATTCTCGCTTATGCGTCCGCTATGACATTCTCGCTGCCTTTAACATAGACTATGTTCATCGAGAATTGTGAGATATAATCTAAATGTCGTAGTTGGCGTGGAGATGCCTTTTCCAGATTTTTGTGAAAACGCATAGACTTATGGCTTGTGATCGGTTTTTATTTCAAATATCCTGCATTCGAGATGATGTTGGAAATATGGAATCCCTGCAAAGATCGCCAAAAGTTCACAATCGTAGACGCTCCAATTGCGTTCGGGTTTGGTTAATTTTCGGGAGAAGAATCCGATCGGCATCCAAACGTTGTTTATTTTTTGTTCAAGTGATGCGCCAATTGCTGTGTCGAATGCATTGATTGTTAAACACAATGGCGCCATTGGGGATGGAAATGATGTGAGTGTGATGTCGGCTAGGCTTTTTTTGCTTTTCTCAGATGCTTCAGTTGCTTCTGGCGTCCATTTGACTTCTCGTTTGTCGTTCTTTTTGGAGTCTTTGATGTACGAACTTAGGAGTGCTTGAGTCTTCGCAGCGTTTGGTATGCAATTTCGGTAATAGTTTATCATTCCGAGAAATCTGCGGAGATCATGAATTGTTTTTGGTTTTGTATAATGGGTGAGGGTTTCTATATTCTTTTGTGGTGGCTTGTAACCAGCAGCATTTATTGTATACCCAAAAATATTAACTTCGTTTTTCACGAAAGCACACTTATTGTAATTTATCGTGATCCCGTTGTCTTTCAGCCTTTGAAAGATGGTTCTTAAATGTTTCATGTGCTCTTCATGAGTGTCAGAAAATACGATGAAATCGTCAACGTAGTAAAAAAAATAATCGAGGTCACGAAAAATTGAATCAATCCAGCGTTGAAATGTTTGGGTGGCGTTTTGAAGACCGAATGGCATGACCAAATATTCAAATAGTCCGTAGGATGTAGTGATGGCTGTTTTCGGTATATCTTCTTCGGCCATGTGTATTTGGTGGTAGGCCTATACAAGATCAATTGCTTAGGAAAAATATCTAGTATCAGCGGTGACGTGTATCGGTCGGGCACGGTTCGGGCATTTAGCTTTCAATAATCGCCACAGGGGCGCCAATCGCCAGTTTTCTTTTATAGCATGTGCAGCGGAGATGACCATTGACTTTTTGAAGGCTATATATAGCCGGCTTCGAGCATGGCTAAAATTTCGGTTTCTGCTCTTCGTTGTTTTTGTCCCCCGAGTTTGCGTGCTCTTTCGACAACAGGGAGACCTTCAGTGATGATATGATGCACGGCGTGACAGTTTTGTGTTATTGCCTTTTTTAATGATGGTTTCGTTAAGTCGGAGAATTCTTGCATCAGTTTCGCAAATTCCATGTTTTCTGTTGTTATAATGGTCGATATTCCGTGCTCTGATGTGGTTTTGATTTTTCCTGTTGTCGAGAGGGACGTTTGTGGGTCAATAAGGCGTCGTTTCCTCAGATCAACTAGATGTATGTAATGTAAGATAAGATCGGCTCCTATGATGCCCGTCTTGACTTCAGCAATGATGAATGGAAATGGCATGTTTTGGCGCAGTCCTAAATCCAAACTTAATAGTCGCTGGCCATATGTGTGAATTACTGAGGAATCAGCTGCGTAGAGTTTCAGTGGGGATTGTTTGAGCTTCATTTTGAACCAGATGCGTGAAACACACAAGAACCAGAGTCTACCAAGTATTGTTGTCCTGTTTTATCATGCAAATGTAGGTAGTGTTCTTTTTTCGTGTTTTTGCTATCGTCTTCCGCCTTTGATGTTGTTGATGTAGACGATAGCATATTTAGTTTCCCGGATTTTCTCTTTTGTTACAGGAGCATGGCGCACGGCACTTTTGCGCAGCTTCTCCAAAATATTCGTGATAGTAGCACAAGTCTGAACTCGATTTTTGTTCTTTTGTTTCGTATTTTCTCTGGTATTAATTTTCTCTATTTCGCGATTTTCATCTCGAGCGCTCCGATTATCGTGAATTCATTTGTTTTTTTTAAATCCTCAAGCTCCCGTGAGATTTTTGCGATGTGATCTCGTAGTTCTGTGAGCGGGCTTGTTCACTTTTTGAAATCGCCAACATCTCAAATCCATCCACTTTCGACACCTCTAGAATTTTGTCCGCTTAGACCACAAGTTTGTACAGATCTTGGACTTCACTTATTGCTAATACACTACGGACTTGCTCTGGAAGTTGTTCTAGGAAAAGCATTTTTAAAATCGAGTCGTTACATTGTCCGCCTGCAAGATTTTTAATTTTTTGTAGGATTAAGGACGGCTTCCCATTTGTAATTTCTAAACCCCTGAGGATGCGTCTGAGTTTTGATTCATTTGTTTCGCGGAGAGTTTCCATGATTCTTTGCTTTATTGCATCGTGTTTGGTCGTTTCGGGTGGTGTTGAGATGATATCCGAAACCAGAGGGAGAGTCTTTGTGTCGAGATTGAGGACCACATGTTGAAATTTTGTTTTGTCGGTGGTGATTTTCGAAATGGAAAATGCTGCTTCTACTTGCAGAACAAAAGCGCTAGGTAGTCTCTCCAGAATGCGGGTATTTTGACATGATTGTTGTTGATCATTGCCACTTTGGCTTCCGTATTCCTGTGCGACGTTTCATTATGATTTGTTGACGTGTCTCTGAGTTGCTGCGTTTGATCTAGGATTCTATGTTCCATAGCCTCAAGCTCCGCTTTAGTTTCTTCCAGAGTCATTGTAATGTTTCTTGATTTATAATTTCACCCTTTATTTCAAGTATTTTTGCGTTTGTCTGTAAAATTTTCACTTTCGTTCGAAGCACTTTCACTTTTCACTGATTTTGGTTCAAAAGCTTTTCTTCTTTTTGTTTTATTTGCACTTTGTTTATTTGCGGGGTCACCAATGTGGGTTTTCGTTCGGACACAGAACCCAACAACTTTTTATCGTGTGAAATGAAATTCCCTTTCTCATAAAAGACAAGTTTATTCGTGTCCGAACAAAATGAACATGTATGGATGATACAATGTTGGTTGTCGATACGTTGACACGTGCGTTTCGCGGTAGACTAATCCAATGCCAATCTTCTCTTGGTGTTAGGATTTGTTTCCTTCGATGTGTTCGCACTGCTGGTGGCGTTGTTTGTGTCAGTGCTGGAGCCGCCACACGACTGTGTAGTTAGCTTCCCTAACGCTCAGATGGCTAATCAGTTTTTCCGCGTCATCCGTAACTGCATTTCGAAGATATTGCAGTTTCTGCACCTGACTCAGCTGACCAATGTCATTCACCATGCTCTTATACCAGTTTCCATCTACACGAAATCTCCGGATTTTGATAATATTTCCAAATCTGCTTCAAAATCTTGTAGATTTGCCATATAAAAATTCAAATCTAGATTAGATGCAAATCTTAGATTTAAACAAAATCTTTCTAAAATCTTGTTGTGTTGTGTGAGACTACTGCATATAAATTTATCCAGCAAGCTGACAAATGTCACGAAAATGACAGTAATGACAGCATCAATCAAAATTGAATATCATTGGGATCAGCTGTATATCGTGATGTCAAGTAGGAAAATAAAAACAAAGTGGACACCAGGTTCAGAAAATGAACTGGTACAATTGTGGAGGGCTAGGATTTCTGACCTACGCCGCGAAAAAAGGAATGGCCATGTGTTTGCCGAAATGGCCAAGGAAATGCAAATAAAAGGCTATGTATTTTCGGCAGAGGAGATTCAGGTCAAAATTCATAACATGACCAACCGCTACAGGTATGCAAATTTAATTATAATAACTCATATATAATATAAATTGTTTCTTTCAGATTGGAAACAAAAATTGGCGTTACAGGTGGATCGCCCTCGAAATGGGAATATTATAGCGAGATCCACCAAATAGTTGGAGGTTTTAAAATAAATGAACACTCTCATTTGTTACAGGAGAGCTTTTCAATTGGTAATTATTTATTTTCTTAAAAAAATTTTTACCAAGCAATATGGATCTATATTAAGCAAATATATCTTTTCAGATTACGATGTAGAGCCTGGTTCCGCATCAGGTGAATCGTCGAACACAATGTCTCCGGCGGAAGACGATGTGTGCGAAGATGTACCTGAATGAAAAAGAAAACCCAATATGAATAGCTTCCAGAGGCATGTGTTAAAGGAACTGCAGGAAACGAATAGAAAAATGGATGTCGAAATGGACAGAATTAAAAAGGCTGACGACAACATATTGAGACTCGAAACAAGGCTCGTGGAAGCAGAAGAAACAAGGAATGAAATCCTGAACCAGCTGCTGAATAAATTTTAGTCAATTTTTTTTGGTAATTTTATGAAAATTATAATGATACAAATTTTTCTTTATACGTTATGTATTCTATTCATTTTGTATGATAGCTATTTTCAACTACTATTTGCAGTCTTCTTCAGAAGAAGACTACAAATAGTAGTCTAAAATAGCTATTATACAAAATTAATAAAATACATAATGTGTAAAAAAAGTTTTTTTCATTATCATCTAGTAACAGTTTTACAAATTTATCGTGTGTTTTTATCTTTTGAATTTATTTTATGTTATATTTTTTATGAAGTGTTGCTGTTAGTTTTTGTATGAAGTAAATTTATTTTTTATGTTCCAAATATTTGTGTTGTTTATTATAGGTACTTACTGATGTGTTCACTAAGTGCTTTTCGGATGGTTTCTGCATCACTGTTGTTGTCGAATGATCTATTTCAGTTTTTGGTTGCTCCCTTCTTCATAATTTTTGAGTTCCTCAAGCCAATGAATATTGATGGAGTCATTTCTTTCATTTAAGAAATTATGCATAGCGCAACATGCTTTAATAATAAGAGGCGCGTTGTCCACATTGTTATCAATGCCTTTTCCAATGCGACGGAAACGAGCCTTCAAATGCCCAAATGCATTTTCAACAACTCTGCGACATTTTGATAAGGCATAATTGAAGTTTTTCTAATGCTGATCAGCTTCCACATTATATGGATACGGCTTCATCAGACTTTTATTAAATTTAAACGCAAAATCTCCTATGATGAAGACCGGAAATTGATTCTGCATATATTTTCGTTGTCCAGCAGATGCTTAAGCGAAGATTTTTCGTATATGGATGAATCATAGCAGCGACCTGGTGATCCGACATTTATGTAAACGAATCTATATATAGAAAAGGGAGAAAGACTTCAATAAATTATGAGAGATTTTTATAAAAGTAATGTATACCGGTAATCCACTAATGCAAGTAAAACGGTGGAATACCACCCCTTATAATTGTACTAGTGGGTGGCATCGTCTGCATGAGGTTTGACCTCAATATAACTTCCATCTGAAATTAGTAGTCTTCAACAATCTATCAATTTCTATCACATTAACAAACTTACCTATGGCTCCAAAACACTGTGGAAGACCCAATTTTGTGAATCCATCTTTATTTTCTTGTATTTTCTCCCTTATCAGCGGAAATACATTGAAGTATTCCATCCACAAAATCTCCCACACTTCATTGCAAAATTCAAGGACAATTTTGCAAACTGTTCCCTTTCTTTACTCCAAATAAATTTCCAATAGTGCGATATTCGGCTGAAGATCCAAGTGCATAAATAGCTATCGCTACTCTTTTTTGTAGATCAATGCACTTTCTGAATGCAGTATCTTGCCTTGAAAGTGATTTTAATTCATTGCATAGCACTAAAAACGAATCCTTGGTCATTCGAAAATTTTCTTTGAAAAATTCAGTGTCGTTTTCTCGAACGTCATGTTCTCAAAAAGTCTTGGAGCGTATCTAAAAACAATATGTGTACTATAATCTTTTCACTCATTATGCATAACATCTTACCAAACTCAATCGTTTCGGGGGTGCTCTCCAGCTCAGCATAGCATTTAGAAGCTGCACTTTTCTAAGATGCAGCATCCGGAGCTTTCTTAAATGCATCTTTCTTTTTTTCCTATAACGTAATAGCCGTGAAGGCGTCACCTTAGTGGTGAGATGGACAAATAACATTTTTTCGCGTAGAGCTTCACGTTCATTCAACATTTCCATTTTAATTCAAAATAATAATCAAATAATCAAACTGTCAAACTGACAAATCTCCTATGTAGATGGAAACACTTTGAAATCTCAGCATCGAAATCTTGTCAGCACATGTAGATGGAAACGTAACATTATATAAATCGCGAAAGCCAAACCATGACAAATACCGGCCGTTAAATGTCAGAATCCGTATTCTTTCAAGCTTTACAGACTCTGTAACTGCCGATCTTTGTGGTTTCTGAACTCATACACCTTTGCTCGAAATAGCGTCATATACTCAATTACAAGATTTTCTAAGGCTTCATATTCGCTATAATAAGCTTGTATTAACTCTTCTTCCTTGCCCAGCCCCGTGTGCACTACTGGATGCCTCTCCTCGCAACTCTTTCACTGCTTTCTCAGTTTCTCGAGCCTTGTTTCGAAATACGCCAGTGAATGCCTTAATTCTTTTCAAAATTCGTGATATTGCGTTTAATAGCTGCAATATTCAACTCCTGGACTTTGTCAGCCATGATAAAGAATTGAAGTCAAAGACATAAACAAGCCCACAACACGACTCCGAAAGGAAAAAATGACTCCAAAATGGTAAATCTCCAAAAACCAAGACAAGTGTTTTTCCCAAAACACAAGAAACATTCTTCGATGACTTGCTGTTATTGTTAACCCCAAGAAAAACAGCTTCCAAAAAATGTATACTGAAAAGATAATTAAATTTAAAAACAAAAACTTCGCTCGACAGATCAAAAATGTTTTTGCAGACTGTTCCCACGTTGAAACAATTATCACAATTAGTTAAATGAAACAATAATACTAGCGATGGTGACGATATAAACCATACTAGTATATATAATGATGTATTTACAATTAAGAAGTCACAGTTTATAATAAAAAAGTTACTAGCTTTGCAAAAAGACAACAATATTTACAAATCAGAATCAATAAATGCTATACATCAATTTGTATGTAGGTAAAATGTTCAGTGAACGAAAAATGCAAAGAAGATATTGACTTTTCAGACTTAAGAAATCAACGCAAGAATTTAATATGTTAGCAAATTACTTTTTAGGAAAGGTAATCGAACGATATTAATGAATTATATGAGTATGCTACATTGAAAAATTCTTTTAGAGAGGTGAATGTAAGTTAAAGTTAACTGTTAGCAATTTAATTACTTTAGAAAAGGTGATCGAAATGAATATGTTAGATTAACAAATTCTTTTTTATAGAGGTGAGTGTTACTTAAAAGTTCACTGCCATGAGCAAGTGTCTTTAGCCTAGGATACTTTATATCAGCTTTTAAGGATAGAATAAGTTCGTTATAAGTGCATAGAAAATATTTTTTTAACGAAAAATTAATAGTCAAGCTTAATCTTAACTTAAAGATGAAATGAATTATAAACTAAAAAATATTAATAAATATATTTACTTATTTAGTCCTGGAATTTTGACTACGGTAGTCTGTGGAGGCTGCCGCTAAAACAACCAGCCTATTTTGCTTCATATTTGAGTTTTGTAGGATTTCTTTGGAATTTTAGATGAACACTATAAGAACGGACTTGAAATTTGCAAAATATACTTCAAAATGTACTCATACTAAATAATTTGAAACGATTTTCTTAAAATCATAACTAATTGTATTTTTTATCTGGAGACTTATCACAATCGATTTTTTTTGGCAATTAAAACAAATTGTTTTGAAGCATTTAAGAGCAATTTGACATCTAATTTAGTTTTCGCAGGAATAATTTTTAATATTTCAAGGATCATTAGAATCCAATTTTAAATATATTGATTTCTACAATCACTTGTACCTTATTAAAAGATTATTTGTCAAATTTAAATAGTCTGTCAAAAATACCACATGAAATAGGTGTGTCCATCTTAAATCTCCTTTTTTACATGCAATAAAATTTATCACCCTAAAAATCTCGAGTAAATTTATTGATTGGACTGACAGTGAATGGAATTATCCCCGTTCACCAAGCCATCTGAACGATTACGTCAAATATGCTCCATTTCAAGTCCTTTGAGCAGTAGAAGGAAATTAAAATAAACACGTTGAAATGTAGAAACAGCAAAAATTCATGTTATCAGTATAAACATAGCAAACGTATAGTAAGTACATTAGGGCACTTCACTCGGTCTATTTGCACTCCAAACAACGTAGATCTACCTTCGAATACGAGTATACCATGCAAGTGCTCCTCCATTCAAAGTTAATGTCATGTCAGGTTTGAAACCCTTGGACATCTGTTAATATTTTAACAAGTACCTTCGAGTCTTTTGTGTTTGTGATTTCCTTGCTGCGCAGAAGTGTACCAGGAAGAAAGCTATCTTAAATTAAGCTCTCTACTAGGTATTTGAAGTTGTTAATCGTACCTGAGCAAAAGTCGAAAAAAATTTACTTGCAGGAGTGTGTTGGTACTTCAGTATTTATTCAAAAGATTCCCGTCGTCACAGAAGTTACTATGTAGAATAAGGAGCATTGAAATGCATAAATGCTGTTGGACTAGATTGACAAATTAATTCAAAATTATCAGTAATGTTAAGCTTCCCTTTTTTTTATTTTTCAAGCAATATTTTCCATTGGAATTCATATTTACCTTCAATCATTTAATTAAACCAACTACTATTCTGAATTGCTAATTAATAATAATTACACTGATAAGCATGTACACGTAAAGATTTTGGCTTCGATTTTGATAACTCTTTAAGCAGAAATCTTTTTCCGTACATGTCGTTTCACCTTAGATTTGCTATTATATGTACATTTTTTATTAACTTTTACTTTAGAAAGTCTTCGTTGAATTTATTTTCAACACATAATAATTAACAAACTAATGAGGAATACTTCTTACAACTCACTTATACCTCATACATGACATTAAAAATGTTTAGACATGTTTTTCCTACTAAATTGTTGCAATTAGCGTTTCTGCTATTGAATCCTCTTGAACACATCTACCCACTCATTCAAAGTGACACTCTACTCTTCCGAACCCTCTTTGATGAAGGTATACTATATGTGAGTCCTTTTGACGAAGTATAGTATATTTTCGCAACATTGTTGTTTCTGATTACAGCCCTTCCGCATGAAAACAATGATGTCCTTGAGAGCAATTCAAAATTATTGTGTTATTATTGTAGTATGAAGCAATGAAAAGAAAGAATGTAGACTTTGAGGCTCTATAAAAACCATTGAGTGCATTCTATTTCGATGGATAACGAGTTGTGGTGTGAAGGAACAATACTCTAGGAAGTACGGGTGTTGGAGGAGAATGAAATAAGGTGCTTACCCATTTTTTAGGTAAATTTCTCGAGAGAAATTTACCTATTGCGGAGAGCATCATATATATTGTCACGTGTTTCTGGTTCGCAGCCAATAATTTTAATGTTCCGGGAAAGTGAAAACGCAATGTCTTTTAAATTAAATTAAAAGAGTTTATTTGATCGTCAAAAATGCACATTCACTTCACTAACAATTTCACAACTTTAATTTTCACGATTAAAATTTTACCTTCCACTTGTCCATAAATTTCTATCGCTATTGTCTATTAAAATCACTTCACACTCAAACAATCAATATCGCCTGTACTTCGCGTATCGCAGCTTTCTACCGCGGTTGTAATGAATAATCCCCCCATTCATTCAGCTCGCCTTTATATAGGATCTCTAATCATTCAACTCAATTCTCGTACATTGGTGAATAAGCGGGAACATTCCAGCAGCGTGATGAATGGGCAGTGACTCACTTTCAGATGTTGATAATGCTTGTTGGGTTCTCGTGGTTTCGAGTAAATTCATTTGTTGATGTTCTTAATAATTGTGAAAACAATTGCGACAGTAGCTCGCAGAATTATTTGTACATGTAACACCGCCCCCACCTCGGTTCTTTTCGCCCCGAAAAGATGTTTCGCCAGTTGTAGTCAATTCTCCCTGGGTGTAATATGGGGCAAGACGGTCCAGATGCATGATTTTCATTTTGGCTCCCGGCTTACGATGTTCCTGTATGCGATGTACGACATCGTTGATTCGCTTTATAACTCGGTATGGTCCCTCCCAATTATGTTGCAACTTTGGAGACCTACCCTTCCGTCGCTGTGGGTTATATAGCCACACCAAGTCATCTTGCTGGAAGCCAGTAGAATTTGCCTTTAGATCATACCTGGTCTTCATGCGGTCAGTAGCCGATTCGAGGTGTTTTCGCACTGTCCGATGTATCCGGTTCAACCGTTGTCTTAGCTCACTTGCGTACTCCGAGATCGTTTAGGGTTTCTCAGGGATTGTCCCGAACTTTATATCAGCTGGCAGACGAATAGTCTTTCCAAAAATGACTTTGGCTGGGGCTTGGCCCGTCGATGCATGTTCGGCAGCTCTGTACGCCATCAAAAATAGTGGGATATGTCGGTCCCAGTCCTTTTGGTTCTCGTCAACCATTTTGGCCAGGCGTTTATTGAGCGTGCCGTTGAACCATTCGACGATTCCATCGGATTGGGGATGCAGCGGTGTTGTCCTCGTTTTCCGTATTCCAAGCAGCTCGCACATTTCGCTAAAAACTAGTGACTCAAAGTTTCGGCCTTGATCCGAATGTAGTTCGCAAGGTACGCCGTACCTACTGACCCAATTTAACACTAGCTGTTCGGCTACAGTAGTTGCTTCCTGGTTGGGAACGGGGTAGACCTCGGGCCACTTGCTGAAATAATCGGCGACAACCAGCGTGTATCGATTTCCCCATTCAGATTCAGGAAAGGGTCCTGCGATGTCAACAGCAATCCTTTCAAATACAACCCCCACGTTATAGGTTTGCATTTGTCCTCCCAGTCGTCGCTTTGGACCTTTGACGGAAGCGCAAATTGTGCATCTGCGACACCAGTCCTCTACGTCTTCTCGAGCGTGGAGCCAGTAGAGCCTTTCCCGCAATTTCGCTAAGGTCTTGTTAACACAAAAGTGGCCTCCCGAGGATCCTTCATGCATTTCCTTAACCACATCGTGGATTCGGCTTTTGGGTAGTATAGTTTGCATCCTATAGGAGCTGCCATCCGCCGTTTCCCATTTCCGCTTGAGTACGTCACCCTCCACCTGAAGGGAGTTCCATTGTGCCCAATAGCTTTTCAGGGTTGCGCCATGCATTGAAACGTCCTTCCACTCAGGTCGCCCAGTCGTCTCCTTCCATACGAGCAATGGTCCGATGTCTTCATCGGCTAGCTGGGCATTTCGAATCTCCTCCGATGACCAACCTTCATCGAATTCGGCCGTTGTCAATCGCAGATTAACGAGCGATTCCTTTTCCTCAATCCGTCGGCAATGCTTGCAGTTAGCTGGACATGGGCGACGAGATAGAGCGTCGGCATTTCCATGAACTCCACCCTTCCGATGAAGAATTTCGTAGTCGTATGACTGCAATCTTTCGATCCATCTCGCAACTTGTCCCTCGGGGTTTTTGAAGTTAAGTAGCCATCTCAGCGATGCATGGTCCGTTCGAAGAACAAATTTCTGGCCATATAGGAACTTGTGGAACTGCTTGGTGGCCTCTATTATAGCCAATAGCTCCTTCCTGGTCACACAGTAGTTCCTCTCATTTTTTGATAACTCTGACACTTTTTGAGGACTCTTTCTTCGCCATTGATCTGCTGGGAGAGTACAGCTCCAATACCGCCGTTGCTTGCATCGGTGTAAACTACAAACATTTTTCCGGGTTTCAGATACGCCAGCACAGGTGATTCACACAGCTTTTCCTTCAGGGTCTCAAAGGCTGTCTGGCATTGTTCATTCCAGACATACGGGTGATTTTTCTCGGTTAACTGATGGAGACACTTAGCTATTTTGGCAAAGTCTTTGACGAATCTTCGATAGTAGGTTGCCAGACCCAGAAAACTTCGTAGTTAGCGCTTGTTGTTTGGTATTGGCCAGCTTTTCACGGCTTCAATTTTCTCAGGGTCTGTTCTGACCCCTTCTGCTGATACGACGTGTCCCAGGTATTTTACTTCAGCTGCGAAAAGGGTAAACTTGTCAAGACTAAGTTACAAATTTGCCAGTCGCAGTCGGGAGAAAACCTCTTGTAAGTTCCGTACATGCTCTTCGAACGTTCTCCCGATGACGATGATGTCATCTAGGTACACCAAGCAGGTTTTCCAGGTTAGACCACGTAGCACGTATTCCAACAAGCGTTCGAAAGTGGCTGGAGCATTGCAAAGCCCAAACGGCATCACCACAAATTGCCACAATCCGGTCCCAACTGAAAATGCGGTCTTCTCTCGGTCCTTCTTGTCGATTTCTACCTGCCAGGAGCCACTCTTGAGATCGAGTGTAGAAAACCATTTTGCGTGGGAGCGGGTAACTATCTTTCTTAGTGACGTCGTTAAGCTGCCTAAGTCGACACAAAAGCGAGTGCTACCATCCTTTTTCTTTACTAGAACTACTGGCGCCGTCCATGGACTGGCAGAAGGTTCAATAACGCCTTGTTTTTCCATGTCCGAGATCAGCGCGCTCACTTCTCCTTGATTGGCTATAGGGAGAATCTCGGTGCTTGTCGAATCGGCTTGGCTCCCTGTGTATCTATGACGTGAGTTACCAGACTCGTTCGGCCTTGGTCATCCGGGGTTGTTGAGAAGATGTCACTGTACTTGGTGACCAGATCAGAGGCTCGTTTGAATAGCTGCACTGGCAATTTGACTTGCTTGAATATTGCAGACGTGGATTCCCGGGCTTTGTCTGTGTCTTGCCTCCTTTCCCAATGATGGTCGTAACCGGCACATATCCGTTCCTTATAGATCTTACAAGGCTTCGTCCTACAATCAAACTGCGCAATGCGGACATCTTCGTTGGCTCTATCAGATAAGATCGGTGGTCTCCAGAATCACCATCAAGCTTGGCCCATACAATGCTTTCAGAAGAATTCGGTACATCAGTGTCAGTACATACCACTACATTCATCTTGGGAATTTGGACGCTGGGATCCTCCATCAGTACTTCGACATTCTGCCATTTCAATACACGTTTGCCCAAATCCAACGTGATTCCATGTGTTCGCAGAAAATCCATTCCGAGAATGCAGTCATCCATAATGTTCGCGACCAGAAAATTATGTCGGAACACAAGGTCTCCCAACTGTATCTGGAGGTTGACCTCTCCATGAACAGGCGCAGTTTCTCCCGTAGCTGTCCGTAGTGAGAAAATTCTGCCCTTGTGAAGTTGTTGCTGTCTAACTAGGTCTGGTCGGATAATCGATCGGGTTGCACCAGTGTCGATTGTTATGGTGCAGTGTTCTCCGTCAACTTGACCCGTAAGGCATAAGTCCGCTTCTCCACGATGTAGTCTTGACACGGTGATGGTGGTGCTGGGGACGTCGATCCTCCTAGCCAACCTCTGCCCCACGAAGTTGGCTCTTACATGTTTCCCGACCCCTCTGTTTGAAGGGCTTCCATTCTGGGCTCGTGACTCGGTCTGGATCTCCTCCTAGCTGCACACCCTGCACAATAGCTCGGTTTTCTTCGCTTCTAGCAGTCTCTTTGTAGGTGTCCCTTCTCTCCGCAATTCCAGCATCTAGACGCACCATTAACATGCGGGTCTCGCTCAATCTCCACGCGCTCACACCTGCACTCGTCTGTCACTACCTCACGGATCCGGGCAGTGGTACGAGTCACATTTTTCGCTGCCTCAAAGTTCAGACTGTCAGCCAATGCGTCCTTAACCGTTTGCTTTTGGGCTAAACGCACGGCTTGTTGCAATTCCGGGTCTTTTAGTGCGCTGATGAATGCTTCTGTCGCTGCATCATCTCGATCTTCTGGGTCGTAGGCTGGGTGCTAGTCGCTCAATGTCTTGGGCTAGCTGCTGTAGGGTTTCACCAGACTTCTGCACCCGATGCCTTAGCTGTGACCGATAAATCTACTTTAGATGATCGTCTCCATAACGCATGTCAAGCGCATTCATTATAGCATTCGGGTTTGAGTGCAATTCATCGGGGATCGTCTGCAAAAACTCGGCAGCTGGGCCTCTTAGAGCAAGAATCAGTGCAGTTGGTCGTTCCTGCTCATTCCAGTGATTTACCCTTGCGGCGGCTTCAAACTGGGTCTTGTAAATACTCCAGACCGTTTGCCCATCGAATATTGGTGCTTTCACATTTCTGGATGTGCTTTGCGCTGCGGTTATAAGCGGGGCTGGTGAGGTGGTTACTACTGCCTTCACTGCTTCCAATTCTTTTTTCACTTCCAAAATTTTCTATCCCGCTTCTGACACCACTGTCGCGTGTTTCTGGTTCGCGGCCAATCATTTTAATGTTCCGGGAAAGTGAAAACGCAGTGTCTTTTGAATTAAATTAAAAGAGTTTATTTAATCGTCAAGAATGCACAATCACTTCACTAACAATTTCACAACTTTAATTTTCACGATTAAAATTCTACCTTCCACTTGTCCATAAATTTCTATCGCTATTGTCTACTAAGATCACTTCACACTCAAACAATCAATATCGCCTGTACTTTGCGTATCGCAGTTTTCTATCGCGGTTGTAATGAATAATCCCCCCATTTATTCAGCTCGCCTTTATATAGGGTCTCTAATCATTCAACTCAGTTCTCGTACATTGGTGAATAAGCGGGAACATTCCAGCAGCGTGATGAATTGGCAGTGACTCACTTTCAGATGTTCATAATGCTTGTTGGGCTCTCGTGGTTTCGAGTAAATTCATTTGTTGATGTTCTTAATGATTGTGAAAACAATTGCGACAGTAGCTCGCAGAATTATTTGTACATGTAACAATATATACATATATATATGGGATATAACGAAATCTGTTACCACGCTAGAGGTTGCAATTTTGCTCCGATTTTCAGCAAATTTTCAGGACAGGTGTATTGGGTTAATATCTCGGTTAAGTTCGTGAACCAGCTATATCGGCTGATCAAAAACAAAATGGCGGCCATTTTAGACGAAAAATCGTGATTTCTGTTCTGACCAAAGCATAGCTCCGATTTGGATGAAATTTGGTACATAGGTCCACTGATGTATGCGATGAATCTCGCAACAATAATCCAAAGTCGGTACGGCAGAAACAAAATGGCGGCCGCCTAAAGGTCGGAAAACGTGCAAAATTTTGTTGTTGTAATAGAGGTCAAAGCTTTCAACAGATTTTCATGAAATTCGGCATTTAGATAGAAATTATGAGGACCTAAATTATTGCGTGAACCATTTGGAGGTCAGGTCACAAAAAACAAAATGGCGGCCAGTTGAAACTCAAAACTTCAAAGGCTTCTAAATTTTGATCTGATATATATGAAACTCGGTTTCAAGATAGGCATTACTTAGATCTACAGTTTTTAATATTTTGGTGATCATGCATGAGCAAATTTCAAAATGGCGGCATTTTAAATATGCGTTTTTTCAGGTTTTTGTGGCCCTCTAGTGGTCACATTTTCCAGCGGATTTTGATGAAACTTGAGATTATGGATTTCTGTACTATGTTCTTATATTATGCAATTATTAAAATTGAATGAAAAATAAAAAAGTCGAAAATTTAAAACCCAATATTTTCAAGCTGCCATTTTCACTAAAAATTGAATTAATTTGCCCTGTCTAGAGTGAAAATCCGATTTGAACGAGATTTGGCACATTGATTGATGAGATCCTAGCCCACAGAGATTTAAAATTGTCCAAAATCAAATGCATGCATTCAAAAGGTCGGGAACAAGCGCAATTCGCTATTTTAGTAGCAACTGAAATAATGAACTTTTTCATGGAAACGTTTTAAATGACTTATCTTGAACGTATTTATAAATCAGAATATTTTTTAAATATTGTAAAATATTTTTAACAATACCCTAACAAATTATACAATCGCGACTTATCTGTCTGTCCGTCCTTCCGTTTGTTCGTGCGTCACAAGTTTTCTCGCAAACCACATGAGCTAGGATGAGGAAATTTTCTACGTAGGTCAAAAGTGGTGCCTCTTAAAATTTGCAGTGTAAGAACATATTTTAAAGTGTTCAAGGGGGTCTCCCCATACACGGGGGTGATGTAAACATTTTTTTTATTTCTGTAGCCCTCTAGCAGCCAAGTTTCTCAACAGATTCCGATAAAACTTGAAATTATAAGTTACTAAGGCAAGTTAATTTAATTAAATTATGCAAATTGGATGACAAATAAAAAATTCGAAAATTTACAGCTTAATAATTTTAGCAGCCGTTTTCAATAAAATTTCAAAAAAAAGGCCCCTGATGGTTTAGAAAAGAATCGAAAATGTATATATTAATGGTAATGCAAGTGCTGATTAAACTTTTATAGAAATCTTTTGAAATCAACTATTTGAGCTATTTAAGCCAAAAAGTTATCACCTTTATTTGATAACCACTGTCAAATGTATAAACAGCAAATGTGAGAAGGGCGAAACGAGTATAAATATGTTTATAACAATTTATTACCTGCCGATTTTCAATATGTGATACATACGTGTGCAACTCAATTTAATTAGCAAAATATTTGCGCCTCTATGAAGGGTCTCCAAATACGAACGGCGACAGATCCTTTCTGTAAATAAATACCCATGTAGTGCTACAAAAATTGCAATAAGAAGTCCAGTAGTAGATAAGCCAATTTTTTTCGAAACCTTACGCTACATACGAGAAATTTACCTTTCCGGCTGGTGCTGCCAACGGGGATTTTCCTTTTATAAATTGAGGTATTTAACCGAGGAATTTGTAATTCAAAAGTAAAATATTGAATGAAAGCTTTTGGGAGTGAGCCTAGCTCATTCTTTTAAAGTGTAATGATTTGTCTCAATATTTGCGTTTCTATGGAAAATGATAGTGGATCGATTCCAATTGATAATTGGAATCCTGATTGCAGGTCAATTCTCTTTTATCTCGAAAAGTCGTTGGACTTTGCTTGATCTGGTAAGCGGATGCGTTTCGGTTCGCTTGGATCATCTTCAAGACATAAAGATGACTCAATTGAGTCGTAATACGTCTGCTTTCCAAAACGAGTAAGGCGCGATGATTTTTCGAAATAAAAAAAGTTTGTTTATTCCCTGAGCAAGAAAGGTTGACTTAATATCATTGTATATAAGGTACCTGTGTCAAACATGGCCAGTCAGAAAATATGACCACCCGCCATTCCCACAAAAAATATCAGTGAGTCGCTAACACAACGTGTATGATGAAATAACATAGCTATGAGCCGCCAGTCTATCAACATAACTCCGGCATTTCACGCCGCTGCTAGAAATTTTGGATTACAAGTTTTTATCGATTTCTCGCGCTATAAAATTGTTAAAATTACAAAAAGTTGATTAAGTTTGTGTTAAATTTACCGTTTATGATATACTTTTGGACATTTTTGAGCTGCCACTAAGTGGCCATATATTCCATATGAAATTTTTGATGCTGTATTTAATTTTTATTTTGTTGCCATTCATATATTTCTGTTTAAATTTTTAGTATTTTGATTTATTTTTGATTCAAATCATGGCACCGCGTTATAAATCAAAGGAAATCCGAGGTACTTGGAGTGAAGCCAACATGAAATTGGTGATAACAGCTGTTGATACTGGTGAAATTGTAAGAATCGAGCAGTCATACAAGCAAACTGCTCGAAAACCCTCCTATCTCCTATCCAAAATTGTAATGGCAGATTAAAAAAAAAGTGTAATTATTACCATTCTAGTTGTAATTTGTAGAATAATTTTTCTCAACATCACAAGTTAAATCATCGGAGACAGACCACAGACGGACTAACGAAAGAAGGCAGAAAGCGTTGTGCAACCTGGCATCATTGCGGCCTTTGGGCGCAGTAGAAGGACTATGCGCACCCCGGAGCGTCCAGTGCAAGACGTACACAATCCGGATCAAGCTGCGACACCAACAGAGGCCAGTGTAAAATTGGGGGAGGGAGAAGTTTTGCCGTTGGCCGACGCCACTTCAAACGTGACCCAAGCGATAGAAGCAAAAGGGCTAGGAAACGGGGGCCTCTCCCAAGAGGTGGCGCCAAATAACACAATCGCCCTTGACCACGCCGGAGAGGAGCGGCTTACTTGGAAAGTGGGGACTATCGTCAAACAACTGAGGGCTGCCTGCAAAGTGCAGAAAAACATAGGCAAGAGTGTCAGGAATGGCATTCTTGAACTGGAGGAGCTTTTTGGCCACATAACGCACTACAGGCGGAGGTGGCTTGCAATCGAAAAGCACCAGGAAGACACGCTCTCCCTCGAGGCATCAGTGGGTCCTCGCAGCAGCAAAAGAACGGCCGGTAGCCCAATTGAAGGCGACCGTGAGAAAAGGAGGAAGGACGAGACCATAAACGAAGTTGACACTCCAGGCGAGGAGTTTCATGTGGTGCGAAACAAGGCAGCGAAAAAAGCGGCCAAAAAGCTACTCCTAGAAAAAACAGACAAAGAGCTCAACTACGAAAAGAACAAAGAACCCCCCGATATACCGCAGAAAACAAAAAGCAAACCACGGCGCAAACCTTTGCGAGAGGCACTGCTTATTAAACCCACTAAGGGCCGAACATACGCAGATGTCCTCCGTGAAATTAAAGGAGCGGTCAAGCCAGACGACACCAAAACTGCCATCAAAGCAGATCGACCAACCCGGACCGGTGGCCTGCTGGTGGAATTCGAGCCAGAGGCCACAAACAAAGATGCATTCCGTGACGCGGTTCAAAAGGTTCTTGGAGATGCGGCAACCGTTGCCTCGCTCGAACCAATGGCCACCCTGGAAATCTGGGACCTCGACTGCGTCGCGGACAAAGCTGAAGTAGAGGATGCCATTAGGAGGGAGTTCCCCAGCTTAAGTGAAGTCAAGGCAAGATTGACACGTGAAAACACAAGGGGGCAACGCATGGCTATTGTCGAACTAGCTGATAAAGACGCCCAGCAAATCCTGGCGAAGGGCAAAATTAAGATAGGTTGGGTGATCTGCAGGATAAGAAGAGTGACACCTATCCGCTACTTCAGATGCCTCGAATACGGACAGACCGCGTATGGCTGTAGGGGACCCGACAGGAGATCTCTGTGCTACAAATGTGGTGAAGTGGGGCACAAAAGGAAGGAGTGCACGAACGAGGCAAAATGCGTTTTTTGTAAGGATGCTAAGCTAGCACCCGGTGACCTCAAACGTGAGCCGTGGACAGGGAGATGCTGGGTTTTCAAGGAGGCCCTAACTAAAGCCAAATCGATACTCAAATGATCCGTATCCTGCGGGTCTATTTGCAGCGAAGCACAAACGCCCAGGATCTACTTGAGCAGTTTGCGAGGGATAAGAAAGCTGACCTCCTGTTGCTGAGTGAGCAACATCATAACAAGGACTCGCAAGCGTGGTACCCTGACAAATCTAGTACCTCGGCCATCTGGGTTCGAGACAGCGCCCGCCTTCAGGTGCAGGGCCATGGATCGGGGATGGTTTTGTGTGGGTGCGGTGTTCAGGGATAACATATTTCAGTGTTTATCTGACGCCTAACGAGGCAATGCCATCTTTTCGAACCAAAATCAATGCCCTGGAGGACGCTGTCTCGAACACAGAGGGCCACATGCTGGTCGGGGGAGACTTCAACGCTAGAGCCATTGAATGGGGTATGCCACAATCCGACCCAAGGGGAAAGCAAATCTTGGACATGGTGGCCAGACCAGCGCTTTTTGTCCTAAATACTGGTAACACCCCTACTTTCCGCCGCTGGGGTTGGTAGGAACCATATTCGATGTGACACTCGCTTCGGAGTCCCTGGTACCTAGAGTACACAACTGGCGAGTACTAGAGGACTACTCGGCTAGTAATCACCAGTATATAGCGGTTGAGATTCACAACGGTGCCACTCTGCGTGCATATGCCCAAACTTCAATCCTCGAATGGAGGACTGGGAGGATGGACGTTGAGAGGTTCGCTGACGCGCTTACGGCAGGCGCACCTTTGCTTGGAGCTCCACCAGGGAGTGGAGGGCCTACAGCCAAGGACTTGGTGAACTCAACTATGAGTACCATCATAACTGCTTGCGAGTCTTCCATGCCCCATCGGAGACCCCGACATGGTAAGCCTCCAGTATACTCGTGGTCAAACGAGATCGCCGAACAAAGAAGCGAGTGTCACAAACTTCGGCGAGAGGCCCAGCGGGCGCGAACACGGGAGGAGACAGACAATAGGCTAGCAGCATACAGGTCTGGCAGGAAATATCTTCACAGGCTTATTAACAAGAGCAAGGCCCGATGCTGGCAAGACCTCGTGGACGATGTAAATAGGGATCCGTGGGGCCTAGGTTACAAGCTGGTCATGCGAAAACTTGGTGCCCAACGGAAACCCTGCTTACATGAAGCAGAGAAGATGGACGAGATCGTACGGGCACTATTCCCCATGCACCCTGTCCGTGTCGATTCAGCTCATGCACAAACACCATTAGAATGCTCACCTTTCACAATGATGGAACTGGAGCAGGCAATTCTATCCATGAAAGCAAAGAAGGCACCGGGACCAGATGGCGTTCCTGCTGAGGTTTTGCAGCTTGTCTGCAAGCTTTGTCCTGACTTGTTGCTCAGTATGTTCAACGCTTGCCTGTACGAAGGTGTATTTCCGTAACGCTGGAAAGTGGCGAGGCTCGTACTGATCAGCAAGGGGAAGGGAAATTCCGAGTTGGCGTCTGCATACCGCCCGTTATGTATGCTAGACACGGCTGGAAAAGTGCTCGAGAAACTCATCAAGGGAAGACTCACTGACGCGGTCCGTTCTGCCGGGGACCTATCTCCACGGCAGTATGGTTTTAGAGCAGGTCACTCCACTATTGACGCGATAGCGGAAGTAGGCTCACTGCGAGTCAAACAAAAGGGTTGTGTTGCTCGTGACGCTTGACGTCAGAAACGCCTTCAATTCCGCTAGATGGGCGGATATTTTGGAAGCACTGGAAAACTCTTTTCAAGTTCCAGAATATCTGATGCGGATTTCGAAGAACTACCTGACAGACCGGAGCCTGCTCTATGAGACGAAGGACGGTCGGTGGAGGATAGATGTTACATCGGGTGTTGCACAAGGCTCCATCCTTGGCCCTGACCTGTGGAACATCACGTACGACGGGCTACTAAGAATCGAGCTGCCGGATGAGTCGCGCTTGATCAGCTATGCAGATTATGTCGCGGCGCTAGTTGCGGGACGCACTGTTGAACAAGCGCAACTCAGACTGGGTGTGCTAATGCGCCGAGTGAGGGACTGGATGACTGCTCGCGGGTTCAGCCTAGCTTTGGAGAAAACCGAAGTAGTCATCTTGACAAAGAAGAGAATCCCTAGAGTAAGGATGATCAACATTGGGGAAGCACTCGTTGAGACTAAACTAGCAGTGAAGTACCTGGACATTTTGATCGACTCGAAGATGCGTTTCTCCGAGCAAATCAGGGCAATATCTGACAAGGCTGCAGCGAGTGTTTCGGCCCTCAGCCGACTAATGGCCAACATAGGGGGTCCCACCTCATCAAGAAGGAGACTTCTGATGAGTGCAGTACAATCTGTGCTGTTGTACGGATCGGAAATATGGTGTGAGGCTCTCAACAAGGAGCTGTATCGAAAGCGCTTGGTACAGGTTCAGCGACGAGGAGCGCTGCGGATTGCATCTGCATATCGGACTGTCTCGGAGTCGGCAGTGCTGGTCATCGCAGGAGTGATACCCATTGCCCTCCTTGCCAAGGAGCGCCGCAGAATCTACCTGCGGAGGAACGAATGCGACAGAGATGCTGTCGCCCACGAAGAACGAGAACGCTCACTCAGTGATTGGCAACAGTCCTGGGTGAGCGATACAAAAGGTAGGTGGACCGCACGCCTTATTGGTGACCTGAGGCCGTGGCTCAATCGAAGGCATGGTGAGACTGACTTCTATCTAACTCAGCTACTGAGTGGACATGGATACTTTCGGTCTTACCTGCACAAGATTGGTAAGTCACGGTCTCCTGACTGCATATTCTGTGCTGGAGAGGTCGATGATGCCTACCACACATTTTTTGTATGCAAGAGGTGGGAAAGGCAGCGCGGTGACCTCATTGAAGAAATGGGAGATCTCTCTCCAGATGAACTCACTGGAGAGATGCTCACATCCGTTGACAAAGGGAACTGTGTGGCACATTACGCTCGGGCAGTCCTTAAGATAAAAAGGAAAATATATGAGCGCCTGGAGGCGTCCAGTGCGGAGGGGTCTCTTTTCTAGGAATCCCTCTCCCTTCCCCTCCTTTCGCTGGAAAAGGGATCCCTGTAGCCCGGTGGCGCCTAAACGCGTAGAGAAACGAGGCTTAGCCCGAAGTAATGTGTCAAACGGTTCCAGGCTAGGTTCTCAGATTGACAGGGGAGGTGTTTAGTGGGTAGTCCGAGGGTATCCTCCATGGGAGTCCCACACTGCCAGACTCGGCGGGCGTAAATGCCTTCACCTCCCTACCACAAAAAAATATTAAGCTAAATTTAATTTATTTACTTAAATTAATAAATAAACAAACTAAATTTAATTTCTATGTACTGAATAAATATTTTTTCCGTATTAAATTCACTTAACTTAACAGTTTTCTGATGTTCTCTCGTGTATAGTTCTAGCTAGCCTTTATTCAGTCTGAGGGGGTGTTCAACCCTTCGAATATGTTTGGTTATTTAAAAAATATTGTATGATAATTTTTCAGTAATATTCACAAATAATTTTCATTCATTATAAAATTTAAACTGCAGGAATACTCTCTTAAATGCATTCATGTAGCTGAGCAATGCACTCTCAGTGCATTTGACCTTCTACCGCGTCTGGGGGAGTGTTAGGCCCTTCGGATAGGTCTGGCCTTTTTAATAATGACTTAGAATGATCATTTAAATACTCTGTGTAAATTTCAGCTTTTATAATTTAACGTGCTCAGGTACTGCACACCTTGATTACCCGATACCTACCAAAGGCACCGTTACTCAAGGTTTGTAGCCCCCAAACATTGTTCCCTACACCAGTGAGAACCCGCAAAAACATGTTCAGCTTTTATACTTTAGCGTATGTCTGGCAGGCGCTGGCTCTCACTCTATTAGGATGTGGTAACACTGATTTAGCGCAGGCCAAAAGTGCATTACATGAAAAATGCATTCGAGTTCAGCTGAGTGGGCAGCTGATAGAATTTTACCGGTAGCGACACGGGAAAAAGAAGAGAGACGAGCTTTGGTGACGGATCGGGGAGTCTGCTATTCACCTTCACGGCGGTGACTTCGTGACGCGAAAGAAAAACAAGTTTACGGGGAGAATTTGGCATTCGAGAGTTCCGCCGGGCGTTGCAAAATTAAAGCGGAAAAATTAGTGAAGTGATTCTCACCTAATTGTGCTTTTCGAAAGTGGAAGAAATTTATAAGGAAAATAAATAATGGGGTGTATCGATTGTACATTATCCGCCAGCAATGTACGCTTGTGTTGTGTATTAAAGCTGAGTTCCGTTGAGTGGCTTAGTTCAGTTTTCTCGCAAAAATCATGGGCAAGAGCTTCAGGAACGCTAACTGATTGCTAATACCTACTGATTCATGCATCGTTGAAAGTTATTATTTTCACGGAAATTAAATGTCGAGTAAATCACATTTTGCGTTATATTCGGAGTTTTGATGTGCAAAGTGGTACTATGCATGGCGACAAATCTCAATCTGAACGTGACTTTGTGTTGCGGGAGTTTCGAACAGTTGAAGCTCTACCGTCGTATAATTTACTGGAACACGTGATCTTATAGGATAGTTTTGGAAGCACCGCTAATTATATGCGGTGATGTACTTGGACATTGATTATTCTGAAGAAATCATAAATGTTATTCTTGTTTGGGACCCAAATTGGTTGGGTACAGAAGTACAAGAAATTAATGGACGTAATGATGCCTTGATGCCAATGGTTCAACAATACAGAAGTTTTGGAGGAGTTTTCTGGCATTGTTTTGCCAGTTTTCAAACTAGAGTTGTGGCGCTCAATACAAGGAGACGTTGAAGGAAGACCTATGGACAGTAATTGTGTGTTTAAAGCTACTCAATTTGCTACAGCTATTAGAGCGAAATAGATGCGTTATGTTTTACATTGCGAAGCAAACTCAAAAGCCACTTAGGACAGAGCGGACTTTATAACAGCGATTGTGCATTGTTAATCTAGGAAAACGATAAGTGTTTGGAATGATTATATTCGTGCGTTTTTCGGTTATTAACTCAAAACAAGAATTAATCAGCATTAATATTGAATTAAGAGAGAACGATAGAAACAGGAATCTCCTTGAAAAGGCCAACAATGTTAAAATAAAACCTGTTTCTAATGTTGGAGTTGAATGGGGCGTTTGCAACGCGATAAATGATCTTCGATATTCGCAAGTTGGAAAATGCATTTTAAACCCATTTGAGTTAGTACAGCATACTCAACCAGATGTTACAAAAATTAAGCATACAGATTGTCATGAACTCAATTTAAACCAACGCGCAATTTTACTTGAAGCCTATCTAAGATGCATTGACTATGAGAAGAACTATTCAAAATTGGATTTAGAGGAGAGACTACCTACAAAAGCTAAAATAAACTACCAATTTTTTTTTCTACATGCTGTCAAGTTTACTTAGTATAGTCACGAGTGTTTTTGTGTTCTTAATTTCTTCATACAGCAATCTCACCACATCACCAGCGGGCGCCCGGCGTGGATGTAGGTGAGTACCCGTTTGCTTTTTGTTTCACCTTTTTTATAAAAATTTATTCACTATATTATATAAAATATTATTTCGGTTATTCACTATATTATATAAAATATTATTTCGGCTATTCAATTTTCTATAAAGATATAAAAATCTGTTTCCAATTTTATCCCGTATAAATTGCAAGTATGTAATTGAAACGTATTAGTAGCGAAAAGTAGGTTTTTTTTTTCTATTTTTAGGGTATTGTAAAATCATTTTACAATATTCTACTAGTTTCGCGTCCTGTCTGTCCGTCCGTCCGTCCGTTTGTCACACCACTTTTTCTCGCAAACTACTTAAGCTAGAAACATAAGATTTGGTAGGTAGGTGCAAAGTGACGCCTTCTTTAAAGTTTCACCACGAAAAAAAATTAATAAGGTCTTTAAGGGGGGTCTCCCTATATAGGGGAGTTGCCTCTGAAAAAAAAATTTCATCGCATGTAGGCAATATAGGTATCAAATGCAAGGTCTTAATGAGAACTTTTCAAAACAGGTCTTAAAATGGCTTAAAATACTTCGAAAGGTGCAGGGGAAGGGGAAATGTACGAAAATTTCACCCGAAAAATCTGAAAAGAAACCACAGAGGTGTAACTTTGCAAGTACAAGGGCATCAAATACCTTAGAAGTCGAAATTCGATCAACTTTGTTAATAATAGCACATTTTATAAGTTTTACGTTTTTGCCTATAAAATCAAAATGGGACCCTTAAATTTCCCAAAAACTACAATCGCAATAATCGAACAATAAACAACTAAATTATAGCCGATTGAATATTTAGCAATTACAACAACATTAACACGTGATACTAGGGAGATATACGTTTGCAACGGACCTAGCCACTATAAATATAGGGTTTTCCGATAAGAGGTGTTATTTTGATATTAAAAGAAAAATGCCATTTTTCAATACAAATGATCAAATTTTTATTTCATTATAAAGACGAAGGTATGCCTTTAATAGTTAAAGGTAACATCAGACAAATGATTACCAAGACACGCTTACAGGACGATATCCTTTTCATGAAATTTTCCATTGCCAAATCTCTAAGTGGCTATCCTACGTCCTCGATAGCCTCACGGGCTGTTGGCGTAGACTTTCTCTTTCACGTGGCCCCAAAGGAAGAAGTCGCAAGGTGTTAAATCACAAGATCTATTCAAAATAACACCTCTTATTGGAAAACCCTATATGGTATGTAGGAATTTTGATAAAAATTTTACAAACGGTTTGTATTATCGATGTGTTAAACGAAGGGGTCAAAACTCTTGAAACAAAATGATGGCGAGTCTAAAAATATCATAGCCATAATAATTCTTCGAATTCAATTTATGGAATATGTATAATAGTCAAGTTTTAATATGCAGAATATATTGTTTGATTTACTAATTGTTTTACAATACCCTTCTGGTAGGAGCACTCTCCTGCTACTTAAACTTGTTTTGATTGAAACGCTTTGTAAACCTTTGTAAACCTACGCGCATGGTTTTTAGTTCATACAAACCTATCAAATTAAAACGTCACATATCACTTGCTAGCGCTCGTGGAGTTGTAGAAAAACGTGATTTAGACCAAAATATTACAGCGAGACACAACCACATCGCATTCTATGTTACAGTACATATTTAAATAAAGATAAAGTAAAATTAATATAAGTATAATACAAGAAAAATAATTTTTTGTACTTTTATACGACAAAAGAAAATTAAAAAAGCTTATTGCCAATTTTTGTTAAACGCTTTTAGGGAATAAAAATGAATTGTTAAATATATCCTTCGGTCTTTCCATTTTGTCCTATCTGACCGGGTATAGGACCCGCCACGATGGAAGGCTTTCCGCATGACATGGGCTAGCCATCGGGCGTGCTCCATCTATTTTGTCGTTTTCAGGGGCTGTTGCCAGGTTGAGTGGCCTTCCACTCACGTGCCCGTTTTATGACATAGAGTTATATGATCTAATCACTTAATTCGATGACACAAATTGGTCACATCTATATTTCCCGTTGATGGGAGGGCTCATACAAAGGAGGTTGGTATGAGTTTTCCGCTCAAACGGGAGATGTACGGCCACGTCAACATTTGGATCTTGATCCGGTTGGGCGGGTGCAAGGGGGTGCCATGCATCGAAACGTCCTTTCATTCAGGTCGCCCATTTGTCTCCTTCCATACGAGCAATGGTCCGATGTCTTCATCGGCTAACCGAACATTTCGAATCTCCTCCAATGACCAATCCTCATAGAATTCGGCCGTTATCACTTGCAGATCAACGGGCGGCTCATTTTCCTCAATCTGTCGGCAATGCTTGGAGTTAGCTGGAACTCCGCCCTTCCGATGAACAATTTCGTAGTCGTATGACTGCAATCTTTCAATCCATCTCGCAACTTTTCCCTCGGGGTTTTTTAAGTTAAGTAGCCATCTCAGCGATGCATGGTCCGTTCGAAGAACAAATTTCTGGCCATATAGGAACTTGTGGGACTGCTTGGTGGCCTCTATTATAGCCAATAGCTCCTTCTTTGTCATGCAGTAGTTCCTCTCACTTCTTGATAGAACTCGACTGTAATACGAGAGGACGCTTTCTTCGCCATCAGCCTGCTGGGAGAGTACAGCTCCAATCCCACCGTTGCGCGCATTGGTGTCAACTACAAACATTTTTCCAGGTTTTGGATATGTCAGCACAGGTGATTCACACAGCTTCTCCTTCAAGGTCTCAAAGGCTGGCTGGCATTGTTCATTCCAGACATACGGAAGATTTTTCTCAGTTAGCTGATGGAGACAGTTAGCTTTTTTGGCAAAGTCTTCGACGAATCTTCAATAGCAGGTCGCCAGACCCAGAAAACTTCGTAGTTGGCGCTTGTTGGTTGGTATTGGCCAGCTTTTCACGGCTTCAATTTTCTCAGGGTCTGTTCTGACCCCTTCTGCTGATACGACGTGTCCCAGGTATTTTACTTCAGCTGCGAAAAGGGTATACTTGTCGGGACTAAGTTTCAAATTTGCCAGTCGCAATCGAGAGAAAACCTCTTCTAAGTTCTGCACATGCTCTTCAAACGTTCTCCCGATAACATTGATGTCATCTAGGTACACCAAGCAGGTTTTTCAGGTAAGGCCTCATAGCAGGTATTCCATCAGGCCTTCGAAAGTGGCTGGAGCATTGCAAAGCCCAAATGGCATCACCGCAAATTGCCACATTCTGGCCCCAACTGAAAATGCGATCTTCTCTCGGTCCATCTTGTCGATTTCTACCTGCCAGTAGCCACTTTTGAGATCGAGTGTAGAAAACCATTTTGCGGCGGCTAAAGTCTCCATGATGTCGTTGATGCGTGGAAGCAAGTAACTATCTTTCTTAGTGATGTCATTAAGCTGCCTATAGTCGACACAAAAACGAGTGCTATCATCCTTTTTCTTTACTAGAACAACTGGCGCGGCCCATGGACTGACAGAAGGCTCGATAATACCTTGTTTTTCCATGTCGAAGATCAGTGCACTCACTTCACTTTGTTTGGCTATAGGAAAACGTCTCGGTGCCTGTCAAATCGGCTTGGCTCCCTGTGTATCTATGACGTGAGTTACCATACTCGTTCGGCATTGGTCATCCAGGCTTGTTGAGAAGATGTCACTGTACTTGGTAACCAGAACAGAGGCTTGCTTGAATAGCTGCATTGGCAATTTGGTCTGCTTCAATATTGCAGACGTGAATTCCCGGGCTTTGTCTGTATCTTGCCTCTTTTTCCAATGATGGTCGTGAGCAGCTTCCAAAGAGGTGATGGTGGAAACAAGCTGGCAGCTGCCGATGACTTCTCCCGTTTTGATACTCGTGGTTGAGCCTGCGGTGTTAAGGACTCTAACCGGCACGTATCCATTCCTTATAGATCTTACAAGGCTTCGTCCTACAATCAAACTATGCAATACCGACATCGTCGTTGGCTCTATCAGATAAGATCGGTCGTCTCCAGAATCACCATCAAGCTTGGCCCATAAAATGCCCTCGGAAGATTTTGGTACATCAGTGTTAGCACATACTACCATATTCATCTTGGGAATTTGGACACTGGGATCCTCCATCAAAACTTCGACATTCCGCCATTTCAATACCCGTTTGCCCGTATCAAACGTGATTCTATGTGGTCACAGAAAATCCATTCCGAGAATGCAGTCATCCATAAATAAATTGTGTCCGAATGCAAGGTCTCGCTACTGTATCTGCAGGTTGACCTCTCCATAGACAGGTGCAGTTTCTCCAGTTGCTGTCCGTAGTGAGAAAATATTATTTACTACAATTAAAATAATTACCCTTAATTTTTTAAGGAAATTAAAATTTTTGGCCGCGCATTCATATTTCTCTAAGATACATACCATCAAATGTCTTCTGGTGTCTTTCACTAAGAATACCTGTATATCCATGCTAATGCTACGTCTAGTGCTTGCGACGCACAGAAACGTTTCTAATCGCTCCACTTACCAAGTTTTCAAAAATTAAATGATTTTAAAACGTCAGTCGGAAATGAATTTTTATCTGAAATTATCACATATTCGTAGCAATTAATTCAAGCTTTTTGTATCGAATATTATTTTACTTCGAACCATAAAAATAACAAAGTATCTGAAAACAACTTCAGGACCGCTGGTATGGAGAAGCCCCATGGCTTCCCATCCTTGAAGAAACCTAAGGAAACATCAAAAAGTGAGCTGGTGACTATTTTCACGAAAAGAAAGTATGATCAACAGAACTCCCCAGATGGTGGATGTAAATTATAAATAATTGTAGTAATTTTATTATGTTCATAAGTCCATAAAGACTGCAGTGATATTCCGCTGCCTTGGCGAGCGAAGAAAAAGAAGAAGTCGCGGAGTGGGTTCTTTTCCCCAGGACAAGGGCCCACTACAAAAATATGTCGTATTCACGAATTACAAGATAAAGCCCACAGTTCAACGGTGTCGAGGCCGAGGTAACCTACCGAAGGGATGTAATACTAAAATACGACAGACCAAGCCTGATTAACACGCGTGGGGCTCGAGAGGATTTCGTCGTAACTATTCGTTATTTAAAACCCCAAATAGGCATCCAGATGGAAGCGGTGCCCCGTCGCACCCCATCCAAATCAAGAACTATTGTAGACGTAGCCGTATATTTTCCATTTAAATTAAAAATTCATGCGAATTCGATACAACTATGAGCTGTATGATATTTTTGACGAACCGGAGGTCTCAAAGATTGTCAGACTGCGAAAGCTGCAATGGGCTGGCTACATGAATCGGATGGACGAACAACGGATACCTAAAAAGGTATTCGTTGGGAGAATTGAAAGCCGGAGGCCAGTGGGGAAACCGAGGAAACGCTGGTCATTAATGCTTGGATTTCGGAATTGGAAGACGCTGTCAATGAACCGAAACGGTTGGAGGCGCTGTTTGCAGGAAGGGAAATCCCGAGAGGGGCTGTAGTGCTAAGAAGAAGAAGAAGAGGAAGTTGCGTATCAAATTGTTCCACACTTATTGCGTTGTTGTTATTATTATGAAATGGTGTTTTTCCGTAAGAGTCCCTCGTGCAATTTTCCTAGGCGGGCTACTCGATTACTACATAATCGCAAACACGATTTTATATGATTACATATAATTTTATATGATTACATATAATTTTATATTTCGATGAAGTGTAAGGAATCTGGAGTAGAGTCAGCAAAAATGGAAAAATATTTAGATTTTGTTCTTGCTTCCGAAACCTTCATGCATGTTTCTGGCTTATCGGTGGGGATATTCGACTTTACATATATTAACGGTGTCAAATCGCACAAACACAGTTGCCAGTTGACAGGGCTGTGAAATTAATCGTTCGTCAAATGTGGCTTTCAGTAAATTAATTGTCACGCGCGTTGTGTAGCATATGGCGCCGTTCTGCTGAAACAACATGTCAGCAACATTAATTAAAAATCACCAAAAAGCTTTTAATCGTTTCTCGGTACCGTTCGCTGTTGACTGTAACATTGTGACCATTATTATTCTTGAAGACATATGTACCAATTATCCCACCGGTGACTTTTTCTGAATGTAATGGTATTTCGACAACTGCTTGGATCATCATCGCTCCAAATATGGCAATTTTGTTTGTTGATGTAGCCATTTAATCAAAAGTGTGCTGTATCACTGAACAAATTTTTCAAATGAAATAATGGATCAATAACAATCTTGTCTTCAGCTCATTAACCAAATATACGGCGAAAACGATTCTATTCATGATGAATTGCCAAACAGAACTAACCTCAAAACGACCGAAATCCTTGGCATCGGCTGTCACCGGGAGTAGTGTTGCCAATTTTAAGTTCTCCGCCTCTATAAAAGCACCCTTTGTATACCGCTCAACGTGTGCTATAATATCTTATTTCAATTGCTGTCACCTTCTTCTATTGTATTTTAAAAATACCAACAATATCCAGTGTTCAAAAATAATTCCAACCACGAAATGTTAATAATGTAGATCGTATGTTTGATATGTATTCATTGAAAAAACTTAGGGGCGAAGACCACTAGGAAAAGCAAATTCACTCTTTGTACGAAGGTAATTCATCGCTGTTTGGATTTCCGAACTAGTTAGCCGACATAACTAGTAATGCTGTATGTGGGAAAAGTAGGCGTAACCGCAGTTATAATATTACAACGGCGACGTAAAAATTTTAATCATGAATTGAAACGCAGGAGTGAATATCGTGAGCAAACTTTAGATTTACAACACACGAAGTGAATTCAAATATTTCGTCTTAAAATGAACTCGTTCATCCCAAATACTTTTTTGGTTGGTATCACAAATAAAAAATTTCTATCAAAGACAACTATCCCGTAGCAAATAGAAAAACCTAGTTCTTTGCTAATCCGAGACAATTCTCTTAGCCCAAGAAAATACTCGGATTGTAGAATGGTTGGTGTCTTGAATTTCTTGAAAATGTACTTTCTTTAAAGCGAGACTAGCGCCATCGTCATGTCAACCTGCACTAGAGCCATCTCATGGTACGTAGATTAAGCATTTATACCATCCCTAACTTACATTAACTATCAGCTGGATTTGACTATATGAAGTTTTTTAGTAAACATGTCAATGTTAGCTAGCCGGTTGTTGTGTCGATGGTAAAATATGTTAAATTTTATTAAATTTCTTTTCTGTTGAATTGATAAAATCATAGAGTTTAATAGTGAAGTATTCAAAACGATACAAATTGGTTCTTTTCTGGATTTTATTGAAATTTTCTTTTACATAACCTCCATAGTAGGAAAGGCGATGTATCGCGGATAATTGTTAAAGATGTAATTCACCTGAATTTCCCTGTTCGTACCATTACTTGTGGCGAGGTTTTGTTTAAAAGGCGAAAAACAGCTGAAGAGAGAGTAAGGATTGTTAAATAAATATCATCAAAGTTCAAATGTTATTCACTTTGCAGAAATCACCAAATTTGATCGAATATTCGCCGAAAAAATCGACGTCAAAACCAGTCCTCCATGGCGTTGTTGATATTTGGAGAAATATAAGGGTAGCCGAGTTAGCTGATGTCCTGAAACGGCCTATTGGTGAGTAAAGCATATTTTTTGTATTATACTTTTGTCTGTGTGATCATAAAAAATCCCAAAGCAAAAGATTTATTTCAAGGTGGACCCATTAGTCAGACATTGGATCAAATTTAAAAACTATTTGATCTTTAGTTCGATCGTGTATTACATTTCCATTCCATACTTCGTATAAATCTAGATTTCCTATAAGATATGATATAATTGATTTATTACCCACCCAAACAGCTTTTCTGAAATTAATTTTCATAGCTCTTTATTTATTAAAAAAAATCAAAAGTGTCCATTAGAAATTCCTTTGTAGTAATTTATTCAGCAGCTTATAGCTTATTTTTAACACTATTGTAGAAAATATTTACGTCTATTTTTATCTGTCTGTACGTTCGTCAGTCTATTCGACCGTGCGACATTGGTTTTCTTTTCTCAAGCTTTGTGAAAATGTCCGGTATAAGATTTTTGTCCCTATATAAACATCTGACCGGTTACCACCAACAATATTCGCATTCCAAATGAAATACATGGGATCTTGATATTCCGAATATATAAAACGAGAGAATTTAACATCATAACTTACTGAAATGTGTAGCACCGGTTGTAGAATACGAAAAAAGCGTCACTTCCTACCGCAGCTGAGGGACTACGCCCTAAAAAAAGTGAAAAAGCAGAATCTTTGTGTGTTAAAAAGTTATCAGAAATCACGACTGACTCTTCGTCGTCGCGCTACAGCACTACAGCCCCTATCGGACTTTCGCTTCATGTAAAGAGTCCAATTGTCTCGGTCCATTGACCGCGTCCTCCAATTTCGAAATCCGAGCGGTGATAAACTGTCATCGTTAGCCGAGTCAGACCAGCATTACGTCGGTTTCCCCACTAATCTCTACCCTTTTGTTCTGCCAACGAATACCCTTTTGGGTACTTAAAACCAATGATTTCCGTTTTTTGGGTGAATTTATTTTTTATTTTGTCAGACGCGCGGAAACGGAAGTGAACGGAAGAATCCCGTTTTTAGATGTCATGATAATCAGGCAAGGCAACGAACTCGAATTTGACATATATAGGAAACCAACGGCAACACAAAGGACGATACCAGAATCATCAAACCACGCGATACAACAAAAGCATGCAGCATATTACCAAATGGTCAATAAGCTAATGCCACTAACGGAAGAACGCTACAACAAGGAACTCAAATACATCGAATCGACAGCAGAAATAAACGGATATCGAAAAGATATCATTACAAAAATGACAAACAAGCTGAAAAACAAGGAGAGCAGAGCGAATATGTCAAAATTAGTGCCAATAGGCAGCGAGACAAAAACAACTAGAACGGCAGTCACCTATTCAACAGCGTTCAACAAGCTGAAATGCACAATGAAGAAACAAGGTGTCGAAATCATAGCTACGAGCAGAATGATGCAAACGAAAAACATCTTAGGAGGCCCGAAAGACCCAAAAACCAAGTGGGAAAAGAATGGCATTTACAAAATAGAATGTCCCGAATGCGACGAAGTTTACATAGGGCAAACGAAACGGCTGGTAGGAGTAAGATGGCAGGAACACATCAGAGAAGCTGACAGCGGGAAACAAGGAAAAAAGAAGACCACAGATGTTAAGTCCACAGTAGCGCGGCATATCATTGAAAATCGACACGACATAACAGCGGACAACATAAGAGTGGTAAAAGAGGTAGGTAATCAATGGAAATTAGACCCTTACGAAAGTTTATTCATAAGTAGAGTAGAGGTAGGAAAAAGAATGTATGTCGACTTAGGTAATAACTATTCACCATTGTTTAGTATAATTAAAGAACAGCAATTAAAAAAGGACGATGTACTACATAGAATAAGCAATTAGACTTAAGTGATAAAAGGTAGAAAAAAGCTGTAGATATAAATAACTTGTATATGTAGAATAGGATACAAAACGATGTTGTACACTGAGAAAGATAGTAAGTAGCTATCGAAACGCGCGTCTGACAAAATAAAAAATAAATTCACCCAAAAAACGGAGATCATTGGTTTTAAGTATTAAAAAAGAGGTGAAAACGATCCGGAAAATCGAATGAAAGAGATTGGTTAAACATGGCCCTTTGGGTGTTCGTTGTTCGTCCATACGATTAATGTGTTCAGCCCATTGCAGCTTCCGTATCCTTAAAAACGTTGAGACCTCCAGCTCGTCAAAAATATCATACAGCTCATCATCATTATCATCTTGGCCTGCAGGATTAATCTCATCCAATCATCACGGTTGCTTATTCCCAACAAGGATCTGCTGTCAGCTTCTATCGTGTCTTCCCATCGAGTCATCAGTCTTTCCGCTGGACGTCTACCTTGTGCTCTACCCATCAATATTCTTTTAGGTAGCCGGTTATCTTACATTCTTTCTACATTCCCTACCACTCTCTCCACCACTCTTTTTTCGTCGTACAACGCTCGTGCGATCTGCATTCACATCTTGTCGCTTCGTCCCTTGTGCCACCCAGGCAATGTTTAATACATCGGTATAAAGGCACACAAAATAATGTTACCTAATCCTTTGATGAATATCTATCCCAAACTCATGATCAGCTCTCAGAGATAAAAAAAAATTCAATATAATACGACGCATTCAAAAAAACACTCTGAGTAACTGTTTCTTCAGTATCTCGCCGAAAGGATCAAAATGCCCTAAGATACTGAGCTTATAAAAGCAGAACTTCAGTTCCACGCTTCAATCAGTGTTCATTAGATGTTCCCTTAGTCTTTTCTTAAATGCCAAAAGTGAGTTTGCTTTCTTAACCTTTTCTGGTAGATTGTTATATATACGCAGAGCATCATTCGTGGGATCTTTCTTTAGACGAACCGTTTTGGCAAAAGGTATTACGAATTGATCTGCACTCCTCGCATTATATGGGTTGATCTGTGATACTTTAATTAATGGTGTTCAGTCCGATCCATTAGTTTTTAAATTTATGTAGATAAACTTAGTTTTCTCCATTATAATGATTTGACTAAAGGTTAATGATTTTGCTAATTGGTAAACCAAACTAGTTTGAGTAAGTATTGGCAGTTTCAGAATGTTTTTATACGCTTTGCTCAGCAGGCTGGATATACTATTTAGATGCTGCGTTGCCGATTGACTCCGAATAAGTACTCCATAATGTAATTTCGTCAGCGCAAATGCATTTAGAACAAGTTTCTTGATGTGCTTTGGAAAAACCTCATATCTTCTTAACAGGCCTATTATTGGGGCTAACTGCCTCCTTAAGCTATTTATGTGTGGCAACCAGGTCATACGATGGTCTATGATAAGACCAAGATATTTCATTTCTAGCACTCTTTGCAATTTTTCGTCGTAAATTTTTAGGAGGACATCTATGTCTCCTTTGTTCTTTTGCTTAAAAACAATATATTGTTACATGTACAAATAATTCTGCGAGCTACTGTCGCAATTGTTTTCACAACAATTAAGAACATCAACAAAACGAATTTACTCGAAACCACGAGAACCTACCAAGCATGAACAACATCTGAAAGTGAGTCACTGCTCCATTTATTCACTGCTGGAATGTTCCCGCTAATTCACCAATGTACGAGAACTGAGTTGAATGATTAGAGACCCTTTATAAAGGCGAGCTGAATGAATGGGGAGATCATTCATTCGACCGCGATAAGAACTGCGATAGTGTGTAGGAAGCGATATTGTTCGAGTAATAGAAAAGTGATTTTCGTAATAGTGAAGTGATTTAAAAGACAATTGCGATAAGAAATCTATGGACAAGTGTTAGACTTCTAATAGTGAAAATTAAAATTAGTGAGAGTGTTAAATTGATTATTGTGCATTTTTGTAATTAAATAAACTCTTTTAACTTAAATTAAAAGACATTGCGTTTTCACTTTCCCGGAACATTAAAATTATTGGCCGCGAAACATAACACGCGACAATATTTTGTCTTTGTAGTGTTCAACACTAGTTTGCTTTCGATTAACTACTAATGGAATTTTCCTAGATCCTCGTTGATAGTGTTCTCATGGCAAATTTGTCTCGTCCTGAATAAAGTAGAACTGTGTCATCAACATATAACGTGTTATATTCCATTAGCCCACATGTATTTAGATTATTTGTGTATAGCAGGAACAAATTTGGGCCAAGTATTGAGCCTTGGGGAACTCCTGTTTTCGTAGGTGCTCGATCGCTCAGGACATTGTTGATTAAAGTTCTCTTCTATCTTCCCTCTAAGTTACTCGTAAACAACTGCTTAGGACTACCTTGAATATCATACGATTCATGTTTACGAAGCAAGAGGTTATGATCAACTGTGTCAAACGGTTTTTTCAAATCCACAAAAATTGCAATGCCGTAATCTCCTCTATCGAATGTAGCGCATCCAAAGTACTCTTACTTTTGAAAACCAAACTGATGTTGGCTTAAAATAGAGTTTTCAACTAAAAATGATGTCAATCGATTGTTTAGTATTTTTTCAAATAACGATATCGATAGTTATTCGGGTCAAGATGATCACCGACCGTAAATATAGGAATTATTTTTGCAAGTTTTTCTTCTCCCGGAAATGATCCATTCCTAATATGCACGTTTATAAAATTTGCCATAAGCTCGGCTATGTCCTTCTTGATTATGCTAATCTCATTCATCGTGACGCTATCGATGCCTGGCGCCGTATTTTTCAATCCATTGATTATATTTAAGACTTCCCTTTTATTTGTTCGATGAATGTGAAGGATGGAATTTATTGAGATATTTGTAGTATTTAAATTCCTTTCTAAACTGGCAACGATTTCCTTAGTAATTCTTCCACCAATTGTTGAAAAAAAGTTATTTAATGAGTTCGCCACATCACGCGGACACGATGTATAATTAAGATTCAGTTGAAAGTGATATACCCCGAGAGCACATTGTAATTTGCGTAACTTTACGCAAGTGGAAACAGGTGGATCGTCAAATAGTTCATACAACTCATCGTTGTAACGTAGTCTCCATTCTGTTCCTTGTGTCACTGGGCCGTAGATTTTTCGGAGCACTTTGCGTTCAATACGTCCACTGTCTTCGGATTCGCTTGTCAGGTTCCATGTTTCACTTCCATATAAAAGCACAGATTTGACTAGTGTTTTATAAATGCAGACCTTATTTTGCCTGAGTATCACTCTGGACCTTAGAATGGGAAGTACGGAGTAATAGGCTTTATTTTCAGCGTTTATGAGGCGGAATCTCGTCCTTTTCGACGCCTCTTCTATTCAGGCTGGCTCCAAGTAGGTAAAATTATCCACACTTTCAGGGTTGTAGTCGCCTACGGTCAGATTTTATCGAACTGGAGTTTTCGGAATTTAGTTTTAGTTTCATTAACTCGTAGGCCAATTCGGTTTGCTTCAGATTCTAGGATCAGAATTGGTTCTTTGGCATCTAAGATTGAACGTACTATAATATTGACGTCATCAGCATATGCTACCAGTTGTGTGGACTTAAACATTAGTGTACCCGTGTGTCATGGTAACACCAATTGAAGAGCACCGGCCACGGAAGAAATCGAGAAGAGTCAGTCGCATCCGAACCATCAACCGAGTTATTGTATTTTGAACACAATAAATTGATTATTAACAAACGGTGCGCGTTAGTTTATTGTTTTCCCTCTACAATTATCCTGTTCCCAAAGTCCATCCCTGACAAAATCAGAAATGGGATCCGAGGATGGTTTAGTGCGGATTACAAGTAATAATTCGAATCGTACACGTAGAACGAACAGACGCCGTCGAAAGCCACTTTTTTCCCTCCTCGCGATCTCGTGTTTAATTCTACGGTTCGTCTGCGAAAAGAGACGAAAGGAGAAATGTGCGATATACATACGCGAAAGAGACGAAAGTAGAAACGTGCGACATACATATGCAAGTGGCTACACGTATTTGTAATAGTGGTTCGATTTCCCCTTCGGAAACGGAACGCAACACGATGCCGGTCGAAAAGGTCAGTACGCTAAACAAGGAACGACTAAAACTTGCACTTAGACTACGGAACACCTCTACACAGGGGACCAAAGCCGAGCTAGCACAAAGACTCTGTGGTATTCTGGCTAATGACGAAATCGAAACGGACGGGAAAATGTCAGAATGTTCGGGTGAAGATGATGTGCGCGAGTTACGTTATGAAATGAAGCGATTGTGCGAGTTAATATCAGCTGTCGTCGCCGCGTTACCGAACGGGGGAAAGTTGGCGACGTCGTCAACAACTGAACAGATTAACACTCAACCGATCGTAGTACGGGAGCCGACACGACCACTCACTAACGCCATGAAATCGGGTGAGACGCCGCCGGCAGCGACGTTCGAAGTTGGCACACGACAACGATCGGCTAATTTAGTGCGGGCATGTAGTGGACCGCATTTTCATAACATCCGAGATGTGACGGATATTTTACCAGACTTCGCCCCGTCGTCCGAATTCTGCATGTCGGCAGCGCAGTTCGTTGATCGCGTTACGAAGCTTTCCGAGGCATATCAGTGGAACGATAGAGTTTCGGTGTTCACCATGCAAGCCGCACAAGGGGCCTGCTAAAATTTGGAGCGATGGTTCTTCGTGGGTCCCTGGAAGCTGGCTTGAGCTGGCCGAATCATTGAGGCGAGATTTCCCTAGCCATGAAAGCAAGGCCGATGTTCACATAAAAATGATGAATCGCACCAGGGAGCCGAGAGAGACAACACAAAGTTACTTCTATACTATACTAGCATTGGGAAGACAAGGTAACTTGAGCAATCACGCTATAATCCGGTATACGGCATCCATCTTTGCAAAAAACGATCGCGAGCTCAATTTTTGACACCGCCAACGATCTTTTAGCCACGAAGAGAAATTCAAAACAAATTCCGTTCGAATTTCGGAGCCACGAACGGAGTCGAGACAAAATTTTGGACCGCCACCACCGATACAGCGAAGTATTATGTCATCAAATGCGCGAGCGCAGCCGACTTCGAGCAATTCGGAATCCCGTCGAATCCGATGTTATAACTGTCTTGAGGTGGGGCATATTTCGCTGTCCAAAACCGCAACGGAAACAAAGATCCGAGAAGTGTCAGTGAACATCACATACGACCAGCCGATGTCCGGAAGGTGGAACTGCGCCCATCGTCAGTAATAATGTTCGTCGCATAAATTCAACAGAAAGAATTAATCCGCTTGTTAAGGAGGTTCTTCTCAACGGAAACAAAATTAAGTCATTCATCAACCGCCGGCAGCGAAAGAACACTCATTCAACGAACGCTCCCAGTGTCGATGGAGGGCGTGAAGCAGTGTTCACCGATCATCCTACGAGGATTTGGAGGAGCTTCAGTAACGTGCAACCAGAACCTCGAGACCGAAATTCAGTTGGATAGTAAGAATCTAAATGCGAAGTTTTTCCGGTGGATTACTTGATCTCGGAGCCACTTTTATTGGGGTCAGATCTACTCTGCACATCCGGCAAACTACACGACTCTCGATTTAATCTCCGGCTATTATCAAATACCAATCGCAGAAGAGTGCAGGAAATACATTGCATTTGTCACGCATGCAGGCCAATACGAATTCAATCGGATACCTTTCGGCCTGTGCAATGCACCGAGTTATTTTCATGAGGTCATTACCAAGTTGGTACGACAAATGGAAAATCGAGCAGTTAGCTACGTAGATGGAGTAATTCTGCCCAGCAAAATCATCGCCGAGGGTTTAATCAAACTCTGTGAATTCCTGATTATGCTTCGAGATGCCAGTATGATGCTTCGGCCCTCTAAGTGTACGTTTTTGTCTAAACAAATCACGTTTTTAGGTCATCGAGTCGATAAGGACGGAATAAAACCAGAAGCTGAAAAGACTAATACAATTCGAGAGTTTCCGGAACCAACCAACGTTACAGAAGTTCGAAGATTTCTGGGATTGAGCGGGTTTTCCTGCAAATTTATTCGCGATTATTCTCTAATATCGAGACCGCTCACACTTTTGTTGAAGCAGAAGGACAATTCACAATTTTGTTGGTCGACTGAACAGTGAGACGCATTCAAAAAATTGAAATCAGCACTTTGCTGCGATCCAGTGCTCAGTGCATACGTTCTGACGAAAGAACATCAAGTTCACACTGACGCGAGCACACTGGGTCTTGTCGGAATCCTCATGCAACGAGACGACGGTGTCAATTTCAGACCGGTTTTCTACTACAGCCGCCAGTGTAGCGAATCCGAAAGCAGATTACATAGTAATGAGCTTGAAGTTTTGGCTGTCGTCGAGTCGTCAGAAAGATTCCGCATCTATTTGCTCGGTAAGCATTTCGAGATAATTACCGATTGCGCCGCAATTGGCATCACAAGAAGGTCTAAGCCATTTCTACCGCACATCGGTCGATGGTTTCTCAAGCTACAGGAGTACGATTTCCGCATCATACATCGATCGGCTGAACGCATGATCCCCTGGGACCTTTTTCACACAGTCGTCGAGGTAATTTGCACATCATAGGAATATCTGATTCGTTCAGTAAGTAATTAATTTTGAGAGCTGTCAAAACTATGATATCGAAGCCCGCCATCGACACATTCAGGAATCTGACGTTGTACTTCGGTCTACCTAAGCGTATAATTAGCGATCGAGGCACTGCTTTTACAGCACGAGAATTTGCCGAATTCTGCGCATCTAATGAGATTCAACATATTAAGGTTGCCGTCAGACTACCTCGAGCGAATGACCAAATCGAACGTGCAAATCAGTCCATCTTATCATTTCTAACAACTGCACCAACTGATCTGGATTCGCAATGTCACTCTGTGACTCAGTTTAGTCTGATCGAGTTGATATGCGATTATTGCCTTAGAGACGTCATCACGAATCGGCTAGTTATGGCTCTAACAGATAAAGAGACTGCTGATCCAACGGAATGCGATATGTTTAACCGAAGACAATTGGCTGCAGAGCGAATTAGCACCGAACGAAAGAAATGGAGATTGAGGTTCAACGCGCAACACAAGAAACCTTTTATCTACAAGGAAGGAGATCTCATCGTTCTAGAGAACGTACCTGCTGCTATGGAAGAATCTCGCAAGTTAGAGCCCAAATATCGCGGGCCCTACATCATTTCGAGAGTTTTACGAAACGACAGATATCTCGTCGAGGACGTGGGAATCGCACGTCCCAACCAACGGAAATTCTGTTCAGTGTGCGAAAAGTTGAAACCGTGGATCGTCGTGAGTCCCGAACTCGATTTTTACGATGATGCTGTGGATTCAGACACGAAGTAATGAATCGAGAGGATTTAATGTTAGGATGGTCGAGTGTCAGGGCAACACCAATTGAGAGCACCGGCCACGGAAGAAATCGAGAAGAGTCAGTCGCATCCGAACCATCAACCGAGTCATTGTATTTTGAACACAATAAATTGATTATTAACAAACGATGCGCGTTAGTTTGTTGTTTCCCCTCTACAATTATCCTGTTTCCAAGGTCCACCCCTGACGCGTTGTTTCAGCTAATGTCTTCCTGATGATGTGTTCCAGCGCGATATTAAAGAGCATTGGGGCAAGTCCACCCCTTGTTTCAAGCCTGATTCCATTCTAAAGCTGTCGGTTCGTTCACCTGGGACCTTGACCATGCGGACTAGTTATATTGGGACGGCAAAGTCAAGCATTATTTTGTATAGGGCATTTCTGTCGACACTGTCGTATGCTTGCTTGAAGTCCACAAAGAGTTTATGCACATTGATGTTATATTCCCAGCACTTTTCAAGCACCTGCTTCACTGAGAAGCACACCACAATCAAGCAGAAGTATTTGAAGTTCAATAACAACACATACATCACCAAGGACGGTCTGGGCATGGGACATCCAATGTCGTCAATAATGTCAGAAATATTCATAAAATCTTTGGAAGAAGTCCTTATACCCAAAATTGTCAAAAGATTCCATCTAATATTTTACAGACGATATGTGGATGACTGTTTCAATGTTATTGACTCACAAGAAAATAAACAAGACAAACTACTTACCTCTTCTTCTTAGTACTATAGCCCCTCTCAGGCCTTCGCTTCTTGCAAATAGCGCCTCCAACTCTCTCGGTCCATTGACCGCACCCTCCAATTTTGGTGAAATGGGAAATGTCTTCGTCGACCGAGTCAGACCAGCGTTTCCTCGGTTTCCCCACTGTTCTCCGGCCTTCAGTTCTCCCAACGAATTCCTTTTTGGGTACCCGTTGTTCGTTCATACGATTCATGTGTCCAGCCCATTGCAGCTTCCATTGTCTGACAATCGTTGAAACCTCAGGCTCATCAAAAATTGCATACAGCTCATGGTTGTATCGAATTCGCCATTGATCCCCGACTAGCTTCGCTTCGATTATTCGCCTCAGGTCCCGTCGCTCAAAGGTGTTCAATATATTTGCGGATGCTTGGGTTAAGGTCCATTTTTCACAACTATAGCATAACACAGGTCTTATCACAAATTTGTATACTTGGAACTTTGTTTTCCTGCGTATGCAGCTGGTCTTCAAGATCGTCAAAACTGTATTCTTTGGCGTATTTCGTCTCTTTCATTACCCGTTTTCGTTATTTTGGCACCTAAATACACAAACTCGCCCACATTTTCGATACTGTATTCGCCAAGTGTGATATTTTGTGTACTTGAGGTATTTTTCCTCGACTGTGTCATGAGCTTTGTTTTATTTTCATTGATTCGTCGCCCTACTAGTTTTACTTCGCTGTCGAGTTTCAGGAAGAGTTCTTTGGCAGTTGTAAATGACCGTGACAAAATATTGATGTAGTCCGCATATGCTTGTACTTGGCTCGACTTGTATAGTAATGTACATACCTCGTGTATCGTCAGGTAGCTTCCTTATGACGTACTCCAGAGCCAAATTAAATAGCAATGGGGCCAGCTCATCTCCCTACTTTAGTCCTATATTTGTGTCAAAGGCATCGGTGAGTTGGTTATTGATGCGGACTTGGGAGGTCGTCGACGTCATTGTCATTTTGGTAAAACGCACTAGTTTGGCTGGGATGCCAAAGCAAAGCATTATTTGGTACAGTACGTTACGATCAATACTGTCGTATGCTTGCTTAAAGTCATCAAAAATTTGGTGTACGTCTATGTTGAACTCTCAGGTTTTTTCAAGTACCTGCTAGACTGTAAACAATTTGTCTTTTGTCGATCTACCTGCTTTAAAACCATCTTGATACTCCCCAATAATACTGTTGGCATATTACCCGATTTTATGAACACTGCTGCCACCATATTTGATGAGCTCCACTGGAATCTCATCGATGCCCGGCACTTTATTATTCCTTTGAGCTTTGATGATGGAACAAACTTCATCAAGGGGTGGTGGGGCCAATGGAAGCTCTCCGCAGACATCTATAGGCTTCATTGTTCTGGAGCTGTGTGGAGGATTAAGGAGGTACCATCTTAATCTTGGTTTCATCGGCGATGATATTGCCGATGTCATCACGACAGAGCGTAGTTTTATGCTGATAACCACGTTTCAGGCTTTTTACCACTTTGTGTACTTGTCTTGTGCTGTTGCTCGCTAGACTTACATCTATACTTCTCAATTGGTCGTCATAGTATTTTCTTTTCTAAATTCTAATCATCTTATTCGATACTCTTCTGAGATTTTCATAGTGTTCTCTCTTCGTCTTGGTTTTACTATCTACGTATTCTTTGTACGCCTGATTCTTCTTATCGAACGCATCCTGGCATTCACCATTGAACCAAAAATATCTTTTGCGCCGTGCTTAACGTCCTATCGTCTGTTCTGCCGCGGTCTTAATCGCCGCTTTCACCTCCACCCATAGCTCGTTGCTTGTTTTCTATGATGTATCTAATAGGATAAGAACTAGCTGGTTGTCGAGGGTCTTCGTGAAATTTTTTGCCACAGATGCCGTTTGGAGCCTTCCGATGTAGAATTTTTGTAGAAGGCTGATCTTCGCCGAACACGCCTTTGACATACGACATCAACAGGTTTGTATGATTAAGTCACAATTCTATGTAGTTACAATTGGCTCCTCGGTATGTACGGATGTCAAGTTGCTCGAGGCCCAACATTGTTGGGTCACACCATGGTCGATTTGGTTTTATGTGTTGCCATCCGTTGTTACCAAGGTCATTTTATGTATGCGTCGATGTGGGAAGCAAGCCGGATGTATGACTAGATTTCTGCTACATGCAAAGTCAATCAGGCGCTAGCCGCTGTCATTTGTTTCATCATGAATGCGATATCCTCCAGTCGTTCCCCAAAGAAATACTTCATTGTCAACCTTAGCGTTGAAATAACCCAAAATGTTTTTTGTGTCGTTTGTAGACAATGAGTCGACTAGCCTTTCTAGGTGATTGTAGAAAATTTCCTTTGTTTCTTCGTCCGTTTCTTCGGTCGGGGTGTGTACGTTTATCAGCTAAATTTCAAAGAATTTTGCTTTTATAGGAATCACACACAACCGTTCATTGACTGTCTTAAAATCAATAACATACGATTTGAACTCCCTATCCAGAATAAAGGCCACTCCGAATCCTCACTTTCCAGCAGGCTTCCCACTTTTGAATATTGTGCGCGATCTCATATCTTGAATATGACTTACAGTCCAGTTCGTTTCCTGGATTGCCAGCATGTTTAATTTATATTGACTGGCCTGTTATAACAGGTCCTTAACAGCTCCAGGGTTGTTCAGTGATCTGATATTCTAAGATCCAATGCCACAGTCCTTTTTTCGGTAGCGAGGTCGTTGCCGTAGTTTCAATTCATTCAAGGCTTTGTCGCATGTTTCGAAACAATTTAGGGTTTTCCATGAACGGAAAGGGTTTTCCAGGGACGAAGCCCAACCTCCATTCCGGCGGCATGGTTATAATTTTCGATTCCGTTATCAGACGCGGAAGACACACCTTCACCCTCTTACGTTCCCGCAAAGGAGATGTAAGTGGGATTTAGTAGCAGAGCTGTAGGTATTTTTAGAGTTATTGGCATTTCGTGGCATTTAATGTCCCATCATTGGGGAACCAGTAAACCCAATGTGCGATGACGAGACCATTTGCTACCATTTAGTCGTGGGATTTAGGATGAGGAATCATGGAAGCTGTAGATTGGGGAAACAAACGGATTCCTCCTCCTTTCTAAAACGGGCTTGGAAATGTCTACGGCCAGTTAACCTAAATACTTTACATTATATTGCTTTATTATCCTTTTACAAAATTTATCCCTAATAAATGTTTTTCAATTTTAATAACATCATCCAAATATTACTTAAATCTAATTACGTCCAACATTTTTGAATATTCGTCTCCTACATCATCGTTTAGCCATCGATCTTCCGGTTGCCTCAAATATCCATAAGCTTTCATATCATCTAATTTTCTAACGCCATTCACTTGCTGTACGACTTCCAGATCTTCCCAATTGATCTTATAACTATTCGATACGATGTGCCTCGCCACCGATGATTTGATCGTTTCGATACGTCCTTGCTTTGACGTAAACTGCTCAGCATCCTTCATGTGCTCGTTTAATCTCGTTTTGACTGAACGCCTTGTTGGTCCAACATAGATTTTTGGCAAACCTGGCGCGTTATTTTATATATTCCGCATTTTTCTTTTTGAAGGTTTTCGTCCTTCGTTATGCCTAATCTCGTTCCAAGCTTTAGTTTTCGACTGGTAGGTATTTCTGCAATGTTCACATCTTTTTAATCCTTCAAAAATTGCACGGGTAGGTTATCGCTGGTCTCTGAGCGTTTTCCAGTTTTCTTTCTGTGAGTTCTAGTGTATAGTAACGTAGTAAATGTTTTGGGTCTCCTTTCCCTTTTAATAATGATCGAGGCCACTTTTTTTGCATCGTACCCCTTGATTTTCGCCGTATCTAGTATGTGCTTACGTTCATGTTCATACCGTTCCTTAGTTAGAAGGGAAGTTAACATCCTGTGTATCCAGCTACTATATAAAGCCACCTTTGTTGCATGAGATTCGTGCGATGTCGCTGATAACGTTCCCTGAGTGTTGCTCGGTTTTCTGTAGATATCGAATTCTATACCATCTCCCTAAGCTTTCAGGTCCAAAAAAGCTATTTCTCTCGTTTTCCACCTCTAAAGTGAATGAAATATTCTTGTGGATTTCGTTGATCTTTTGAATATAATATCTAAATCATTCCTCTTAACGATGTCAAACACATTGTGGACAAACCGGATCCACACTCTTGGAAAAGCATCTTCCTCCGCAATTCTCAGGTCTACTCACGTCATTCCCCATTGCAACCCCTACTTTATGTTTATAAAACCGTCCTGTGAATGTAAAGTACATTTCCGACATGCAGAGTGCGGCGAGTTTATATACACTATCGGCCAAAAGTTTAGGACCAACACCATGGAAGAAGAAAAATGAACCAAAACTCAAAATATAAAGTAGAAGGTTTAATTTTTAATTAAAATATTTATTAACTAGTACAAATAGACTATAAAGCAAACAAAAGAATAAGTAAATGTCAACTCTTAACTTTAAAAATGACACTTATATATTAAACAGATTTTTCGTCAAAAAAGCCTCCTTTGCATTTTATCACTTTTTTCACTAATCTTGGCAAACGGTCAATCAATTTGTCAATAATTTCTGATGAAATTTGGTTCCAGCTTTCTTGTAGAGCCTTCCACATGTCTTCCTGTGAGGAGGGGCAACAGCTCCGCACATTTCTATCCAGCTCATCCCACAGAAGCTCAATCGGATTTAAGTCCGGACTCTGAGGGGGCCACACCATATTTTGTTAAATCCCTTTTGCTTCTTTCCCTTCTAAATAGACCCTGCATAATTTAGAACTATGTTTGGGATCGTTATCTTGTTTGGAAAAAAATCCATTTCCAATTAATCGGAACGGACGGAACGGCATTTCGTTGAAGTATTTGTTTATACTGCTCCTTTTTCATGATTCCATTGATTCATACCAGATTCCCAGTTCCACGGCTCGAGAAACATCCCCAGACCATAATGGAACCACCACCGTGCTTGTGTTGGCACCACACAGACTGGCAGCATCTTTTCCTCGGCGCTACGTCGAACATAAGTTCGCCGTTTTGATCCAAAAATTTTAAATTTGGATTCGTCTGTCCAAAGAACTTTTTTGAAGTCTTCTGCGGTCCAGTCTCGATGAGTAAGGGCCCACTGCATGCGTTTCTTTTTATTTTGTGGTCTTAGAAGCGGTTTTCGAACTTCGACCCGGCCAAATAACCCAGCATCTCTTAATCGTCGTTTTACCGTAGTCACTGACACAGGTTTCGATCGAGAGCTGTTCATTTGTTCGCGGATTTGTGGTGCTGTTAGAAGTCTATTTCGCTTGCTGGTAAAGACGATTAGATTATCCTTTGAGTGGTACATTTTGGCCTTCCTGATAGCGAACGGGTTTGATTACTGCCAGTCGCTTTGTTTCGGGTTATTGCGTTATGAACACAAGTCCTCGATAACTTGGGTTGCGACGTAATTAGACGTTCAGTTTGGCCTTCGTTGTGCAAGGAAACTGACAGCACGAATTCCACTTCTAATTTCGCGGGCTTTTCCCATTTTAAAGTGTCTTGACTATAACAAGGGCAAACTGAGACTAATCAAACTAGAGAAAGATGAACTCTTCGAAAACTCAGGAAATAAATACGTTTCAGGAAGCTAAAATTATCCTTAATTACGGTCAACACTAAATAAGACCAAAAAGATTCGTAATGGGCAGGTCAGAGAAATATTACAATGACTTTACCTGTTAGTCATTGAAGGGGCTTTAATTAATACTTGGGAACAATTGACCTTTCTAGGATGCAAACATAAAAATATGCAAGGAGGGCACTTGTTAGATATTCTTTAGTAGCAATAGAATACTCAGGTATTCTAATTAGATCTTCAGCAGATGTCCTTTTGAAATAATTTAAAGTTAACAAAGATTTTTATTCTTGGTCCTAAACTTTTGGCCGGTAGTGTACATCGCTATCTCACTTTTTTCTTCTGAGTCCCGTTTGCACTGTGTGTTGCTTAACTTGCATCCTTAGAAATAGCCATTTCACATCTAAAGGCATTAATATTTCATTATGGTCAATGCGGTCACCTTGCTCTAGCTTTCCAATCGTTTCCACTGTCGAATGGCTGCTCGAAAAGTGCCCCCGTTTATTGAATTCTTGTAGCAGCCATTGTGCGAGTTGGCTTATCGAGGCATCTCATTCCCAGACTTTTGGAGCTTAACAGAAAACAAGTTACTAACATATTGTTTTTTTAGCTTACGTCTCTGTATAGGCGATAATTAGCTTTTGCACTATTTCACACCTCTGACGTAAACGTTAGTTAAATTAATAATTAATATGTTGATGAAATTCTAGATTAAATTAATTATTTAATATGTTGGTAATATTCTAGCATATCTAAGTCCGATCATTCTAAACATTTTAGCCATATTTCACGTTGATTTCCGAAATCGTCATTTATTTAATTATTTAGAACATTAAGTATATAATCTGATATAGAAATTTAGGAATACTGCACCAAAATGCTCGAATCTGTTGCCTTACTATATGTTGATAACGTTTTTCTTGTTCACGTATGCTAAAATTGCGCAATATAGATGTGCTAAAGTTTTGTCAGGAGTGTTTCAATCCGGGCGTTAACCTCAAAGAGCAGTCGCCTTAAATAATCGCAAGTCTGCAACCTTGTTCCTTGTTCCTAGTATGAATCTACTGAGTTCAATAAGGTCTTACAAGCTATGAAGCGCAAAAGTTTTCCCTTTAGGGCTTGAATTTTCATACATTCCCGCTGGAAATAGAATTTCTATAACCTAATGCCAACTTAAAGCATGAAAAAACGAGGCCTAGCCCAATTTAATGTGTCAAACGGTTCCTGGCTAAGTTCTCATCTTGACAGTGACAATGTTCCGCGGGTAGTTCAAAAACTTGCGCTACTGGGAATTTCACATTTCGGGCGTAAATAGCCTTCACCTCTCTAAAAATAAAAAAGTTCCTTTTTTTCCAGTCAACTTCCCACGTCAATATTGTCTAACATTTACTTTGCTTCCTATGCCAGAGAAAAACTAACTTTCATAAAACGACGGAAAACTATAAGTCTATTGAATGCGATTTAATGTTTATATCTAAAAGAAGGCTAAATTGCTCAATTGTGCCGATGTATTTTACAAGTAAGCTACGATGTCAAACACATTTCAATCTAGTAAAATTAGACACTACAACGAATTATACTTATCTTAAACTTTCTTTCCGAAAGCAAATGCCTTAACAGTAATTACACACCTACTACCTGGTGGGGCATGGGAAACCCCCCAGATTTTAAAAATTCAGCAGATGCGTTTGTTGTCGAAACTTTTATCAAAAATTACGAATCTGTGATTGTAACGCTTGACAATTTTTTGAGGTCAAAAATCAAAAAATTTGACGAAGAGTATCCTCCAGAGAGTTTCTGGTTCCAGCAAGAGGGTGCTCTGGTACATACAGCCCGTCGTTTATATGCTATTCTTCAGGAGATGTTCCCCGGCAAATAATCTTGCGCGGGGTGGCTCAGTGGCTCCCATGCTCTCCAGATTTAAGCCAAATATCGCCCAATGACTCTGAATGACCCGAAGACTGCAATTGAGGAAGATGTCGTGCAGGTAACGCCGAAGGTCATGCGAAATTTGAAAGGAAAGCCCAATATGTGTGCCAAGGCCGTCATTTGGACGATATTATTTTTGAGACATAGCTTAAAAAACTACACTACAAACTTTTTCTGGCAAATAAAATTATTTTTGATATAGTATAGTTTTTTTATCGCTATTTTTAAATGTGGTAGCTTCCCGTGCCTAACCCTGTATATATCTACATTTCATTAGATGAGGGCTTTTTCAATATCATTTTGACATAGAAACACTGTTGCTTTATATACAATTTACTAACGATAATTTTATCCTTAGAGGATGTCCAAGAAGCGATGCTCTACGTAAAAGATGCAAATGACATTGACCCAAAAGCTCAACTTGAGGATGTAAAAGTCATACGGGAAATTGTTGCCAAATGTGGGATGAAGTGCAGAGTGATTACAGCACCTGAACAAATCCCAATGGAGGAGGAAAAAGATCGGGATGTTGTGCCACGCCCACCAGCACCTCCAGAAAACCTCAAACATCGTCCCCCAGTTGTCACAGTCATGGGGCATGTCGATCACGGCAAAACAACTTTATTAGATTCACTTCGCGGAGCATCTGTAGCCGCTTCCGAAGCAGGTGGCATAACTCAGCACATTGGCGCCTTCACGGTTACTTTGAGTAGTGGTGAGGCCGTTACATTTCTAGATACACCTGGACATGCAGCATTCAGTGCGATGCGTTCACGTGGTGCAAATATCACGGATATTATCATTTTAGTAGTAGCAGCTGACGACGGTGTAATGGCACAAACTCGTGAAGTGATAAAACTAGCGCAAGATGCGAATGGTATGTAACTTTAGTGTTGTTTGGATTTCTTTCAACTATTATTTCGTTCTTTACAGTTCCAATAATTGTAGCGATAAATAAAGTAGATAAACCAGAAGCCGATGTGGTAAGTAATAAGCCTTCGAAATGATCTTTGCCCAAACATAACATATAAGAATAATGCATAATGAACCTTGGCGTAGTTATCGAGTATCCTATATATGTATATATATATATATATATATATATATATATATATATATATATACAATATATATATATATATATATATATATATATATATATATATATATATATATATATATATACAATATATATATATATATATATATATACACTATATATATATATATATATATATATATATATATATATATATATATACAATATATATATATATATATATATATATATATATATATATATATATATATATATATATATATATATATATATATATATATATATATATATATATTGTCGAGTGTTATTGGTTCGCGGCCAATAATTTTAATGTTCCGGGAAAGTGAAAACGCAATGTCTTTTAATTTAAGTTAAAAGTGTTTATTTAATTCAAGAAAATGCACAATAATCAGTTTAACACTTTCACTAATTTTAATTTTCACTATTAAAATAAAATCTAACACTTGTCCATAAATTTCTTATCGCAATTGTCTTCTAAATCACTTCACTATCACGAAACACACTTCCACACACTTTCGCAGTTCTTATCGCGGTCGAATGAATGATTCCCCCATTCATTCAGCTCGCCTTTATATAGGGTCTCTACCTATTCACCCATTTCTCGCACATGGGCGAATGTTCGACCGAGAGGTACCTGGTAGGTTCGAGAAAATTCATGAATGGAGTGACGTCACTTGCAGATGTTGATCATGCTTGTTGGGTTCTCGTGATTTCGAGTGAATTCGTGTTCTTCATTGTTGTGAAAACAATTGCGACAGCAGCTCGCAGAATTATTTGTACATGTAACACTGCCCCCACCTCAGTTCTTTTCGCCCCGAAAAGATGTGTCGCCAGTTGTAGTCAATTCTCCCTGGATGTAATATGGGGCAAGACGGTCTAGATGCACGATTTTCATTTTGGCTCTCGGTTTACGGTGTTCCTGTATGCGATATACGACGTCGTTGATTCGCTTTGTGACTCGGTATGGTCCCTCCCAGTTATGTTGCAACTTTGGAGACCTACCCTTTCGCCGTTGCGGGTTATATAGCCACACCAAGTCATCCTGCTGGAAGCCAGTAGAATTAGCCTTTAGATCATACCTGGTCTTCATGCGGTCAGTAGCCGATTCGAGGTATTTTCGCACTGTCCGATGTATCTGGTTCAACCGTTGTCTTAGATCACTTGCGTACTCCGAGATCGTTTGGGGTTTCTCGGGGGGTGTTCCAAACTTTATATCAGCTGGCAGACGAATAGTCTTTCCAAAAATGACTTTGGCTGGGGCTTGGCCCGTCGATGCATGTTCGGCAGCTCTGTACGCCATCAAAAATAGTGGGATATGTCGGTCCCAGTCCCTTTGGTTCTCGTCAACCATCTTGGCAAGGTGTTTATTGAGCGTGCCGTTGAAACGTTCGACCATTCCATCGGATTGGGGATGCAGCGGTGTTGTCCTCGTTTTCCGTATTCCGAGCAGCTCGCACATTTCGCCAAAAACTAGTGACTCAAAGTTTCGGCCTTGATCCGAATGTAATTCGCAGGGTACGCCGTACCTACTGACCCAATTTAACACTAGCTGTTCAGCTACGGTAGTTGCTTCCTGGTTGGGAATGGGGTAGACCTCGGGCCACTTGCTGAAATAATCGGCTACAACCAGCGTATATCGATTTCCCCAATCGGATTCAGGAAAGGGTCCTGCGATGTCAACAGCAATCCTTTCGAATGGCACGCCTACGTTATAGGTTTGCATTTGTCCTCTCAGTCGTCGCTTTGGGCCTTTGACGGAAGCGCAAATTGTGCATCTGCGACACCAGTCCTCTACGTCTTCTCGAGCGTGGAGCCAGTAGAACCGTTCCCGCAATTTCGCTAAGGTCTTGTTAACACCAAGGTGGCCTCCCGAGGATCCTTCATGCATTTCCTTAACCACATCGTGGATTCGGCTTTTGGGAAGTATAGTTTGCATCCTATAGGAGCTACCATCCGCCGTTTCCCATTTCCGCTTGAGTACGCCACCCTCCACCTGAAGGGAGTTCCATTGTGCCCAATAGCTTTTCAGGGTTGCGCCATGCATTGAAACGTCCTTCCACTCAGGTCGCCCAGTCGTCTCCTTCCATACGAGCAATGGTCCGATATCTTCATCGGCTAACTGGGCATTTCGAATCTCCTCCGATGACCAACCTTCATCGAATTCCGCCGTTATCAATCGCAGATCAACGAGCGGTTCCTTTTCCTCAATCCGTCGGCAATGCTTGCAGTTAGCGGGACATGGACGGCGGGATAGGGCGTCAGCATTTCCATGAACTCCACCCTTCCGATGAACAATTTCGTAGTCGTATGACTGCAATCTTTCGATCCATCTCGCAACTTGTCCCTCGGGGTTTTTGAAGTTGAGCAACCATCTCAGTGATGCATGGTCCGTGCGAAGAACAAATTTCTGGCCATATAGATACTTGTGGAACTGCTTGGTGGCCTCTATTATAGCCAATAGCTCCTTCCTGGTCACGCAGTAATTCCTCTCACTTTTTGAGAGAACTCGACTGTAATAAGAGAGGACTCTTTCTTCGCCATTGATCTGCTGGGAGAATACAGCTCCAATACCGCCGTTGCTTGCATCGGTGTCAACTACAAACATTTTTCCGGGTTTCGGATACGCCAGCACGGGTGATTCACACAGCTTTTCCTTCAGGGTCTCAAAGGCTGTCTGGCATTGTTCATTCCAGACATACGGACGATATTTCTCGGTTAGCTGATGGAGACACTTAGCTATTTTGGCAAAGTCTTTGACGAATCTTCGATAGTAGGTCGCCAGACCCAGAAAACTTCGTAGTTGGCGCTTGTTGTTTGGTGTTGGCCAGCTTTTCACGGCTTCAATTTTCTCAGGGTCTGTTTTGACCCCTTCTGCTGATACGACGTGTCCCAGGTATTTTACTTCATCTGCGAAAAGAGTACACTTCTCGGGACTAAGTTTCAAATTTGCCAGTCGTAATCGGGAGAAAACCTCTTCTAAGTTCCGCACATGCTCTTCGAACGTTCTACCGATGACGATGATGTCATCTAGGTATACCAAGCAGGTTTTCCAGGTTAGACCACGTAGCACATATTCCATCAAGCGTTCGAAAGTGGCTGGAGCATTGCAAAGCCCAAACGGCATCACAACAAATTGCCACAATCCGGTCCCAACTGAAAATGCGGTCTTCTCTCGGTCCTTCTTGTCAATTTCTACCTGCCAGTAGCCACTCTTGAGATCGAGTGTAGAAAACCATTTTGCGTCGGCTAAAGTGTCCATGATGTCATCGATGCGTGGGAGTGGGTAACTATCTTTCTTAGTGACGTCGTTAAGCTGCCTATAGTCGACACAAAAACGAGTGCTACCATCCTTTTTCTTTACTAGAACTACAGGCGCGGCCCATGGACTGACAGAAGGTTCGATAACGCCTTGTTTTTCCATGTCCGAGATCAGCGCGCTCACTTCTTCTTGTTTGGCTATAGGGAGACGTCTCGGTGCTTGTCGAATCGGCTTGGCTCCCTGTGTATCTATGACGTGAGTGACCATACTCGTTCGGCCTTGGTCATCCGGGCTTGTTGAGAAGATGTCACTGTACTTGGTGACCAGATCAGAGGCTCGCTTGAATAGCTGCACCGGCAATTTGACTTGCTTCAATATTTCAGACGTGGATTCCCGGGCTTTGTCTGTGCCTTGCCTCCTTTTCCAATGATGGTTGTGAGTAGCTTCCAAAGACGTGATGGTGGAAACAGGCTGGCAGCTGCCGATGACTTCTCCCGCTTTGATGCTCGTGGTTGAATCTGCGGTGTTAAGGACTCTAACCGGCACATATCCGTTCCTTAAAGATCTTACAAGGCTACGTCCTACAATCAAACTGCGCAATGCGGATGTCTTCGTTGGCTCTATCAGATAAGATCGGTGGTCTCCAGAATCACCATCAAGCTTGGCCCATACAGTGCTTTCGGAAGAATTCGGTACATCAGTGTCAGTACATACCACTACACTCATCTTGGGGATTTGGACGCTGGGATCCTCCATCAGTACTTCGACATTCTGCCATTTCAAGACACGTTTTCCCAAGTCCAACGTGATTCCATGTGGTCGCAGAAAATCCATTCCGAGAATGCAGTCATCCATAATGTTCGCGACCAGAAAATTATGTCGGAACACAAGGTCTCCCAACTGTATCTGGAGGTTGACCTCTCCATGAACAGGTGCAGTTTCTCCCGTAGCTGTCCGTAGTGAGAAAATTCTGCCCTTGTGAAGTTGTTGGTTTCTAACTAGGTCTGGTCGGATAATCGATCGGGTTGCACCAGTGTCGATTGTTATGGTGCAGTGTTCTCCGTCAATTTGACCCGGAAGGCATAAGTCTGCTTCTCCACGATGTAGTCTTGACACGGTGATGGTGGTGCTGGGGACGTCGATCCTCCTAGCCAACCTCTGCCCCACGAAGTTGGCTCTTACATGTTTCCCGACCCCTCTGTTTGAAGGGCTTCCATTCTGGGCTCCTGACTCGGTCTGGATCTCCTCCGAGCTGCACACCCTGGACAATAGCTTGGTTTTCTTCGCTTCTTGCAGTCTCTTTGCAGGTGCCCCTTCTCTCCGCAATTCCAGCATCTAGGCGCACCATTTACATGCGGATCTCGCTCAATTTCCACGCGCTCACACCTGCACTCGTCTGTCACTACCTCACGAACCCGGGCAGTGGTACGAGTCACATTTTTCGCTGCCTCAAAGTTCAGACTATAGGCCAGTGCGTCCTTAACCGTTTGCTTTTGAGCTAAACGCACGGCTTGTTGCAATTCCGGGTCCTTTAGTGCGCTGATGAATGCTTCTGTCGCTGCATCATCTCGATGTTCTGGGTCGTAGGCTGGGTAAGCCAAAAGTGCTAGTCGCTCAATGTCTTGGGCTAGCTGCTGTAGGGTTTCACCAGACTTCTGCACCCGATGCCTTAGCTGTGACCGATAAATCTGCTTTAGATGATCGTCTCCATAACGCATGTCGAGCGCATTCATTATAGCATTCGGGTTTGAGTGCAATTCAACGGGGATCGTCTGCAACAGCTCGGCAGCTGGTCCTCTTAAAGCAAGAATCAGCGCAGTTGCTCGGTCCTGTTCATTCCAGTGATTTGCCCTCGCGGCAGCTTCAAACTGGGTCTTGTAAATACTCCAGACCGTTTGCCCATCGAATATTGGTGCTTGCACGTTTCTGGATGTGCTTTGCGCTGCGGTTATAAGCGGGGCTGGTGAAGTGGTTGCTACTGCCTTCGCAGCTTCCAATTCTTTTTTCACTTTTTCCATCTCATGGTTCATTCTTTCTTCGACCTGGCTGACCTTTTCCTCGACCTGGTAAACCTTTTCTTCGACCTGGTCAACCTTTTCCTCGACGCCTTTAATTTGCTTGTTAAGACTACTGAGCTCCGCTTTTATTTCGGTGGACTGTTTTTTAAAATCTGCCTTGATTTCGATCGCTTGTTGATCCAGCTTCACTGATTGTTCATTAAGCTTCACAGTTAAATTAGATGACTGTTGTCGCTGCTCTTGCTGCATCAGCATTAACATTTGCAATATCGCATTTTCTGGCTCCTTCGATTTGGGTGTTTCTTCTTCTCTACCTTCTGCGCCTTGTTCCGCATCTGAGGGCTCACCCGCATCCAGATTCACGCCTTCCGACTCGATCGCATCACGCAAGCGTGCAATCAGTATGGCTATTGTACCTTGTGTGGCCAGGTTCCGCTGTTCCAACTCCTCCTTGAGCTCCGATATGGTCAATTGATCAATTTTTAGATGTAAGTTTCCTGGCATTTCGGCTGTTTTTCTACCAGTTTCCACGTTAATTTTCACTATTGTGCACAAAAATGTTCAAAAGTTTTCACTTCCAAAATTTTTCTATCCCACTTCTGACACCACTGTCGAGTGTTATTGGTTCGCGGCCAATAATTTTAATGTTCCGGGAAAGTGAAAACGCAATGTCTTTTAATTTAAGTTAAAAGTGTTTATTTAATTCAAGAAAATGCACAATAATCAGTTTAACACTTTCACTAATTTTAATTTTCACTATTAAAATAAAATCTAACACTTGTCCATAAATTTCTTATCGCAATTGTCTTCTAAATCACTTCACTATCACGAAACACACTTCCACACACTTTCGCAGTTCTTATCGCGGTCGAATGAATGATTCCCCCATTCATTCAGCTCGCCTTTATATAGGGTCTCTACCTATTCACCCATTTCTCGCACATGGGCGAATGTTCGACCGAGAGGTACCTGGTAGGTTCGAGCAAATTCATGAATGGAGTGACGTCACTTGCAGATGTTGATCATGCTTGTTGGGTTCTCGTGATTTCGAGTGAATTCGTGTTCTTCATTGTTGTGAAAACAATTGCGACAGTAGCTCGCAGAATTATTTGTACATGTAACAATATATATATATATATATATATATATATATATATATATATATATATATATATATATATATATATATATATATATATATACAATATATATATATATATATGTATATATATACAATTTATATATATATATATATAATATATATATATATATATATATATATATATATATATATATATATATATATATATATATACATATGCGTCGTGTGTACTTAATGTGTATACACTTGTGATAGTAGGAATGATGAAATGTCCGTAAAAGACTGCAGCGATGGTCTGCTGCCTCAGCGGAAGAAGATGTTGGGATCCGCTGAGATTGGCCTTGTCTGAGGACGCGTGAATGCAGAGCCAGGCTAGCGTTGCGGTATCTTGGGGCGGGTCCTTTCCCCCAGCACAAGGACCCACTGCAAAATAATTTCGCATTCACAAATTCCGGGGTCATATAAACGTCGACCGAAGTCGAGAAAAAGGAGGTAACCAACTAAGGGTTGGTAATTGCTGACGAAAAGGACAAACTGGACCTGGGGAGGACAGACGGACTTAAGGGGACTTCGTCGTTACCCGACGAGTCTTATGGCCCACAAATAAGAGTGGGGCATCCAGATGGAACGGTAACTTTTCAGCAGCATTTTATAAAATCAAACGCCTCCTGAAAAACAAAGGCATCAAAATTGTGGGTAGAAGCAGGACAACACAACTTAAAACAATTCTCGGAAGCGCCAAGGATCCAAAGAACCTATGGGAGAAGAATGGGATACATAGGATAACATGCAGGGATTGCGGAAAAACATATATCGGACAAACAAAGCGGCTAATAGGGAACAGAGTCCAGGAACACATCAGGGAAGTCGTAATCGCACGAAAAAGAAATACAGCACTTTCAGAGACGAAATCAACGGTGGCGAGGCACGCAATGGAAGAAAACCACGAAATAACGAAGGACAACGCCGAAATGCTGAAGGAGGTGTCACAATAACGAAAGCTTGACGCATACGAAAGCTGGTATATCTACAACGAACCACAAGAAAAAAAATAAATGTAGACGTAGGTAACTGCCAATCATCTTTATCTTCTTTAATCTCTCAATAAGCCATTAAAAAAATTGTAAAGTTCTTAATTATGCTAATTAACTTTATCTCTCTTAACTCTCCTAAAGGATCATTTTGTTAACTTTTCTAATTACCTGTAATTCTTTATCCGCTTAATCTTTTGGAAAATTTGTAGCTAGGGTAATTACCTATAATTGTTAAGCCCCTTAATAGATCATTTAGCACTGAAGAATTATTACCTGTAGGAAAAAACTTAGATGTTAAAAGTGAGTGTAGATTGTTTATAAGAAACCCTTGTAAAAAAAGCACTGAAGAAGAAAAAACTTTCCTTTCCAAACGCGTATTTGCAATTAAATAAAAAGAAATATTCACACAATAAAAAGGAAGATTTTTCGTTTATTAAGTATCGTCAAAGCGAGGCGAAAACAGCCGAGAAAGAACAAAAAACATTACTTTAACTCTATACTTGTCGACAATCTTTTTAAAGCTGATTAATTTGGACGGAATGAGGTTAATTACTCAGCTATGAAAACAACAATAATATTAACTATACCCCCGTTAATAGAGTGGGTAACGATTAACTATAAATAGTGTGAAACGATCACCATATACTCCCCCACCGGTGAGCCTTGAGGTTGCGAAACAAGAAATTTTAAATATTGAATCTAATGTGACATTTGGGTTTAGAAAATTTAACATTGCTATCTTGAGCGTAGTTATCTTAAGCCATGTTATTTATTTCAGATTTATGATCATTGATGGAAGAGTTGTTTTTATGAAGTTGGTCTTTTAAAAAAATAGCGTAATTTAATTCTATCTATAGAAACTGTTACATATTTATTTTTAATTTCGATAATAAATGTTTTATTATCGTTATTACGTTCGATTACTTTAAATGGACCTGAATATGGTTGAGTTTAAGAAGTCTTAATAGGAGGTCTATGAAACGTTGAAGAGAACTAACAAATTATTCCTCTGAAAAGCTATTATTACAAGATTTACTAAAGAAATCTCCTGGAATACTGATATTCTCACCGTAAAGCAACATGTCTGGAGAAAATTCAGAATTATCACGTAAAGTTGTTATGGGTATTACAGTTCTTAACCCCAAAAGAAACATCAGTAGAGCGTCTGACCATGAACTACCTTCTTGACACAACAAGGTACGGTGCCAACGTTCCAATAAACCGTTGGTTTGAGGATGATATGGGGAAGATCTTTTCCTTTTGAAACCAAGTTTGATACTAAGTTCTTTAAATAGCTTGGATTCAAATTAGGCTCCTTGATCTGTAATAATTACGTTTGGAATGCCAAATCTTGCTACCCACCCTTTACAGAACGCTTGAACCACTGAATATGTTGATGAATCAAACATTAAAATTGCTTCAGGTCATTTCGACAAACGATCTTTGATCGTTAAGCAATACTTAAAATTATTTGAATTTGGAAGAGGTAGAATTATATCCATATAAATTGTTTCAAAACGGTTTGAACAAATTTGAAATCTTGAAAAAGGTGGGGACACATGTCGGGAAGTTTTTGATTTTTGACAATTTCCACATGCTTTAATCCAATCACGAATGTCCGCTTTCATGTTAGTCAAAATAAATTTATTAGTGAGTAATTTAATTGAAGCTCTAATACCAGGATAATGGAGATTGTGGATTTTTTTTAAAATTGACTGCCTTAACTGTTTTGGAATATACGGTCTGAATGAATTAAATTTAGGATCGCAATATATTTTACATACAGAACTAGGAATGTAAACTTCCTCAAAATTTAACGATGGGTGATTAAGTAAAGATCTAAGCTCTTCATCATTTTGCTGAGCAACTGCAATCTCTTCCAATTCGATATACGATGGTGACTCAATCGCTTCTATTCGTGAAATCAGTTAAGTCGTCATTTCGATTTTTATTGAAATCGGCTGCTAAAAATATTAAGCTGTAAATTTTCGACTGTTTTATTTGTCATTCGATTTGCATAATTAAATTAAATTAACTTGCTTTAATAACTTATAATTTCAAGTTTCAACGGAATCTGTTGAGAACCTTGGCTGCTAGAGGGCTACAGAAATAAAAAACATTGTATGCCACCCCCCTTTATGGGGAGACCCCCCTTAAATACCTTAAAATTTTCTTGCACTGCGAATTTCAAGAGGCACCACTTTTGACCTACGTAGAAAATTTCCTCATTCTAGCTCATGTGGTTTGCGAGAAAACTTGTTATGACGCACGAACAAACGGGCGGACGGACGGACAGACAGACAAGTCGCGATTTTATAATTTTTTAGGGTATTGTTAAAAATATTTTACAATATCTTAAAAATGATATGGTTTATAAGTTCTTTCAAGTAAAGTCATTTAGAACGTTACCATGAAAAATATTCATTATTTCAGTTGGCACTAAAATAGCGAATTGCGCTTGCCTTCAGACGTTTGGGGGCCGCCATTTTGAATGCATGCATTTGATTTTGGATTATTTTAAATCTTTGTATGCTAGGACCTCATCAATCAATGTACTATCTCGTTCAAATAGGAGTTTCACTCTAGACAGGGCAAAATAATTCAATTTTTAAAGATAATGGCAGCTAAAAATATTAGGCTTTAAATTTTCGACTTTTTTATTTTTCATTCAATTTTAATAATTTCCTGTAAAATACAAGAACATAGTACAGAGATTCATAATCTCAAGTTTCATCAAAATCCGTTGGAAAATGTGACCACTAGAGGGCCACAAAAACATGAACAAAAAACGCATAATTAAACGGCCGCCATTTTGAAATTTGCACATGCACGATCACCAAAATATCAAAGACTGTAGGTGTAAGTAATGTCTATCTTGAAACCAAGTTTCATATATGTCGAATCAAAATTGCGACTTTAAAAAGCCTTTGAAATTTTGACCTGCAACTGGCCGCCATTTTGTTTTTTGCTACCTGACCTCCAGTTTTTTTCGTAATTCTCTAGATACTTATAATTTCTATCAAACTACCGAATTTCATGAAAATCTGTTGAAAGCTTTGACCACTATTACAACAACAAAATTTTGCACGTTTTTCGACCTTTGAGCGGCCGCCATTTTGTTTCTGCCGTACCGACTTTGGAATTTTTTTATTGTGAGATTCATCACATACATCAATGAACCTTTGTACCAAATTTCATCCAAATCAGAGCTATACTTTGGTCAGCACAGAAATCACGATTTTTCGTCTAAAATGGCCGCCATTTTGTTTTTGCCCGGCCGATATAGCTGGTTCACGACCTTAACCGAGATAATTACCCAATACACCAATACATATATATATATATATATATATATATATATATATATATATATATATATATATATATATATATATATATACAGAGGTGGCCAAAAGTGATCGGACAATACAAGAAACAAGCAATAAAATACTTTTACGAGCATAAGCTTTGAAATGAAATAAAAATTTTTCCCTTATATAAAAGTTACTTGTATTCTCAATTAATTACACAAAAAAATAAAACAGAAATAAAAAGATTTTCACAAGAAAATTAACAACTAATTCAAATTCACATTGCATCAAGTGGACAAAAGTAATCGAACATTTTGAAAAGTGTGAAATTAGTCATTGAAGTTTGGAGCAATTCTTTTCTTTTCATTTCCGAGTTTAAAAGGGAATTCCCCTAATTATATGTTGATATGTGTTTTTCTGATATCAGTCATTTACTTGTCAGTTTTAAGTGAAGAAAGTTAAACATGGCTAAGAATCGCAAAGAAACCGGTATACATGAAAGAAAAGTTATAATAAAGTTGTATAAAGAGAATAAATCCTTTTCTGAATTATCAAAAATAATTGGAAGAAGTCATTCGACAGTTTTCGATATCGTGAAACGGTTCAGAAAAAATAATCAGGTGGAAAACGAAATTAGGAGTGGTCGACCATGTAAACTAACAGAGACAGACGCACGAAAAATCTTAAGAATTGTTAAAAAGAATCCGACTACAACGTCCAGAAGTATAAGGGATCAATTAGCAGATGTAAATGGTACCAATGTTAGTGCCCGGACTATTCGTAGAGCTCTCAGCCGTGCTGGTTATCAAGCGAGAGTACCTCGAAAGAAACCACTAATTAGCAAAGTTAATAAGAAGAAAAGATTATGCTTTGCAAAAGAATTTAAAAGCAAGCCGCTCGACTTTTGGACTCGTATAATATTCTCTGATGAGAGTAAGTTTAATATCTACCACTCCGACGGCAGGTTGTTGGTGTGGAGAACTCAAAATAGTGAGCTTCATCCCAAAAACATTCAGCATACAGTAAAACACGGAGGTGGCTGTGTAATCGTCTGGGGTTGCATGGCTGCCAACGGTGTAGGAAAACTTGTTTTCATTGACGAACCTATGGACAAACTAGGTTACTTGTCGATTTTGAAAGAAAATTTGAAAAAAAAGTGCACAAAAATTGATTAAGTAAAGATCTAAGCTCTTCATCATTTTGCTGAGCAACTGCAATCTCTTCCAATTCGATATACGATGGTGACTCAATCGCTTCTATTCGTGAAATCAGTTAAGTCGTCATTTCGATTTTTATTGAAATCGGCTGCTAAAAATATTAAGCTGTAAATTTTCGACTGTTTTATTTGTCATTCGATTTGCATAATTAAATTAAATTAACTTGCTTTAATAACTTATAATTTCAAGTTTCAACGGAATCTGTTGAGAACCTTGGCTGCTAGAGGGCTACAGAAATAAAAAACATTGTATGCCACCCCCCTTTATGGGGAGACCCCCCTTAAATACCTTAAAATTTTCTTGCACTGCGAATTTCAAGAGGCACCACTTTTGACCTACGTAGAAAATTTCCTCATTCTAGCTCATGTGGTTTGCGAGAAAACTTGTTATGACGCACGAACAAACGGGCGGACGGACGGACAGACAGACAAGTCGCGATTTTATAATTTTTTAGGGTATTGTTAAAAATATTTTACAATATCTTAAAAATGATATGGTTTATAAGTTCTTTCAAGTAAAGTCATTTAGAACGTTACCATGAAAAATATTCATTATTTCAGTTGGCACTAAAATAGCGAATTGCGCTTGCCTTCAGACGTTTGGGGGCCGCCATTTTGAATGCATGCATTTGATTTTGGATTATTTTAAATCTTTGTATGCTAGGACCTCATCAATCAATGTACTATCTCGTTCAAATAGGAGTTTCACTCTAGACAGGGCAAAATAATTCAATTTTTAAAGATAATGGCAGCTAAAAATATTAGGCTTTAAATTTTCGACTTTTTTATTTTTCATTCAATTTTAATAATTTCCTGTAAAATACAAGAACATAGTACAGAGATTCATAATCTCAAGTTTCATCAAAATCCGTTGGAAAATGTGACCACTAGAGGGCCACAAAAACATGAACAAAAAACGCATAATTAAACGGCCGCCATTTTGAAATTTGCACATGCACGATCACCAAAATATCAAAGACTGTAGGTGTAAGTAATGTCTATCTTGAAACCAAGTTTCATATATGTCGAATCAAAATTGCGACTTTAAAAAGCCTTTGAAATTTTGACCTGCAACTGGCCGCCATTTTGTTTTTTGCTACCTGACCTCCAGTTTTTTTCGTAATTCTCTAGATACTTATAATTTCTATCAAACTACCGAATTTCATGAAAATCTGTTGAAAGCTTTGACCACTATTACAACAACAAAATTTTGCACGTTTTTCGACCTTTGAGCGGCCGCCATTTTGTTTCTGCCGTACCGACTTTGGAATTTTTTTATTGTGAGATTCATCACATACATCAATGAACCTTTGTACCAAATTTCATCCAAATCAGAGCTATACTTTGGTCAGCACAGAAATCACGATTTTTCGTCTAAAATGGCCGCCATTTTGTTTTTGCCCGGCCGATATAGCTGGTTCACGACCTTAACCGAGATAATTACCCAATACACCAATACATATATATATATATATATATATATATATATATATATATATATATATATATATATATATATATACAGAGGTGGCCAAAAGTGATCGGACAATACAAGAAACAAGCAATAAAATACTTTTACGAGCATAAGCTTTGAAATGAAATAAAAATTTTTCCCTTATATAAAAGTTACTTGTATTCTCAATTAATTACACAAAAAAATAAAACAGAAATAAAAAGATTTTCACAAGAAAATTAACAACTAATTCAAATTCACATTGCATCAAGTGGACAAAAGTAATCGAACATTTTGAAAAGTGTGAAATTAGTCATTGAAGTTTGGAGCAATTCTTTTCTTTTCATTTCCGAGTTTAAAAGGGAATTCCCCTAATTATATGTTGATATGTGTTTTTCTGATATCAGTCATTTACTTGTCAGTTTTAAGTGAAGAAAGTTAAACATGGCTAAGAATCGCAAAGAAACCGGTATACATGAAAGAAAAGTTATAATAAAGTTGTATAAAGAGAATAAATTCTTTTCTGAATTATCAAAAATAATTGGAAGAAGTCATTCGACAGTTTTCGATATCGTGAAACGGTTCAGAAAAAATAATCAGGTGGAAAACGAAATTAGGAGTGGTCGACCATGTAAACTAACAGAGACAGACGCACGAAAAATCTTAAGAATTGTTAAAAAGAATCCGACTACAACGTCCAGAAGTATAAGGGATCAATTAGCAGATGTAAATGGTACCAATGTTAGTGCCCGGACTATTCGTAGAGCTCTCAGCCGTGCTGGTTATCAAGCGAGAGTACCTCGAAAGAAACCACTAATTAGCAAAGTTAATAAGAAGAAAAGATTATGCTTTGCAAAAGAATTTAAAAGCAAGCCGCTCGACTTTTGGACTCGTATAATATTCTCTGATGAGAGTAAGTTTAATATCTACCACTCCGACGGCAGGTTGTTGGTGTGGAGAACTCAAAATAGTGAGCTTCATCCCAAAAACATTCAGCATACAGTAAAACACGGAGGTGGCTGTGTAATCGTCTGGGGTTGCATGGCTGCCAACGGTGTAGGAAAACTTGTTTTCATTGACGAACCTATGGACAAACTAGGTTACTTGTCGATTTTGAAAGAAAATTTGAAAAAAAAGTGCACAAAAATTGGGTCTTGATGGTCATTATTTGTTCCAGCAAGATAATGACCCAAAGCATAGAGCTCATGATGTTCGTATGTGGCTCCTTTTCAACACTCCTGGTGAATTAAAAACACCACCGCAATCCCCAGACCTAAATCCCATCGAACATCTTTGGGATCATCTGGATAAAAAAATAAGGAACCATCACATTACTAATAAAAGTCAACTGAAGACGGTGTTATTAGAAGAATGGGACAACATTACTCCGGACGTTACCCGTAAGTTGGTACAGTCTATGCCCAATAGGTTAACAGAAGTTATAAAACAAAAAGGATACGCAACTAGATATTAAAAGCCTATGTTCTAATGGAATCATCACAAAGAAAAGTATTACAATTGAACGTCCGATTACTTTTGTCCACTTGATGCAATGTGAATTTGAATTAGTTGTTAATTTTCTTGTGAAAATCTTTTCATTTCTGTTTTATTTTTTTGTGCAATTAATTGAGAATACAAGTAACCTTTATATAAGGGAAAAATTTTTATTTCATTTCAAAGCTTATGCTCGTAAAAGTATTTTATTGCTTGTTTCTTGTATTGTCCGATCACTTTTGGCCACCTCTGTATATATATATATATATATATATATATATATATATATATATATATATATATATATACATATATATATGTATATATATATATATATATATATATATATATATATATATATATGTATATATATATATATATATATATATATATATATATATATATATATATATATATATATATATATGATGCTCTCCGCAATAGGTAAATTTCTCTCGAGAAATTTACCTAAAACGATTAAGTCCATAGATTTCAAGGCCTAGGTAAAAAACCGAAAGGGATTACGTAGGAAACGCGACGATGAATACCCAGTTAACCGCGCGCAAGATCTAATGCGTTTTCGCTTTTGTCGAAGACGGTCACGGCCCACTAATAAGAGTGAGGCATCCAGGTAGTCGCGGTGCCTCCACGCGCCCCAGGATTCAATACGATGCCTTGGTCCATATCGGGTGAAGAAGGCCAAGCATCGCGGCGAGAGCCCGTCCAACACAGAAAAGAGGGAGAGTTTACCCGATGGCTAGCTCATGAGCGGAGGGGCCAGCTAACTTGGCGGATCCCATACCCATTCGAAGTCAAAGTGGAAAGACCTAAACATTTTTTTATCCATTGCACTGTCAAATTTCAATATTTTAATTCTCTTGGATGAATATGTAGAACTATAACTTCTTATTCCTTTCACAATTAACATTAAAAAAATATTCTCAATAAACAGTTTCATGCGTTAATGCACTTTACTTAATGAGAGACGAATGTAGAATCCAATAAATAAATGAATATATTTCAAACATAAATACTTTAAATTCTGTACCGTTCAATAACGCAATAAATATTTCAAAAATAAATAATCTCCGGCTTATACCGCTCAAGACATCAATGAATACTTCAACATACATAAATACTTTAAGGCAATAGATCTTCTATTACATGCAAATTTAATATAAAACGGATCGCATCCAACAATTAAAAAGAAAAAGAGTACTTACCCACTGCTTCGACGAGCGCTCGTTGGTGGTAAAACTGATTAATGTTAAAACTGTTTTGATGCCTCGTTTTAAATATGCCGTATTGTGTAACGTTACGTTAACTAGTTTTCTTGTTGAAACTGTTTATTTATCCGAGCAAGGCTTCTCATACAACATTGCAATTTAATTTGTCCTTCTTATGATCATACAGATTTCTGGTTGCAAATTTGATAATAAATGTTTGAATGAATCGGCGTGAAATCTGTAATGATGAGTGCTTATGGGGCAATTATGATTTGTTTAAATATTAAGGCGAAAGAGTTATCCACATATTTGGTTAATCCAATCGGAAGATACAGCGCATACTCTTCACACATACCCTCAGAAATATTACTGAAAATTGTGACACATACAGCTTCAAATGATTAACAATTATCTCCACTTAATGTAAGGAAAGATGTCATGGATCGCATAAAGATCACTGCATCTGTTATGTATTACATCCTTCACTATTAAGACCACTGAGAACGTTCAAGCTGATCGAAACAAACCCAAAACATGGTGGCATTAATAGTAAATTGCTTAAAATATTTCGTTTGTATTAATTCTCAGCCACAATAACAAGAATCATAAAAGAAAATTTTCCACAACCATGGCACTAAACAACAGGGAACCACGCAAGAATGACCTTCGCGCAATGTAACCAACCAACACAAAAAATTGCCGTTCGCCACTCATTTTGAGCGATGGGAAAAGCACCGTTCAATTCACTTGGACAAAAGATCATAGATAATAATGAACAATATGTACTTGAATAAAATCCATTTTAAATTAAAGAAATATTCAATCGAAAAATGACAAAGAAAGGCTCAATACTTTTTCGATTTACTTGGTAAGTCTAAGAAGTATTGAGCCTTTTTGTCGTTTTTCAATTGAATATTTCTGTTATTTAAATTAGATTTTATTTAAGTACATATTGTCCATTATTATCTATGACCTCATGCCATTTTTTGGGTAGAGCCATTATTCCATCTGTGTAGAACTTCTGTGGTTTATCGGCGAAAAACTTGGCCAAGTAATTTTCACAGTCCGTTTTTGAAGTGAATTTCTTTTCATTAAGGATGTTTTGCAAAGACCGAAACAAATGGTAGTCCGATGGTGCAAGGTCTGGACTATACGGTGGATGCATCAAAACTTCCCAGCCAAGCTCTGTCAATTTTTGCCGGGTCATCAAAGATGTGTGTGGTCTGGCATTGTCATGATGGAAGACAACGCCCTTTCTATTGATCAATTCTGGCTGGTTTTTTGAATTGCTTGTTGCAATGTGGTTAATTGCTTAAAGTACAGAGCCGAATTGAGTGTTTGGCCAGGTTCTAGCACCTCATGATAAACAATTCCCTTGCAATCCCACCATACACACAGCACAACCTTATTTGGTGTCAGTCTTGTCTTTGAAGTCGTTTGTGATGATTCACCTTTTTTTGACCATGATCTGTTTCGAACGACATTCTCGTATCTTACCCATTTTTCATCGCCCGTAATATTTTCATCAAAAATGGCTCGATTTCGTTGCGATTTATTAGCATTTCGCAAATGGAAATTCGGTCGATCAAATATTTTTGTGTTAATTCATGCGGCACCCAAACGTCGAGCTTTTTTGAGTATCCAGCCTTACGCAAATGGCTCAAAACTATTTAGTGATGGATATTCAGTTCCTTAGCAATGTCATGGCTGCTTATGTGTCGGTCTTCTTCAATTTTTTGTAAGACCTGAGCGAGGTCGACCTGAGTGAGGTGCATCTTTGACATCAAAATTTCCAAAACGAAAGCGAGCGAACCATACCACACTACAAATTTTTTCACGAGCCTGTAATGCATTCCCACATTAATCGTAGTGATATTGTAAAATATAATGATTTTTTTCAGAAATTTCACTCATTTTTAAATGAATACAATCTCAATAATAATTGGATTGAAAAACTTATTTTAAATTAATTAAAAGCACGAGAACGCTATAAATGAACGTCTGATCGCAAGAAATTTTCGAGCATCGAATAAATTTGAAGCAAGAAAATAGTTGATCTTTGAGTTAACCTGCAGGAAACCTTCGTAGGCATCGCGTTTCAAATTGACGACTGAACGAACTGCTTTCCTGCATGTTAACAATACCTGCTTTTATTAAACTATTAGGAAGACAAATGCGTCTCGTTTAATTCAAATTTAATTGATGCCACTACTATTTCTAGCGGGAATATTTCATATCCCGCCTTACATCATATTTATTTTATTGAATTGTCGCGTGTTATTTGGTTCGCGGCCTATAATTTTAATGTTCCGGGAAAGTGAAAACGCAATGTCTTTTAATTTAAGTTAAAAGAGTTTATTTAATTAACTAAAATGCACAATAATCCGTTAACACTTTCACTAATTTTAATTTTCACTATTAAAATTAAAATCTAACACTTGTCCATAAATTTTTTATCGCAATTGTCTTCTAAATTACTTCACTATTACGAAACACACTTTGCACTCAAACAATCAATTGTCTTTACTTCGCGTTCCACTATATCGCAGTTTTCTTATCGCGGTCGAATGAATGATCTTCCCCCATTCATTCAGCTCGCCTTTATATAGGGTCTCTACCTATTCACCCATTTCTCGTACATGGGCGAATGTTCTACCGAGAAAATTAATGAATGGAGTGACGTCACTTGCAGATGTTGATCATGCTTGTTGGGTTCTCGGGGTTTCGAGTGAATTCGTGTTCTTCATTGTTGTGAAAACAATTGCGACAGTAGCTCGCAGAATTATTTGTACATGTAACACTGCCCCCACCTCAGTTCTTTTCGCCCCGAAAAGATGTGTCGCCAGTTGTAGTCAATTCTCCCTGGGTGTAATATGGGGCAAGACGGTCCAGATGCACGATTTTCATTTTAGCTCTCGGCTTACGATGTTCCTGTATTCGGTATACGACGTCGTTGATTCGCTTTGTGACTCGGTATGGTCCCTCCCAGTTATGTTGCAACTTTGGAAACCTACCCTTTCGCCGTTGCGGGTTATATAGCCACACCAAGTCATCCTGCTGGAAGCCAGTAGAATTAGCCTTTAGATCATACCTGGTCTTCATGCGGTCAGTAGCCGATTCGAGGTATTTTCGCACTGTCCGATGTATCTGGTTCAACCGTTGTCTTAGATCACTTGCGTACTCCGAGATCGTTTGGGGTTTCTCGGGGGGTGTTCCAAACTTTATATCAGCTGGCAGACGAATAGTCTTTCCAAAAATGACTTTGGCTGGGGCTTGGCCCGTTGATGCATGTTCGGCAGCTCTGTACGCCATCAAAAATAGTGGGATATGTCGGTCCCAGTCCCTTTGGTTCTCGTCAACCATCTTGGCAAGGTGTTTATTGAGCGTGCCGTTGAAACGTTCGACCATTCCATCGGATTGGGGATGCAGCGGTGTTGTCCTCGTTTTCCGTATTCCCAGCAGCTCGCACATTTCGCCAAAAACTAGTGACTCAAAGTTTCGGCCTTGATCCGAATGTAATTCGCAGGGTACGCCGTACCTACTGACCCAATTTAACACCAGCTGTTCAGCTACGGTAGTTGCTTCCTGGTTGGGAATGGGGTAGACCTCGGGCCACTTGCTGAAATAATCGGCTACAACCAGCGTATATCGATTTCCCCAATCGGATTCAGGAAAGGGTCCTGCGATGTCAACAGCAATCCTTTCGAATGGCACGCCTACGTTATAGGTTTGCATTTGTCCTCTCAGTCGTCGCTTTGGGCCTTTGACGGAAGCGCAAATTGTGCATCTGCGACACCAGTCCTCTACGTCTTCTCGAGCGTGGAGCCAGTAGAACCGTTCCCGCAATTTCGCTAAGGTCTTGTCAACACCAAGGTGGCCTCCCGAGGATCCTTCATGCATTTCCTTAACCACATCGTGGATTCGGCTTTTGGGAAGTATAGTTTGCATCCTATAGGAGCTACCATCCGCCGTTTCCCATTTCCGCTTGAGTACGCCACCCTCCACCTGAAGGGAGTTCCATTGTGCCCAATAGCTTTTCAGGGTTGCGCCATGCATTGAAACGTCCTTCCACTCAGGTCGCCCAGTCGTCTCCTTCCATACGAGCAATGGTCCGATATCTTCATCGGCTAACTGGGCATTTCGAATCTCCTCCGATGACCAACCTTCATCGAATTCCGCCCTCATCAGTCGCAGATCAACGGGCGGTTCCTTTTCCTCAATCCGTCGCCAATGCTTGCAGTTAGCTGGACATGGATGACGAGATAGGGCGTCAGCAATTCCATGAACTCTGCCCTTGTGAAGCAGTTGGGGCCTCACTAGGTCTGGTCGGATCGTCAATCGGGTTGCAGCAGTGTCGTTTGTTAGGGTGCATTGTTCTTCATCAACTTGACCAGGAAGGCATCTGTCTGCTTCTCCACGATGTTGCCTTGGCACGGTGCTGGGGATGTCGATACTCCTAGCCAACGTTCGCCCCACGAAGTTGGCCCTTGCAGTTTGATGGGCCTCCATTCTAGGCTCCTGACACGGTCTGGATCTCCACCACCCTGGACAATAGCTCGGTCTTCTTCCCTTCTTGCAGTCTCTTTGCAGGTGCCCTTTTTCCCCGCAATTCCAGCATCTAGGCGCACCATTCACCTGCAGCTCTCGCTCAATTCCCACGCGCTCACACCTGGATTTATCTGTCACTACCTCGCGAACCCGGACAGTGGTACGGGTCACATTTTTGGCTGCCTCAAAATTTAAACTATAAGCCAATGCTTCCTTGACTGTTTGCTTTTGAGCTAACCGCACGGCTTGTTGCAATTCCTTGTCCTTTAAGGCGCTGATGAATGCTTCTGCTGCTACGTCATCTCGATGTTCTGGGTCGTACGCTGGGTAAGCCAAAAGTGCCAATCGCTCAATGTCTTGTGCTAGCTGCTGCAAGGTTTCGCCAGACATCTGCATCCGATGCCGTAGCTGCGCCCGGTAAATCTGCTTCAGGTGATCGTCTCCATAACGCATGTCCAGCGCATTCATTATAGCAGCCGGGTTTGAATGCAGCTCAACGGGGATAGTCTGCAAAAGCTCGGCAGCTGGGCCTCTTAGAGCCAGAATTAACTCAGTTGCTCGTTCCTGCTCATTCCAGTGATTTATCCTAGCGGCGGCTTCAAACTGGATTTTGTAAATACTCCAGACCGTTTGCCCATCGAATATTGGTGCTTGCACATTTCTGGATGTGCTTTGCGCTGCGGTTATAAGCGGGGCTGGTGAGGTGGTTACTACTGCCTTCGCTGCTTCCAATTCTTTTTTCACTTTTTCCATCTCATGGTTCATTCTCTCTTCAACCTGGCTGATCTCATAGTTGATTTTTTCCTCAACTTGGCTGACCTTCTCCTCGACCTGGTAAACCTTTTCCTCGACGCATTTAATTTGATCGTTCAGGCTACCGAGCTCCACTTTTATTTCAGTTGACTGTTTTTGCACTTCCTTGATTACGATCGCTTGTTGGTCCATCTTCGCCGATTGTTCATTTAACTTCGCTGATTGTTCATCTAGCTTCGTCGTTAAATTGGACGACTGTTCATTGAACTTCGCAGTTAAATTGGATGACTGTTGTCGCTGCTCTTGCTGCATCAGCGTCAACATTTGCATCAGCGCATTTTCTGGTTTCTTTGGCTTTGCTGTTTCAGCTTCACCACCTTCTGCGCCTTTTTCTGCATCTGTAGGCTCACCCGAATCTAGATACGCACCTTCCGACTCGGTTGCATCACGCAAGCGTGCAATCAGTATGGCCTTTGTACCTTGTGTAGCCCGATTTCGTTGTTCCAATTCCTCTTTGAGCTCCGATATGCTCAATTGATTAATTTTTAGATTTAAATTTCCTGGCATTTTTATTGTTTCGGCTATTTTTCCACGTTAACTTTCACAATTGTGCACTTCAAAAATGTTTAATCGTTTTCACTTCCAAAATTTTCTATCCCACTTCTGACACCACTGTCGCGTGTTATTTGGTTCGCGGCCTATAATTTTAATGTTCCGGGAAAGTGAAAACGCAATGTCTTTTAATTTAAGTTAAAAGAGTTTATTTAATTAACTAAAATGCACAATAATCCGTTAACACTTTCACTAATTTTAATTTTCACTATTAAAATTAAAATCTAACACTTGTCCATAAATTTTTTATCGCAATTGTCTTCTAAATTACTTCACTATTACGAAACACACTTTGCACTCAAACAATCAATTGTCTTTACTTCGCGTTCCACTATATCGCAGTTTTCTTATCGCGGTCGAATGAATGATCTTCCCCCATTCATTCAGCTCGCCTTTATATAGGGTCTCTACCTATTCACCCATTTCTCGTACATGGGCGAATGTTCTACCGAGAAAATTAATGAATGGAGTGACGTCACTTGCAGATGTTGATCATGCTTGTTGGGTTCTCGGGGTTTCGAGTGAATTCGTGTTCTTCATTGTTGTGAAAACAATTGCGACAGTAGCTCGCAGAATTATTTGTACATGTAACAGAATGATTATTTAATAAAGTGTTTGAAAACTGTTCGCATATAATGTATATACATGTATATCGACACTTGGTCACTTTAGTGTTGTTTATTTTAGTAGAGCTAGTTAATGATAGTTTGTGTAAATATTTGATTTTTATAGTTCCACATTTATTAAAATTTACATAATATGTATATTATTGAACAGGTTTGTAAATTTGGAACAAAGTACAAAGCCAGAAAAAAAATGAACATAGCATCAAGTCCTAAATTATATGACTGAAATTGCAACAACCAATTTAGACCTTTCGATTCCTCGTGCTCTTTTTCGTGAAGGTCCCTCGATCAGTTTGCCTAGGTGGACTGCTCGATTACTACACACTGTTCATCACTTTTAAGGGTGCGCATAGACAAACCGAAGTGCAAATAAGAACCGGAACCCCACAAGAGGCAGAAAGTCCAAGTAGTGGGTAAATTTGGACTTGGTCGCCGAGTGCGAATACAATGTGAACCAATATTCCGATTATTTAGCTAGCCCAACATCATGATTTATTATGCGGTTAATAATTAAACACTTTCAGGCGATTTAAATTGAGTTATAAGCGAAAAAGGAATTTTATCGTTATTGACAGACTGTTTTTTTCAATGAGAAGTTCGGTCGTGCGGCACTGATCTTGTCTGCATTTTTTACGCGTGATAGTTTATTGCTGCTGCGGCAGTCGTTGACGTTGTCGTCAATCGATAACTGTTGTTCGCGTGGCACTTCTTCTATCTACTTTTAATGTGCTTGAACTCAATTTTCTGAAGTGGATTCATTTGCCTACACATTAGGTTTGATTTGATATTGATTTTATGTATCAAGAGCACCATCGGTTTCGCTATCCCCAAACAAGCAATTACTGTCCAAACATTCTGATACTATCCGTGTTGAAGCGGGATTATCTGCTGGTTCTTCGGATGTGTTTCTTTAATAGGGTCACTAGTGGGCGTTGTGTATATTTAATGTCTATACACTACCAATCTATAAATAATAAACGAAGAAGTTTTATTTTCTATTATACATGTTTATATAATATCTAATAATTGGTCAAACTACTTCAACTCTATACTCAAGGACAAACTGATTAATTTAAGCAAAGTGAGGTTAATTCCTCAACTATAAAAACAACGATAATATTAACTATATTCCCGTTAATAGAATGGGTAACGGTTAAAAATAAATGGCGTGAAACGATCACCATAGATATATATATATATATATATATATATATATATATATATATATATATATATATATATATATATATAGATGGATGGACGGAAAAATTGTGACATAGCCGGTTTCAACAGGGGTTTTGTAAATTATTACAAAACCCTAAAAATTAACAATAGACCCCAGAAGAACTGTTGCGCACGAAAGACTTTAAACATTTTCTTCTTCTTCGTGGCACTATAGCCTCCCTCGAGCCTTCGCTTCCTGCAAAAAGCGTCTCCAACTGTCTCGATCAATGAACCGCGCCCTCCAATTTTTAAATACGAGCAGCGATGAACTATCTTCGTCAACCGAGCCAGACCAGCGTTTCCTCGGTTTCCCCACTGGTCTTCGACCTTGAGTTCTTCCAACGAATACCTTTTTGGGTATCCGTTGTTTGTCCAAACGATTCACGTGGACAGCCCATTGTAGTTTCCACAGTTTTACAATCGTTGAGACCTCGTCAAAAATTTCATACAGCTCATTGTTGTACCGAGCTGGCCATTGGTCCCCGTCTAGCTTCGCTCCAATTATTCGCCTCAAGATCCGTCTCTCGAAGGCGTTCAATATGTTTGCGGATGCTTGGGTTAGGGTCCATGTTTCACACCCATAACAAAGTACAGGTCTTACCACAGATTTGTATACTTGGAGCTTTGTTTTCCTGTGTATGCAGCGGGTCTTCAAGATCGTCAAAACTGAATAAAATATTTTATTTGCGAGCTATATGCTTCGGCGTATTCCATCTCTTTCAATACCGGTACTCGTTATTTTGGAGACTATATGCATAAATTCGCTCACATCTTTGATACTATATATATTCGCGAAGCGTGTTATTTTGGGCATTTGAGAAATGTTTCCTCGAGTGTGTCATGAGCACTTGAATCTCGTAGATGCCCAGCGCTTTATAATTCTTTATGGCCTTCATGGTGGAACAAACTTCATCCAAAGTTGGTGGAGCCAATGAAAGTTCCCGGAAGAATCTATAGGCCCCGATGTGTTTAAAAATTTTAATTTTTTCTATTTTGATTCATATTTGCACATAAAATACACATTAATACAGATTTTCTCTAATTCGGATTGATAAAATTTATGTAAAAACCATACTTTACAAGATTTCACAAGTTTTCCCCAATTCCTTCCAAGTGCTACTTTTACTTTAGCTTTTAAAAGTGAGAAAATGTGAATTATGTATTGCAAATTGTGACTTTTATATTGAATTGTATTGTATGTATGTATGAATATTTGTATGTATGGAAAGAGTTAGGTTTTGTTTGAAAAATGGGAAATTTAAAAATGAAAATTATATGTTTGAAATGAAAAATGTCCATCTTTTTCCTGAATAATTATTTAGTCGAACGAGGTCGTTTAAAAGTGTTTAATCACCAATATATTTCACAGGAACGGACGAAACGAGAGTTAGTACAGATGGGACTTGCATTGGAAGGACATGGTGGAGATACTCAAGTAGTAACCATTTCAGCACTAAAAGGCACCAATCTTAAAGACCTTACCGAAGCTGTTGTAACTCAAGCAACTATAATGGGCCTTAAATCTGAATATACAGGACTTGTAGAAGGGGTAGTAGTTGAATCTAAAAATGATAAACGACGAGGGTTAATATTTTATGAAAACCAAAGAAACGAATGATCCTAGAAAATATTCTAAATTACAGGAAACTTTCAACTGCTATCGTTACTAGAGGCACTCTACGCAAAGGCAGCATTCTAGTATGTGGAATCGCCTGGGCAAAAGTTCGTGCATTATTCGATCACATTGGAACACCTATGGAAGATGCAAAGCCAGGGACTCCAGTCGAAATTCTCGGATGGCGTGAGTTACCTCTTTCAGGGGAACTTATTCTGGAAGTGGAATCAGAAGTAAGTAAATTAATATTTAAATCAGAAGCTTTCAGTTGCTTTTTATATCAATTTGAAGTTATTAATTAATATTCAATATAGCCAAAGAATGCATATTGTTTTTACTTTATCAGAAGGAAGTACAAATACTTCCGATAAAACCAATGCTTCACACCTAGACGAAGAAGCTAATTTTGGTTAAAAATTCAATCATTAAAAATGTTCTTCAACATACTTTTCTTCCACAGAAAAAAGCACATTCAGTCATCAGGTACCGCGAACTTGCAATGCAACGCGAAAAAGCTCTAAAAGATTTAGAAGTTATAGTAAAAAAAGAGCAAGAGCACTTAGAAAAATATATTGCTGAACGTGAAGCTCGTAGGCTCGCTGGTAGATATAAAACACGCCCTGAAGGTCCGCGCCAAAAGTTATATGAAGATGACCCAAATCCTCGAGTCAACATAATACTAAAAGGCGATGTACATGGATCAGTGGAGGCTATTTTAGATGTGTTTGATACATACGCTGATCATGATAAATGCCGTTTAGATGTAGTACACTATGGAGTCGGGGATGTAACAGAAGGCGATTTGGAACTGGCTCGTACTTTCAAAGCGATCATTTATGCTTTCTCGGTGAAAGTCCCCCCAAAACTGCCTAAACATGTGATAGCTCGAGAGTTCAACATAATTTATAGATTAATTGATGATCTGAAAGAAGAGATAGGCAAAAAACTGCCACCAGTGAACGTAGAAGATATTTTAGGTGAAGCCAACGTTTTACAACAATTCATTGTCACTGAGGGGAAGAAAGAAGTACCCATAGCAGGTTGCCGATGCACTAAAGGAGTATTGAAAAAGAGCACAAACTTTCGGTTAGTCAGAAATGGAGAGGTGATTTTTGACGGTGAGTATTTACTCAAATCTTTTCATGATTATCGGGTTTGTTGGAACTGTAGTTTTTTATTGAATTTGTGAAAAAAATTAAACTAAATTGATAGCGCAAAATATTTTTATCAAAATCTTAATGTCAAATAAAAATAGAGATTTTGAGATGAGTTAGCTATTACGACACTTCGCCGTAAGTGCTCATTTTCAAATACTTTATAAACTAGTTAAATAGCGTATAATCATATAACTATATGATAGATACTTTAAACCAAAACTGACAGCAGCGCTTACATACATTACATTACATTACATACATTACCACCCAAATTTATATGGCCGTATATGAAGAATTGGCGACCAAGTGGTAATGAATGGTCTGGGGGTCATTAAATGCCGAGATATGCAAATAACTGCAAATCATTTTTTATTTGTCGCTGGTAACTTAATTGCCTGTGCATGTAGTAGAAATCTAGTCATACCTTCGACTTACTTCCCACATCGACGCATATATAAAATGAGCTGGGTATCACCGGATGGCAACACCCAAAAACAAAGATGACGCTAAACGGCATCTGTCACCGAAACACTCGACAACCAGCTGGCATCCATGCTATGAGACACATTGCTGAAACCAGCTGGCATCCATGCTATGAGACACATTGCTATGAGACACATTGCTGTAGGTGCAAGTGAAAGCGACAATTAAGACCATGACAGAACAGACGCTCGGACATGAAGCTCGGCCCAAAAGAAATGATTGATTCGATGATCATTGTCAGGATTCGTTGGATAAAAAGCATCAATCGAACAAACAATATTTTGGTAGGAAAACCAGAACGAAGAGACAACATTATGAAAATCTCCGAAGAGTAGTGAATAATATAATTTGAATTAAGAAAATAAAATATTCTATTCCGTATTGGCGATCTTGAAGAACAGCTGCATACACAGGAAAACAAAGCTCCAAGTATACAAATCTGTGATAAGACCTGTGTTATGCTATGGGTGTGAAACATGGACCCTAACCCAAGCATCCGCAAATATATTGAACGCTTTTGAGCGACGGGTCCTGAGGCGAATAATCGGAGCAAGGCTAGACGGGGACCAATAGCGAATTCGATGCAACCATGAGCTGTATAAAATTTTTGACGAACCGGAGGTCTCAAGGATTGTAAGACTGCGGAAGCTGCAATGGGCTGGACACGTGAATCGTATGGACGCACAACGAATACCCAAGAAAGTATTCGTTGGGAGAACTGAAGGCCGGCGGCCAGTGACGAAACCGAGGAAACGCTGGTCTGACTCGGTCGACGAAGACAGTCCCTCGCTGCTCGGATTTCGGAATTGGAAGACGCGGTCAACGGATCGAGACAGTCGGAGGCGCTGTTTGCAGGAAGCGAAGGCCCGAAAGGGGCTGTAGTGCTAAGAAGAAGAAGGAAAATAAAATACAATGACGACCAATTGAGAAGCATCGATGTAAGTCTAGCGAGCAACAACACAAGATAAGCCTACAATGTAGTAACAGCCCAAGACTACGCTCTGCCATGATGACATCGGCAACATCATCGTTGATGAAAACAGGATTAAGAAAAGATTATGTGCATTACGTACAGCTCCAGAACATCGGAGCCCATAGATATTCCCGGAAAGCTTCTTTGGATGAAGTTTGTTGCACCATCAAAATCCAAAAAAATAATAAAGCGCCGGGTATCGATGAGATTAAATTGGAGTTAAGTAAATATGGTAGCAGCGGTATTCAGAAGCTATCCATAAGTCATCCAGCACATTTGGCAACAAGAGTAAATGCCAAGCGAGTGAAGCCATTCAATTATATTCCCTATCCATAAAAAATAGACAAACTACAGTGCGAAATAGAGGCAGACCACTACTTTGTACGGCACATGAAACATTTTCATAGATTATAGAAACTAAAATCAGATCATACGCCAACAGTATTATCGGGGAGTATCAAAGTGGCTGTAGATCCGGTAGATCGACGAAAGACCAATTGCTTTTAGTCATGTAGGTACTAGAGAAATGGTGGGAGTTCAACATAGACGTACACCAAATCTTCATTGACTTTAAGCAAGCATACGACAGTATTGATCGTAACGTACTATACTAAATAATACTTTGCTTTGGTAAGTCCGTCTTATCAAAATGACAATGACACCGATAACATCCGAAGTCGCATCAATAACCAACTCACCAATGCCTTTGACACAAATATCGGACTAAAGCAGGAAGACGGGATGGCCCATTGCTATTCAATTTGGCTCCGGAGTATGTCATAAGAAAAATTAACTGTCGCTGCAAAAGGTACGTTGTCATACAGGTCGAGCCAACGGGTAGCCTATGCGGACGATATCAACATTTTGTCACGGGGATTAACCACCAAACAACCTTTCCTAAAATTCGACAGTGAAGCAAAACTAGTGAACTGCAAATCAATGAAGCTGAAACAAAACTCATGACTCAGTCAAGGAAAAATGCCTCAAACATCCAAAATATCACAGATTACAAATACAGTACGAAATGTGAGCGAATTTATATTTTTAGGCGCCAAAATAACGAGAACAACTAATGTAAGAGACAAAATACGCCGTAGAATACAGCTCCTAAATAAAATATTTTATTCTGTTTTGACGATCTTGAAGACCAGCTGTATACACTGGAAAACAAAGCTCCAAGTATACCATTCTATGATAAGGCCTGTGTTGTGCTATGATAGTGAAACATGGACCCTAACCGAAGCATCCGCAAACATTGAACGCCTTCGAAAGACGGGTCCTGAGGCGAATAGTTGGAGCGGAACTAGATGGGGACCACTGGTGAATTCGACACAACCATGAGCTGTATGAAATTTTTGACGAGCCGGAGATCACAACGATTGTAAGTTGCGAAAGCTGCAATAGGCTAGCCACATGAATCGTATGGATGAACTGCAGATACCCAAAAAAGTATTCGTTGGGAGAACTGAAGGCCGGAGACCAGTGGGGAAACCGAGGAAACGCTAGTCTGAGTCGGTCGACAAAGACAGTTCATCGCTGCTCGGATTTTGAAATTGGCAGACGCGATCGATGCACCGAAATAGTTGGAGGCACTTTTTGCAGGAGCGGATGCCCGAGAGGGGCTGTACTGCTACGAAGAAGAAAATATGAAGAATTATGGAGGTAGTAAATTATTTTGTTTATTATTAATTATGGAAGTCTCCACGAAAATTTGAGGCCTTGTACAGATTCGAGACGAGTTTCTACTGTAAATACCGGACGGCTTACGGCCAGCAACATAGCGCTCCTTGTGAAGTGAAAATCATTTCAGTTCTCACATCCGTTCAATTTTGAATGCCATCCAAAGTCAATGAATTGGAGTTTGTTCACTCTTAAAGCTTAGCTGTCAGTGGAAGATGCAAAACATTTGTTTCATTTAGCCATTCTAAAAAAGTGTAGGGACTATAAAAGATGAATTATAAGCATGTAGGGAGTGTATTTTTTCCTCTTTTTTAGGGTATTGTAAAATCATTTTACAATACCCTACTAAAATCGCGTCCTGTCTGTCCGTCCGTCCGTGTGTCACACCACTTTTTCTCGCAAACTACATAAGCTAGAAATACAAGATTTTGCAAGTAGGTGTAAAGTGATGCCCTCTTCAAAATTTCATCACAAAAAGAAATTTATGTTTAAGGGGGGGTCTCCCCAAACTGAGGAGTGGCCCCTGAAAAAAATTTTCATCGCATGTAGGCAATATGGGTATCAAATAAAAGGTCTTGATAAGAACTTTTCAAAACAGGTCTTAAAATGACGAGTTTAACTTTGAGGGGTGCAGGAGAAGGGGAATTGTACGAAAATTTTGATTGATTGATTTACTAATTGTTTTACAAGACCCTTCTGGCAGGAGCCCTCTACTCCTTATTCAACTTGTTTATGAATTATATTATGTATTTCGCCATACAAGCGTTTTGAATTGTATGAAAGCGTCGCATTCCGAAGTAGGCTGAACGCTTGTTAGAGATTGTCCAAAGTAGGCCTACTACTACATATGCAAATTGCTACCATATGGCTTATAAAGGGTTTTCCATTGAGATCATAACAATTTTATCTATTAATAAAACACAGAAATATTTGAGATATTGAGTTCAAATTTAATGTGGGCGTAGTGTAAGCATTACATTTTACGAATGAAATTCGATTTCGGTCATAGACCACCACGAGCCCGTTTACAGCGGTCGATTCTTTGGGCCCAATTTTCCACCACTCTGGCACACATTTCGACCGGACCGTTGGAAATTCGTTGGATTTTGTCTTTGAGCTGGTCTTAGGTTGCTCGCTTGTTGGCATCGATCAGTAACGTGATGTAGCCCCATAATAAGAAATCCAATGGCGTTAGATCGCATGAACGAGGCAGTCATTCGACCAGACCATTTCTAGAGATAACAAGTTCACAAAATTTGCGTTTCAATAAATCGATTGTGAGGCGTGCTGTGTGGCTAGTGGCACCGTCTTGTTGAAACCACATATCGTTGATGACATCCAATTCTGGCCACAAATAATCTTTCAACGTAACACGATAGCCCTCTCCCTTGATGGTAACATGACGGTCGTTTTCATCCCTGAAAAAATACGGCCCAATCACAACTCCGGTATGAAAACCGCACTAAACAGTAATTTTTTGTGGATGCAAAGGTGTCTTAAGAAGCACATGTGAGTTTTTTGCTGAACAATAATGCATGAATTGCTTATTAAAAAAGCATTAAACATTTTTTTATCACAAGTAAATACGTAGAGTTTGATATTGACACTAAAATTTTGCTACATGTATTGGTCTTGGGGGGAAGTAAAAAATATGAAAAATTTTGATCCTCTGTTGCGATTAGACTAAATTTAAAATCAGAAAAAAAAATCACTGAGGTAGGTTTTATTGAGTGAAGAGCAGTAAATACGTTAGAAGTAACCAATCATTCAGCTTTGTTAGTAATAGTATGATTTGCCAAATTTGTTTGCTCTGAAATATCGTAAATTCTTGAAAGCCTTTAATTATATACATTGGCATAAGGACCTTGTTCTCAAAAGTCGTAAAAATTAGACTATAACCATGATAGGCTCAACGATTCGAATTTTCTAGAATTCTGATAAGATGTTATTGATTCAGTGTCGAATATGGACATGTTGCAATCGCCAAATACTCCACAAAATTATTGAAGTCGAAACAAAATACTGGTTGTTTGTATTGATAAAGGGACGCTTCGATCTTCTGATTTGTTTAAACACTTTTATTTATCTTCACCTTAGGAAGATGTGTAGAATGAATTGCGATAAAGGACATGTTTCGATATTACAAGACGTTGAATACATGACGCATGTAAAAAAGAGGTCTGTGCGAGTGACGCGGGTTGCGTTTGATGATTTACGAATATTCGACACGGATTTCATTTCCTTTGTTTCAGAATTTTTCATACCATTTGGCTGGGCTTAGTGCAAAAAGTAGTTTTTGTTCTTGGCATTCGTGTGAAAAGTATTTCGTTTTCGAGATAATAAAGTATAAAATCCAGTATTTGCCCGTATAAATGGGCTTCTGCGATATTTCAACATCTGATGGTAGTTTAAAGAACTAAATATTTAATATCAATTTGTAAGAGAAAAATGCTAATTTTTAGCCTTCATGATCTCAAACACTAAAGACTTTTCTCACAAACTCCCAAATATTCCCTTTTTTCAAAACATGACTGAAAAAAAACCAGAGAAATAAAATTTGTTTAAAATGTATTGCTTTGGTTGTTTCTAAGGGAATCCGCTTGGTTCTGCTGGATTTGTATACATCCGTTTTCAGACTTCGTTTTTAATGAAGTTAAATTTTTCCGTTATTGGGTTTCAGAAATATAAATTTCACCCACCCACTGCGACGACTAGAACTTTGTTCCGATGAAATGACACTGAACCCATGACACATCAACTGTTATGTTTCTTGACAAGAAATTAAATCTTCTGAACGATCAAGTAGTTCCTGATAAACCTGGAAGCGATTTACTCCTTCAGATTATTCATTCTAAAATAAAAAAAAAAAAACGAAGGAAAAAAGAATAAAGAAGAAAATTGTAATATCTGCAACTTCGCTGTATATCATTCAATTCTCTTGAGCAGGATATGAGCATCTTAGATACGTCTTCGTGCTTGCTTGCTTGCTTTCTTGAATGAGCAGACGCATTTGGACTCCTTTGAGTCACCTTCAGTATCTAAAGGATGTGTAAAAGGAAATAACTATTTAGGTTAGGCAAATAAGTCCTATGTTTACACAGGTAGAGTGATATAACCTTTTAGTTTTTGAGTTGCTGGGTATCCGTTTGTTCTGGTTCGCCTCGCTTCCGTTTTCGTCGGAGGGTGTGGTCTAGTACTGAGGAAATTGTGTCTTTATTCGTGATATGTTGTTCGTTGATAATTTTTGTTTTGTTAAACTTTATAAGTTAACCTCATGATTTTATTTGGAAATATTTAAAATTGACAAATCATACTATAGCAATTTTCGAATTTTGAGGTCACTAAAAATTTATCTAACCCTAAAACCTTAAAGATGTCATCACTTCGATACTTCCTGCATAGTTTGATTTTGAGAACTGTAGAAGCCACATCGTATCAAGCCATCGATATCCGTATCCCGCACGGACCCAATACACTCCCATTCACTACAAATAGCACCCCCAACGTGAAGCCGAAAGGGGAAAACAACACCACTCTCCTTCTAGCTCTCACATTTTTAATTTCGTTGTCAGCAGATGAACCGATTTAATCTTTATTGTCACCCTCACCATTTGATATGAACGTAGCATACTTGCATGGTTCTGTAACGTAAATATAGCGTCACCGCTAAACTTCCCTCAGGTGTTGCGTTTGTCTACAGAATAGTAGGGTCTATAGCATCTGCCGTAATTTTGATTCGCGGTGGCTAAGCCGCCTGAACATAGCGGATGATATTATAGAGCATTACATCCCTGAATGTTGCCGGAAGAAACGTTTCGAAATTTTTATACAGTTTGATGTCTGGAAGGTCTAATTTGGGAAAAGTTCCATGTGTCTGGTACTTTCTATTACATTGCCAGAAATGGCTCTTTTTCTTAACTAGGAGCTAATCTGACGAACGACAGTGACAAAGTATGCGCCAGTCATTAATCCTGAACGACACTTGATGGTGTTTTTATGATTGGTTGGTTTTTATTACCATACTTTTGATGAAGGCAGAGACTTGCGTTCAGAAAAAAGGGCCTTCAAATATAATGACCATCTCTCCAATGTAAAATGCCTTGATTCGTTTCTGCTGAAAATCAAATCCTTCAGTTCTTCATGCCTGCCATCAGAGAGACTGCCCAGTAATAGGCCTCCAAACGAGGATGAACGCACAGATTAACAGATAGACTGTCAGGTAAACTTCGAAGAACCAGTAGCGCCACCTCAAGGTGACCAAAAACGATGGGTCCTGAAGAGGTTGCCGGCGACCTCGCCGAAACTATTTACTTTATTTATTGCCTTACAGTCAGCTACATTTGTCAGGTTTTCGCCATCTCTACCTAGATGCGCGCTTCACTTCAGTCGCTATAATATCTTTAGGTTTGATACCTTTGTTCGGGACCTCCTTCCCCCTTGCAATGTAACAATCTTCTTCGAAGAAGGTAACAGTCACCTTTTAAGTTGATATTAATTTTAAAACTTCCGGCTAAAGGTCTGCTGACTATAGTTTCTTCATAAGTAAACGTGGTTTTATCTTACAAGACAATAAAAATTGATTCGGAAGCCTTTTAGAGTAGGGAACGTGTGAAAAATATTTTTGTAATGTAGCTTTGTGGTACGACAAGAACCCAAACCATATGATCCCGCATAAAGCTAGCTAACAAGCACGTGTACGCTGCCGCTAAGCGAAGTTCGTCAGCTGAACTCGATTTTTTCTAGCTCCCTGACCTTTGTGCCAGATTATCAAACCCTAAAAATAGCCGTTAATAAGTATATGCTTTAAATACGAGCACTGTTTCACCAGAAATTTTCGGAGTTAGGGAAATGTACCTAGTGTTACTCCTACCGCTCGCCAGCCCTACCGCATTACAATTCGGCTTAGAATCATGTTTCGGCTACGAACCACTGAAATGCGCCATGTTAAGTATCCTGTTAAATAGTAAATTCAAATATTTAATTAAAATCCAAATTAACTTTTTTTTTAAAAGCCGGCGGGCCTTACTTTTTGAGTGGCAGACATATTTCGATTCGACTCCTTCAGTGTGTATTTATATTATTTATTTTTATAAACGTAATTGAACGTAAGAGTGATCAACTGGTGAACGAGGTCGCAAAACTGTGATGGTTGAAGGAGATTAATCCTGTAGGCCAAGGCCCGGCTTGGGCTGTCGCATCATAGATGATGATGAATTGAACGTGAACATAATAAGAAATATCGTTGGGGCCCTTTCTGCTCTTGTCTTTGAATTCGTTTTTGAATAATTCGATTCATATATCACTTCTATAAAGTGTTGTTCGAATACGGCCGATAATATGCCGTTCAGGTTTTATTTTGCAACTGAATAAAAATACCCTACGTCGACTTATACAATAGATTTCACTGTTTTGACCAACATATCCCAAAATAGAACAATTTCGTCTAAAAAAATCGAGCTTGGCAAAGACTAGTTCTGCTTCAGGTCCTTCCTCAAAATTTCGCAAGTTTCTCTCGAGCTATTCGAAAATTGAATCTACTTACGAAAATCTACTTCTTCCTCCGAAATTCATAAGTTTCTCTCTAGTTTTTCAAATACTGAATCCTCCTTAAAAAACAACTCCTTTCTCCAAAATTCGTAAGATTCATCCCAGCTTTCAAAAACTGAATCCGCTTATGAAAATCAACTTCTTCCTCCAAAATCCGCAAGTTTCTCTCTAGATTTTCAAAGACTGAATTTTCTAAGAAACATGTTCATAATTTCTCTACCGCTTTACATAACTGAGTTGATACTTTTTTTCTTGATTCTCGTCATGGAAAAAATTCTTTGCATCAATCGACAACCACTCAGTCTATTTTTCAAATCAACTCATCGTTGCAACATAGTCTCCACTCTCTTCCTTGTTTTGTTGGGCACTAGATTGTCCAACGCACTTTGGTGTTCAAATATGTCCAGTGCCTTTTCGGATTCGCTGTTCGAGTTCTATGTTTCACTTCCATATAACAGCACAGGTTTGAATAGTATTTTGTAAATAAGGAGCTTGTTTTGCCTGTGCACCATTCTGGACCTTAGAATGGGAAGTGTGGAGCAATGTGCTTTATTTATGGCGTTATGCGGCGTCCAATCTCGTCATTTTTGGTGCCTCTTCTATTCACGTTGGGCTCTAAAATAAACGTAGCTATCTACACCTTCAAGCTTATAGTCTCCTACGTTCAGGTTTTGTCGAACTAGTGTGTTCTTCTTCGTTTGAATCATGAATATACATAGCTTGTTTTAAAAAGCAGATAATAATTTGATTAGCCTCGGTGTTCTTTTTTCCCCTTCTCTCCTGTTATACTCGTACTACAAGAATCCACAGATGGGTACAGTGGAAATTGATTGGTATGTCCAGTCGAAACTTAAACCAGCGTTTAGCGATCTTGTCCACTTTTGAGACCAGTGGTGACAGGTAAGTTCATGCTCAAGACTGATAGGTAATATTGTCCCTCAAGGGATGATTAGTTCAATTACTTGGAGGATTATTGATAGGAAGGGACCACATGACCCTCTTTAAGTATTGTCTGTAATTTAATGCTTAAATTTTGAATCTATCAACCATTGTAGTGATATGTCAGTAGTGTCTCAAAATTTAACAACATTTAATTAAAAAATGAATGAAATTCGGAAATAAATCGTGTATCGTATAAGAGTATCCTCTTTACATTGCAATTTAAGATAATTTGGGTTTTTTTACGGTAAAAAACAGTTTAAAGTTAATTTATCGATTCACCAGAAGTGCTCGGTTGTGGTTCTTTAGTAGCCTTTTCTTGCCTTTGGATTTTAGCCTGAATAAGGTATTTGGATAAGCCTTCTAGTAAATGCATGCCTATTTCTTCAAAATCCTGCAACGCTATTGATGATAGGTTTGTTTGTAATTCGTAGACTAGTTTTTGAAACTCTGATGCTTTGAGGGGATTATTGGTTATAGGCTTGATGGTGAGGTCGCAGGTTTTCCACAGTTGGGAAATCATTTTGTTTCTTTTAGTTGGTTCTGATGTTGGTTTTCTCGCGAGAGGCCATCACTTGAGCATCTGTTTCATTAAAACTTTCCTGACATCTCCTACCGGATTTTTTTTACTTTGTCAATTTGTTCCTCTTCAATTGAAGAAAATCCATTTGAGCTTTGTCTTCAAGGTAAAGCCCTTCGTATCTGTTTTTATTTATAATGGAATGTGCTTCTCTGTTGGATATATTTAATATAGAGCCATTTGGGGCATTTTTGGCCCGTAACTACATGCTCCTTGCTGTCGCACAGCAGACATTGCATTTGGTTGAACTGAATTTCAGACATCTCGGTGTCTTGTCTTTCCAGATAGTAGTGGAATGTCCCTACCGGCCACAATTCCTACACTGTCTGGGTCGGACTTTAGCATTAAAGTATGCAATTTTTAGGTATTGCCCAAAACCGTTATCTTGACTAATTTCGTCGGAATGAAACTGTCCAGCCTTTTCAGGATCTCTGCCTCTTAAGTCTTGTCAACTTAATGTCACTCAGTAGCATTCCATTCTTGTTGCAGGGCCTAGCTATTCTAACTAGCTCTTTCAGGTCAAAATCTAATTCGACATCCCGAATTACACCATATCTGCAGGTGAAACTGCCTGGAATAAATGCATTTCTGTTTAATCCTTTAGGAAATTATTTTCCGTCGCGTCCGTCGTTAGCTTCCTTACGTGTATCGAAGAAAACTTTTAGTCTTAGTCCATTTTAATTGACGTTCGTAACATTGAATTTTGATTCTTTGTTGAGCATAAAGAATCTCATCGGGGTTAACCTAACGGGTTTACCAATGGTTTTCAATTCCATCATAACCGGAAAGATTTTTTCTTTGAAATCTAGTTCGTATCTGTTCGATTTGCCCTGGACAGGTGGGTCTGACTCTTCATTAGGCGGATTTGTCTCCATATTGTTGGACACGTTAATCTTTTTAGCCATTGGCGCAGGAGGTGTAAATTTGAAAGTAAGGTCAGTCACTGTGGTGTTGATGCTAAAGTCGTATTTTTTCTCCTTTGCTCGGGACTCGTAGGTACCCAGCATTTGTCCTTCTTTTGTCATTTCTTATTCCCGGGTCATGAGGGCGGTCCTCCGCACCCGGTTCCATTTTGGAACATGTGCTATTTTTCACCAAGTTATCACTCACTACTAAATCACACCAAATTCACAAAATGAATAAGGGTGCTCACCTGTCTATCTTCGCACTTGAGGGAAAACGTTCAGAAACCTGATACTATTCCGAAAGACCCGTGTCTTCGGAGTTAACTTCGCTTACTTTCTGGCCTTTGGGGCCGCCATTTTAAGTTTAAGCGATTGATTTTTGATTTTTTCAAGATATCTATCCTAGAGACTCATCAACCACTGTGCCAAAGCTCGTTCAAATGGAATTTTGACTCTGGACAGAGCAAAAAAATTCCATTTTTATTGAAAATGGCTGTCAAAAATATTGGGTTGTTTGATAAATCATGTCATGTGTGACATGAATGTGTGACGTGAACTGCATATTTCGTGTAGTAGTAATTGCGTGCCTTACATTATTATATACTATTTTAAAGATTAGACTTTAGACTATCTTCAATCAAAAACTGAGCATCATCAGTAAACAACCAGTTGGTTAACAATAAAATTGAAAATGAACAATCAACGAGAGCATAATCGGCATATTTTATTGTTTTACTTCCGAAAAGGCAAAAATCCGGTGCCAGGTCGAAAGAAATTGTGTAAAGTTTATGGTGAGGACTGCTTTACAGAATGCCAGTGTCAGCGTTGGTTTGCTTGCTTTCGTTCTGGAAATGCACCACATACTGGTCCACTACTGACGACAACAAAATAAAGGCGTTAATCGAAGCTCGACATATCGAATTCAACCGTTTGTTTGCACTTACAGTAGCTTGGTTACGTAAACAAACTGGATGTTTGGGTTCCTCACGAATTAAAGGAAATTCACTTCACTAAACGCATAACATAATCGGAAAGTGATGCTACATGCACCCTATAGCCCTGATTTAGCACCATGAGACTATTATTTGTTTCGCTCTCTTCCAAACCATTTGAATGGTAAAACTTTCGATTCCGATCAGGCTGTTAAAAAAGAGTTGGACCAGTTCTTCGCTTCTCAAAACCAAGGCCTCTTCGAACGTGGAATTTTCCAACTTACCGGAAGGTGGCAAAAGGTCATCCCACAAAATGGTCAATATATCATCGATTAATGTTTGTTAATATAAATATATTTACTTTGAAAAACATGTAAAAACGACATTATTATCGAACAACCCAATATTAAGTTATTTATCATCTGATTTTGATAATTTTTTGCAAAATGAAAGAACTTAATTGAATAATCCATAAGTTTCATCGGAATCTATTGAAAACCGTGGTCGCTATAGGGCCACAAAAATATGAAAATATTTGAACCGCCGCCATATTGAAACATACATATGGATGATCACAAAAATAGCAGGATCATTAGATATGATAAACTTCTACCAGAGTGTTAAGTTTCATACAAATCGAATCAAATTGAGACTTTTAAAAACCTTTAAAATTTCGATTTTTGACTGTCCGCCATTTTGAAATTTGAGACCTGACAACATTTTTTAATTATTATCTAGATATTTATAGCCTTTACCAAACTTTAAGTGTAGGCTTCGTGGCATTTTTATTGTTTCGGCTCTTTTTTTCCACCAGTTACCACGTTAAATTTCACTATTGTGTATTTTAAAAATTTTTTCTCACTTCCCGACACCACTGTCGCATGTCATGGTTCGCGGCCGATATTTTTAATGTTCCGGGAAAGTGAAAACGCATTGTCTTTTAAATTAAGTTAAAACAGTTTATTTACTAAGAATGCACAATCATTAAGTTTACTATTTTACAAAAATTAATTAAAATGTTATTTTTCACTAGTCTATAAATTTCTATTTCAACTGTCTTCACTATCAATCAATATCGCCTTTAATTCTCGCTCCACACTATCGTAGTTTCTACTATCGCGGTTTTTACTATTCTCCCATTCATTCAGCTCGGCTTTATATAGGGTCTGTAGTCATTCAATCCATTTCTCGTGAAATATTCGAGCAATTCTGAATGGCCGCAGCGACGTCACTTTCAGATGTTGATAATGAATCTACTTGGTCCATTCTTGTGCTTTCGAGCACATTCGTTTATCGATCATGATGTTATTAATAGCTGCGACAACAATTGCGACAGTAGCTCGTAGAATTTTTTGGACATGTAACACTGCCCCCACCTCAATTCTTATCGCTCCGATAACATGTGTCGCCAGTTGTATTAAAGTCTCCCTGGATATAATATGGGGCAAGACGGTCCAGGTGTATGCGGTATACGACGTCGTTGATTCGCTTTGTAACCCGGTATGGTCCCTCCCAATTATGCTGGAACTTCGGAGACCTACCCTTCCGCCGTTGTGGGTTGTATAGCCACACCAAGTCATCTTGCTGGAAGCCAGTAGAATTTGCCTTTAGATTATACCTGGTCTTCATGCGGTCAGTAGGCGATTCGAGGTGTTTTCGCACTGTCCGATGTATCTGGTTCAGCCGTTGCCTTAGCTCACTTGCGTACTCCGATATTGTTTGGGGTTTCTCAGGGGGTGTTCCGAAGTTTATATCAGCTGCCAGACGAATAGTCTTTCCAAAAATGACTTTGGCTGGGGCTTGGCCCGTCGATACGTGTACGGCAGCTCTATACGCCAGCAAGAAAAATGGGATGTCCCGGTCCCATTCCCTTTGGTTCTCGTCAACCATCTTGGCCACGTGTTTATTGAGCGTGCCGTTGAAACATTCGACCATTCCATCGGATTGGGGATTCAGCGGTGTTGTCTTCGTTTTCCGTATTCCCAGCAGCTCGCACATTTCGCCAAAAACTAGTGACTCAAAGTTTCGGCCTTGATCCGAATGTAGTTCGCAAGGTACGCCGTACCTACTGACCAAATTTTATACTAGCTGTTCGGCTACAGTAGTTGCTTCTTGGTTGGGAATGGGGTAGACCTCGGGCCACTTGCTGAAATAATCGGCCACAGCCAGCGTGTATCGATTTCCCCATTCGGATTCAGGAAAAGGTCCTGCGATATCAACAGCAATCCTTTCAAACGGTACACCCACGTTGAAGGCTTGCATTTGTCCTCAGTCGTCGCTTTGGACCTTTGACAGAAGCGCAAATTGTGTATCTGCGGCACCAGTCCTCTATGTCTTCCCGAGCATGGAGCCAGTAGAACCTTTACCGCAATTCGCTAAGGTCTTGTTAACACCAAGGTGGCCTCCCGAAGATCCTTTGTGCATCGTTGATTCGGCTTTTGGGAAGTATAGTTTGCATCCTATAGGAGCTGCCATCCGCCGTTTCCCATTTCCACTTGAGTACGCCACCCTCCACCTGACGGGAGTTCCATTGTGCCCAATAACTTTTCAGGATGGCGCCTTCAACTCAGGTCGCCCAGTTGTCTCCTTCCATACGAGCAATGGTCCGATGCCTTCATCGGCTAACTGGGCATTTTGAATATCCTCCGATGACCAACCTTCATCGAATTCGGCCGTTATTACTTGCAGATCAACGGTCGACTCCTTTTCCTCAATCCGTCGGCAATGCTTGCAGTTAGCTGGACTTGGATTACGAGGGCGTCAGCATTTCCATGAACTCCGCCCTTATGATGAACAATTTCGTAGTTGTATGACTGCAATCTTTCGATCCATCTCGCAACTTGTCCCTCGGGGTTTTTGAAGTTAAGTAGCCATCTCAGCGATGCATTGTAGTAATCTAAGAACTATGGCTCTAAAAGCAGCGCTGACACAGGCACACAGCACGAACGCAATTTAATAAGGATTCAGTCGATTCAGTCACCTTCCCCATCGCAACACTCGTTTTTTTTTCGCATGAAAAATAAGTGAAAAATTTCTTTTGTACTTAACACCCGGGAAACAAAATTCTAAAACTGTTTAATATTTCTACTGTGTAGTGATTTTATTTCAATATCTTTTGAATATAATTTAACTAATTGCGGTGTAACGCGGTATGCAAATGCTTAGAACGAAACGGTTAACCCCTTAAATTATATGACCGATAAAATCATTGTATCATTTAAACCCCACAAAATTTGTCAAATTCCACCCATTCCAACCATAATAGTAATTAAAAATTATTTCGTTTGTCGGTAATTAACGCGTGCCTGTCTTTTTTCTTTCGATTTATTTCCTCCTTAATTACGCCTAATAATTATAAACATAAATTGCTTTCAATTGAAAACTTAATCGAATCTACAAAAAGATGATTTGGAACTTTAAAAAGAAACAACCGAAACGAGTGTGCATTATCACCACCGCGGGTTCACACATAGATGGCAATTCTATTTCCACATTGTGGCGTCCACATGCTCACCGCAAGGAGCGCATCAAGCAGTTAGTGAATTAGTGAATTTCACAACTCATGTCAACGAGACGCGGACTTCGTTCGCAACCTCCGACGAGTCAACATCACGCACCGCTTATTAACCATCCCCATAACATAGTACGAGCGAGGTTATTCCGAGTGTCGCAAATAAGCGGGAACAAAATCTGCTTGCATCAGCCGCACGGTAGATTTTTAAGAAATTGTGACTGAAAAAGTGTTATCTTCATTCTTCGTACCAATTGAAAGTTCTTTCAGTTTTGCAGTAAATTAATCGCATAAATGGCAAACCGATAAAAAAAAAAAGACGTGCAATCGATTGCTCTACGGGTGGAGCTAGTAATGGATTTTGTTTAAAGCGTTCAAACTAGCGGCCGGAAAATTTTCACCTCTGTAAACCAAAATCTTACAACGATTAGTGTATTTGACCCGCTCGTGCGTCAGTGATATCATTTCTTTTTCCGTCTCGCGAAGCATTCGTTTGTTTTATAGGATTTGTACTTTTACTGCGCAGAGTACATGGAAAAATAACAGTGGATAATGGCAAAAATTAATGCAGCGGAAAACAGGAAAGGTCGTTCACCTTGGAGTAGGTTATGATGGAGTGTGGATGCATTGGGTGTTGTGAGTGAGAATGAACCCTCTGCTGGACAAACCTTATCATCTAGCTGGACTCCTACATCACAGAGCCAATGAAAATTATTCGTGGTGGATTGCTAGTTAAGATTAGAGAAGTACACACTTCTAGTGATATGCCGCAAACAATTGCAGCGACAGCAATTCTATGCGATATTGAAGGAACCACGACTTCTATTCAATTTGTGAAGAGCGGCGAGCGGATTGGACGAAACCCGAACGATTGTCAAGTTGTGAATGGTTATGAAAGATGAGAAGGTGCCGAATTACAGATTTTCGGATACTGTAGTTTATCTGTCAGTTTAGAATATTTCACTCGAGTGGAATTATTTCGAATATTTTTTTTTAAAGTATATTTTAATGCTAGCAAACATAAATTGTGCGTTGTCTTATACGGAACACGGTGAAGTGTGAAAGTAATTTTAAACCATTCGTGCATGTGTCTAGAGGAACTAAACTACTTATGAATTTCTCCGCGCCTAAACGTCAAAGCAATTTATTGATGAAATAGGAAGCAGTAGAATAAGTAGCAGCGAGCATTAACACGTTCGAAGACAATACGGTTGTGATATTCAAAGAAGTTTGCATGTATTTACACTTTGATAGTCGAATTTTTATAGGATTTTATACACAAGTACCTCCAAATAGTCAACGAGCGCTCGTCGTCGAGGGAAAGGTATTGTAAGTACCATTTTAATTTAAATTTTTATTATCTACCGATTCATTGTGAACTAAATATCTTTTAATTATTTATAAAATTATATATTTATTAATATTTATATTTGAAAAAAAAAAAAAAATAATTCTTGTATAAATGCAAATGGGAAAATTGCTTTAATTCGGCATATTCAGATTTTTTGAATATCGCAACACGTCACGAACAATACATTAAAACACTATTGCATTGGTATACAGAGAAACAATAGAAGTTTACTCAATTACATTTCAAGTCATCAGACTTTTCTTGAGTGTTTTATGTTACACAGATTCCTTTTGATTTTGAATCTATTGAAGAGTTTTTTTTGGTTGATTGATCGTTATTCTTTCCCAACTATGAAGCCATCGAAGCAAGTCTGTTTTTTTTGGCTCCAACCATCTCTGCATATTTCTTTTGATTCTGTTTCACTTTTGAATCTACAGTAATTGACATGCTTAATATAATTGTCAAAAACACTTCACAACCTATAAGCTATTAACACTTTCATCATGTGTATGCAAACTATCGTTTGTATGTATTCAGCTTAGAATTCAACGCGATTGAACGTATTAGCATAATTAAATCCAAATCAAATCGCGCATCATTCTGAAACATTGGATTTTGGTTGTATTTTTTTTTTTTGATACTGAACCCAGACTGGTTATGTTTGTTGAAATTATCAACAGAGCATTAAATCCGAGGAAATAAAAATTTCTTTAATAGAGCAGCTGGCCCACTTGATTCGGAAGGGTATTTTAAATTTGTGCGCTTGTAAAACAATCAATAGATACGATTGTTAAATGTTCCGCAGTTGGCATTTTATTTAAAATATGCTTCGAACCATTTTTTCGAATTCCACCATATATCTGACATCAACATTCAATTTTGGTTTTTTTTGGTTTTCATTGAACAACCTTCAATTTATGGACGGTTCAACATTGAATTTTTTTGAGTTTGATACAGAAATTATACTCGGTTAATTTGAACTAACATGCATAGTGGTAATTTATTATTCATAAAAATACAATTTACTCAACACATAACTATAAAAATCATTGAAATGAAACAATTATGTTATGTTTTTCGACGTTTTGTTAATATAATATTATTTTCATATTTTGATTCACATTAATATAAACAACAAAAGAGAAGGAAAAGAAACAGAAACATGCTGCTAAGGCTACTAGATTGTATGGATTAGTAAATATTATCAAGTCCAAAATTATTGATGAGAAATCAAATTAAAACTGAGTAAACCATTTCAAAACCGGGAAAATTCCATTTGCCTACTTTTGCCTGTAATTAATTGTCAATGGATATTGTCATGCTCTTTTCTTTTGAATCGAAATTTAATTCAAATAAAATGAATTGTTAAACGTAAAATCGGTCTTTCCCTTCCGGTTTTTTCTAATCGGGTATAGGACCCGGTACGGTGGCAGGCTTCCACCCCAAAATATGAGTCAGCCACCGGGTACTTAATAATTTTTCTGTTTCAGGTGACATTATGGGTTGAGTGGCCCAAGCCAAGTGCCTTTTTATGGCATAGAGTTATGCAATTCAATTGTATAATTCTATGACATAAATTGGTCACCGGGGTACTCCCCTTCTGATGGGAAAGTTCATATAATTCAAGTTGTATGAGTTTTCCACTCAGAAGAGGAATATCTGGCCACCTCAACGATTTAACATTGGATTTATTCCGGTTGGGTGGGCATGAAGGGGCTCCACCACCACCCGGTTGCCCCTCTTTCATTTGTGGGCCCTGAATGTATTTGGGTAAAGACGAGGTCAACCCCAAGTTAGTCTTTCTTGTCAGGTTGCACTTGTTCTCGCAACAAGTCGTAATTCCTTCGTGGAGGTTATCTACAGATTTGCGACTTCGGTCGTCCTCTTGATCTCTGCAAGCAATTCGTGAATGCGAAATGTTTTGTAGTGAGTCCTCGTGCCGGGGAAACGAACCCGCCCCACGACACCGCAATGCTAGCCTGCCAGCGCATTCACGCGTCTCCGGACGAGGGCATTCTCGGCAGGAACCAACACCTTCCTCTGCCGAGGCAGCAGAACATCGCTGCGGTCCTTCACGGACTTTATGAAAACTCTTTATTCACTACAGCATAGCCCGTTCGAAGAACAAATTTCTGGCCATATAGGTACTTGTGGAACTGCTTGGTGGCCTCTATTATAGCCAATAGCTCCTTCCTGGTCACACAGTAGTTCCTCTCACTTTTTTAGAGAACTCGACTGTAATACGAGAGGACTCTTTCTTCGCCATCGATCTGCTGGGAGAGTACAGCTCCAATACCGCCGTTGCTCGCATCAGTGTCAACTACAAACATTTTTCCGGGCTTCGGATATGCCAGCAAGGGTGATTCACACAGCTTCTCCTTCAAGGTCTCAAAGGCTACCTGGCATTGTTCATTCCAGACATACGAACGATTTTTCTCGGTTAGCTGATGGAGACACTTAGCTATTCTGGCAAAGTTTTTGACGAACCTACTATCGAGTAGGTTGCTAGACCCAGAAAACTTCGTAGTTGGCGCTTGTTGGTTGGTGTTGGCCAGCTTTTCACGGCTTCAATTTTCTCAGGGTCTGTTTTGACTCCTTCTGCTGATACGACGTGTCCCAGGTATTTTACTTCAGCTGCGAAAAGGGTACACTTGTCGGGACTAAGCTTCAAATTCGCCAGTCGCAATCGGGAGAAAACCTCTTCTAAGTTCCGCACATGCTCTTCGAACGTTCTCCCGATGACGATGATGTCATCTAGGTACACCAAGCAGGTTTTCGAGGTTAGGCCACGTAGCACCTATTCCATCAGGCGTTCGAAAGTGGCTGGAGCATTGCAAAGCCCAAATGGCATCACCACAAATTGCCACAATCCGGTCCCAACTGAAAATGCGGTTTTCTCTCGGTCCTTCTTGCGGTTTTCTCTCGGTCCTTCTTCTCTCGGATTTCTACCTGCCAGTAGCCACTCTTGAGATCGAGCGTAGAAAACCATTTTGCGTCGGCTAAAGTGCCCATGATGTCATCGATGCGTGGGAGCGGGTAACTATATTTCTTAGTGACGTCGTTAAGCTGCCTATAGTCGACACAAAAACGAGTGCTACCATCCTTTTACTTTACTGGAACTACTGGCGCGGCCCATGGACTGACAGAAGGTTCGATAACGCCTTGTTTTTCCATGTCGGAGATCAGTGCGCTCACTTCTCCTTGTTTGGCTATAGGAAGACATCTCGGCGCTTGTCGGATTGGCTTGGCTCCCTGTGTACATATGACGTGAGTTACCATATTCGTTCGCACTGGCAATATGACCTGCTTCAATATTGCAGGCGTGGATTCCCGGGCTTTGCCTGCGTCTTGCCTCCTTTTCCAATGGTTGTCGTGAGTGGCTTGCAAGGAGATGATGGTGGAAACAGGCTGGCAGCTGCCGATTACTTCTCCCGCTTTGATGCTCGTGGTTGAGTCTGCGGTGTTAAGGACTCTAACCGACACGTATCCGTTCCTTAAAGATCTTACAAGGCTTCGTCCTACAATCAAACTGCGCAATGCGGACGTCTTCGTTGGCTCTATCAGATAAGATCGCTGGTCTCGAAAATCACCATCAAGCTTGGCCCATACAATGCTTTCAGAAGAATTCGGTGCATCAGTGTCGGCACATACTACCACATTCATCTTGGGAATTTGAACGCTGGGATCCTCAATCAAAACTTCGGCATTCTGCCATTTCAATACCCGTTTGCCCAAATCCAACGTGATTCCATGTGGTCGCAGAAAATCCATTCCGAGAATGCAGTAATCCATAATGTTCGCGACCAGAAATTATGTCGGAACGTAAGGTCTCCCAACTGTATCTGGAGGTTGACCTCTCCATGGACAGGTGCAGTTTCTCCCGTAGCTGTCCGTAGTGAGAAAATCCTGCCCTTGTGAAGTAGTTGTTGCCTCACTAGGTCTGGTCGGATAATCTATCGGGTTGCACTAGTGTCGATTGTTATGGTGAAATGTTCTCCCTCAACTTGACCCGGACGGCATAAGTCTGCCTCTCCACTATGTAGTCTTGACACGGTGATGGTGGTGCTGGGGACGTTGATCCTCCTAGCCAACCTCTGCCCCACGAAGTTGGCTCACATGTTTCCCGACCCCTCAGCTTGAAGGGCTTCCATTCTGGGCTCCTGGCTCGGTCTAGGTCTTCTCCTAGCTGCACACCCTGGACAATAGCTCGGTTTTCTTCGCTTCTTGCAGTCTCTTTGCAGGTGCCCCTTCTCTCCGCAATACCAGCAGATAGGCGCTGCGTCATCTCGATGTTCTGTGTCGTACGCTGGGTAAGCCAAAACTGCCAGTCGCTCAATGGCTTGGGCTAGCTGCTGTAAAGTTTCGCCAGACTTCTGCACCCGATGCCGTAGCTGTGACCGATAAATCTGCTCCAAATGATCGTCTCCATAACGCATGTCCAGCGCATTCATTATAGCAGCCGGGTTTGAGTGCAACTCAACGGGGATCGTCTGCAAAAGCTCGGCAGCTGGGCCTCTTAGAGCAAGAATTAGTGCAGTTGCTCGTTCCTGCTCATTCCAGTGATTTGCCCTAGCGGCAACTTCAAACTGGATTTTGTAAATACTCCAGATCGTTTGCCCGTCGAATATTGGTGCTTTCACATTTCTTGATGTGCTTTGCGCTGCGGTTGTAAGCGGGGTTGGTGAGGTGGTTACTGCTGCCTTCGCTGCTTCGAATTCCTTTTTCACTTTTTTCATCTCATTGTTGATTCTCTCCTCGACCTGGCTGACCTTTTTCTCGACCTGGTAAACCTTTTCCTCGACGCATTTAATTTGCTTGTTCAGACTACCGAGCTCCGCTTTTATTTCGGTTGACTGTTTTTGGAAATCTGCCTTGATTTCGATCGCTTATTGGTCCAGCTTCGCTGATTGTTCATTTAGCTTCGCTGATTGTTCATTTAGCTTCGTTGATTGCTCCTCCAGCTTCTGTGTGATTTCGAATGCTTGTTGGTCGAACTTCTGGTCTAGCTTCGCAGCTAAATTGGATGACAGTTGTCGCTGCTCTTGCTGCATCAGCATTAACATTTGCATCAGTGCATTTTCTGGCTCCTTTGATTTTGGTATTTCTACTTCTCCACCTTCTGCGCCTTTTTCCGCATCTGAGGGCTCACCCGAATCCAGATTCACGCCTTCCGACTCGATCGCGTCACGCAAGCGTGCAATCAGTATGGCCTTTGTACCTTGTGTGGCCAGATTTCGCTGTTCCAACTCCTCTTTGAGCTCCGCTATGGTCAATTCATTAATTTATAGATGCAAGTTTTCTGGCATTTTTATTGTTTTGGCTATTTTTCCACCAGTTTCCACGTTAAATTTCACTATTGTGCACTATAAAAGTGTTTAAAAGTTTTTCACTTTCAAAATTTTCTTTCTCACTTCTTGACACCACTGTCGCGAGTTATGGCTCGCGGCCAATAATTTTAATGTTCCGGGAAAATGAAAACGCAGTGTCTTTTAAATTAAGTTAAAAGACTTTTTTTCCAATTGGATCACCCTTTACACATCAACTTAATGTAAATCTATACGACAAATTTGCTCTACATTGAAGCTTTTCTAACGTCGCGCGGATATCGATCACTCTTTCGGATGGCTCCGATAGCATTGTAAATTACTTTTTTATGGAATTGTTTGCAGCTACACAAATGAGTTGCATATTTTGTACAATACAAGTATTTACAAGAGAAATTTACCTTGAATATAACTTGCAGATACAAAAGCATATTGAGTTTGCATAAGTAGAAAAATTAAAAATTAACTCCCTCACCTCTGAGCATGGTGGTCGCCATCACCGGTGTGTATCTAAGAGTGATGGCCTGAGGAGAATTAGTGCACACGTCGAAACCACCTTCTTCTAACATTTTTCTTCTCTAATAATTTTTCAGAAAAATTATTATTCAAAATATGCAACTCATTTGTGTAGCTGCAAACAATTCCATAAAAAAGTAATTTAAGTTAAAAGAGTTTATTAATTTAAAAAAAATGCACAATCATTAATTTAACACTTTCACTAATTTTACTTTTCACTTTGTCTATAAATTTTTACTTCAAGTGTCTATCATTTCACAATCAATATCGCTTTTAATTCGCAACCCTCACTATCGCAGTTTTACTATATCGCGGTTGTAATAATCCCCCCATTCATTCAGCTCGCCTTTATATAGGGTCTCTAGTCATTCAATCCATTTCTCATACATTGGCGAACTAACGGGAATATTCGAGCAATACTGAATGGGCAGTGACGTCACTTTCAGATGTTGGTCATGCTTGGCGGGTTTTCGAGTACATTCGTTTGTTGATCATGATGCTTGTGAAAACAATTGCGACAGTAGCTCGCAGAATTATTTGAACATGTAACAATATATATGTACATATATATATATATATATATATATATATATATATATATATATATATATATATATATATATATATATTTAATATATATATATATATATATATATATATATATATATATATATATATATATATATACATATATATATATATATATATATTACTTATGAAATTCTTTGAAGCTACATGATTGAGTTGCTTATTTTAATAATTTTTTCTGAAGAATTATTAGAGAAGAAAAATGTTAGAAGGTGGTTTCGACGTGTGTACTAATTCTCATCGGGCCTTCACTCTTATTAGATACACACCGGTGATGGCGACCACCATGCTTAAAGGTGAGACAGTTATTTTTAATATTCCTACTTATGCGAACTCAATATGTTTTTGTAACTGCGAAATTATGTTCAGGTTAAATTTCCTCCTGTAAGTACTTGTCTTTGCTAAACTTTAAATTAATCATTTCACCCTTTTTACATCAATTTAATGTAATTCAATACGATAATTTTTGGCTCTACAGTGAGCTTTCATTGCTTCGTGCATGAACTAAATTTACGTAAAATGGGAGATGTGGCTAATTACCACGGTTTAATAAAACATGATTATGGGAGCCGTCAAAATGAGCAAAAAAGGCAAGTTGTGAATTTTTTGAGAAACAGCCTTCGTCCAATCATGATATTGATCATTGCAAAAGGAGGGGCGAATTCAAAATTTGTTTTTTAGCACTACAGCCTCTTTCGGCTCTTCACTTAAAAATAGTTAGAGTATTTCATTATCTTGATCAAATGTATCGGCCTTCGAGAAGGTGATATGGTTAGTACAAGGCTTTGACCGTGCGTCCGTCCACCGACCTGCAATACGTTGTGATTTTAAACCAGTACGTACCATAATTGAACAGGCCTCTAGTCCCTCCGAAGAATCACTTGAATTCAACGTACTCGTTCAATAAGTCAAGTAGAACCTAAAAATTTGTCGATAATATCGTTTTTCTACACGTCCGGAGTCCACTCAAGACTAGGGAATGCCAATATTTGGTAAGCTGCAATAAATATAGAAATCCGTAGGAAAATTCCTATAGAAATTATATGCAAGGTTAATGCAAGGGATGTTATGACAAATGGCTTAGCAGAATTCACGAGGTGAAGGCACTGTTGCCGCTAATTTTCCGAATACAATTGAGCAGCTTTGGCCAATCGAATTAAATAAAGAAAGTCAAAAATGGAAATGATGCATTCGATAACTATCACAAGGAATCAAATTTCTTTTGAGAGTTCGACATTGCTGTTCCCGATAACATACAAACAGTTTCTGGCCAGATAAGGAAATCGAAGAGATACATTTATCATCAACAAATAAGGTCCCATAATTTCACCGTAATCTGGTGGCCGACCTTTTTCTTCGTAGCAGTATAGTCCTTCTCGGACCTTCGCTTCTTGAAAAAAGTGCTTCCAACTGTTTGGGTTTATAAACCAGGTCCTCCAATTTCGAAATCCGAGCAGCGACGAACTGTACTCGTCGACCGCGTCAGACCAGCCATTCGTCAGTTTCCCCACAGGTTTTCGCCCTTCAGTTCTCCCAACGAATACCTTTTTGGGTATCCATTATTCGTTCATTGTTGTCTTATGCTACGAATTATAATAATATTTTCTGTTTCACTCATGTATCATTCAACATTACTAAACATTCTCTAGCTCTTAATATACTCGTATACTACCTCATACTACATACTACTACCTCATATTTTAAATTGTATACGATTTTTGCTCCAACTATCGGCTAATAAACTAAAAACTAAATAATTTCAGGTCCAGTGGAATCAATAAGACATCTGAAAAACGAAGTGGATTCAATAAAAAAGGATGTTGAATGTGGTATTCGTCTAAAAGATACAAAAGTTCTTCCTCAAGCTGGTGACACCTTAATATGCTACACAACGCATACAGAACCACAGAAGACTGCTTGGGATCCAGGCTTCTAACCATAGAACGATTTCTAGCAGCATAAGAATATTTTGTCGATATTTGTACAGTATACTTTATAATACAATGTTTTTGTTAGTCAATAAAGTTTTCACTTATTTATTCTTGCCCTTTTCTATACTTCCAGTATAACTTCACATAACGAACCATGCTCAGAGCGGAACTGAACTGCGATAACGGCTCCATTAAAGAATTGTATATCTTTCTGATTAGCCGGCGAGCGCAAAACAATTCACTCTATTCACATTTGCATCCCACATATAGATATCAGAAATATGTTTAGTGATAAGCCTTGATGACGATTAACTGAGTGAATGATTCTGTGATTTGGTCTTCAAACTTTAATTAAGAATGAAATAGTGGCCGGGTGGTTACAAAAATATTTTTTACAAGAAAACGTGAACATCTCATGTAACTTCCAACACGCTTCCGGAAGGAACCTTGAGCAGTTGGCTTTATCAGTTTAGGCAGGGAAAATTTATGTACATTTCAAAAAATTTAAAATCACAATTTGCTTAGATAGAAATAATTAGGCCAGGCAAAAGCTTGAGGCAAGGAAATGAAGTAAAATTTGATAAAACATTTCCGCTCCGTACTTATATTTAGCCATGATCATATCATAACGGTAGATGGACATGAAGCGTGTTAATTTTTTTAATATTGTTACATCATATTTCAGATATGAACTTATAGCTTTGGCAATTTTTTTGCATTTTTCAAGGATGCTTTTTTCTTTGATATGTGCATAGTTTAAACATAACAGAACCTATAATAATGATATTTGGACTTGTTTTGCTAAAGAGTAGGATAACCAATCCGGATGTTGCTTTATCATAATGTGCCTATTTCAGTACTATGTAGAGCAGAACTATTCTATATCTTGGAATGTATGTAATAGTGTGGCAAATGTTTCTGAATGAAATAATAAGTTTGTAGCGAAAATGAACTCGCGCTTCCGGAAGTATTAATCATTAAAAAGTTAAAGTAACCACTTTGTTATGCATTGCCTTGCTTGAAATCCCATATTTCAACATCGAATGAGAATGAATGTGCAGCAGATGCATCGAAAGGAAAAAGTACACAAGAAAGTGGGAATGCATTAGTCATGATATTATCAAAGAGATTCCCTGTTATTGTGAAGAACGAAAAGATAGTTCTTATTCTAGGCCATGATGTAATATCGAGTTGCTTTGTTAAATGTTAAACAGAGTAGTGAAGTAGTAAATTATTTTGTTTATTTATGGCTCAAAGGAGTCGAAACGCGTCTGCTTTTCAAGAAAAAAGATTAGTGAAATCTTGTTGGGCTACGTAAAAAAAAGTGATGCACTCAGTACGTTTGTGATGTATATCTTTTGTTAAATACATAAAGTACGTGCATAATATCTACGAAAATGATAAAACATACAACTTAAGTTATGAAGACATTGACTAAAGTTATTAAACTTTTGCTTAAGAATTCCAACATGAATTATAATCTCCTTTTTTCACATCAAACACATTCTTTCGAAAAGTTGCAAATATGCCTTCCTATTGTAAGGTATATTTGCAACTTTTCTCTCTCCCCCACCTTATTTCCGAAACTATCCATTATATTTTGAGCATAACTTCAGTGTTAAGGATGGCTTTAAGAAATTTTGGGGAATATCTGAAACTAAATCTTTAAAGAGATTAAAGTACGACAACAAAATGTTATATTTATTCCTAGTTTTCAAGTAAACAGTTGACAATCTAGTCGGTTTCTAGATTCATTCACCATTGATTCAAACATGATTGGTTTTGATATATTGTATTTATGACACTTCATAAGAATTAAATGAAATTGAATAGCAATGTGCTCATGCGGCAACTTTTTTTAAAAAGTTTTTAATAAACGTCCCAGAAAATCCTCTGTATTTAGCCTGACACGGCTTTGAGGCTAGCGATTCTATAATGGTTATCCGTGGACTGCAAGCCCAGGATCATTATGAAACATCAACCAATCATCATGCTAATAAACTTTGATTAACTCCGCCAAAAAGGCTCAATCAACAGAAAACATCTGGTTAATCTAGACCACCGATCTAAAATATTTCCTTCGTACTTTCGCTTCATCCGTACTTACAAAAATAAATCGTGAAAAGTGGGTCATCGATTTCGATAAAATTCGGAGAGACCATAGTTGCCCCTCATAAAGAACATCCTTAAAGCCGTTCGATGTACGCCTCTATAATATTTGAGCAAATCGTCTTCAAAACTCCTAAAGTTCGCTTAAGTACTGTAATAATATCCATCAATTCAACGGCATCGGTAGCCGAGTGATTAGTGGGTTTGTCTTGAGCGGGGAGGGAGCCAAGGTCCAAGTCGCAACGCATGCTGCGCTTTCGATCGTAATGTTTTTATTTCCTATTTTTAATGCTTTTTTCAATAAAATTTTACAAAGACCTACTTGTTTCGTGTCCTGTCTGTCTGTCCATCAGCTATGTAGACTGATATAAGATCTTTATGCTCATAAAAATTTAATAGAAATTAGATCACAATCAGTTATAGCCATTTCAATTGTATGGAATTATAATAACACGTGTTGCTGGTTAATTCATATGTACTTCAAATCGCCCTAGGCCGTTTATTTAAACCGGATTTTCACGAAAATTTAAGGAAGAGTGTTTAATTTGAATTTGTTCAATTGGCCCAGCATTCGGAAAAATTATTTAAGCTGGAACAATATGGTGGCTGTTATGTGCTTATGAAAGGAACTGCATTTTTTGGATAAATTTAAATGATTTCTGGCACAAGTATTGGATAAATAATTCAAATAATGGATTCACGTTTTCAGAATTTTTTTTTTCAACCCAGGAAATTGCAAAGCCCTTCTGGCAAGAGCACTCTCCAACCTACTCAACTTATTTTATGTTAAAATATTACGGTTTTCAATTAATTGAAAAAATATAGAAATATCTATTTTTATAATTAGCCCGTAATAAAAAAAATATTGCTTAAAAGTTAAAAAAATGATTTGTTACAATGAGAGCAACATACAAAAGCTGATTTCTTACATGCACATTTTTATGGTCAATTATTTTGTTTATTTGATATCCGCAGGCCAATTCTCTTTTTTCTTGAAATGGCATCGAGTCTGCTTTGCTGTGTGAGCAGGCGCGTTTCGACTCCTTTGACTCGTCTTCAGTATCTAAAGAATGTGTGGAATGGAATGACTTTATATAGTCGTAGGATGGGTTAAGCAGGTAAGTACATACTAAATTAGGTCAGCTAGAGGGATAATAGGTTTTTGTTTTTTGGATTGTTGGATGTCCGGTTGTTCTGTTTCATCTCTTTTCCGTTTTCATCTGACTATAACACCAGCAGCCAGCTAAAAATGTTGCGATCATTCCATAACCTTCCCCGAAGATTTTATCGAATCACAGCAAACATATGGTTTAACAAACAACGTTTAGAAAATAACATTATACCAGCATTTGCAAAAATCGTAATAAAGCAAAATACAACTGCTGCACGAAACACACAATGTAGTGCACAACTACTTCGTATTAAAAATAAAATAAGAACACTGCACATAAAAAAGGACGAAATCAACCGACAACTACAACATTCACACCTTCAATTAACTAACACTATACAAACTGAAAACTTTCTACAATTCTACAAGAACCTGACGTCGATACTCAGTTCAAAACTAAATATGAAGCCGTAACAAAGAAACTTGACAAATAGATCAAAAATCAAAACACAATGACCACACCATAAAACAGAGCCTTCTATACACAAACTGGTAAACTGTCAGACACAGCTTTCATGACACCGGAAATGGAGCTGTTAGTTAAAGGACTGAAAAACAACTTATAGAACACAAACCACAACAAATACCTAGAACAACTAGTAATCAATACTGAACTAGTCATTAACAAACTGCCGCAGGAACAACATACACATGCAAGAGACACTGCAGTAAATATAAAATATACTACAAAAAATACACACTAGCATAAGCCAAACGAGTTTCCAACAGATAAATGAAAACTGACCCTATATGTAGTCAGATCGGCATGTGACTTCATCAAACAACTAAGAGACGGCTTCAATCCACTAAACAAGTCTTTGCAAAAGTCTACAAGTAGCAATCCCAGGCAACCCAGTTGAAATTAAAAACAGATGGCTACAATATTTCCAGAAGCTATTCACAGCGTCTTAAGCTGTGAACATTCCAGAAGCAGAGCAAGTGGTCCCAGTCTCACCACCAACCAGAAACGAAGTTAAGGCACAGCATGGGACCTTAGAAAAAATAAGGCTCCTGGAATAGATGGAATACCAGCAAAACTTCTCCAGAGCAGGGGTCCCCTTTTGTATAGACTAATATGCAGAATATGATCAGAGGAGCAGTTACCAGAAGACTGGCGCAAATGTATAGCATACCCAGTACACAAAAAGGAGGGCAAGTTAAGGTGTGAAAATTATATAGGCATCGCAAAAACAAAAAGGAGGGCAAGTTAAGATGTGAAAATTATATAGGCATTGCTATATTGTTTACGTCTCATAAAGTGCTATCCAAAGCAAATTAAAGCCATACTATGAAAATATTATAGGAGAGTACCAAGGAGGCTTGCGAAGTGGACGGGCTACAATAGACCAAATATTCTCAGTAAAGAAGATGCTCGAAAAGTGCTGGGAATATAACATCGATGTGCACCAACTCTTTATGGACTTCAAGCAAGCATACGCCAGTGTCGCTAGAAATTGGCTGTACAAAATAAAGCTCGACTTTGGCGTCCCAACAAAACTAGTCCGCATGGTCAAGGTCACCATGCTAAACACAGATTTACAGGTTAAGGCAAACGGTGAACAAACGGATAGCTTTAAAATGGAATCAGGCTTAAAACAGGGGTTGAGTTTTATGCACTATTTGACGATCCACCTGGTTCCTCTTGCGTAAAGTTAAGAATGGAAGAAAACCGGCTACCCAAAAGAACATTGACGGGTAGAGCACAAGGTAGACGTCCAGCGGGAAGGCCAAAAACTCAATGGAAAGACACAATAGAAGCTGACACCAGATCATTGTTGGGAGTAAACAACTGGCGGCCAAAGTCGCGGAACCGTGATGATTGGAGAAAATTAATCCTGGAGGCCAATGCCCGGCTTGGGGTGTTGCGCCATAGATGATAAGATGATTGGAAATAAATTTAGATGATTTATTTAATTGTCTACTGATAAATAAATTTATAAGATTATCTGGCAACTAGCTACATTTTTTGCAGACCTAAACGTTTAAAAGCTTGTATGGCATGTACTCGATATTTTACAGAAAGAAAGAAAGTTTTCTAAAATGGAAATATCGCCGACTGGCCCGTTTGATGGAAATGGATTCGACTCTGTTAGGATAATTCAAAAGCAACAACATAATACCACTGATGATCGTCGACACAAAATTGTACCAGTTAATCTTCCATTGAGGTTTACATTTTGTATCACCGTTAAATAGGCAGTAAGGAGTACAATTGTCAAGGCAAAAATCGTTTGGGCAATATTCAATTTAGTCCAGTCAGATTAGACCAAATATTGTAGTTTTGCCCTAAAGAAATCATGTAGTTTCAAATCTTTCACTAATGTATAGAGAAAGGTCCCCTGAGTAGCACCTAATAAAGTTCTCTCAATTTCCAGTGCTAGGGGGTAGGGAGGGCAGGGTAAAGGTCCTATTCTTCAGTTTTTATCACATATCTCGAAAACAGTACGCCACATCAATGAATTTATGGGGATCGAAATTAAAGTTTACTAAATTCCCTTTAAAATAGTACCAACTTCTCTATACCTACACCTTAATGCCTACCAGATATGAGCCGTCAAAAATGATAAATTGCCCCTGTAACTATTTTTCCTTCGATTTTGCGAGAAGCTCGTCGATATAAGGTTATGGAGAGCTAAATTTCCGTTAAAAAATTTACAACTTTTACTTATTTATCTTTTTTTTTTCCTCTACCTAACCTTCGTTAGGTGTGTATTGGCTATGGTTAATTAGCACAAGCCACCGATGTATCGATTAATGTCCTCTAGGGACTTATGGTAATATTCTAGTTTTTCTTTATTGGTTTTGTGATTTTACTGTGTTAGTATCCGTTTGGAATGGTTAATAGATTTTTGGTTTGAGTGTTTTTCTTGGAAGGTTAAAAGTTAGTTTTTGGGACTTGCGAGGACTATTCGCGTGAAGTTAAAGTTCTAAATTTGCTTGTTCAAGAAAGTCGATTAATTGAGTTAGTGCTTTCTCGTTGTTTTTGTTGAAAAATTTTGCTATTGGATAGTTATTTTGAAAGATTTCATACTTGTTCCTTAGAGTTTCAAAGTGATCACAGTTTAGAATTCTATGTTCAAGATCGTCTGTTATGTCGTACCATTTGCATCCTTGGGATGGAACTATTTTTGCTTTTTTTAATCTTTTGTGATTGTAGGCTCGGTTGAGTAGAATTCTGTTAATTTGCTTTTGCGTGTTGCTGCTTGGTGTGAAATCATGGAACCATGGTTTGGTTTTGTAAATAAGGTCCGTTTGTAGCCAAGGGCTGTACGCTAGGTTTATGATGTTTTTTCGGTAGTATTCATGCCATTCTATGTTGATGGAGTCATTAATCATTTTGATAGAGTCGTCCCATTCCAGAAATGAGTCGACTTCTTCTCCTTCTATAGTGGCCAGTTTAGCTGCTTTGTCAACCAATTCGAAGCTGTGGAACTTTTCCACTTTCGGTATCCAGTATAATAATAGTAGTGCGTTGGGTCTATTGTTGATTGTTTTTCTGATTTTTTCTGTAATGAGTTTATGGTTTGTGTTGTTTATGATCTCGTTTATTGTATTTTTGGCGTCAGTGAAAATGGCTATTGTGTTGGTGGGTTCAGCATCCACGTTGTTAATTGCTTCCTGGACTGCTTTTAGTTCTGCATTTGCTGCTGTGGAGTCTGTGTTCAGGCAGTATTTTAGTGTCTTTTTGGAGTTATAGCTGTGTATGGCAAACCAGTGCCTAGTCTGTTTTTTGCCGCATCCGTGAAATATATCTTAGCTTGGTTACCCGTGAGGTTTTGTAGTACTGCCTCAATCGACTCATTGAAATTTTCGTAGTTTATTTTCTTGAAGTTGTTGGGGATGTTGTGCATGAAACTATTGGTTTGAAATTTTATGTTGTGTGGGTTTGGTAGTGCAGAACCCAAACAGGTGTTGTTGTAGATGTCGACATGTTTTTTTGTAAACTGTGGCATAGTTCGAGTTTTTTTGGTTTTCCGATATCATTTCTTTGAAATCTTGGCGGAAAAGGTTTTTTCCTATTTCTTTAGCGTGGAGTTGCTCAGCTCTTAGTCTAGCTGGTAATTCTATAGCTAGAGCAAGCGTTAGTATATTTGGAGCTGTTGCGGGTACCCCGAGACATCGTTTTATGGCTTTGGCCTTCAGGCTGTCTATTTTGTTTCGAAAATAATTTGGCGCATGAACAATGTTTGTTAGATTGCTTTCTATTACCGGTCTTATTAGCGACTTAAAGGTGTTTAAAGCCTTTTTGGGGGTAAGTCCATGTTTGGGGGAGCTGATTTTGAACGCTATGTTAATTGTTTTGTTTGCTTTACTTAGGGATTTATTATAAAATTCATTGAAGTGATTCTGGTTGTTAAAGTTTCTGCCTAGGAAAGTGAAATTTTTAACCCAATCTAGTTGTTTGTTTCCATATTTTATTTTGTTAGGGTGGTTTTTGTTTGTATAGAATTCTATGGCTTGCGATTTTTCCAAGTTCAATGGGAGGTTTAGCCTATTGCATAGTTCTGTAAACTTATTGAATTTTGTTTGTAGATTATTGAGATTGTTGGGTCTGTTTTTTCCTTTGCTTATGATTAGAAAGTCATCCGCAAATTGAATGAGTGTAGTTTGACTGTCAGTGATTTTGTGGAGGCTAGTTGTGTAGAGATTAAAGAGGAGCGGGCTTAGTACGTCCCCTTGCGGAAGTCCATTGTTAATTTCGGTCGAATCCTTGCCTAAATGTAATTTCCTGTACATTAGGAAGTTTAAGATCCACGAGATATAATCCTTCTTGATGTTGAAGTTGGACATGATTTTGAAGAGTTCCGCAATATTTACTCTCTCATACGCACTAGAAATATCACAGTTGATAATCATTATGTTTTTTGCTTTCTTATCTTTGTTGAGGAGGTGTATTACAGTGTTTATGCATGCGAAACAGAAATTGCTTAAATTGTTTTGGTACTCAATGTCACTAGCAATCCTATTTTTTATTAGGCAGTTGATTATTTTCAGCGGGATAATTATGAGAGAGATCGGTCTATAGCTTTCTATTTTGTGCAATGGTTTGTTTTTCTTGGGGATAGGTACGATTTTGATGTCTCTTAGCTCATTATGTATGTTGTTATTTTTGAAGCTATCGTTTATAGAGTTAAGCAGTGCTGATTTATTGTAGTGGTTTAGTGAGTTTATAATATTGTAATCGATTTTATCCAGACCCGGAGATGATCTTTTTTTGCGTTTGTCTAGTACTGTGAGCAGTTCGTGTATTTTAAAGGGTTCAGCTGGTTCTATGTTGTTTGGCATGTAGGGAGTCCAGTTAGTGTTTAGCGCACGATGTTTATTTTTTATTATTTCAAGAAAGTCTTTATTGTTTTCTGTGTCCCATTGCGATCTCGGGTGGTTATTGTTGTTGTTTTTGACTGCATTGACTAGGTTCCAAAATTGTTTTATATCTCCACTTTGATTTATTTCATTGATTTTTTGATCCCACAGTTCTCTTTTTGCCTTAGTTACAGTTTCTTTCCATTTATTTTGTATCGCAAGAAACTTTGCTTCATTTTCATTACTTTTCGTTTTTCGGAAATTTGTCCAGGCTTTTGATTTTTCCCTTCATAGGCTGTTTATCTCTTTTGACCACCATGGTTTTGGACTGTGTTTGAATTTCTTCGCGCTTATCTGGTTACTTTTGATTAGTTCATTAATTTTCTTCATATTTTCTTCCAGATCGTTAGTGAAGTTGATCGTGTTGATGTCCTCCATGATTTTCTTTCTGTTTGGTGTTCGTCTTTTCTTTTGGTTCCTATTCTCGACCTGCAGTGTGAATTCAATGGGGACGTGCACACTCTTGCCTATTTTGTATTTTTTGGTGTTCCATTCATTCCAGTAGTTTAAATTATTAGTTAGGGTGATGTCTGGGGCTGACATTTGAGTGGTCTGTTGATTGGTTTTCCTAAAGAAGGTGAACGTGCCTGTGTTGAGTGTTGCCAGTTTATATTTGTTTAGCACGGATTTTAGGATGTTTCCTTTTGCATTGTTTGTTTTGTCTCCCCAGTCTTTGTGTCTTGCATTGAAGTCTCCTCCAATTATGCAGAGGTTTTTGTCGTTTACCACTTTTATAATTTGATGTATTTGTTCTTTGAACGTTGAGCTGTTTACGTCAGGGGGAAAATAGCACGCGCAAATATTTATGTTTGGTTTTTGATTTGTTGTGGTGATTACTATTGCTTCAATGTCTCTGTTACTTAACGGTATTTCTTTAAATTTTATTTTGTTATTAATTACAATTGAGACTCCTCCTCCTTCTTTCTCTGTTCTTATTTTGTTAATTAGTTGATGGTTTTTGATTTTTATTATCGGTGATTTTTTTGTTAGGAGTGTTTCTTGTATGAGTGCAATGTCTATCTTGTTTTTGTTCATAATGTACTCTAGTGTATCTTTATTTTTGGAAATGCTTTGTATGTTGTACTGTAGAAATTTAATATTTTTGATATCTTTCATGTTGTTAAGTGTTGTTGTTTGTCAGCCAGTTTGTGTATTGTAAGTTGTTTGTATTAGGTCTTTTCTGACAGTGGTTTGTAAGTGTTTGTATTGTTTTTTGGATTAAGTTTGCTTCAATTTGTAAGTATTTGGTGTTGGTTTGGTTTTTACAATTATTGTTTAGTAGATTTATTAATTTTTCTATTGGTGTTACATGGTTTGCTGTTTTGAAGATGTTTTCTGCCAGATTATTTTTCTCCATAAGCGTATTGTTAGACTGTAGTAGTAGATGACTACTCATTGGAAAGTTTGTTGTATAATTGGTTGCTCTTGTGTTTCGTGTTTTTGTTGTTTTTGTGTATGGTTTATTTAGCATTAGTTTATTTATTGTATAGTTCGAGTTTCTGATGTTTGTAGCTTTTGTTTTTGTTAGTAGTGGGAATGCTGAATCCATGGATTCGTTGTCCTTCAGTAGTTCGAATTGATTGTCGTTGTTCAATATGTTTCTGGCTTCTTTGAGTGTTACATTTCTAATGGAACAAACTTTCATCTCCATATCGTAGTTTATCCATTTGGGGCAGTTTTTGTCCATGGCGCTGTGATTTAGGTCTAGACATTCCTTGTCTCCACATTTTGGACATCTCTTATTTTCTCCTTGGAATTCCTTGCAAAAGTATTGCGTGTGTCCAAGTCTGAGGCATTTCAGGCATTGTTTTGGCCTGAGGTAGTAGTATTCTACAGGCATGTTCAGATATTCTAATCTGACTTCGTCCGGCAGTTCCTCTCCTGAGAATGATATCTTCACTGTTTGTGTTGGTATGAAGTTTTCTCTGTTTTCCGGATCCCTTCTTTTTATCCTGTAAACGTTCACAATTTTGATGTTCTTTTGTTGTATTCCATGTGAATTGGTTGGTATTCCATTTTTGGCAATCTCTTCTTCAGTAATGTTTAGTAGGACTCCTTTGATTATGCCATGCCTCATAATAAAGTTGTTAGGGATGAATGCTCTTAAACCAAAGTTTTTAAGGTTTTCGTTCATGACTACCTCGTTGGCATCTTCAGGTTTGTTGAATAATAGCTTGATCCTGTTATAACCTACTTGTTTGATGTCTTTGATGTTTTTTAATTTCATGTTCTTGTTCATTGAGTAGAAAGCCATTGGAGTGAGCCTCATTTTTTCATTAGCTTTTTCTTTAGATGGGTCCATTAGTACGAAGAATTTTTTCCTCGTGTCGTATTTGTCATATTTGTTGATGTTTTGTTCTTTTTTCGTTGATTCCGTTGTTTGTTTGTCGCTTTCTTTTAGGATATCCATATGTTTTTTCAGCACCTGCTCAATAGTGTTTTTAGGTTTCGCCGTTTTGTTTAAAGTATCAGCCATGAAGTTTTCTATGTCCTCCATTGGCGTGGATATGGTTGGCGAGGTTTTTGTTACAGTTGTTTTTTCGCTGTTATTTTGTGTGCTTGATAGTTGGCCTATATTAACTTCACTGGTTTTTTCCGTTTCAGACGTGTCCATTAGTTCGTTGAAAATACCGTTGACGTTTGTATTGAGGTTATTGTCCTTGCACATGGAGTCTCCTTTAAAATTCCTTTTTATTCTTTTGGCATCTATTTCTTCATTTATTTTCCTTAATGTAGTATCTTTCCTTTCCCCAGGGTCGGGGGGCACCTTCTTTTTATTTGATTGATCTTCCATTATAACATTAAATGTAGACTCTTACCTGGTGGCGTACAAACTCTAAGGAACCGGGTTTAGACTTTACTTGATTCTACTTTAATTGAATAATTCTATCTCACTGTATTCTAATATTAAATTTTAGGGGGATTAACCAACCCTATTTGACTTTATTTAGACTTGTAAAAGTTAAAGGATTTTGTTTTTCTCAAAAATGTGGTTTTTTGAATTCATAGGTTAAATTTTACTTCACGAACACTCACTAAGCTCTCTGTACACTTTGAAGGTTGTATGAAGAATGTTATTTATCTTCAGATGATAAAAAGTTAGAACATTTTGAAATTTCGAGGTTGATTGTAAGATTTCGCTTGTCATTTTATTTTCATTTTCAAAAGCCTTAGCTCTGTTTATCGCATAGACTGCTGTCTTTCAAAACAAAAATAAAATTCATCATAAATATATTGCTTATATACATATATATATATATATATATATATATATATATATATATATATATATATATATATATATATATACATATATATATAGTGTAACTCGGTTACAACGAGCCTCGAGAGGACCCCAACAAGTAGAAAGTTACAACCGAGAGCACGCTATAACCCACTTATGAAAAAAAAAAGTTGTATCCATTTACAGAAATTGTTACTTATTAAAGTAAAAATTCGATACATACATAATACAAAAGTATAAACTGCTAAATCAAAAAGGATTATAAAATTCCGAAAAATTGATAGGATTCTCCCGTTTGTCTGCTAAGTATTATTTTAATGGTCTTAAAAAGTCATTTATGATATCTTGCATTGTTTTATTACTATTTTTATTTTTTGCTTATGCAGATAGCTATCAATTAGAGACATGCTTCTAAGATACCATCTTCCGTGAGCTCGTTCGTTTCCAAAAATCTTGTCATATTTTTTATCGAATTCATTGTATCCTCAATATTGATGATTTTCTGCTCATTAGCTTCATCGTCAGTGTCGCTTTGTTGGCTTGATTTTGCTGACTTTACTTCTTCTACTATGTCAATATCTGTGGGGGTTTCAGTTGATACAATATCAGAACCAATGTTCTCAAACAAATCAAGGTCTTGCAATTCGATACTAGCTCCACAGTTTTCATGAAACCAAGAGCTTAATAGACGCTCATTCTCTTCTCTTGATTGAACTCTTTTAATGCATTCGCTCAAAAGAAGGTCGTCTTCGTCGTTTGATGAATCGGTTTTAAGTCCGGCATGCTGGAAACAGTTTCTAATGGTCGTTGGTGATACTTGTTGCCAGGATTTTGCTAACATTTCTATGCCATCTAGCAAATTTATTTTGATATTTTGTGCATCCTCAGCTACACCGATGTATTTCATCAGAACTAGCCTAGAAATGTACTCGTATCACAAATGGAATTTAAATTTATGTTACATTAATTTGCTTTACTGAAAGTTACCTTCGGTAATAGCATTTGAGGCACTTTATCATGCCTTGGTCCATCGGTTGCAGAATAGAGGTGCAGTTGAGAGGGAAAAATTTCAACATAATACACAGTTGTCTACAACTAACACAGTTGTTTACAACTAACAAAATCTTCCTTCTTTGCCTTCTCAGCTACTAAATTGGTACACTTTTTGTCACAAAATTTTCCCCGAAATCGGATTGCAGAGACTCCATTTTTATTTAAACCACCTTATTAAGTTTATATCAACAGCCCGCTGTATGGGGTTTCGAATTTTCTTTTGTTTTCCTAAAGAAGAAGTATTACAGCACGCAGCCTTAATTTTCTCCCGATTTCACCAAATTTTTGAAACTGTCGCTTTCTTCAATTGCCTTGAATTACATATTACTGATTGTTTTTTCCCGCTTTCAATTTCTTGAATTATATCTAACTTTTCAATAATCGTTAGCACTTTGCGAGTTTTCATCTAAATTTGTATGTTTTGCAAACTTTATCGCGACCCTACACCGATCACAACACTTCAAAAACTGCCAATTATTTTATCATGGGTTCCCCCGAAATTTATATAGACAGGAAACCCCCGCGTATTTGTAACTAACACCCTACACTGATCACAACACTTCAAAAACTGGCGATTATTAATCATGGGATATCCCGAAAATTATAGGGACCGAAAATCTTCGCGTTATTGTTGCCAATTCGTTATTTATCGCACCAATTTGTCTAAATAACTCAAGTGGCATGGAGGAACGCAAGTTGTAACCAATATGTACGATATAAAAGTGAACATTATGTCCATACAAAAATACAGTAACTTCCATGAATTGTGGATGGGGATTGGAAAACAGTACTTTATAAGCGAAAGTACTTGATAAAAGTGCACTTTATAAGCGGATTGCACTGTTATATATATATATATATATATATATATATATATATATATATATATATATATATATATATATATATATATATATATATATATTATATATATATTATATATATGTGTGTGTGTATATGTGTGTGTATGTGTGTGTATATATATATATATATATATATATATATATATATATATATATATATATATATATATATATATATATATATATATATATATATATATATATATATTGTTACATGTACAAATAATTACCTGTACAAATAATTCTGCGAGCTACTGTCGCAATTGTTTTCATCATCATTAAGAACGTCAACGAATGAATTTACTCGAACCCACGAGAATCCAACAAGCATGATCAACATCTGCAAGTGACGTCACTCCATTCATGAACTTGCTCGAACCTACCAGGTACCTCTCGGTAGAACATTCGCCAATGTGCGAGAAATGGGTGAATAGGTAGAGACCCTATATAAAGGCGAGCTGAATGAATGGGGGGAATCATTCATTCGACCGCGAGAAGAACTGCGATTGTGTGTGGGAAGCGATATTCTTCGAGTAGTAGAAAAGTGTGTTTCGTAATAGTGAAGTAATTTAGAAGACAATTGCGATAATAAATTTATGGACAAGTGTTAGATAATTTTAATAGTGACAATTAAAATTAATGAAAGTGTTAACTGATTATTGTGCATTTTATTTAATTGAATAAACTCTTTTAACTTAAATTAAAAGACATTGCGTTTTCACTTTCCCGGAACATTAAAATTATTGGCCGCGAACCAATAACACGCGACAATGGTGTCAGAAGTGGGATAGAAAATTTTGGAAGTGAAAACGATTAAACATTTTTGAAGTGCACAATTGTGAAAGTTAACGTGGAAAAATAGCCGAAACAATAAAAATGCCAGGAAATTTAAATCTAAAAATTAATCAATTGAGCATATCGGAGCTCAAAGAGGAGTTGGAACAACGAAATCTGGCTACACAAGGTACAAAGGCCATACTGATTGCACGCTTGCGTGATGCGATCGAGTCGGAAGGTGCGTATCTAGATTCGGGTGAGCCTACAGATGCAGAAAAAGGCGCAGAAGGTGGTGAAGCTGAAACAGCAAAGCCAAAGAAACCAGAAAATGCGCTGATGCAAATGTTAATGCTGATGTCATCCAGTCTGACTGCGAAGCTAGATGAACAGTCATCCAGTTTAACTGCGAAGCTAAGTGAACAGTCATCCAATTTAACTACAAAGCTTGATGAACAATCAGCGAAGTTAAATGAACAATCAGCGAAGTTAAATGAACAATCAGCGCAGCTAAATGAACAGACATCCAGTTTAGCTGCGAAGCTAAATGAACAATCAGCGAAGCTAGACCAACAAGCGCTCGAAATCAAGGTGGACATCACACAGAAGCTGGAAAAACAGTCAACCGAAATAAAAGCGGAGCTCAGTAGTCTCAACAACCAAATTAAATGCGTCGAGGAGAAGGTATACCAGGTTGAAGAGAGAATGAACCATGAGATGGAAAAAGTGAAAAAGAATTGGAAGCAGCGAAGGCAGTAGTAACCACCTCACCAGCCCCGCTTATAACCGCAGCGCAAAGCACATCCAGAAATGTGCAAGCACCAATATTCGATGGGCAAACGGTCTGGAGTATTTACAAAATCCAGTTTGAAGCCGCCGCTAGGATAGTTCACTGGAATGAGCAGGAACGAGCAACTGCGTTAATTCTGGCTCTAAGAGGCCCAGCTGCCGAGCTTTTGCAGACTATCCCCGTTGAGCTGCATTCAAACCCGGCTGCTATAATGAATGCGCTGGACATGCGTTATGGAGACGATCATCTGAAGCAGATTTACCGGGTGCAGCTACGGTATCGGATGCAGAAGTCTGGCGAAACTTTGCAGCAGCTAGCACAAGACATTGAGCGATTGGCACTTTTGGCTTACCCAGCGTACGACCCAGAACATCGAGATGACGTAGCAGCAGAAGCATTCATCAGCGCCTTAAAGGACAAGGAATTGCAACAAGCCGTGCGGTTAGCTCAAAAGCAAACAGTCAAGGAAGCATTGGCTTATAGTTTAAATTTTGAGGCAGCCAAAAATGTGATCCGCGCCACTGTCCGGGTTCGCGAGGTAGTGACAGATAAATCCAGGTGTGAGCGCGTGGGAAATGAGCGAGAGCTGCAGGTGAATGGTGCGCCTAGATGCTGGAATTGCGGGGAAAAAGGGCACCTGCAAAGAGACTGCAAGAAGGGGAGAAGACCGAGCTATTGTCCAGGGTGGTGGAGATCCAGACCGTGTCAGGAGCCTAGAATGGAGGCCCATCAAACTGCAAGGGCCAACTTCGTGGGGCGAATGTTGGCCACGAGTATCGACATCCCCAGCACCGTGCCAAGGCAACATCGTGGAGAAGCAGACAGATGCCTTCCTGGTCAAGTTGATGAAGAACAATGCACCCTAACAAACGACACTGGTGCAACCCGATCGACGATCCGACCAGACCTAGTGAGGCCCCAACTGCTCCACAAGGGCAGAGTTCATGGAATTGCTGACGCTCTATCTCGTCATCCATGTCCAGCTAACTGCAAACATTGCCAACGGATTGAGGAAAAGGAGCCGCCCGTTGATCTGCGAGTGATAACGGCCAAATTCGATGAAGGTTGGTCATCGGAGGAGATTCGAAATGCCCAATTAGCCGATAAGATATCGGACCATTGCTCGTATGGAAGGAGATGACTGGGCGACCTGAGTGGAAGGACGTTTCGATGCATGGCACAACCCTGAAAAGCTATTGGGCACAATGGAACTCCCTACAGGTGGAGGGTGGCGTACTCAAGCGGAAATGGGAAACGGCGGATGGCAGCTCCTATAGGATGCAAACTATACTACCCAAAAGCCGAATCCACGATGTGGTTAAGGAAATGCATGAAGGATCCTCGGGAGGCCATCTTGGTGTTAACAAAACCTTAGCGAAATTGCGGGAAAGATTCTACTGGCTCCACGCTCGAGAAGACGTAGAGGACTGGTGTCGCAGATGCACAATTTGCGCTTCCGTCAAAGGCCCAAAGCGACGACTGAGAGGACAAATGCAAACCTATAACGTAGGCGTGCCATTCGAAAGGATTGCTGTTGACATCGCAGGACCCTTTCCTGAATCTGAATGGGGAAATCGATACACGCTGGTTGTAGCTGATTATTTCAGCAAGTGGCCCGAGGTCTACCCCATTCCCAACCAGGAAGCAACTACCGTAGCCGAACAGCTAGTGTTAAATTGGGTCAGCAGGTACGGCGTGCCTTGTGAACTTCATTCGGATCAAGGCCGAAACTTTGAGTCACTAGTTTTTAGCGAAATGTGCGAGCAGCTGGGAATACGGAAAACGAGGACAACACCGCTCCATCCCCAATCCGATGGAATGGTCGAACGTTTCAACGGCACGCTCAATAAACACCTTGCCAAAATGGTTGACGAGAACCAAAGGGACTGGGACCGACATATCCCACTATTTTTAATGGCGTATAGGGCCGCTGAACATGCATCGACGGGCCAAGCCCCAGCCAAAGTCATTTTTGGAAAGACTATTCGTTTGCCAGCCGATATAAAGTTCGGAACAACCCCTGAGAAACCCCAAACGGTCTCGGAGTACGCAAGTGATCTAAGACAACGGTTGAACCAGATACATCGGACAGTGCGAAAACACCTCGAATCGGCTACTGACCGCATGAAGACCAGGTATGATCTAAAGGCTAATTCTACTGGCTTCCAGCAAGATGACTTGGTGTGGCTTTATAACCCGCAACGGCGAAAGGGTAGGTCTCCAAAGTTGCAACATAATTGGGAGGGACCATACCGAGTTACAAAGCGAATCAACGACGTCGTATACCGAATACAGGAACATCGTAAGCCGAGAGCTAAAATGAAAATCGTGCATCTGGACCGTCTTGCCCCATATTACACCCAGGGAGAATTGACTACAAATAGCGACACATCTTTTCGGGGCGAAAAGAACTGAGGTGGGGGCAGTGTTACATGTACAAATAATTACCTGTACAAATAATTCTGCGAGCTACTGTCGCAATTGTTTTCATCATCATTAAGAACGTCAACGAATGAATTTACTCGAACCCACGAGAATCTAACAAGCATGATCAACATCTGCAAGTGACGTCACTCCATTCATGAACTTGCTCGAACCTACCAGGTACCTCTCGGTAGAACATTCGCCAATGTGCGAGAAATGGGTGAATAGGTAGAGACCCTATATAAAGGCGAGCTGAATGAATGGGGGGAATCATTCATTCGACCGCGAGAAGAACTGCGATTGTGTGTGGGAAGCGATATTCTTCGAGTAGTAGAAAAGTGTGTTTCGTAATAGTGAAGTAATTTAGAAGACAATTGCGATAATAAATTTATGGACAAGTGTTAGATAATTTTAATAGTGACAATTAAAATTAGTGAAAGTGTTAACTGATTATTGTGCATTTTATTTAATTGAATAAACTCTTTTAACTTAAATTAAAAGACATTGCGTTTTCACTTTCCCGGAACATTAAAATTATTGGCCGCGAACCAATAACACGCGACAATATATATATTATATAGAGCGTGCGAGAGAGAGAGAATGAGATGGAGCGAAATAGTAGTATTACATAGTTAGTGTCAGTTAGTATATTTAGCATGTTTTATGGTGCAACCTTGGTGTTAGTAAATAAATTGCCATCTAGGAATGAGAGGTACAGAGGAGCAATTACTGACGCAAACACAAAGTGTATTACAAGAGGCTTTACTCTTATTGTTCATTACGGTTATTATGGCCATCAAATTAATGCCGACATTCTTACATCCATATCTCAAATCGCAGCCTGACGCACAACCTACAGAATATATAGTTGAATGCTGCCAGATGCTATAGAACCTTTGGTCATAGCAGGAATCAGATATTTTGTTGTCCAACCTTAACATTGGGGTTAGTCGGACTCATTTTCAAAACACTGTATGGCCATTTTAAATACTTCAGAGTGAGGTAGAACAGCATCTTTTCTAGGCCTTTCTAAATGCATTACTTTAAACTGATCTGGTATCCCGTTCAATCAATCCATGGATGTTAAGAATATAAGTATGTACATACTTGCTCAATGTCAAGCTTGAAGTTCTTGGATGAAATACGAGTACAATCATTTAACTTACCCAGGCTTTACTTAAATTGCTTTTTTATGTTCTGATGTAAGTGCTATAAGCCAAACAAGCAAGTGTATTTACTAGCCAAAAACTTGGTTATGTTTTTTTGTTGGAAAGAAAAGTAACCTGTTGAAAAGTAGAAAGTATGTTCTCATCAAATTGCACATCAACTGATGTATTGTTACATTTCGAATTTGGTTAGCACCTTTTGTAGAGTTCAGGTCTTCATAACCATCAACAATCAGTGCAGAGGGGTAGCTGTAATGTTTGGTTGGGCACATATTTATTATAGATGGAGGCAAAATTAATGGGGTTATTCTATTTTACTCAATGTAGTAAGAAGCTGCCATAAACTACCATTCTTGAGGCATACAATCTCAATACATGAAGGAAAGGAGTCTTCCAAAGTAGACTCCTTCGCCAATACTTTATTGTTCTATTTAAAAGAGTTTCTCTGGGAAGCCAAGTTCTTTTGAAATTGCTTCGGTTGTGCAAGGTTACTTATCACTTGCTACTTTTCATTCCCATCAGACCGATTGAATGAGATATCAGAGAATAACGTACGGCAAAAGGCGGATGCTCAGCTATCCACTGAAAATTCGATCCTTTTGGTTTGCATGCATGAAAGTCCACAAGTTATTCTGTAGTAATTGAGCACGTTCTCGAAAAAGAAAACAGAGCCCCGGATGGTTGGTATCTTGTGATGCACTTAATTTTTAAATATCCTTTTCATCAATAATGGATTTAGAATATCCGTCATATCAAAATCACATTCAAAAAGACTTACACGAGCAATATGTCAGCTTTGGTAATCATCCAGAATTTGTTTGGTTTGCCTTGGAATTTGGAGGTACCGATACAAAATGAATAGGAAACGCGAACGTCACCATTTCATATTAGGCCCGCATATAAGCCGGCGCCAACAAAATACGATCAAAGAGTTCAATTTCTTTGGAATTGAATTTGAGTTAAACTACGAATGACATCAATTATTAACAATAGAAAGATATATTTCACTAATTAAAAAGGTAACAACAAACGTTTTCCTTCGTGTGATACTGAAAAGAAAAAAAAATTTCACCGCGATTCAATGTTTACTAGATGCAGTCTCAACAGAACAAGAGATTTCATGCATTGAAAACTTAGTAGATGAATTATTTGAAAAGCTAATTGACCTTGAAAAGCAATCAAACGACGAAGAGGAAACATTCATAAATCATCAATTGCCGTCCTCAATAAAATCGTTAGATATAGAAGATCCGCGCTACTATCGTGCATTCCCGGCCCTTTCAAAGGAGATGGAAGATTCAGTTTGGTTTGCTAAATGTAATGACAAATCATCAGCCAACTAGTAATTCAGGGACGTCTAGTACCAATAATATGGTTGCGTTAAATGCAGTAGCTGGTATCATTACCAGATTATTACGGCTCATCATTATGCTGTTTTACCAGCGAAAATAATCACAAGATCACATCAGCAATGATTCCGCCACAGTTACAACAAGCAATCGCCGCCCCTACCACTTGCTCCATCACTACCACCACCACAGCACGCACCGTAAGTCTTACTCATCACTCAAAAACGAGTGGCTTGAAGGGGAGATATCCACGAAAGTTCCGCGTGAAGAGTCTGATAAAGAGTGCGAGGCGGAAGATTCACTTCAGATGTCCGTTTTGCCACAATCCAATGAGCTAATTGCTACTAAAAAGCGTAAGAGTGAAAATTATCAGAGAATTGATCAGCGAGAACTTTTCGGTGAAGAAGTTGACTGTTCAAGAGACAGCGACTATGGTTTAAACGGGGAGTCGGCTCGGAATCGCGACAGCGATCAGATGGAGGTGTGTGCTTTACAAGACGGATCGTGCGGACGGAAGATACAGTGTTAGTGACTGGGACCCGTTGTGATTTGCATCAGTATCTCTTGCTCGTACGGGAAATCTAATCGAAATTTCGCGAAGAGTGTGCTGGCGACTCAAAGCGGACAACGGAATCGAGTGCATTTCCATGCGAAAGGGTCTGAATGTGTGTATCACTACAAATGAGAGGTCCGAGAATGGTCCGCGCCCAAATGGAGTTTCCTTCGAATGTCTTGATCGTTGGCGAATTCCCGAGTGCAATTCACGTGTCTTAGTCATATGTTGCATGTTTATATTAATTTTTCGTACGTTTTCATGCATGCCGCAGGAATGATTAATTGAGTGTAAGAGAGAAGAAAAACGAGTCCAAGAAAAAGTGTGCGGGAGTTTGGTTAGATTGTTTGCCAGTGTCTTTTTTGTCCTCACTCGCGCGATTAAGCAAAAAAAAGCCGGAAATTAGAATGCAAAACGTACGAGAAAGTGAATCAACCTCGTAAATTGTGCCCGTCCATCTGTTGGTGGACCGTTATCTCGTTGTCCACATGGTGGAAGCAACTGTTGCGGTGTTTAGCAGTTATTCATAATTCGGTCATCGCGATTGTGTGGTGGTTGCGCAATTTCATGAACTCCACGGCACTCACTTGAGTGACCAAGGCCTTACTTTGCGCGGTGCGAGGATGCGAAATTGCTTCCCAACAATTCAAAATAAGATAACGGCCATCACTATGCTGATGCTGCTACAACGGCAATAAGTGCAGCAACAATCTCTACGAAGGGTGAATCTGTAGAAATCGACATAGTCGGAAGAGCACCCAAGTATCGGAAGCATTGGCATCAATAGAATGATGTGACAGCACCACGTTGACTTCAATAATTGCAACCTTGTCGGACAATGGGTAAATGCTAAAATGAATCGACACGCCAAGTAATGTTCAGAATTTGTTGACGAGAGAAAAAGTAAAATCTGAATTTGTGAACTCTTATGGAGATATTCTATTATGTAGCTTCAATAAACTTATGAGTGCTTGGATTCAACAGTGAGTCAACATAAATTGGAAGCTGGATTTTAAAAGGTGTTGAGTGTACTAGAGACAACTGCTTCTCTGTTTGTCGATGAATGAAAAAACTAGTGGGAGACCGGGGTGGATCGAATTGGAGCGTATGATTAGGGATTGCATGGGGTTATTGATGTTTAGAACAGGGTGCAATGAATTTCCACAAGGGTTCGCGGATTTTGTTGTGTATTTAGTTTGCATTGCTCTAAAGAATGGCTCCAGCCAAACGTATTACAAGGAAAGACCAATGTAAGCCAGAGAGATTGTTTTAAGTTGATTGGAAAGGAGCATACCCATGTAGGGCCGTCAAGCCAGCTTTAAGGACTATATTATATTAAATTTTAATTGACCGTTTGATCTGTAAATGTTCAATTTGCAAGCCAGGCCCTTACCCGCCCCGAACACGAGCGCTCGTCGGAGGAGGTTTAGGGTAAGTACCCTTTATTTTGCTCTACTTTATCTTTGCATGTCGTATTACATAAATATATTGTTTTTATATATTGTTAGTATTAAATCTACAGAAAAAAAGGCATATGCAAAATTGATTATTTGTTTTATATAAAAAGGGAGTAAAATCACGAAAAATATAAAGTAACGGCAAACGTTTTTTTTGTAAAACAATGAAAAAGTTGATCTAGTTAGCTTTTGAATTCATCTGATTTGAAGCGATAGTTACCATTTGTTTAAATTAAACGGAGAATTTTATCATGTTAATGTGTATCTACTTTAATATATTATTTCTTTGAATACAATGAAGTGCTAATTTTTTAAAAAAATCGGTCTTTCCATTTTTTCCCTTTTGCCCGGGTATAGGACCCGGTACGGTGGCAGGCTGCCCCCTAAAAACATGAGCCAGCCGCCGGGTACATAGCTAATTCTTCTTTGTTTCAGGTGACATCGCGGGTTGAGTGGCCCAAGCAGAGTGCCTCTTTATGGCATAGCGTTATGCAATCGAATTGTATAATTCTATGGCATAAATTGGTCACCAGGGTACTCCCCTTCTGATGGGAAAGTTTATACAAGTCAAGTTGTATGAGTTTTCCACTCAGAAGAGGAATACCTGGCTACTGCAACAAAAATATGGATTTAATTCCGGTTGGGTGGGTGCGAAGGGGCTCCATCACCACCCGGTTGCCCTTCTTTCATTTGTGGGCCATGAGCTTCGTCGGGTAATGACGAGGTTACCCCAAGCCCGCCTTTCTTTTCAGGTTCCACTTGTTCTCGGAACAAGTACTTTCTGTCTCGGTGTAGTTATCTACACTTTTTGCGACTTCGGTCGCCTCTTGATCGATTGACCACCAAATTCGTGAGTGTGAAATTTTTTGTAGTGGATCCTCGTGCTGGGGAAATGAACCCGCCCCACGACACCGCAATGCTAGCCTGCCAGCGCATTCACGCGTCCCCAGACGAGGGCATTCTCGGCAGATATTTTCATCTTCTTCTGCCGAGGCAGTAGAACATCGCTGCAGTCCTTTACGGACATTTTGAACATCTTAAATTCACTACAATTCTTCACTCACAGAATGAACAATTAAAAATTTTTAAAAATAATTTCTGACAGAAACTATGCAGACTATACCAACCTATTTTGCGAACACAAAATCACGCCAGTCTCTTCTGTTATTCTATCTTCACATATATCAGAGAATATTCTATGGAGTATCCTTAATCTTTCAACTTCTCTTTAATTTGAGGATGATGAATTGTACTTTCAAGCATCATCAAAAAAGGTGGCGTGTGCATCGTGTTGATCCCATTTGAAGTGGCAATATTTTAATCGCCATTATCAAACACATACCTGTATATCCGAAACGCTTTTCTAGCTCTAGATGATTGAAGATGGTTTAGCGATGAGAATTTCAGCTATTGAACATCACCGTATGATGCTCTAAAATCAAGGCTCGTCAGTAATTTACTGTAATAAACAACACTGGTGAGGATCGGGCAAACAAATTAACAAGATTGTGTTGCTTTTACCACCACTTTCTCTAAACATCTTGTCTTATGTGGTATAAAGACATTCAGAAAAGATCTGTGACCATCCCTATCGCGCAATTCAAAAACATATAGCTGAACTTGTAGCTCAGTAATTCATTTACCCAATCCATTCCGAGGCCCTTCTGCAGGTTTCCGATCATTGTAGAGTTTTCCAGGGATGGAGAGTTAGCCCGTCGGTCAACCTCCATTCCGGCGGCATGGTTATTACTTAACCAACTCACCGATGCCTTTGACACAAATATCGGACTAAGACAGAGTGATTGGCTGGCCCCATTGCTCTTCAATTTGGCTCTGCAGTACGTCATAAGGAAGCTAGATATATTACTAAACAATTCAAGCCAAGTAGTTGCCTATATGGACAATATCAACATTTTGTCACGGTCATTAACAACTACCAAAGAACTCTTCCTAAAACTCGACAGAGAAGCAAAACTAGTAATGCTACAAATCAATGGAAATAAAACAAAATACCACAAATACCCAAAATATCATACTTGGCGAATGTACTATTGAAAATGTGGGCGTATTTGTATATTTAGGCGCTAAAATAACGAGAAACGGTAATGAAAGAGACGAAATACACCGAAGAATATAGCTCGCAAATAAAAAAAATTTTTTTTTTTGATTTTTACGACCTTGAAGACCAGCTGCATACACAAGAAAACAAAGTTCCAAGTATACAAATCTGTGATAAGACCTGTGTTTCGCTATGGGTGTGAAACATGGACCCTGACCTAAGTATCTGCAAATATACCGAACGCCTTTTAGCGACGGGCCCTGAGGCAAATAACCAGAACGAAACTAGATTTGGATCAATGGCGAGTTCGATACAACCATGAGCTGCATGAAATTTTTGATCAATCATTGTAAAACTGCAAGCTGGCCACGTGAATCGTACGGACGAACAACGGATACCCAAGAAGGTGTTCGTTGGGAGAACTGAAGGCCAGAGACCAATGAGAAAATCAAGGAAACGTTGGTTTGACTCGGTCGACGAAGACAGTTCATCGCTGCTCAGATTTCGAAATTGGAGGACGCAGTCAATGGACTGAGACAGTTGGAGGCGCTATTTGCAGGAAAGGAAAACCCGAGAGGGGCTGTAGTGCTGCGAAGAAGATGAAAAATTCATTTATCATTCCAATAGAAACATATATAAAGCATTCTGAAAAAGATTCTGACTTCCTCCTTACCAGCAAATCGTATTTTTATGGTCCTCGCATCAAGTCCATAGGAGGAATAGGAGCTCTTATCTTGATTTGTCTAAATGCTGAAAAATCTAATCTATAGCTATAAAAAAAAACTCTTCTATTGGTACACAGTTTTAATCCAGAAGAATTTTCTGTAACAGTCTTTTTAATATGATATATAGCATCAGCAGTATGTAAATCATCCATGCTATAAATAAAGATTAACATACGTGAGTGATCACTTTAAATATGATGGAGACAAATGCTGTAGATGGCGAGCATGTATGTTTTGAAGGTCGTGGCTTGAGTATGTGGTAACTGGGTCCTTTACAAACGTGTGGCATAGTTTTCGTCGGGAGTGCATCTGTCACGCGCGTGCTATAATTATGTGTGAACGTCAAGTGCCAACAGCCGTTGCGCAACGTATTGTTTTTAATTTTTTTAGTGTGGGAATGCGTTAAAAACCCGGAAATTATTGCGCGTTTGCGAAATCAGTTTAGTAGTGGGTGCCTGAGTAGGGCTGCTGTGTTTAAATGGGCCAAAGCATTCAAGGATGGTCGCGAAACCGTCGAGAATAAGCCGCATGATGGTCGACCGCGAACCAGCATCACACCAGATAACATTTGCCGCGTAGAACAACTCATTTTGGAGGACCGTAGGATGAATGTTCGAGGCATTTCAGCTGAGTTCGGCATCAGCATTGGTAGTGTAGAGTCTATCATCCACGAACACTTTCAATATCGCAAAATAACGGCGCGATGGGTTCCTAAACTGTTGAACTTCGAGCAAAAATTCATGCGGTTGGAAGTTTGTCGCCGTTTGCTGGCGCGATATGTGGGGGAGGGAGACGGTTTTTTAACGCGAATCTTCACTACAAACGAGACATTGGTACACTATTACACTCCCGAAAGCAAGGTGGCGTCTGAAGAGTGGAGGAAGAAGGAGGAAGGGGCGCCACTCAAAGCGAAGACAACTAGGTCCACGGGTAAGGTTATGCGTACAATGTTCTGGGACTGGCGGGGCGTGCTGTACGTCGATTTCCTGCGTACCCAACGTTCCATCAATGCTGCATACTACTCGAACCGAACACACGTGAAATCCGCTTATCGCAGGAAACGGGGGAGCATTCCAGCACGACGTACGATTCTTCTCCAGGATAACGCACGCCCTCATACCGCGCGTCTCATGCTCGATACAATATCGGAATTGAGATGGGAGGTACTGGAACTGGATGAATTAGTACCAATGATATATTTTTAACGAGATTTTAGTTGTCTATAACTTTATTTCCAAAAACTTACTGTAAAATAAAAGGCGAAATTGTTACAGGGCAAGTATGACGAAAATCGGGAGACACTTCAATTTTTCCAGCAAATTCACCATTTTTACTGGGTCATACCTCGTTGACGTTCACGTGCAGGTATAGAGAAGTTGGTATTGTTTTAAAGAAAATCTAATAAGCTATAATTTCGATCCCAAGAAATTTATCGATGTGACGTAACGTTTTCGAGATATCCGACAAAAACTGAAAAATTGGACCTTTGAGCCTCGTCCTATTCCCCGCGGCCCCGAATATTGAGAGGATTATACAAGGCGCAACTCAGAAGATCTTCTTCTACATATTAGTGAAAGATTTGAAATGACATGATTTTTTGCAGCAAAAATTCTAAATTTACTGGACTAATTGGCGAATAGACAATTATAGACATACAGGAAGTGATAAGTCTTATTCTGGCCAATTTTAAGATTGCGCAAGCAATTCAAGGTAAGAAATCACACCTTCTAACCTGAACTCTGATAAAGTGATAACGTGGGCGACCCTCGAACCGTATGAAATATTTCACGAGCCAGAAGTCTCAACGACGATAAAACGGCAGGCTACGTGATATTTATAGACCAACAACAGGTATCTAAACAAGTATTTGTTGAAAAAACCGAAGAGCCGATACCAGTGATGGAACCTAGAAAATGCTGGTCCAATTTGTCAACGAAGACAGGTCATTGTGACAATCGAAAGCGCAGTATGAAGGAAACGAAGGCACAGGAGGGACTGTGAAGTGTTACAAAAAAGAACAAGAAACATATATTATGTCAACTTGAAATAAGGAGCATGCAGCAAAATAGCCTAATAATAACGTTTTGAGCCAAAACACAAGCATTTTAAGGTTTTCTTCCCTTCTCCTACACTGCATTCCTTTCCAATGATATATACATATATATATGTAGATCCATTAGAACTTCTTAAACTATTTTTAATGAACAGTGGGAAATAACTTAATTATTGACCATGATGTATTCAAACAAAGAATATGTGTCTTTCACACAGAACTGTCAACCGTTAAACGAACAAATTGCAATTTTCGGTGAATGACCTCCATATATTGGCGATGGCTCTTAAGCGAATTTACGAGTAGTATACAACATCGCATCAAATATCAAATGTTTGTGTTCTGACTAATCATAATTGCTTGGCATCATTAATAACTCCACTCGAATTCGTATGCACTAATTTGGAAATGGACACACATTATGCTGCCCGCCCATCCATCCATGCAACTCCGTTTCAGTCAGATCGGCCGAAATATGTGGCGCTTAATTTCTCCATCTGCTCGTCTAAGATGTTTCCAGCTTAAATATTTTGCATGCGTATTTTTAATTTAATTGCTTTTGGTCGCCGTGGATGAAAAAGAGCCGATTATTAGAAGGTGCCGCACATGTGCAAGAAAACGTCTACGGAGGCTTCATGCAGTTCAGATGAATTCCAAGAACAACTTCATTCATTAAATTTCAATCCTCGCGGAGGTCATCGGGTTGTGATCCTAATGCACGCATGCACGTGTGAAGGGCACATTATAACCAAAGGTTTGTTCATCCAAAAAAATTCGAAATGTGCGGTTAATGTGTGAATATTTCCAAATTGTAGAGTAGTTCGAAAATTGAGTAACCAGTTATTTATGTTTTGAAGATTGTAGTTAAAGAAAGATCAGTTTTTTCATCAAAAAAGAAAAGCGAATATAAAGGAGTTACCTAATGCACAGGTAAATATAAATATGACTTTCAATACTAACTAAGGTATCTAAAGAAGGACTTAAACCAACACTTCAATTTATGCGCTCACTCTACCTGAGCTGTTTTGCTATATATTTTATGGGGCTTTAGCTATTTTAGGGGTTCCAAAAAACTTTTTTGGCTCGATTCGCTCACGCTGTGAAAGGAAGGCAACATACATATGTATGTATATGTAAAAAATCTTGTAACTTCATAGTTGAATCTTAATACCTCGTGAACTCATATAATATTTGTAAATATTCAGCGAGAACAATATTTGTTAATGCTGAGCTGCATGGTTTAAAAAGGTTTTAAGCGATCTAAGAACTTCAAATTCATTCGAAGTTTTTGGAAAATGTTCGAAATAAGGTAATTTTAGACATACATATGTGTGTTGAAGAGACAACAACGCCTGATCCAAATACTCCTTTGCTTTTAATGTAGTGGAGGAGGGATAACGTTGTTTTGTTAGATATGTATGCTCTAGAAGCGAATTACCCAAACCGAATAATGTTATGAGAAAATATTCAACATAAAAGAACTTTAATTAGATTTTCAAATCTAATTAGAGTACTAACGATTTTAATGTAGCAAAAAATAAGATCGGTATTTATCGATTGTTCTCCCTTCATGACGAACAAAAAGGTGATATTAACAGAAAACTTAATTACGCTTACTAGAGGTTGTTCCTAGGAGCAGGTGGATCTAATGATTGACCAAGCCATAAACATAGAAATTACCCTTGCTATTCTACATACTCAAACTAACCTACTAATTGGAAACGGAGAAGACACATAAACTTAATAGGGAGCCAACAGTAGAAAAACTGAGGATTGCAACGTCGCCGACAGACCATGCATCTCATCCTAGATCTGTGATATTTAAAGTTTGATACAAAGTAAAATACATTAAGTTATTAGAATCACATAAAAAGCAAATTGAATTCTATATTAGATATGTTAATTAATGAAATCCTAAAATATGTGGTATACAAGGCAACTGAAAAAGAAATCATGTTGCTTATCATTTGCTGAAAGTAAACCCGATTTGAAGTTTATTTCACGAAGCTCTATCCACAATCGTGAAACAGAGAATTAAGCCCATCACAAAAGAAACTCCAACGACCGCTTTGTGATACAAAATGCAACTGCCTGCTTAAAGTATAGTATGCGTATCATAATAAGTTTTAAAAGAGACCTAAAGAATGTTTAGCAAAAGAGTCGGAAGTCTACCCCACGGTGGTTGCTGGTTGGCCAGCTAGTTCGGAAAGGAGTACGGTCATGGGTCTTACCGTAAATAGACTGTGCTCGATTTCACTTCTCAGCTACCGTACATTTGCCTGTTTGAAAAGTATGTCTAAAAGCTTCCTGGAAACTATACGTTAGTTTACCGAATCCTAGTTTCATTTCATGACTTCCAACAAAACAATCAAAGCAAATACTGCACGTATCCAATCTATATACCGACCGGTTGCAGAAATCTAAACTACTCCAATCAGAATCGAAATAATCGACGCTAATAAAAATGCAAAACTTTCAAACTAAGGCACCGTGGACTCGACCCGATGGCATGAGACCGATTGTTCGCAAATTTTTACGAAACTTGACTATTCGACGATATACTCACCTGCTACTTCTGTTCCCCCTGAAAAATCTATACTACCGGAAGGAATGATCGGAGTTCATTAGTAATTCATGATTTTGTTCATCAATTCCGATTTTAAAATACAGTACAATATTCCTTATATATTCTTAATTTCTTATAAACAAAGTTCACACGTCAAAACATACAGAAAACATCGATTAGTATGACATAAAAAGTCGTACGTTGAGTTTCTCCTTAATTTTCCTCTTATCGCCATTTAAGGTTTCATATAAAAAACGTAAAACAATAAATTAACGCACCAAAAATCGTTATCGGATATAATAATAATACCAATGATATAATAAGCTTACTTATGTCGATATTATCTAACTAAAGCGTTTTCATTCAGGGACATAACAATTTTGTATCTTTATATGAAGGCACCCTTAAACTGAATTGCCACTGTCAAAACGTTAGTTAAAGTCAACATTTTCAGCATGGTGAAGTTCACGAACCAGAAACGTTTGGAAATCATTAAAAATTTCTACCGAAATTCTGAGTCGGGGGTCGCAACTTTAATAGCGCTTACTCCAATTTTCAGGCTGTGCGTGCTATAGTGGATAAGTTCGAATCCAAATTTTCGCTATTGCGTGTTGCGGTGCCAAAAAGACGTCGTACCGGTCGAGGCGAAGTAAATATCGTAGCTGTAAGTGCATCGATTCTAAATAAGCCAAATCAGTGGATTCCATATCGTTCTCAAGAATTGGGCATCGTTCAAACGACACTGTGGCGTATTTTGTGAAAATATCTTGGTCTACATGGTTGCAAGATCAAATTGACTCAATAACTAAAGCGACTTGATCATTCGAAACGCCGAAACTTCTCCAAGCGGCGGGCTCTGGTGATGCTTGAAGAAAATGAAAAATTTCATCGAAAAATCATCTTCAGCGATGAAGCTCATTTCTGGCTCAATGCCTTTGTTAATAAGCAAAATATGCATTGTTGGTCAGCAACAAACCCACATGTACTTTTTGAGATACCATTGCATCCGCAAAAAATTACTGTTTGGTGCGGTTTTCATGGCGGGGTTGTGATTGGGTCATATTTTTTTCGTGGATGAAAACGACCGCCATGTTGCCGTCAATCGAGAGCGCTATCGTGTTATGTTGGAAGATTATTTGTGGTCAGAATTGGATGAACTTGACATCAACGGTATGTGGTTTCATCAAAATGTTCATCTAAATTCGTTAAAATATCATTCCTCTATTTTGTTTTCAATTTTCATTGCTTTATGAATCTAAGTTTTAATTTCTTGGGTAAAATATAAATTATGAATTTGGACATCGATTTTTCCTTAAGTCTGAATTTAGATCCGTAAAATGAAAATGTATAGTAACGAAGACAGGGTGTGCAATTGTTTGTCGAAGCGTACCGTACACAAGCCTGGTCTTTTTATTCGTTTAGATAGCGTTTTATTATGATCGTAGCTTTGGCTTACCCGACGCACACTTCTTCTTTTTATATCAGATTAAGAATGAGTGCATTTGATTATTAACAGCTACACCATCAAACTTTTGAGTTTAAGAACATACGGTTCAATTAGAGCCATTTAAAAACCAAGCAACATTTGGCACGTACCAACAGAGAATCTGGGGTTGCTGCTATAGCTATGGTTTATTTATTGAATATGTATTTTTACCTCGTAGACTACACTTATGACTAACGCTTTTTCCCAGTATCTGTCAAAAATTTATTATTTACTTTCGTGCCGCTCAACACATCCGGTATTGAAAGTTGGCAACATGTGATGCTTTAATTAACATGTGTTGACTCAAACACATGCATTTAGAGAGAAGCTATACACACACTGAGACAAGAACGGATTGGTAAAAGAAATATTGTTCAAATCCACTACGCATTCCACTCAATGCACTTATTCTACGCAATTTAATGATTGTAAGGACTACTAAAACCTCTAAAGCTGCATAAGATGTTCGAAGGATTTTCCGAAGGATTTTTATGTAAATTGAAATCCGGCAGAAATTTGAAATTTCAGGAATTGCAGAATTTTGGAGGTATTTCGGAGGAATTACGGAATTTGGGATGAAAAAGGAATTTTTTGAAATGCTAGAAAAAGAAAAGGAGTTAAAGCGCATGGACAAGGCGCGTAAAGCGAGCACGAGTAGGAAAACAATTAGAATGATAGGAGTGGACAGAAGGAATTGAACTGGAATATTTGGAAAAAACATAAAAGAAGAAAAGATTGATTTCAAGGCTTTTTTTAAGTGCTATTATTGTTTTTCTTTGCAATACAATTATTTTGCTTTTTGATCTTTTAATCACTAGGCAACAAAGGTTTCAGTTTTTTAGGGTTTTGTAAAATCATTTTACAAAACCCTGCTAAAATCACGTCCTGTCCGTCCGACCGTCCGTGTGTCATACCTCTTTTTCTCGCAAACTAAATAAGCTAGAGACATAAGATTTTGTAAGTAGGTGCAAAGTGACGCCCCCTCTAAAGTTACATCACAAAAAGAAATTTATAAGGTGTTTAAGAGGGGTCTCCCCATATAGGGGAGTGGCCTCTTAAAAAAAAAAAAATCATCACATGTAGGCAATATGGGTATCAAATGAAAGGACTTTATGAGAACTTTATCAAAACAGGTCTTAAATGACAAGTTTTGCTTTGAAGGGTGCAGGGGAAGGGGAAATGTACGAAAATTTTATGTCACAACTTTGACCCGAAAAATCTGAAAAAATCACAGAGGTGAGACTTTAAGAGTACAAGAGCAACAAATACCTCAGAAGTCGAAATTCCATCAACTTAGTTAATAATAGTACATTTTAAATTTTACATTTTTTCCTATAAAATCAAAATCCCAAAAGCAACAAAAAATTGGTTTTTTAAGAGCTATTGTATGTATTCTGAAAATTTCACAATAACTGAACAATAAAGAGCTAAGTTACATTCGATTGAATATTTAACAATTACAACATTAACACGTGATACTAGGGAGATACACGTTTGCAACGGAGCTAGACACGGCAGGAATTTTGATAAAAATTTTAGAAATGTTTGTAATATTAATGTATTGTCATAACACTTGAAGCAAAATGGCGGCGAATACAAAAACATAATAGCCATAATAATTTTTTGAACTCAATTTATGGAATCTGTATATTGGTCAAGTTTTGATATGCAGAATATATTGTTTGATTTACTAATTGTTTTACTAAACCCCTCTGGTAGGAGCACTCTCCTGCTACTTCAACTTGTTTTGATTTCTTTCATTTTCCCGCCACATCATTCCAAGTTTAATCTTGGAATCTGTGGGTATGGGGGAAAATGATGAGTATGGGGAGCTTTCCGCCGCTAAAACAAGCTTCACGCGAAAGCGAGGAACATTTCTGTGAGAAGCTTAGGGGGGATATAAAGGATGAATTTATTCCGGACTTGCAACTGCAAATGCCGGAAGTTTCCAGTGACATAGAGATGAACGAAGGTAGAAGTTCCACGGTTAGCGGTGACGAAGAGGAGGCTATCGTAAAGCTGGAGGCCAGAAAGATGTCAATAGGATCTCCAACGCAGAAGCCTACTTCAAAGGAATCGAAGATCCTGGAAGTGAGCGAGCGGGATTTTCCCCAGCTCAAAAAGGTAGCGAAAATAGCTTTCGCCAGTTTCTCGGGGACCTTATCCGAACAGTGGCTGCTACTAAAAAAAAGAGGGTGCGTCCTATAGTGTGCTATAGGCTTGACCTGAAGACTTATAGGGATAGCGTTAAAAGGGCATGTACATGAGCCAGAGTTCAACGTGACGGTGAACAGCACCTCACGAGCTTCGCTCCACCCTAAAACCGCTGAGGAATATACCAGCCTATTTTATTTTCTGAAGTGTAGAAAAGTGGCTTGCTACACCTACACTCTTCCAGGTGAGATATAATTGACTCTCCCTCTCAAAGGCGTGCACAGCTGAGCTGAAAGAACATCTCGGAGAAGATATCCTATCAGCAAAAAGGTTTTCCACTATAACCTCTACGAGGGAAAAGAGACGCTTTCATCCTTCTTAGTCCAGTTCAAACCGGACTTTGAAGTGAAGAAAGCGATGGACATAAAGTTCTTATTTTATCAGAAGATACAATAGGTACTTAGCAGAAAAATTGCACTTCCCAGTGCTTCAATTGCCAAAGATTTGACCACGTCGCTCCTAACTGTGGACTTGAAGTTAGATGCATAAAATACGACTAGCAATATAAATATATTGAATGTCCAACCTCGAAGGACGAGAAAAAAGACGAGATCTGTGTGAACTGCAGTCCTAAGGACACCCTGCGAGTTTCAGAGTTCAAACTCCAAAGGCACTGCCTTCCAAGTTTGAAATGTATTGAAGCAGAGATAATAAGCTCCATGCTCAGAGGGTGTACCTTTGCGTTCGTAGGATTCTATGTTCGACATGGATACTCGGTAAGGGAACTCATTGAAAACTTGGAAATAGTGCTTACTCTGAGCAAAAAATTCGATTTCTATGCCATGGGAGGTGATTTCAATGCGAAGCATCTCTTTTGAGGAAATGTTGCATCTAATGGCTATGGAGCAGCTATCTCTAACTAGGTTCAATTAAATATGGATCTCATACTAATTGCCTCAAAAGAGCCTACCTTACCTACCATCTATTATTGACTTCTTCATCTTGTCTAAAATCTGTTAAATCTCTCAAACAGTTAGAGGAATTTCGAGTGTGGAGTTCTTGACGCCGAGTTTAACCATCTTTCGGTTGAACTGACCTTAAGAGTCAAAAAGGGTGTGAAACTTGAGGTTGCAGATCCTCAATTTTTCATTCCATACAAGCGAATCAATTGGGCAGCTAGTAAGTGCTGACCTTGATGGAAAATTGAAGGGAGATTCTATCAATAGATCGAAAAATCGATGAGGGAATCACATGTATAAATTCAAGCCTGGATACGGTCATTTCAAAGATCTTCATTAAAAAATTCTCGAACTTTTGTCAAGATTCACCAGAAGACATCTTGGACCATCATTGTAGACGTAGACGCAATTTAAATATGGTCAACCGGGAGTATGAACGTATTCATCTAGTGATTACGTGTTTAGACCGAACGATCTCGAGAAGAATATCTGCTTTTGCTAACGAGCAATTTGAACAGGCCCTGGAAAGTATCAAACCAGGTCTTTGAATGTTTCCTCATATCTATTTATTTATTTGCCAAACAAGGCACAATTTAAATTTAAATACGTAGCAAATTGAACCAAAAACAAAAATAAAAGTACATAGCGAATTGCATTAAAAACAAAAATACAAAGCACAGAAAAATATTGGCTACTTTGTCGAGGAATTGAGTATTTGTAATATTTTGGACTTGAAACAGAACTTGGAAGTGGTTGAGGAGTAATGCTCGCTAAACTTATTGAAGATTTTACAGCATCTGTTAACCGACTCATTGTCTGCATAATTGGTGTGGTGCGTACTCGTGGTTAACATGGAAATGTGACTGACAAAAATGGAACTTGAATATTACACCTTAAGACGCCGAAAGGTGGACATGCAGACGAACTGAATCTTCTGGAAGCGAGTGATATCAGGTTTAATGTTTGAAGTCGATACTCATAACATGATAGATTATGAAAAGAAATCGGGTCGTAGAGAGATCTTAAGGCAAAAATAAAAATTGTTTTTATACAGACTCAAGTCTGTGGCTATAGATTTCGTATATAGGGTTCCAAATTATGCAGTCGCATTCGAGAATAGTACGGACTAGCGAGGTAAACAATGATTTTGTTGTCCAAATATTCATAAATTCTATCGCTCTTCGTTTGATAAACCAAGCAGTTTGTTAGCTTTACACAGTATTTCATCATAGTAAAGGTTGAATCTGAGTTTGAAGTCTGAGACTACGCCAAGATCTACAATTTTTCCAACTCTTCTCAATTGTGTGTTATTAATTTCATAATTACATATGCTGACATTCTTTTTTCGAGACATTTTTTCAAATTAAGTTCAAGGTGATTCACATCGCACCATTTTTGGGGGGTAGTTAATTTGAACTGGAGAAAAGAAACATCAGTTAAAGATTGTACAGGTATTCTGTGAAACAGTTTGAAGTCGTCGGCATAAAAAAGGTGTGGAATATCAAATAGCGCTTTTGAAAGATCTGAGATGAAAATATTGAATAGAAATGGACCGAGATGACTGCCCTGAAGAGTCCCAGAGGCAACATTGATCCCACGCGGCAACTGACCTTGAAACTTGACAAATCGGGTGCAGTTTTTCGACCGTATACCCGAAGCTACGGAATCCGTTTAGCAAAATTCCATGGTTCACTCTACCAAATGCTTTGCTGAAATCTGTGTATATGGCATAAATCGGATTTCCTTGCTCCATTCCACAAAGAATATCTGACGTCAAAGTGATTAGATTAGTGGTAGTTCATCTGTTTTTACGGAAACCATGTTGGTCTTCATTAGGAAATGGTTCAGTAAGGGGAGGAATTTTACTACATATAATTTTCTCAAACAGTTTTGGCATAGCAGACAAGATTGTAATACCCCACCACAAGCCTCTTTTTTATGTATTGGTATTATAGAGGATGGCTTCCAAAGCTTTGGAAAGATACCACTAGATAGTGACTTATTACAAATAATGAAGAGGGGGTCTAATCAGTTCACTTTGGCGAAAAAGGCTGCCCGGAGTCCTCATTTACGAGGGAGGTTCAAATATGATCGAAACAAATGCTCTGACACATTTATTTATTATCGACAAAATTTACAAACATTGACAGTTTTTGTAGGTACTCTCCCTTACAAGTTACGCATTTTGTCTACCTTTCTGGAAGCTTTTTGATGCTGGTATCGAAGAATTCTTTGGGCAACTCAGACAGCCATGTGCGCGCGAACTCCTCTACCTCGTCATCGGTGTCGAGTCTTTGACCTCCGAGGGCTTTTTTCAGTGTTCCAAACATGTGGTAGTCGCAGGGTGATAAATTTGGACTGAAGAGGGGAGGGGGGTGTTCCAGTATCTCTCATCCCAATTCTAATATTGTATCGAGCGTGAGACGCGCGGTATGAAGGCACGCGTTATCCGGGAGAAGTTCAACAGTTCAGGAACCCATCGCGCCATTATTTTGTAATATTGAAGATGTTCCTGGATGATAGCCTCTACACTGCCAATACTGATGCCGAGTTCAGCCAAAATGTCTCAAAAATTCATCCTACGGTCCTCCAAAATAAGCCGTTCTACGCGGCAAATTTTGTCTTATGTGATGCTGGTTCGCGATCGACGATCATGCGGCTCATTCTTGATGGTTTCGCGACCATTCTTGAATGCTTTGGCCCATTTAAACACAACAGCCCTACACAAGCACTCAATACCGAACTGATTTCGCAAACGCAGAAAAATTTTCCTGTTTTTAATGCCTTCTCACACTATAAGCCGAATGACAATACGTTGCCCAAGGGCGGCCGGCACTTGACGTTCACTGATGGTCGCAGCGCGCATGTGAAACATGCATTCCCGACGTAAAATATGCCAAATTTTTCTTAAGGGACCCAGCTACCACATAATCAAGCCACGACCTTCAAAACATACATGCGCGCCATCTACAGCGTTTGTCGCGATCATATTCGAACCGCCCTCGTATGATAGATCCATACTCATAGATGACAAAGCTAACGCTGACTCTATCCCAAAACATTTTGCGAAAGTTCTTCAAGGAGAAAAAGCAAGTGAGGACTCTTCCGTTACCTCGCTTTTGAGCAGCACCACAACGAATTTTGATAGGGACCATGAGCAATTGTGGTTGACCAGGTTCTCTGGTTCAAATCTCTCTGATGCACCTACTGGCCATGGTCTGGTTGTCAGTCCCGAGAGACTCACTTTGTTGGCACTGGAGAAAAATTCCAAAAAATTAGCAGGGGCTGATGGAATCTCCAATTATATGCTTAAAAGGCTTCCTCCTGTTTTCTTTGTTCTCCTTGTGATCATTCTGAATAATGGCATTAATATCTGCTACTTCCCTGAGCAATGGAAATGCGCAAAAAAATTTACAATACCGAAGAAGTCGGGCAGTACTGACGTAGTCGATACTCGTCCGATTTCGCTGCTTTGAAATATTAGTAAGCTGCTTGAAATGGTAATTCTTGAAGGCATCATACAATTCCTTGTGGAGGTAAGAATTGCGCCAGAAAGACAGTTTGGCTTTAAAAAGCCCATTCCACGGTGGTTGCCATGGCCATGTTCCAAGCCGACATAATGAGAAGTTGGTGCAACAATCAGCTTATTGTAGCTTGCCTGATCGATGTGGAGAAAGCCTTTGACTCTTTATGGATCAATGGGCTTCTCTACAAAGTGATAAATTTTGGGTGTTCGGCCCATATTGTAAAAATGATAGGCAGCTTCATGAAGGGGCAAACTGCCTTTGCGGTGGCTTGTGGAGATTGGTCAGACTCATTTTGTATTGACTCGGGGGCCCCACAGGGGTCTATCCTCTTTTTTACATATTCATCTTTAACGTCCCGGTCATAAAATATGAATATATGCCCGGAATCCAGGTGAACCTCTTCGCTGACGACTTGTTCGTGCGCTCATCTGAGCACAATTTGTGCTTTGCTCAGATGAGGCTCCAAAAATATACGGAATCTCTTACTGCATATTACCGGAAATGGGGAATCAAGGTAAATGCATAGAAAAGTGAATTAATTGTGTTCAAGAACCTCCACAAAAACTTTGGTCGTCGTGCAAGAGGCATCCGTGACTTCAGGATTAAGTTGAATGGGCAGATGGCGCACTGCTCTAGGCAAACGAAGTACTTTGGGGATAGTTACGACAGGAAGTGACTCATGCGTACCACCATCTTATACCTCTTTTTAGGAAGCATTCAACAGCGAGCAAGTGAGTCAAGGTTTTGGCCTGTAAAACTGTGAGTCGTCCGATCATCACATATGCGGAGACGATATGGAATGGAGCTCCGAAAACGAAATCGGGCAAGATAGGACTAGTGAAGCAAAAATCCTTCGGGCTTGTGCATGCCTATACAGACGATGTGCTGTACCAGGAGGCAGGAATAGAGTCAATGGAATCGCGAATCAGGAGAGCCAAGGAGTACAAGGCGGGAGTTGTCAGGATAGCACTGGATAACCGCTCAATGTATGCAGCGAATGAATAGTTTTTAGGTAGTCTTAAGGAAATAATGTACTGTTGTTGAACAGGGCGTCATTGGAAAGGTCTTGTGATCTTTTCAAAACAAGTTTTAAAATTGCCTTATCAGTACCATGCGGGGCAGGAGAAGGGGAAATGTACGAAAACTTCACATACCCTCCCCCTCGCGATTGGACACCTTCCATCCAAAAAATCTGAAAAAAATTATAAAAGTAAGCCAGCAAAATAACAAATAAGTGAGAACTCGAAATTCACTCAACTTTGTTAGTAATACAGGGTCAGAATAATAAGTAGCCGGACTGACCTCAGGAAATTTTTTATTGGCAAAATATGTACAATTTTTCTTTAGAAATCTTCAAAGTAGTCCCCATTGGAGTCGATAACACGCTGATACTGAAATTTTCAATCCCTGAACGCTCCCTGGAAGTCGGCAACCTCGATGCTGTCTAGAGCCCTCGTCGTAGCACGTTGAACGTTTTCCAGAGTCCCGAACCGCGTCCCCTTAAGGCGCAGCCCCCAGTGAAACTGAAAATTTGGGTAAACTTTACAGCCGTTTACCTCGGGAACGTTACGAATATTTGCAAAAATTTTTTAGCAAGAAGTCACAATGAACCTTTGGTTATCGAATCAACTCATTACATTTTGCAAAAAGTTTGCTGCAAAAGCTATTAAATTCAAACAAAATAGCATGTTTTCGTTGAAAAATGTAGTAGATCTCGGAAACTACTTAACGTACCGAGTTGATTTAAGCTACAGTTCTTAGATCTAAATCATTTGCAGTGAATTAACTCATCAAAAATTTAAAAAAGTTTTTTGTAAAAAAATTTCTAGAACAAAATGTGTAATTTGCACACACTGAACAAATATCATGCATGAACATTGATTTGTATCAAATTTCTACATTTTGTTCTAGGAATTTTTTTGCAAAAAAGTTTTTTAAATTTTTGATGAGTTAATTCACTGCAAATAATTTAGATCTAACAACGGTAGCTTAAATCAACTCGGTACGTTAAGTAGTTTCCGAGATCTACTACATTTTTTAACGAAAACATGCTATTTTGTTTGAATTTAATATCTTTTGCAGCAAACTTTTTGCAAAATGTAATGAGTTGATTCGATAACCAAAGGTTCATTGTGACTTCTTGCTAAAAAATTTTTGCAAATATTCGTAACGTTTCCGAGGTAAACGGCTGTAAAGTTTACCCAAATTTTCAGTTTCACTGGGGGCTGCGCCTTAAGGTGTCTCTTGATCTTGGGGAACAGAAAGAAGTCCGCTGATGCCATATTCGGGCTGTAAGAACTCTGGTTCGGTTCGCAGTCGATCAAGGATTTCCGAAGCGACAGCAACACGACGCTCCTTTTGCTCATCAGTCAGGTGGGTACCAGCTTCGCGTAGATCTTCCTTATGCCCAGATCGTTCTTAATAATGTTGTGAACGGTCATCTTATCAATTCCAACCTCATCTGCGATAGCCCGAATGCTCAGACGACGATCACTGTTCAACACATCACGTACTTTTTCTACATTTGTGTCCGTGTGACTCGTTGATGGAGGACCGACGCACTGTTTGTCATGGACGTCATCGCGACCCTCGCGGATATTTCTGTGCCACTGAAACACTTGAGTTCTGGACAGAGAATCCTCACCGTCAGCCTCTTGAATCATTTGAAGAGTTTTCGTAACTGAACACGCACTCCGCTCTCGCTCGATGCTATCTCTCCAAGCGCTTGGAGGCAACTGCTGCAGCCCGGTCCCCTTTACCCAGACCCCCACCACCACTACAGCACCAGATACCGGTTAGCAGACGTTTTGACGGGGCGGGGCAGGCTCAGTCCGGTTACTCATTATAAAGACGCTGTAGTATGATATATCGATTTTACATTTTTTTGAAAAAAATCTTAACGACACCTTTAAATTCAATAAAATTCAGTATAAAAATGACTATTTATAAGATTGACCTGTCCTGAAAGTTTCACAAAGATAAAATGATATTTAACGAAGTTATAGCGGTCTCAATTTTCATTGTATTACTATGAATTGATAATTTGAATTATTCACCCAATACTTGTTTAAAAAACCGTTCAAAGTCATCCAAATGATGCTCCATGTTAAATAATTTTTCTGAATGCACGGCTCATTGAACATATTTAAGTAAACCATTATTCCTTAAATTTTCATGAAAATCCGAAGAAAATAAGAATGCCTTAGTTGATTTGAAATATATATTAACTATCAACATCTATACAATAGAAATGGCGATAACTCACTCAGTTATGATTTGATTTCCATTAAATTTTTGTAGGCATAAGGGTTTATATCATCCTACATAAATGAAGTTTAAGGGTGCCGTTTCGATTTTTGGGGAAATCGTAAAATTTACAATTCATATTGTACCATTATTAAAAGATTTGATTTCTGAAGTATTTCTTGCCCTTGGACTCATAAAGACCTACTTACGTGATTTTTTTCGGATCTTCGGCTCAAAGGTGTCCAATCGTATAGGGAGGGGACACAAGCATTGTTGATGAGGGAGGATGTGTGGATGATGGGTTGAGTAGGTATGCCCTAGGTTAGGCCAGGTAGAGGGATATTACGTTTTTTGTTTTTTGGGTTGTTTGATGTCCGTTTGTTCTGCTTCGTCTCAATTTCAATTTTGGTCCGATGGTGTCGTCTAGTACTGAGAAAATTGCGCCGAAATTTGTAATAATGTTGCCGTCTCTATTTCTATGTTTACATTCATATTTCAAGCCTCTGTAGGATGTCGACTCTTGGTCCATTGCTTTGTTTGTTTAATAATATCATAGAGTTTGTCATAGCGTCAGGCTCATGTGCATGATTTTGTAGATGGGTCGCATAATTGAAGTCTGCCTTGTTGTGTAAGAAAGATCGTAAGTGCTCTTTCTATCTTGTCGTTAATTTCTGTGCTGTCATTCCTCCTATGTATGCCATGTCGCAATCCTTGAATGTCAGTTTGTATATGGCGCTATTTTCCTATATTGATGTGCCATTCTGCTTTACTTTCAGGTGGATTCCAATATTGTTTTTGGTTTTGAATGCAGTTTCCAGTTTTTATTTCTTAAGGAAGTTTGATACGAGCAGTTTGTTTGTCTCTTCGCCTACGTATGTTAACGAAATACACTGTTGGTCATTCTTGTTTGTTTCGGACAGTTGGAGTTCCTGTTTTTGTTTGTACTGTGCAATATGTTTGCCAATGATACGTTGTTTTTATCCGTTATTACTAGCTATTTAGTTTAGTTAGATAGAGTAGTCAGTAGTAGAGGATGGAGTTGTCTATGCACCATTGATCTGTACGCTGCTAATTTATGTCGTGCGTGGTGATAAGATGTTGCGTGTATGGTATGATTAGTTGTGGTTGGTTTTTTGTATATTTTATAATCTAATCGTTTTTATCACGATTGGGTCCATTTAGTTGAGTTGTCTATTTGTTTCTTTTTCTATAGTGAAATTTAGATGCTGGTGTATTTCATTCGTCTTCTTTATTTTCTTGTGAATTAATAACAGTTTTGTATAATAAGACTTCTTTCAGAGATTGTCAAGATATTTCTGACATTATTGGGGATATTGGATGTCCCATACCCAAACCGATCTTGGCAACATATGTATTATTATTGAACCTAAAATCTTCTTCTTCTTAGTACAACAGCCTCTCTCGGGCCTTCGCTGCCTGCAAACAGTGCTTTCAACGGTCTCCGTCCATTCTCCAATTCCGAAATCCGAGCAGCGAGGAACTGTCTTCGTCGACCGAGTCAGACCAGCGTTTCCTCGGTTTCCCCACTGGCCTCCGGCCTTCAGTTCTCCAAACGAATACCTTCTTGGGTATCCGTTGTTCGTCCATACGTTTCATGTGTCCAACCCATTGCAGTTTTTGCAGTCTTACAATCGTTTAGACCTCCGGCTCGTCAAAAATTACATACAGCTCATGATTGTATCGAATTCGCCATTGGTCCCCGTCTAGCTTCGCTCCGATTATTCGCCTCAGGACCCGTCGCTCAAAGGCGTTCAATATATATTATTTGTGGATGCTTGGGTTAGGGTCCATGTTTCACACCCATAGCATAACACAGGTCTTATCACAGATTTGTATACTTGGAGCTTTGTTTTCCTGTGTATGCAGCTGGCCTTCAAGATCGTCAATACTGAATAAAATATTTTATTTGCGATCTGGATTCTTCGGCGAATTTCGTCTCTTTTATGGCCCGTTTTCGTTATTTTGGTGCCTATATACACAAATCCGCTAACATTTTCGATACTGTATTCGCCAAGTGTGATATTTGTGTATTTGAGGTATTTTCCTTCGACTGTGTCATGACCTGACGACTTACTAGTCGGACCAAAATTGCAGCAAGATATACATCACCTCTTGTAAAGATGGCGAGACCACAAAATCTGTATTGTTGCAGGCTTGATTAAAATGTACCGACAAGTACGTGTTAGTATTTAGGTAAAGTCACTACACAAGCTAGCAGAGACTGAGAAGACACAATTCCCTGTGGTGGCAAATCTAATAAAACAGGATTTGTTTATGGATGATTTAATGACAGGAGCGGAAACAGAGAGAGAAGCAATCGAATTATTTCAACAATTAAACCAACAAATGAAGTTTGGTGAATTTACCTTTCAAAATTGTAGTAGCAATTCAAGTTTGGTAGTGAATTATATCGGAAATGAAAAGAGAGAAGATGAAGCAGTAAGAATCAAAACGGATACAGCACTAAAAATACTAGGACTGATATAGAATAGAGCGAAGGATACACTGGAATATGAAATTAAGCTGTCACCATTAGAGACACCTGTAACAAAACGTATGGTGGTTTTCAATATAGCACGGTTGTTCGATCCACTGGGCTTGGTAGCTCCAACAATCATAACAGCGAAAATATTCATACAAAGACTCTGGCTGTCCGGAATTGAGTGATTACTCGTTTCTACACAGAAGAATTACAAGTCCTTCCTAGTTTTCCTATAGCCCGATGGATTGGACGTTGCAAATCTGATGTGCATGCTGAATTACAAGGGTTTTGTGATGCGTCAAATAAGGCGTAAGCAGCGGTAATCTATTTGCGAACAATAGACGAGCAAGGTGAAGGACACATCAGTCTTATTGCATCAAAGACAAAGGTTGCGTCTGTTAAACAACTGTCTGTCCCGCGCTTAGAGTTGTGTGGAGCGGTTTTACTAGTTAAACTTCTTTCAGATGTGTCACGAGTGCTGAGAAAGTTGCGCCGAAATTTGTAATAATGTTGCCGTCTCTATTTCTATGTTTACATATTTCAAGCCTTTGTAGGATGTCAACTCTTGGTCCATTGCTTTGTTTGTGTAACAATATCATAGAGTTTGTCATAGCGTCAGGCTCATGTGTATGATTTTGTAGATGCGTCGCATAATTCAAGTCTGCCTTGTTGTGTAAGAAAGATCATAAGTGCTCTTTCTATCTTGTCATTAGTTTCTGTGCTGTCATTCCTATGTATGCCATGTCGCAATCCTTGAATGTCAGTTTACATATGGCGCTATTTTCCTATATTGATGTGCCATTCTGTTTTGGTTTCAGGTGGGTTCCAATATTGTTTTTGGTTTTGAATGCAGTTTCTAGTTTTTATTTCTTAAGGAAGTTTGATACGAGTAGTTTGTATGTCTCTTTGCCTACGTATGTTAACGAAATACACTGTTGGTCATTCTTGTTTGTTTCGGACAGTTGGTGTTCCTGTTTTTGTTTGTACTGTGTAATATGTTTGTCAATGATTCGTTGTTTTTATCCGTTATTACTAGTTATTTAGTTTAGTTAGATAGAGTAGTTAGTAGTAGAGGATGGAGTTGTCTATGCACCATTGATCTGTACGCTGCTAATTTATGTCGTGCGGGGTGATAAGATGTTGCGTGTTTGGTATGATTAGTTGTGGTTGGTTTTTTGTATATTTTATAATCTAATCGTTTTTATTTGCGTGTCACGATTAGGTCCATATAGTTGAGTTGTCTATTTGTTTCTTTTTCTATAGTGAAATTTATATTCTGGTGTATTTCATTCATATATGTAATTAGTTCGTCTTCTTTATTTTCTTGTGAATTAATAACTGTTTTGTGTAATAAGACGTCTTTCAGAGATTGTCAGGATATTTCTGACATTATTGGGGACATTGGATGTCCCATACCCAAACCGATCTTGGCAACATATGTATTATTATTGAACCTAAAATCTTCTTCTTCTTCTTAGTACAACAGCCTCTCTCGGGCCTTCGCTGCCTGCAAACAGCGCTTTCAACGGTCTCCGTCCATTCTCCAATTCCGAAATCCGAGCAGCGATGAACTGTCTTCGTCGACCGAGTCAGACCAGTGTTTCCTCGGTTTCTCCACTGGCCTCCAGCCTTCAGTTCTCCCAACGAATACCTTCTTGGGTATCCGTTGTTCGTCCATACGTTTCATGTGTCCAATCCATTGCAGTTTTCGCAGTCTTACAATCGTTGAGACCTCCGGTTCGTCAAAAATTCCATACATCTCATGATTGTATCGAATTCACCATTGGTCCCCGTCCAACTTCGCTCCGATTATTCGCCTTAGGAACCGTCGTGTCATGACCTGACGACTTACTAGTCGGACCGAAATTGCAGCAAGATATACATCACCTCTTGTTAAGATGGCGAGACCACAAAATCTGTATTACTGCAGACTTGATTAAAATGTACCGACAAGTACGTGTTAGTAAGGAAGACGTTAATTATCAACGTATCGTGTGGAAAGCTAACGCAAATGAGCCACTGGAGCATGATCAGCTATTGACTTTAACCTTTGGCACGGCTTCTGCCCCGTATTTAGCAGTAAAGTCACTACACAAGCTAGCAAAGACTGAGAAGACACAATTCCCTGTGGTGGCAAAACTAATAAAACAGGATTTGTTTATGGATGATTTAATGACAGGAGCGGAAACAGAGAGAGAAGCAATTGAATTATTTCAACAATTAAACCAACTAATGAAGTTTCGTGAATTTACCTTTCAAAAATGTAGTACCTTTCAAAAATGTAGTAGCAGTTCAAGTTTGGTAGTGAATTATATCGGAAATGAAAAGAGAGAAGATGAAGCAATAAGAATCAAAACGGATACAGCACCAAAAATACTAGGACTGATATGGAATAGAGCGAAGGATACACTGGAATATGAAATTAAGCTGTCACCATTAGAGACACCTGTAACAAATCGTAAGGAGGTTTCCAATATAGCACGGTTGTTCGATCCACTGGGCTTGGTAGCTCCAACAATCATAACAGCGAAAATATTCATACAAAGACTCTGGCTGTCTGGAATTGAGTGGGATCAAGAGCTACCAGAACCATAATTAAATGACTAGATTACTCGTTTCTACAGAGAAGAATTACAAGTCCTTCCTAGTTTTTCTATAGCCCGATGGACTGGATGTTGCAAATCTGATGTGCATGCTGAATTACAAGGGTTTTGTGATGCGTCAAATAAGGCGTATGCAGCGGTAATCTATTTGCGAACAATAGACGAGCAAGGTGAAGTACACATCAGTCTTATTGCATCAAAGACAAAGGTTGCGTCTGTTAAACAAGTGTCTGTCCCGCGCTTAGAGTTGTGTGGAGCGGTTTTACTAGTTAAACTTCTTTTAGATGTGTCACGAGTGATAGACATTGTTACGTTGGCACAATTAATGGCCCCTCTATTTTCAAACCTTTAATCCAGCAATCCAGCGTGCGTTGATGAAATGACGCGGCTGATGTAATCCAGCGGCTGAAGTTGAAATAACTTGGAGACGCGTTGATGACATGACGCGGAGGAGTGCAGTTGAGTTTGAGAGCTGATCGAGAAGAGTCGTGGTGAACGGACGTATAATTTTATGTCGTATCCCCTTTGTAGAAAGAAAAAGCCCTGTGAATCTCAATTCAGAAAGTTCGTAGAAAGATAGCCTCTTTTCGTGTGTGCAACAAAGGATTTTGTGGAATTTATATTTAGTATTTCCAAGGATTGTGAGATTGTGTAAATCATAGTCAAATTGTGTATTAATTGTTCGAGACATAGTTGTTCAAAATGGCGTATGCATATTTATTCAAATACTTCATCATCGGTGACGCGGGTGTTGCCTCGGGCGAAATATAAACTTTCTAACGCATTTGCAATGTACAGCCTTGGACTTTCGTTTGGCTCCCTGAAATAGCTGATTTGTATTCGTAAGTGTCGTTTGTCTGGGCGTCGCTGGCGTCTTGTTGTTGGAGTGATTTTCGAAGTATCATCAAGTGCAAAAACATTGACTTGTCTGTTCGCTGTTAACAGTGTTCGAGGAAAGCCATCGAGGTCCTCCGACATAGACTGGTCGCATATGAGGGGATTCGGTGACGTATGTTGCCGCTGAGGGTTTGTTGCGTTTCCTTTATCAGCAATATGTACTGCCGTAATCAATATTTTGCTTATTTACTTTTTCTCAAAAGGAGTCAGGAAGTCGTGTCTCTTGGTACAGTTCACGGACAAGCGATTTCAACCAGTCCATGATTTAACGATCGGAATTTGGTGCTCGCATGATAATAATTGATGGAAAACAAATAAAGTTGCGAATTTGTGATACGGTAGGCCAGGAGGCATTCATGTCAATTATCCATTCCTAATATCGGAGTGCAGCAGGAGCTCTGCTTGTGTATGATATAACCCGTAGAGAGACATTCAACCACTTGACAACATGGCTTGCAGATGCTAGGTAACATTTCAAATTCGAATATGGTCATAATACTTGAAATCTGAAACAAAAGTGAAAACACAATCTGGCATAGAGACTTTTTATAGATAAGACAAAAATCGTTTTTAAGATGAAACCCAATATTAAACCTTTTGAGACCAAAAAAATAGCGGAGATTCATTGTATAAAAATGATTCTAAATCATTTAATGGGTGGATTAAATCATTTATTCTAGTTAATGGTATACTTAATTGAATTCACTGTAATTCGGATTCCAGTTTTAAGCTACATTTTAAAATTAAGTTTAATACGTTTGACAAAGCATACATTTTTCGATAAAGAGGCTGATGAGTGAATCTGTCGATAAGCAAATAATAGGTGGAATCTGTTTAAAAATATAGTGCCGTTTTAGTTTGTATGTAATTATCTCAATTTGAAAATACTTTAAGACTCAATGAATATTGTTAGAGCACTGATAAAACATTCCGAAAATAAATGTTCATTTTACAATCAAAACAGCCTAGAAAAATTGAAATAATGAAATAAGTTCAATGTGCTGGATTAAGCCCAGTTTTCATTTTGTTTGATTCAATTCAATTTAATTTCAGGAAGTTACCAGAATCCATGATGCACTGGTGAATATTTTAGTGTGTGTGTGTGCGCGTATTCGACGTTATGGAGTTCTTTAAAAAACAAAAAAATTCTTTCTGTCTCTCAACCCACTCCCATACGCGGTGAGCTAGCCGTGGAACCAGAAAGATCTCCTCTTCAGTCACCATCATGTGACTTTATGTGGTTCCATAGGGAAACTGTTTTCGTTTAGTCAGCAACCTTTGCTGAATACCTTTTTTTTTTGCTGCGAGAGCAACTCCTCAGTTGCTATTACTACATACATCCTGTTTTTCTTGATAATGCATAGTATATTTTTTTTTTATTTTTCCTGCGGAACACCATCACATAACAACATAGCCAAAGAAAATATACATGCATGGACAGACTTGTCGGTTGTTCTCGCATGGTTAAGTAATCACCCCAGCAAGTGGAAGACATTTATTGCGAATAGAGTTTCGGAAATACTCACCATCATGGGCAATAGTCAATGGTCGCATATCTGATTTGAAGAAAATCCAGTGGATTGCGCCTCCAGAGGTATAAAAGCATCGTAACTGATAGTACTAAATCTATGGAAGAAAGGGCTTCAATGGTTAAAAGAAAAAAAGATCAAGTATAGCAAAGGAGATTTTACAACAGTGTTAGAAGAAAAGAAAACCGAGAAAATGTGTTTTGCAGCAAGCGTTAATGAAGTCCATAGCACAGAATTCATAGAGTGAATCTCGTCACTTAATTGAATGCTAAGAGTTGGATCCTATTGCAGAGGATTTCTTGATTTCAATTAATCAAAAGATGAACGTCCTAAAACGTCAGATCTTATTGTGGTTGAAGAGATTAACTGTACGTTAGTAAAACTAATAGTTTTGGTTCAAGGCAGACATTTTACTGTGGAAATAGAACACATCAAATCTCATGGTTGTGTTTTAAAAAGAAGTGCGTTACACACTTTATGTCCAATATTAGACACTGATGGTTAACTGAGAGTAGGCGGACGCATCCAAAGATCAGAACTAAATTACGACCAGAAGCATTTAATAATATTGCCAGACAAGGATAATCTCACTCGCTTAATAATATTGGATGCACATAACAAAACTCTCCATGGAGGGCTACATATTATGTTGAATCATATCCGCCAAACATGCTTTACATTGAGAGTAAGGATCCGGGGTAAAAGGATATATAGAGCATGCATTACTTGCCGAAGATACTCGTCAGCAAACAGGACACAACTAAAGGGACAGATCCCAGAAGTCAGATTTAAGCCAAGCAAACCTTTTAAATCAACCGGCGTAGATTATGCTGGACCAATCAATGTCAGGTTTTCTCATGGTAGAGGTTCCAAATCATACAAAGGTTATATTTGCCTTTTTGTATGTATGGTGACACACGCGGTGCATTTAGAGATATCTGATCTCTCAACCAAGGGGTTTATTGCCACGTTTCGTAGGTTTACTTCATGTCGCGGACACTGCCAGGACCTATATAGCGACAATGGGACAAATTTTGTTGGGTCCAATAATCAGTTGTTGGAGATGTTAAAATTTGCTGATTCTAGATGGCCCGATGAAGTGGTGCAACTTTTGACACTCGAATCAACCAACTAGCAATTCAACGCTCCCCATGCGCCAAACTTTGGTGGTTTGTGGGAGGCAGGAGTGCGCAGTGTGAAGGATCATCTAAAAAGGTCATAGGGGATAGTACGCTTACGTTTGAGAAATTGGCAACGGTTTTGACACAGATAGAAGCGTGTTTAAATATGCGTCCTTTTTCAGTTTTGAGTGACGATCCTGATGACTCTCTTCCATTGACACCAGGCCATTTTTTGGTGGGTGAGCCATTGATAAATGTGTCCGATGAGAATTATTGTCATCAACCTCGTAACAATTTAGATAGATTGAAATTATGTCAAAAAGGATTTGCGATTTTTGAAAAAGATGGTCAAAAGAATATTTGGTTAACTTAAATCAACGCTACAAATGGAATAGTCAAATTTCTGAACCTAATGTAAATGATGTTGTAGTTATTAGAGAAGATATGGTTTCACCGGCTAAATAGGTAATTGGTAAAATTATACAGAAACATCCAGGTCCTGAAGATATCACGAGAGTCGTAACAATCAAATGTAAGAATGGAGTTCTGAAAAGACCAGTTAGTAAAATTTTTGGGCTTACTAAATAACTGGTGCGTCAGGACTTGAATGTATCTTTTTACGGCGGGCGGTCAGTTTTTAAGCTACTTTGTATAATGTTAAATTCTTTTATTTTGGTTCTTACAATAGTACATTAAAATTGAAAAGCTATGATCATTTTGTGTATATGAAGGACAAGTTCTTGTTGGGCGGTTATGTACGATCCAAAACTGTGTAGTGAGCTGTTTACGCATAACACTTTTGTTCTTTAAGAACTCGCCAGCAACTTGTCACTCAAAAAATAATGAGGCTGAGCTATGATCAAATTATGAGAGTTTTTCTGGTAAAATAAATCAATTGTGTTCAAAGAAGTGGTTTAATTAAAGATCAAAATTCCTTTTTTTAGTTAGTGATTGAACAAAAATGAACACTGGATTTGTGGAGCTTAGGTTGTACTTTAAGGGGTGGTATGAATGGATGTGGGCTAATAAAGCGGTGCTTAGTATTAAGAGAGAAGATTGTTTTATAGCAATGCGTAAGTCTGCTTGAAACTTTTTACTGAGATCTTTGTTAACTATTTCATATCCGTTGGCGCTAATGAATGCTGTTCCTTTATATGTCATTTCTCGGTCGATTTTTCCGTTGGAGTCACCCAGAACAATTTTAATCTCTTTTGCGTTCCAGGGTGCTGTAAAATTCATCCTTGATTGCCTCCTCCTTGTCTTCTGTGGGCGCGTGACAGTTGACGTACCAGACATTAACGAATTTGATCTTGATACGAATTGCCCAAATCCTTCCGTTAACGGACTTGAATTTGGTGACAATTTGTTTGAATGTGCTGTCCACAATGAAAGCCAGTCCAAACTCGTGAATTCCTTGCGATTTACCCGTTTTAAACACGGTGTGCTTTTGCGTGTCAAATGTATCTTCACCGTGCTATCCAGTTTCTTGCAACGCGAGGATCTTGATCTTATATTTCTTGATTTCATTACTAAGATATCACAGTGCACCTTATCTGTTCAATGATCCAAGTTCCAAAAGAATAATCGTTTACATGTTTTACTGGTTGTTGCCGTTTGTCGAACCCCATCCAAGATTTTTGCCATGGTTCCATGACAAATAAATACTAAGTGGAGCATTGTCAGCGCTTCAACATGCGAGTAGTTAGTTTTTGGACCGTGAATAGTATAAGTGCCGGGTTGGTAAAAGCATAGATTACACGAGTATAAGTATAACGTTATACTCGTATGTAGTATTCAGGAACCTTATTCATAAGATCATTAAATCTATTATAGCTAGATATCTGGTAGGTTTTACTGACTAATCAGGATACATTGTTGCGACAATTGGGCATGGTGAGTTCAGGCGACCAGGTCTTGGCTCCGGATGCAAAATAATTTATATTTTTATAACCAACCCTTTAACATTTCTTTTGGGATGAGTAAATTTTTTAAATTTTCAACCCCGAGCCGAATTCTGACTGGCAATTGAATATTACTGCTATTGGTTCTAGGATATAGACCGTTGCAGTAATTTGATCCTGGTGACATGGGCTTTGAGGAAATTTCTGAGAACATTATCTTTAATTGGAATAAGATGTATTTATTCGAATAATTAATGCAAATGCTGGATTGTTGCAAACCATTTAACACCTTTTATTGTATTGTTCAATGAACTTAAGAGATTTGTATATCAAAAGTACGTCACACTAATTAAAGTATCGCTACCACTAAATTCTAAAATAATCATAAGAAGAAATTGTTGTCACCTCCCTTCTCGCTACTAAGACACTACTTATCGGTTACTTAACACCGTCCCATCCCATCGCTAAGTGCTGCGCTGCACTGAAGAAAATTTAAGATATTTTGGCTCCCCGGGAAAATTAACTTTGTATCTCGGATCCCCCTATTTTCGTCGCTCTCCAAGTAATCATGTTGTAAGAAAACGTATATTCTTGTCCTCACATGAGAGAGTTCTTGGCTTGTTCGTATGTGTGTTAACATGTCTTAAGAAAGAGAATTTCTTAGAGCTGGCCGATGGCCCGCAGTGTCGCAGCTTCGGTGGCGGCATTTCTTTAGAGTTTTTCCCATGTGTTCTTGAGGAGGAGGCCGGGTTCTCATGAAGAATGCATGCGTTCGGACATCAGCTATTGTTCTAGAGATGCAGAGGCAATGCTGCTTCTTTACCACGATGTTGTCGGTTCGTATGTTGAGTCAACTGGTCGCTGTTTCTTGCATTGCCGAATGGAGCATATGTGATGTACACTATCGGAAAACATACACGATCACTTGCTCTGATATCGGATTGGATTGTATGCTGGACGAGCGGATCAGCAACGCTGGTCTGCGTGTGCCTTGTGTGCGTAATTTTGTATTTAAAACAAATGTAAGAGACTTTATCCACTATCCGCTACAGCTTACATATTAGATAGTGCGGCTATCTGAATAACGAGGAAAAAAAATGTGCGAACAGAGCTAGGGTTATGGAATGATTTTCCACTATCAAATCAGTCCTCCAGCAGACTTTGGACGAAAAAGTCTTCCAAGTCTTGGCTTCCTTGGAGATTAGTCTCGACTAGAAAAGGAACAGTCCGCATTAGAAATATAACAGAGTCCGAAATTGGTTAAATTCTTTCCGAAGAATTAACATAAAATTTTTGTGTCCGTTTTCGATCCGTTTTCTTAATTTTGAACGTTGTTACGAAAAACAGTTTCAGAAGAATGTTGATGGTAAGCCGAATGTGATTGATGAACGACACCGAGTGATCTTTAAAAAATATTTGTAAGGTCGGACCTGGAAGTGATCATGGCCCAGAGGATTGTGTGAACGTACCTTTAAAATAAAAGTGAAAGGATTCGAATTGTGATTGATACTTGGCCCATAGTGTGTTGAAAGATTGTGTTAATTTACTGAAATCTTACAGTTAGTTGATCTTCTGAAATAATAATTAGAATTTTGGTGGAGCTGAAAGGAGTTTACTCAAAATGGATCTAACAAGGCAGTTGATGTAAGTAGAATTTATTCATGAACTTTAATATTGCTCTTAGCAATCATTTTCATTTTTGATTATTTGGGGGGGTTTTCATTATTTGCTTGATGTCTATGTAAGAGGCAGTAATTTCATCAGCAAACTAATTCCTCCAAGGAGGATTGAATGTATTGAAGCGAATAATATGTTTTAGAAGTAATAGATAAAGATATTCTACAATGGATCGATGTTTAATTTAAAATCCAATCTATTATCTTGCGAACAGTAAATTGAAGCATTACTTTCCTAATTTATTAGTCGTTCGAGTAATCATTGTGGATCTGAGAATCCAATAAGTTGTACATATTGAATGTGGGTAGATACATATGTACATTGAAGAACTAGAACTTATTGTACAAAATCGCAATTTTCTGTGCATTCTTCCTCTTTATTCCATTTTCGGGGTCTGGTCGTTAAGTTCTATCACGGTTGATTGCAAAATCTATAGTTGTTAATGCTCTTCTCATGGATGGGTTAGTCGACCTCCTTAACGTGTTTGCGGTTTGGAAGCCTGTTTTAGAGGAATATATCATCGAAGGCATGCAATGCTACCAAAAGGCCAAATACTTTTGGACGATCGACAGATCTTTTGCATCGAATGGAAGAGAATAAAACAAGGACCTTTTGTTTGGCTTCTTTCTTCTGCTTCATTGCGAAGACCTAACAATGGGTTGACTGTTATAATTCTTTGGTATGCTCTCCAAGATGATAAGGTGGCGACAGAGTTGAAGACGTTTTGGTACATGAAGCAATGGGAAATTCTTTAGGAAAAAGAGATGGTCGAAAGCGTTCTGCTTGCATGTCAAGTTTCAGTAGATGTAATTTCAGTAGATAGGTAGCAAACGGCTTTCGCATATCATTTACATTTTTAAAGTTCGTCTACCGAATTTTTGGTCTGGGGCTTCGATCCTGCATGTTTATGCAGATATATATAGCTTAGATTTTTACACTCATTAGTCGTTTCATATTTGTAGAAACTGTGTTTCAATAAAAAAAAGGGAAAGACCAAATGTTGATTCATATTTTAAAATTACTTTACTTTTTTGGACTGTATTTAGCAATCAAATTCTATTCCCGCATTGAAAGAAAAAACTTAACAAATCTTTCTCATTTAGTTGAAAATTTAGCCATGAACCATCTTAAAATTGGAAAAGGACTTTCTATTCCTCCGGTTCGAGCAGAAATTTGTGTTTTGAGGAATTAAATAGCTCAAGTTCAGCCTACTATGTATATCACCATATAGCATGGGTATAAATTAAACAAGTTGCAGTTTTAAAATTAAAACCATTGTAATTAAGCACCAATAAATTACTTTATACTTCTCCCAGATTAATTTTATGCAGAAATGTGTTTTTGATGCAGAACAGCCAGTTCAAGAGACATTTAATGCTTGGCCACATTCTTTTTGGTAAAATTAAGAATATTGACTTATTTTTGTTTGAAGAAAATTGGACTTGTAACTTTTTTATTTGCCCACCATAATCCAATCTGCTTCTAATGTACTATTTTGCAACTTATTCTACTTATGTTTAAATACTGAGAACGGGAAACATAGAGGTGTTATTATTACAGTCAGTAGGCGCATTTTGTAGACCCATATTTACTTGCAATAGATTTAGTTTCAAATAAAATCATAAACTGTAAATAGGAGCATCTCTCTGAAACATAATTCTCCAAACTAATCAAGCGTTGACCTGTCTTCATCGACCGAGTCAGACCAGCATTTTCTTGGTTTCCTCACTGGTCTACGCCGTTAAGTTCTCCCAACGAATACCTTTTTGGGGATCGGTTGTTCACCCATACGATTCAAATGGCCAGCCCATCGCAGCTCCCGCAGTCTTATTAAAGCCCTTGATACCTCCAGCTTGTCAACAATTTCATCCAGTTCGTCAACAATTTCATCCAGCTCGTCAACAATTTCATACAGCTCATGGTTGTATCAAATTGGGTCCAATTATACGCCTCAGGACCTATCTTTCGAGGGCGTTTAATATGCTTGCGGATGCTTGGGTTAGGGTTCATGTTTCACACCCATAGCATAGGTCTTATCGAAGATTTGTATATTTGGAGCTTTGTTTTCCTGTGTATGTAGCTAGTCTTCAAAATCATCAAAACCGAATGAAATGTTTTATTTGCAAGCTGTATTCATTGGCGTATTTCGTCAATTTAATTGCCGGTTCTCATTATTTTGGCACCTAAATACACAAATTCGCTCACATTTTCGATACTGTATGCGCTTAGAGTGATGTTTTGTATACTTCAGGTATTTTTCCTTGACTGCGTCATAAGCTTTGTTTGATTCTCATTCATTTGTTGCCCTACTGGCTTTGCTCCACTATCGAGTTTCAAGAAAAGTTTTTTGGTGGTTGCTAATGACCGTGACAAATTGTTGATGTCGTCTGCATAGGCTACCACTTGGCTTGACTTAATACAGGGCTTTCCAATAAGAGGTGTTACTTTGAGATTAAAAGAAAAATAATATTTTTTAATATAAATGATCGGGTATTTATTTCATTATAAAGCAGAAGGTATGCCGTTAACAGTCCAAAATAACATCAGGCAAATGACTACCACGACCACGCTTATAGGACTATATACTTTTCATGAAATTTTCCGTAACCAAATCACAAAGTAGCAGCCCTATGTCCTCAATAGCCTCACGAATTTCATCTTTGAGTTCATGAATCGACGCTGGGCTATTGGCGTAGACCTTCTATTTCGCGTGGCCCCAAAGAAAGAAGTCGCAAGGTGTTAAATCACAAGATCTCGGTGGCCAATTGTGATCACTTCTTCGAGAGATAACACGGTCCGGAAACTTTTCCCGTTAAAGATCAATGGTTTCGTTGCTTTTGTGGCACGAAGCGCAGTCTTGTTGAAGGTGAACGTTGTTCAGATCAATACCATCCAATTACGGCTATAAAAAACCATTAATCATCTCTCGATAGCGCAATCCATTCACCGTAACTGTTGCTCCAGCCTAATTTTCGAAAAAGTAACGTCCAATGACTCCGCCGGACCATAAACCGCACCGAACAGTCACACGTTGAGGATAGAGAGGCTTTTCAACAATAACTCTTGGGCTTTCCGAGCCCCAGATGCGACAATTTTGCTTGTTGACGAAGGCACCGAGGGGGAAATGGGTCTCATCACTCAAGATGATTTTTCGATGGAATTCCGGATCATTTTCATGCATTTCAAGGACCCCATCAACAAAGACACGACGTTGTTGATAATCGACTGGCTGGAGTTCTTGTGTTAACTGAACTTTATAAGCCTTAAGACCCAAATCTTTATGTAAAACACGGTGTAATGACGTTTGTGGAATGCCTAATTCCAAAGAACGACGGGAAATGGACAAACCTGGGTTTTCATCAACACTTTCGGGTACAGCAGCTATATTCTCAGCTATTCTTGAGTGACGTGCACGGGTTTCATTCTTCACATCACTAAGTTGTCACGACAGCTCGATTTTTTCCACCAATTTCTGTATTGCGCTCCGACAAGGTGCTTCACGACGACCCAAAAATGTTCGAGTTTTACGAACTGCCTCTGCCAAATTTTTATAGAGAATTTTAATAATTTCAATGCATTGGTGAAGCATGCATTGTTCAATTATTATTAATGGCGTAGCTTCTACTTGCCAAATGTCAAAAAATGAGAGCTTCAAAAGTGACATCTACCGAAATAGAGGGCTTTTCGAAATAACACCTCTTACTGGAAACCCCTTTAGTAACGTACTTCTCAGATTGACATGTAGCATTCTTATGGCATATTTGAGAGCCAAATTGAATAGCAATGGGGCCAGCCCATCTCCCTGCCCTGGTTTTTGATGTAGCCTTGGGAGGTTATCGACATCATTATCATTTGGGTAAGACGGACTAATTTTGCTGGGATAGCAAAGAAAAGCATTGTCAACAAAAATTTGGTGTTCGTCTTTGTTGAGCTCCCAGCATTTCTTAAGTACCTGTTTGACTGTAAACAATTGGTTTGTTGCCGACCTATCTGTTCTGTGCGACCTTGATACTTCCCAAGAATACTGTTGGCGTATGATCTGATTTTACTTTCTAAGATCTTTGAAAATATTTTGTACGCCGTACGAAGTAGTGATATGCCTCTATAGTTTTCGCAGTGTGTGGATGTTGATGGGAAATATAATTGATTGACTCCACTCATTTGGCATATGTGCTTCTTGGCAAATTACTTTGCGGATGGCTTTCTAAACAGTGCTGCCATCATATTTAATGGGCTCCATGGAATCTCATCGATGCTGTAGTTTATTATTCTTTTGGGAAACAAAACCCAAATCAAAGGTGGAACAAACTTCATCCAGAGTTGGTGGGGCCATTGGAAGCTCTCCGGGAATGTTTATATTCCCCGATGTTCTGGAGCTGTGCGGAAGTTTAAGAGATTCTTCTTATACCTCTTTTCATTGACGATGATGTTGCCGATGTCATCACGGCAGAGCGTGGTCTTGGGCTGATAACCTTGATTCAAGCTTTTCACTACTTTGTATGGTTGTCTTGTATTGTTGCTCGCTAGACTTACTTCGATACTTCTCAATTAGTCCTCATGGTATATTCTGTTTGTAATTCTAATTATTTCATTTGCTACTCTTCTGCGATTTTCATAATGTTCTCTCTTCGTCCTGGTTTATCTAACTCAATATTGTTTGGACTCCTGATTCTTCTTATCTAATGCATCCTGGCATTCATCATCGAAAGAATCATTTCTTTTGCGCCGGGCTTGAACTCCGAACGTCTGTTCTGCCACGGTTTCAATTCCCGCTTTCACTTCCTCCCACACCTTATTGCTTGTTTTCATCGATGTGTCTGAAAGGATGGAAGCTAGCTAGTTGTCGAGGATCTCCGTGAATTTTTTTGCCACCGGCACCGTTTGGAGCATTTCGATGTTGAATTTCTGTAGAGGGCTGGTCTTTGTCGAATACGTCTTTGACATACGGCATTGATCAAGTAATGATCAAGATTACGATTGGCTCCTCAGCATGTTCGGACGTCAAGTATGCTTGAGATCAAACGTTTTTGGATCAGAACAATTTTGGTTTAGTTGTAATTTTATCAGCCACTAGAATTTATAAAGAAAAATACTATTTTAACTTATATTAAAAACAAGCTGGATATTAGAAAATATCATTTACGAATGCAAAATTCTTTAATAATTTCTTCGAATTCTTGTTTCTTTTTACCAATGCACATCTTGAGAAACCTTATTCCTAATTATATGGATACAGGAATACCTGAGAGCTCATTTGTTTTATTTTCTTCAGTAAAAATGATTCTAGTGTACTCTTTGAAAGTAAATTATTGAAAAATAACTAATTCTCAGTTGATTATCACTAATTCAAGAAGTTCTTAGTATGCAGCTTAACTTGAAAATTAATTCTTCTTCTTCTTAGCACTACAGCCCCTCTTGGGCCTTCGCCTCCTGCAAACAAGCGCCTCAGTTTATATCGGTCCATTGACTGCGTGCTCCAATTTCGAAATCCGAGCAGCGATGAACTGTCTTTGTCGACCGAGTCAAACCAGCGTTTCCTCGTTTTTAGGGTTTTGTGAAATAATTTTACAAAACCCTACTAGTTTCGCGACCAGTCTGTCCGTCTGTCCATCCGTCCGTCCGTCTGTCCGTTTGTCACAGCAGTTTTTCTTGGAAACTACTTAAGCTAGAAACATCAAATTTTGTGTGTAGCTGTAAAAAGGTGGTCTCTTCAAAGTTCAACTACAAAAAAATTTTATAAGATATTTAAGGGGGGTCTCCCCATATAGGAGAGTGACCCCCCGAAATAAAAATTTCATTGAAGATAGCCGATATGGGTATCAAATGAAAGGTCTTGATGAGAGCTTTTCAAAACAGGTCTTAGTTTGGCAAAATTTGCTTCGAAGGGCGCACAGGGAGGGGAAATACACGAAAAATTTGTGTCCCCCCTCGCGATTGGACACCTGTGATCCGAAAAATCTGAAAAACATCAGGATTGTAGGCCTTGGCGAGTACAACAACAACAAATACGTTAGAAGTCGCAATTCAATCAACTTTGTTAGTAATAGTATGATTTATCGATTTTATGTTTTCATGAATAAAATCTTAATGGTACCCTTAAATTCAATGTACGTAGATGTCTATTTATAAGATTGATCTATCCTGAAAGTTTCATAAAGATTGAATCATATTTAGCGAAGTTATAGCGGTTTGAATTTTCGTGTATTACTATGGAACAATATGCGCTGCATTTATTAGTATGGCAACATATGGCTATGGAACAACATGCGCTTTTTACCGACTCAGACACTACAGTCTTGCTAGGATTTGCATGAAAATTTCAGGAATGATAGGTGTCAAGTAGATCTTTGAGAAGTGGTATCAGTAATCGTAGAACAAAATAGTGGCTGTTTTAAATGCGAAGATTGAATAATTTGGAGTTATTTTTCCCCAACTTCAACGTTTAAGGTGCATGCTTTGAACACTTGATTCAATTTAATGAATAACTGAAGATGAGTACCTACAATTAATGCTCATAAGTGAAACAAGTCAAGGAGGTGGGAGAGAGCTCCTAGCAAAAGGGTCTTGTAGCCATTCTAGGATTCGAAAAAATTGGCCATTAATCGATGATAACAGTATAGGAGAGTGGCCCCTGAAAAAAAAAATCATCAAACGTAGCCGATATGATTATGAAATAAAAGTTTTCACGGGAGCTCTTCAAAACACTTGTTAAACTGTCAGTTTTTGCTTCAGTGGGGGCACAGGGAGGAAATACATGAAAAATGTGTTTCCTCCTTCGCGGATGGACATCTGAAATAATTATCAAGGAAGATGTTTATGACCAAAAACCTCAGAAGTTGAAATTCGTTCAACTTTGTTAATAATAGTATGATCTTCGTATTTCATATTTTCTCCGATAAAATCGTCGTTGACATGTTTCTTGATTTGATTCGATCTGGTGACTGCTTTTGTAAATTGAATACAAAACCCTTCTGACATGAGCGTAGGTCTGTTTACCCAACTTGTTTCCACTGGTCTCCGGCCTTCAGTTCTCCCAACGAATACCTTTTAGGGTATCCGTTGTTCATTGCTTATTACTATTTAAATTAATGAAACATACGAGTATGTACTTCTAATTGAAATAGGGCCTCTGCTACAAGAAAAACGGCAAAAATTCTAATCTGGTGTAATTTGTTTTTTAGAGGGAGTCTTTCACTTAGGGGCAGAAGAAGCTTTTATGATACCGTTATAAGAAATATCTCTCATATTATGGTCCTCTATCTAAGTATTATATACGTGTGATGTAGAAGTTAGAGTGCTCGCTCCTTAAGCCTAAGGTGTCTGGTTCGAATCCTGTTGGTGACGCTTGATTCTTTGTACGGCCTATAAGCCCGTGCAGTTTAAATCAAAACGTATCGCAGCTAGGTGGACGGATCTAAAGCCATAGCGTGAGATATAACCTTCTCGAGTGTTGATACATTTGATCAAGACAATGAGATACTCTTACCATCTATAAGCGAAGCTCCGAAAAGGGCTGTAATGCTAAAGCAAAAGCATCTAAGTACTACTCACATTTTATACTGTTTGACTTGGTGGTCCAATGAGAAACTGCGTTTGTTTATTTGCTTTTTATAATTTGGGAAGCTTCGTTAATCTGCCATATGCAAATATAATATTTAGTCTGGAATAATCCACTCATTATCTCGTGCCACTACATATGTTCTACTGATAAAATTTTCATATTAAATCAACAAACTTACATCGAATTGCATAACCTCCTCTGCCTTTTATATAGAGCGTTATTTGTATGAATTAGAATGACAGCAAATATATTTATTTCTCTAATAATGGGGTTCATCTTTATCCTAATTCTATAGCCTTCTACGTTACTGTTAGGCGACAAAATGAGGTTCACTGATATGCTTCAAGACAAAGGAGCTGAGTTTAACTGACCACAAAACCAGGTTTATCCTTAGATCAATAAATTCAGGCCATAAAAGAACTCATCGTTATTATCTACGGCGTGACACGCCAAGTTGGGCCTTGGCCTCCAGGGTCAATATCCTCCAATAATCACGGTTTCACGATCTTGTGTACCAGTTGTCACTCCCAACAAGGATCTGCTGTCAGCTTCTATTATGTCTTCCCATCGAGTCCTCGGTCTTTCCACTGGACGTCTACCTTGTGATCTAGCCTGTAATTTTGTTTTTGGTAGTCGGTTTTCTTCCCATTCTTTCTACATGGCAGGCCCATTGCAACTAACGTAACTTTACGCAAGAGGAAACAGGTGGATCATCGAATAGTGCATGCAACTCATCACTGTAATGAAGTCTCCACTCTGTTCCTTGTTTCACTAGGCCATAAATTTTTCGGAGCACTTTGCACTCATATACGTCCACTGCCTTTTCGGATTCGCTCGTCAGGGTCCATGTTTCACTTCCATATAGCAGCACAGGCTTGAGAAGTTTTTATTAATGCGGAGCTTATTTTGCCGGTGCACAACTTTGAACCTTAGAATGGGAAGTGCGGAGTAATAGGCTTTATTTGCGGCATCCAATCTCGTGTAGGTAAAATTATCTACGCTTTCAATGTTGTAGTCACCTACGGTAAAGTTTTATTGAACTTGACTGTTCTTCCTCGTTTGAGTCATGAATGTAGTTTCAGTTTCATCAATTCGTTGGCCAATTCGATTTGCTTCATATTCTAGACTCAAAAATGCTCCTTTCGCATCTAAGATTGAACATGTGTGTGGACTTGAAAATTAGTATGCCCGAGGTTTTAGTAGATGTCTTCCAGATGTCATGTTCTAGTGCAAAATTATAGAGCATTGGGACAAATCAATCTCCTCAAAGCCCTATTCCATCGTAAAGCTTTTCCTTAGTTCACCGTTTACCTTGACATGGGAGTTTGTATTTAGTATCGTGAACTTGACTATGCGGACTAGTCTTGTTGGAACGCCAAAGTCAAGCATTATTTAGTACAGCGCATTTCTGTCGACACTGTCGTATGCTTGCTTAAAGTCTATGAAGAGTTGGTGCACATCGATTCTATATTTCGAGCGCTTTTCGAGCTGTTTTGCTGGGAATATTTAGTCTTTTGTAGACCGATTGATTGACCAGTAACTAGAACGCCGTGCTTAATGAATAGTGCTTTTAGAAAATTTCAACTGTTATCTGGTTATCTTTGAAATTGTCAGGGCATCTCTATTCATTTGGATTTCTGCCCTAATTATTTGACTGCTGATTCTAATATCCTACTTGTTTTATTTTTGTTCTAGTTTTCTGCCTTCCTGATGTGCTTTCGAAATTTTGTTGAAACCAACCGCTCTCTTTGACCGTATCCCATACATCAAGGATTTTTCTTCAGTTTCCTTCCATTTTTAGTCAAGCTGAATACCAATTTCTTCGTTGCTATTTTCGGGATCATCGTTTTTTCACTTTGTTGGCGGTTGAGATATATCGTAATATTCCCAACACTCTTGTTGGGAGACAGCTGAGTTTTGGTTTTTGTTCTACTCATTTTCTGATTTCTTATCTTATTTTGGTTTGTTGCCTATACCTTCTTATTTTACTTCACTGTTTAAATATACAAGGGTTTTCTACACGTTTGCCATGAACACTTCGGTGGTGGATCCTGAATGTAGATTGCACACGGTGACTCCAATAATGCGTTTACAGAGATTTTATTGCAGCATGAACTGGATCTTCTGCGCCCGCAAATTTACTAGATTCACGTATTTATGAACGTTGGTTTCCCATGTCGTTCCTCATCTCCTGGTTTGTTGCTTGAAATAGTAAAATAATAAACTAAAACTTGATTTTGAATCAAATCTAATAGGGCTACAAATTAACTAACTATCATTGTAAAGCCGCGGCCCTTTTTAATACAAAGCTTTCAAATGTCTCGTTACAATGACCATGTCCTTAAGTTCAGTGCTCCTTAAGACAATCTGACTTTAGCGTCAATTGAATCTTCCGAACGCTTTTGTAGTTTTCTGACTGGCCTAGTATCGCTCATTGGTTCCTCGAATACTCGCTTTAGAATACGGCTATTGTTCATTCTTTTGACGTGGCCAGCCCATTACAGTGTTTGTAGTTGTATTACGGGGGAACCATTTGGCTCATTATATAAATTTAACTTTTCGTTGTTATACCGGATTTGCAATTCATCTTCCTCCTTCTGGCGGCCAAACATTTCGTACTACTCCATTCTAGGATTTTTCAAATATCTGATTTAATGCCCACATTTACATGTCCTCACCACGTTTCGCTTCTATAGCATAACACAGGCCTTATGATCATAAACAAATCCAAGTCAGCCACCTTCCATTTGTTTGACAACATGAGAATTTCTTTTACCTCTGGAAGACTAGTGAAGAGCATTTTATCGAATCACTTGGCTTTCACGTTCGTCTGCTGCTCAAAATGGTTAAAAAAGGGCTCCGCCTTACTGGCATTGTCAAACTTAGTGCTACAGGGTTTAAGTTGTTGCTATATCGAATTTGTTACATAATCGAAAATATTTGAGTATTCTCCAGTAACTATCATGGTCAAATTTATAAATTCGATCAAAGATTTTCTTTTGTCATTTGTATTACAAGCTCTTTTTGGGCTCCCTTTCTTCTTCTTTTCAATATTTAATGTTTTGAAGGGTTTTGACTTTGCTGTCTTTTATGTACCTGGCTTATTTTGCTGTTTTTGTTTTTTCCAAAATTTCAGGCCTTATTAAATGTTTCATTAGCAATTTTAAAAGCTTGAGAGTATAGTTTCATCTTTATTTGTAGTAGAACATACTTACAAATTCCTTCTTTTCAAAAGAGCATAATTTTGACATTGGATAACTTGAATGTGCCACATAATAACTTGAATGTGCTACATAATGTTGGTAAGTCATGGTCCCCCGATGGTCGGTTTTGCCCAGGAGAGGAACACGATGCCTGTCACATATTTTTTACGTGCAAAATATACTACAGGCTATGACGGGATCTCTACAGGGAGACGGAGAGCTCAACCCGGATAGTGAAGTAGCGATGATGCTTGAATCGATTGACAAGTGGAACCAGGTGGCACATTTTGCTCGGGCAGCCCTTAAAGATAAAAGGGACTCACAGCAGCTGGGGGCGTTGAGTCTGCAGGATTGCTTGTCCGGCAATTCCTCTTCTTCTCTCCCCTCCTGCTAGAAGAGGAATTACCCAGCTTGAAGGTGCCTCACAACTTAACAAAACGAGACCTGGCCCGAGGTAATGTGTCAAACGGGTCCAGGCCGGGCTCTCGGGTTGACAGGGGAGGTGTTTAGAGGGTAGTCCAGTCGCTTTCGAGCATAGGAGTCGTACGTACCTCAGTACGTAAATTACATTCACTCCCAACCACAAAAAAAAAAAATTGGAAAATCTAAACAATACTAACATCCTCGACAAAACCATATCAGCTGGTTATAGTAGTTGCATACCTTTCGACGCTCAATGGATTTTTTTGATAACCAAACTACTCAGTCTAGGCACGGGTATTTCTCATGGCTCCACATCTACGCTGTTGAGCATTGAAGTTTCCTTCTGTTGAGCACTGAACGTCCTAAAAGTCAGTCGAAACTGCGGCGTTTATATTGATAGTCCCTAAATAGCCCGACATTTTTAATTGGGACGGCTTTTTCGGATTACAAAAAATATTACATGATGCTCTGTATTTTTGTTGATGGAGCCTAAGATGAACCTCGTCGAAATTTTCTAATTTTCTCAAGCCTACTTTTACCCTACTTATTTAAATTACTTATTTTGCTTCAATACATTGATTGCATTTAGGATTAGAATTATGTGAACTGCAAACCCCCTACATAGTGTGAGTTTAGTGAATGCTAGTAGAGGCTAGAGGCTCGAAATGTCGACTTGGGCACCAAAGGCGAGATTTCTGCCCTACTGTAATTATTTCTAAATCTAACTGATAGTGCAACGAGACTTTTAAAACGTAAATAAGCTTAATGAAACTTTTGTTCAAAGTCCAGTCATATTTGAATTTTTACTGCAAAAAATCATGTAGTTCAAAATCTTTCACTAATGTGTAGTGGAAGGTCCGCTGAGCAGTGCCCAACAAAGTCTTCTCAATTTTCGATGCCAGAGGGATTAGGGGGGAGAGTCAAAGGCCCCATTTTTCAGTTTTTACCGTTTACCTGGAAAACAATATGTCATATCAAAAAACTTTTGGGGAATAAATTAATTGCCCAATCCTTACCGTCAGCGAGATATGTGTCGGCAAATATGGTAGATTTGCTGAAAAAATTGACGTGTCTCTCGTTTTTCATCATTCTTGCCCTTGTAGATATGCTGACTATAATTTGACAGGAAGCTCGTGTGAAATAAAGTTGTGAAGGACTGAACTTCGTTTACAAATGTATCACTTTTACTAATTTACCTTCAGAGAGTAAAAAGTAAGAAAGTTATGAAATTTGAATTGTAAGGTTTCGCTAGGAACAAACTTGTCATCTTCTCTCCTTTTTCAAAGGCTGATGATGTCATCTATACAAACTGGGCAGAGATAAGTATTAATGTATATATAATATACAGTTATGGATAAAATGTCATAATTTCCGTGCGTTAATCTTTGTTAGTGGCATGGATGACTTATATATTGCTGATGTTACATATTAAGACCACTGTCACAGAAAAATTTCTGGGTCAAACCTATACACCTATGAAAAAATTAGTTTTAATATCCATAGATGAGATTTTTTCAGATAAGTACTACTATTCCTTTGATGAGCTTGATAAGAGGACCAAAATGAACTGATTGGGTAGTAACAATGGAGAAGAATCTCGATCAAGAAGCTTCATAGATGGTTTGCTGTGGGGATGATAAATGAATAACTGAGCTACACATTTAGTGATATGTTTTTAAATGACGCAAAAGGCAAAATTTCTGATGCCTACACAGCTTTTAAGAATACCCCTCTTCCACATGAGGTACGATGCTTAAAAAAAGCGGCGGAAAAATAGTCATTAACCCTTGTTAATTTCCCGATCCTCACCAACTTATTACACATGTGTATTGCGTTTGACAAGCGGTAATCGTCTTGTGCTTGTCTGATTAATTGAGCACCCATTGTATCGACTATATGCATGCCTTCGCTCGTTCCGCCTTACTCATCATTGTTGATAGGAAACACAGCTCCAAATTCGTTGACCAACTATAAAGCACGAGACCGTTTATCGGCTGAAGGATACTTCATTCCAATCCTTATAATCACCGCCTCCTCCGTTGCATGAGAGAGTGGTTTGTCGGACATTTCCATCACGGTTACTGAAGCAATACGCTGGCAGCTACCCAGCTAGTCACCTTCCTTCGATTTTACTTTAGTTATGACCAATAAATCTGCTTCATTTTGTCATCTCCCCTTCGTACATCCAATGCTTACACAAGCTCTGTGTATGAGCTATGTAGTGTGTTTAGAATAGATTGCAATATTTCTGCAGTAAGTCCTTGCAACACTAAAGGGAGAACTGTCGCTCGTTCTTCGTTGGTCCAGCCATTTGCTACTACAGTGGCCTCGAACTGAGTCTTGTATCCAAGATGTTTGCCCGTCGAAAACTGGTGCTTTCCGATTTTCCACGCATAGCTTGGCCTTGAAGATGCCGGATTTTTTTACTCGTTCCAGATCGCTCTTCAGCTTTTAAATTTCCTAAGCCACCATCAGCTTAGGGTCGTGTTGGAATTTCAAAGAATTTTGTCAATAAAATTTGAAATCCCAGTAGGTTGTTCCTCAAGCTGTTGTTTTATGCTTTCTTTCTTCATTTTTTTAGCGACTCTTCCGAGTGTTCGCTCATTTTTGCATTAGTCGACATTAGCAGCTGCATTATTAGACCTATCATAGCTTGACTTTGTTCCGTGCTTGGCTCCTCGAGCTCTAGCATTTTATCTGGCACATTCAACTTACCCGGATCCTGTTAACTCGTAGCTATCACTTCCACCAACCGAGAACGCAGTGCAGCCTTGCTCCCGGATGTCGACGCATTCCGCTTTTTGAGTTCTTTTTTAGGGGTTTGCACTAAAATGCAAAACCCCATTGAAATTGGTATCTGTATCCGTCTGTCCGTCCGTCCGTCCATCCATTCGTCCGTCTGTATGCAGTTTTTCTCCGAAACTATAGAAGCTACAGCCATGAAACTTTGTGTGAAGGTCAGAAGTTATGACCTCTAGAAAGTTTTGGGGTGAGAAAAAATTTTCAAAGGGGGTCCACCCATATAGGGGAGTGAGCCTCGAAAAAATTTTTCATCAAATGTGGTCCTATGTGATATGAAAAGTCTCAATGAGATCTTTTCAAAACAGGTCTTAAAACTACTCTAACAGTGTCGAGGAGGCCAGCAGAAGGGGAAATGCACGTGGTGATTGGACACATTTCATCCGAAAAATCAGAAAAAAATCATGAGTGTAGTCCTTTATGAGTACTACAATAACATATACGTCAGAAGTCGAAATTGACTCAACTTTGTTAGTAACAGTATGATTTATTAATTTCACACTTTCTTGAATAAAATCGTAAGAGTGCCCTCAAATTCAATAAAATTCAATGTATAATTTGTAATCCCAATTCATATGTATTATTGCTGAAAATAAAAAAAAATGAAAAGTATTTATCAAAGTTATGGGGGCTTAAATTTTCATTCAATGAGTCCCTAGGATAAGTAAGAAAATAAAAAAATATTTGACAAAACTCGATTTTAATATTCAATATGGTTGCCTTCGAAGGCGATACAACGAGTATAGCGATTTTCCAACTTTTCCATACCACTTTTATAGTACGATTTCTCTTTCTCATCAAAATAGGTCGCAGTTTCAGCGATTACTTCATCATTGCACTTAAATTTCTTTCCAGCAAGCATTCTCTTGAGATTTGAAAACAGGAAAATGACGCTGGAGGCTAAATCCGGAGAATACAGTGGGTGGGTAAGCAATTCGAAGCCCAATTCATTCAATTTTGCCATCGTATTTATCGATTTGTGATACGGTGTATTGTCTTGGTGATCCAATACTATTTTCTTTTGCAAATGTGGCCGTTTCTTCAACAGCGCCAAACACCCCTCTGAAGCATCAGTGCGTTGTGAGCTCACAAGACTGTGAGCTCACGCGGTACCCACTTTGCACAGAGCTTTCGCATACCCAAATGTTCATGTAAAATGCTAAAAACACTACCATGTGATATCTTCTCAATGTCAGCTAGCTTGTGCACCTTCAATTTGCTATCGCTCATAACCAATTTGTGAATTTTTTTGATGTTTCATGGAATAACAGTCTCATTTGGGCGTCCACTGCACTCTACAACATTTGTGCTGGTACGACCACGTTTAAATTCAGCAATTCACGTCTCTACCATTTGTCTCGATGGAGCAGTGACCGGATAATGTTTATCAAGCCATTGTTTGGTTTCCGCTGTATTTTTTTTTCATCAAAAAGCAATGCTTGATCAAAATCCGAAAATCACTTTTTTCCATTCTTTTCCAATAACAAAAGTTGCTTCGCACTAAATGCTATACCTCACGAATCAATAGTCCGTTTACTGTCAAATTTATACACATCATTTGAAGGTTAGTAGTAATAAAAAATTATCAATTCTAGTAAAACCATCTATGTGTCATCCTACGGACTTATTGAATGGACTGTTACAACTGCAACTATACATAGCCTTGGGAAAGCATGCATTTTAATTAACTCAGACACTACGAGTTTGCTGGGATTTGCATGAAAGTTTCAGGAATTATATTCATATTGAAAAGCTTTGAGAACTTGTTCAACAAAATAAAATCGTCGCCGTTTTAAATTAGAATATTGCATAAAGTTGTATTATTTTTGCCAATCCATCATTTAAAGTACATGCTATTAACACTTGATTGAATTTATTGATGAGTCGATGAAGATGAGCGGCGAAAAATAAAAGATGAGAACATCATGGAAGTAGATCCAATAATAAATAACTTAAACGTTGAAATTCGTTGAACTTTGCTAATAATCGCCATTAAAAGTATGATTAAATTGAATGAAAGCAGATATTTAAGTACTCCATTAAAAGGTTCTTATATTCTATAAGTGTTAATAGAATGTACAGAATTTATTGCCGTCTAGATTTTCTTTGACTACAACAATCGTATATATTTCCATCAAACCAGACACTACACTTTCGATTGTATTTTCCCCAAATATATAATATGAGAGACTTTTAAAATTCGGCTCATTTGAGCGTAGCTCGTCTACCCAATTTGTTTAACTCTGCAATTGATGAATCAGTAATAGTACCCGGCATTTTTAAAACTCACACTTCACAATCTCTGTCGTTGCTAATTTATTTAATCGTTCGAACTACACACGATATTTATCGTTTTAAATCACTGCACGTGGTGATTAATTATTCACTTTTTAACAGTTGTAGTATTTCACAATTGAATATCCCACCTCTTACACTAATTGTTCTCCATTTTCTTCTATCAGGACTCAGTAAATATTCAATTGTTTATTTAATATGAAATACGGATCAATTACACAGCACATGAACTTTATTCTACAAGTTTTAAAACACCACTCCGTGATTTATTCCTATCGCCAATTGTTCTCTAATTAATATATCGTCGATTACGCTTATTAAACGGTGCAATCGTTTGTAGTAGACCAGTTACGTTATGCTGGCCCCCATACATATCATCATCATCATCTATGGCGCGACAGCCCAAGTCAGGCTTTGGCCTCCAGGACTAACTTCCTCCAATCATCACGGTTGTACAAGCTTGTCCTCCAGCTATTTACTCCCAACAAGGGTCTGCTGTCAGGTTCTATTGTGTCTTCGCATCGAGTCCGCGCTCTTTCCGCTGGACGTCTACCTTGTGCTCTACCCGTCAATGTTCTTTTGGGTAGCCGGTTTTCTCCCATTCTTTCTACATGGTCCGCCCATTGGAATTTACATAACTTTACGCAAGAAGAAACAGGGGGATCGTCAAATAGTTCATACAACTCATCGTTGTAACGAAATCTCCACTCTGTTTCTTGTTTCACTGGGCTGTCGATTTTCCGGAGCACTTTGCATTCAAAAACGTCCACTGCTTTTTCGGTTTCGCACGTCAGGCTCCATTCTTGTAAATGCGGGACTTATTTTCCTGTGCACAACTCTGGACCTTAGAGAAATAGGCTTTATTTGCGGCGTACAATCTGATCCTTTTCGGCATCGCTTCTATTCAGGTTGACTTTAAGGTATACAAAGTTATCCACACTTTCAATGTTATACTCGCCTATGGTTAGGTTTTGTCAAACTGGAGTGTTATTTCTCGTTTGAGTCATGAATTTAGTTCTAGTTTCATCAACTCGTGAGCCAACTTGGTTTGCTTCAGATACTAAGCTCAGGAATGCTCCTTTGGCATCTAATATTGAACGTTCTATAATATTGGCATCGTCAGCATATATTAACAATTGTGTGGACTTGAAAATTAGTATACCCGGGTTTTCAGCTGATTTCTTCCTGATGATGTGCTCCAACGCAATATTAAAGAGCATTGGGGTAAGTCAATCCTGTTTTAAGCCTTGTTATAACCATGCGGACTAGTTTTGTTAGGGCATCAAAGTCAAGCATTATTTAGCACAGCGCATTTCTGTCGACACTGTCGTACGCCTGCTTGAAGTCTATAATGAGCTGTTACACATCGATGTTATATTCCCAGTACTTTCCGGGCACCTGCTTTGCTGAGAGTATTTGGTATTCTGTAGACCGTCCACTTCGAAAGCCTCCTTGATACTCTTCTATAAAACTGTCATAGTACGGCTTTAATTTTCTTTCTATGATTTTGGAGAGCACTTTATAAGACGCGCACAGTATAGCGATCCTTTTATAATTTTCACACCTTAATTCATCCCCCTTTTTTTATACAGGGCATATTATACTTTTTCGCCATTCCTCTGGTAACCGTCCCTCTGAACATATTCTGCATATCAGTCGATGCAAATGGTTATTTAGATGGGGACCCCTTCTCTGGAGCAGTTCTGCTGGTATTCCATCTATTCCAGAAGCCTTATTTTTTCTGAGGTCCCGTACTGCTGCCTGTACTTCGTCTCTGGTTGGTGGCGAGACTGGAACCGCCTTCTGGAATGTTCACAGCTTCAGTCGATGTCGCAGATGCTGTGAATAGCTTCTGGAAATATTGCAGCCATCTGATTTTAATTTCGACTAGGTTGCTTATGATTGCTCTTTGTACACTTTTGCAAAGACTTGTTTGTTAATCCACAAACAAGCCATCTCTTAGTTGTTTGATAGAGGGATACGTCTATCTGACCATGTAGGGTCATGTTTTTGTTTATCACTTGGATCTTGGTGTTGATTGTCAGTCGTTTCTTTCTTCGACTCATTTTTTTAGTTTGACATCGAAGGATTTTGTATTGTTCTTCTTTGGCCCAAATCGTTCGCTGGATATTTGTTCGTCAAATGTGTCTTTCAGTAATTTAATTGTATCGGGTGCTGTGTTGCATGTGGCGCTGTCCTGCTTGAAACCACATATCAGCAACATTAATGCCTTCCGATTGAGGCACCATAAAGTTAGAAATCATGTGTTTGTACCGCTGACTGCTGACTGTAACATTGTGACCATCATTATTTTTGAAGAAATATAGTGAACTTTTCAAGATGTAATGGTGTTTCGACAACTGCTTGTGGACTATCATCGCTCCAAATGAATAGCCATTCAACCAAAAGTGTGCTTCATCACTGAACAAAAGTTGACAACAAAATTCAACCGTGTTTTTCAAAATAAATTTTAACAATTTGCGAACATTCCTGCAAGGTGAGTCTATTCATTAAGAACTGGCACAGAATTAACCTCAAATCAACCGAGCATCTTGGCATCAGCTGTCACGGAAAGCAGTGTTGCTAATTTTAAGTTCTCCGCCTCTAAAAAAATACCCTTTATTTTAAGTAATATAATTTATGAAATAAAAAAGTGCTTAGGGTCATTAAATAATTATACCCTTGGAACAATTTACATTTATTCGTTAGCTAAAATAAAAAAAAAAATGACCGTTGTACATTGGAAGACCATGCAGTTGGTTAAAGCCACCAATTCATTATAGTTACCATGGAGTAGCGTTCCGGTCAAATTTTCCAATTCGGAGTTCTTGTCTGATATTATTGTACCTAATTTTATGGAAAATACTTATTGAAAAGAGCCTGCGATGGACTTTACTTGAATATTTTTTCAAGCCTACTACCCTGCACATTGGAAAATTGTAAATTTCGCTCCAATATATAACATATTGTTGATGTAAGATAAGATATGTATAAAAGAAAACCCCCTCCAAACCTTCAAAGTATGACTGCAGTCATAGAAAACAAGCTTCTGCCGAGAACCGCACAAGATTTTATTCTTTTAGCCTACTCTTCATTTGTTTTATTAACTTTAAATAGAATCTAAAAATTTGAATTATTAGAATTTAATTCAATTCTGATTTCTTTTCACGAAATCGTTCTTTTGTCAATTTTTGAACATTCATTCTTGTTAAATGAATATTTCAAGTTCAAAATTAATTGTTCCTTGCTTAGAAACTCACTAAATTAACCAAATTAAGAAAATGGTCATTTCATATTTTATCGACTATGGTATCATAGATCAAACAAAATTATAACCTCCGATTAAAACATGAATTAATTTGCGTATTTTTATATCATCCGTAATTGCTTGTTTGGACAAGTTATATTGAAGTATTTATTACTGTGCCTTGATTGAAATTAACTTGTTTGGAATTAGTGAACCAAAACTAAAATACACACGCATATGTGTATAATAGAGAACAATAATAAAATTTAATTCGAAATGGAAGATACACATCCTTCAAATTCTGCCGAATGGACTCTGATTTTTGGGGATTAATATCTTAATATAAAGTCAAAACTGCATGGTTTGATGTTTATTTTCTGAACATATGTGTTGCTCGTTTTATTCACATATGTTAACAGCAAAAGCCGTCCTAATACGAGTAAATGTTTTTTCCTACTTGTCTACTTGCTACTGTTTGCTTGTAATTATTATTTGATTACGATCAAATAGTTAAATAAAATACAGAACATTATAAAATTTGAGCATTCACATAAGTATTGAATAATTCAAAGTTTACATCCTTACCACTAACCCACAATGGAAACTACTCTCAAATTTGCGATTTCCCCAATTTCTTTAAGGCTAATTAACCTTAACGAAAAATATGGTTTAATAAGCTTGTTAATTTTTCCATATCATTCTTTTTTGACATAATTAATTCATTCCATAACCAGATGAACACGTATTTAAATTTAATATGGATAAATTATGCATAAAAATTTTCATATCGTATTGATTGCGTAAAAACAAAATTTCAAAAAGTCTTTTCCGGTCGAAATGAAAAAATTCCCATTTCCGTGCTATGCAAATTCAGATATAATAGATTTTAAAAATAGGAGCACAGTCGTCATCGAAACGCTGCATGTTTCGCGCTCATTGTACGTAATTCGGTAGCAATGCAAAGAAATCCAGGATGATTAAAGAACCAAATTTAACACAGGTAATCGAGTTATTCCAAATAGTCAAGACCAATCTTCTCGTGCATGCTACCTGCCTAAATTTAAATTGATCTTGAAGCGAAATGAGATTGAGGCGAACAGACAAGAACAAAACCAATGTAAATAGACATTTTTTTATATGCAAGCATATTTATCTTTAACATCTGCAACATTAATTTTAATTTTCGCGTTGGTTTTGATCTAATATTTTTACTAATTTTTTTGCTGTTAGAGATTAGATCCATAAACAAAGTGTACGTGTGTTCATCTTCGCGGATTTATTTTCTTTACGTTGAATTTTAACACTTGCACTCAACTGTTTTATCACCTTCGCAACGTTCATGCTTCTGGAGATGTTTGAAAAGCAATGAAAGTTCATAAAACACATTTCAACAGATTGAAGTTAGAATGTGAATTTTATTGACTAAAACTAACCAGGAAATGTGAAATTATTCTTGTGAGGAATTTAAATGGAGCGAAAAATTGTGAACTTCATTTGAATTTAGAACAATGTATAAACAAGGAATTTTTGAAGTCATGTCTTCATTTTGGAAATTTTCTTTTCTGGGAAGTGGTTGGAGGTGTAATGGAGAATTATGTTGTTAACAAGGTGTTATGGTTATTTAAATAACAATCAAGAAGAGTGCCATCTTAGGAATGTTCCAATAAACATTTCAAACTCCCACACCTTCTACCCGGAGAATATCACTTTCTCCGTGTTGCTATCGCCTACGTTAATTCTTGGATCTTTTGAGCGTTCTTACGCCTGGATAATGTTAAGGATGAATACCGCATGCATACGCCTTGACCTATTTGTCGTAAATCAGAATTTAGTGCTAGTCAATTTCGAGTTTGCGCCGTAAACCATAAGGTAAATCATAAATTGAATACCGCACACTGTGAATAGAAGAATGCAGAAGTTATCGCTATAGGAACGACCACCGGAAAAGTCGAAGTATCAATACGTTCCGAAAAAGGGATTTTATAATGTTTACAGCGCTAAATTGATAACAAAATGCGAAAGTATTTTAAAATTAACGATCAATATAGCACAAATCTACATAGTTCTTTTATTGCATGATGTTTTTTTATTTCATGATTTTTGTGGAAAAATATTATCCATCTAAATAATTGCCTGGGTTCATGCTGAATAAATAATGATTTCCTTCTAAATTATCGACATAATTCTCGATTTGGTGGAACAGTTTTGAAACGCATTGAACTGCTTCAAGATTATTTTCGTATATACAATAAAATTTTGCTTTGAGATTAGAATTAAGAACACCGAAAACCGTGAGCTGCTGTCTGAGTCTTGCGGATAACTTTTGCTTAAGAACGATTGAAATGTTTTTCCAGACACTCGATATGCTCATGAATCTTTTGTTGTGAGAAAATAATTTCTAATTGAGCTCATGATGATCAATTTCTTCTACTCCTCCAGTAGCTTTCCAGATAATGAACACAAAAGTCGTCTTGTAAGCTCACATGCGGAGGGTAGGAACAAAAAGGAGTAGGACTGTATCAATTTAATTTTTGTATTGAGTTGATCGGTACAAATTTCTAGTATTCCTTGAAATAACACCCTTGGGCGTTAACACAACTCGTATAATGTGATTCCCACTGCGCGTACGTCTTTTGGAACTAGCTTTCCAGGATCTCCTTCAGAGATGCCGTCACGGCCCTTTAGACTTCTTCAACGGTGCTGTATCGTTCTCCCTTGAGGGCCCGGTTGAGCCGAGGAAAGAGGTAGAAGTACGGCGGTGATAGATCTGGACTGTAAAGGGGATGAGACAACGTGGCAAACCTGTGCTTTACCAGAAACTCCCTCACCAACACTTAGGGCTCTTGGCGCAAACATTTTGTATGGCCACAGTCTTGGTACCGTACGGTATCTCTAATTCATCAACAATCAGACGAATGTTTGTGCAGTGGTCGGAGTTCAGGAGCACCTTTACGAATACTTCGGCCACATTTGAATTTGAATCTTTGAAATTGACGAGCGACCGGCCAGCTGGTCGTCTTCAACGAGCACCCGTCCCTCCCGGGACAGCTTATGACACTCAAACACAATGTCATACTCATAGCAGCATCTGAATAGACGTCCTTAATAACTCCGAGGATTTATATCGCGGTTTTCTCGAGTTTGACGCAGAAATTGATAGCGTAGCGCTGCTCGAGATTTTCCACCATCTTGGATCTCGACGACACTTTTTAACAGAGGTTAACGGAAATCGATGTTCTTACTCTCCACTTGCCCACAGATGGCTGGAAAATATATCGGTCTCTTCGGAAGGCTCCCCACTACCACACCCAGCTGCCCCGACCCGCCTTTACCATTGGTTCACGCTACAGAAATTCAATCTTACTACTTTTTGATCCTACCCTGTATGTACATCAGATTTCTCAACCGGTTGAATTTCCCAAAAAGCTCAATCAAATACCAATTACATGTAGCAATTGTTGAAGCATATAGTGTAACGTTTTCTTAGAAAATCTATCCTAGCCTGATCCCTCATTTTTTTGCTTTAGTATTACAGCCCCTTTCGGGTCTCCGCTTAGAGATAGAGTATCTCATTATCTTGATCGAATGTATCGGCAATTTAGGAAGATGATATGATTAATACTACCCTTTGGCCGTGTGCCCGCCCGCCCAGCTGCGATACCTTCTGATTTTAAACCAAAACGTACCATAACTGAACGGGCTTATCGTCCGTCCCAAGAATTACTCAAACTAACAACGAGACTCGAACCAGGGACTTTTGGTTTACGGGGTGTGTGCTTTATCCACTACACCACACCACGCAAATTCCTTATATGATCTTTGCAAATTTTTTGCTGAAATATAAATGTAAGAGCTACCCATAATATCCAAAATCACAAAATCCAAAAACTAAAATCCAAACCTCGAAATCCACAAAAACAAAATCCATAAATACAAAATCCAAAAACACAAAATCCATTTTACAATCCAATAAAGTACGTTAAAATCCATAGATACAAAATACAAAATCCATAGTCACAAAATCCATTAATTGTCCCTGATTTTAGCGTATGCGTGAAATATTTTGGAGCACTCCGAGATATTTCACGCATACGGACAAGGACAATAAATTGATTTTGTAGCCATGCATTTGTTCATGAGTCGGTCAGTAAAAAAATTAATGAAATTCCTGAAATGTTTCGAAAGCATCCTAGCACAAATTTTTATATTAAAAGCAACATTTCTTAAATAGTCTAGTTTTGACATCAAAATTTGTTTTCTCATTAACCGCTTAACTTTTTATTCGTTATTTTATTTTGCTTAGTCTTTTTCAAACGGATACCAGCCTGAACTCTGTTAAAAGTGACTTCAATCTGCAAAACGTCCTTAGCAATCTCTTTGATAAGTGCGTACACACCAAGGTTTTTTTTCAAATATTTCCTTGAGGCGAGCGTGTCAGGATTCAACGCTGTTGTTGTTTCTCGGGAAATCATTCTCCAGAGAGCTCACCACCGACTGGTTTGTGCAAAACCGACCTTTGCTGATTGCCGAAGTCGAATCTCTAAACCACTTGGCTAGATTCTTGAAATCTTCATCATTAGACCTGCTAGCCAACTCGCCGAACTATTCTCAAATTTCCTCTAGAAATATCGAAATAAAATTCAGCGGTGAAATGCATGCAAAAAATGCGTTTCGGGTTGAAAAGTTGCATCCCGTTCAGCCGCCAAACGATGTACCTTTCTGCATATGCATACTTACTTTTATTGTTCACTAAGCAAAAAAGAAACAATAGTACCTCACCATTCACTAGATCATGGATGGTTAATAGCTGACGCATTATGGCAGACACCACCTAAAAAGTATCTTCCATTAACCACTTAGCACTACCAAGTGCTGCTATGGTTGTCTTACTGCCCGGAATCAAGTGATATCCACACCAATAGTTCACCATCCAAGCGCCCTAGTTCCTCGGGAATTGATATTTCTTCTAAAGTTTTTGGCTCCTGCCAAGGATTGGCATTGCGTCGAATACGCGATATCTTACGAATCTGTGTTCACTTCCCAGGAGATAAATACAACATCTAGAATTGTAACTAATCACGGATTCGCGAATCAGTTGGCAGGGCAAAGAATTAGTTTTCAACTTAGCTTGGTCTTTTAACTGATTATTTGCTTCGGCTACTGGCTTTTTATTCGCAATACTATCGTGATTATGTTCTTTAGGCGGAACTTTGATAATATGTTTTTCCACTGTAATCATCCAAGCACTCAAGTGAGCCCATTTTAACTGTCAGGACCCCCCGAAAGTAATGTATCACAAAGTTTCATTTCACAACCACTTTGAGCATCTCTTCAGCTATAATATGAGTCACTATGCATCCTTTTCTATCTTTTACGTGCAAAATATGTGTGGTAGGCATCATCTTTGTCCTGCGCAAAATATAAAAAGTCAGGAGATCGCGACTTTTTTGTGGTTGGGAGGAAAATATCGTTTACGCACAGATTATGGGCCTACCATGCCCGCAAGAATTCGACTGGACTGCCCACTAAACACCTCCACTATCAACCCGAGAACCCAGCCTGGAACCGTTTGCCACATTACTTCGCGCCAGGTCTCGTTTTGTTATGGCGTATAGTGCCTTCAAACTGGGGAATTCCTCTTCTAGCGGAAGGGGAAGAGGAATTGCCAGGAGATCGTGACTTAGCAATCTCGCGTAGGTCAGATTGAAAACATCGACTCCCACTCAAGTGCTGGGTCAGATATAATTGAATTTGGCCATGGCCTCAGGTTATCATCATATTCGCCTTTCGTCACCCATCAAGGATGACTGCCAATCGATGATGGAGCATTGCCTCTCCTCGTGATCAACTGTCTCCCTATCGCTTTCGTTATAAATAGCCCGTTCCTGAGAGCATCGTCCATTAGCTCTGATCCGAACAGTAGCACAGGCTACACTCCTATGTTGGCCATGCTCACCATGGTGGTATTATTACTTGTCTTGTTCGAAGTCTACCTCGTTTTATTTACAGTGAGAACGGAACGTTTCCATCTCGCAACTCTCTATTCTCCGGAGACATTTTGCGGATTGGAGTATCCTCGCTGTTTTTTCCAGATTCCAAAATCAATTCTACGCTTAATCCAATAATTTTTGGAAAATTGAATTTTCAACTCAATGAACACAAGCCTACAACGTTCTCAAATTACATGATGATTTTGTACCACCTGACTCCCAAATGGCTCCTATCAAAATCTGAAATCGGATGATTACAAAATGTAAAACCGAATGAAAATAAACACTCACAATTCCACCACCTTCAGAACCGTTTGAACAACCTAAGTAAAAACTAGTTCCCATTCTTAATAATTTTTCGCTAACCGTGTTTAAAAAGGCATAAATTGTAATAATTATGTTTTGCATGCAATAAATCCCAGATGGATTTGAAATGCAAAGGTCAGATATTTCGTTTTTTCTCGTTCAATAAACACAATTAATAATTGTTAACAGGATTGCTCGCATGAAAAGATAGCAATACGCCAATCGTCTAAAAATGTCAGGCTAGAAATAGAACCTCTCATCAACTTCTATAAATAAAATTTCAAAGTTCTACTTTTTTTACGTGAAAGAAAAAAACCAATCTTGGTACACCTCCAGATGAAATGTAAACATTTTTCCAGATCAAGATTCTAATTTTTTCGACTTAATCGATCACCTCAGCAGGTGCGTAATCAGGAAGCCAAATTGTTCGTTCTTTTCATCGTTTGTGGATTAAATAGGCTAGTCGGGCTCTTCAGGATGAAGTTAAAATTTGAAATGAAACGAACTCGTCAATGGGATCGAAACTATGCAAGTATTGATTGATCCCACCATATACAAGCATATATTATGTTTTTTAAGTTCATACTCATCGCATTGGGCCTGTAATGAGGAATAGAAGTTTTTAGTGTGAGCATACTTAGACCTTCAAACTATTTATTTTTCTTTTGTTCAATATTGTTAACATCCAGTATAATTTTATGAGTAAACGAATGCTTGTAGTTAACAACTTTAAATTTTCGTATCATTGTTGTAATGATACATGTAAACAGGGGGCAAATTACGAAGACGTAAATGAAACAGCTGTAGTCATTAGTTGCTTCAACTTTCTAGGTCAACTAAGCGAATTTAGGTAGCATTTAAAGCACGTGAAATAGATAATTTGTCTTTTGCTTGGAATGGAAAAAGCTAAGATGGATAATTGAAAACAAATATCCCTCATACAACGCGGTTGCTACTACAAACCGTAATAATGCATTTTGATGACCAGACCTTGTTCCAATGTTTTAATACTTTCCAGCATATCAAATACTTTTACGAGCAATGACCATCTTCCATCTGATCACGCTGACTGTCTTCTAACGCATTTCTTGACTGATTATGCCAATTATCAAGTTATCACGCTATGAGTCAATTATATGTGGAAAATGATTTCCAGTATCAATTGCTCTGGGTAAGTTAATAACTCATGTCATTAGCCAGTGCATAGTGCAAATTAGACAAGTTTTGCAAATACTTTCCAGCGCACTCAACCTCGCACTCAATACAACCAAGAAACGAGGTATCCTTTGATAACATAGTCATCAATGCACTTTTAATGGGCTAATTACAGTCAGCATCCTGAATTTCATATGTGATAAATGAGATGCAATGAAACCAGTTCCACATCCCGCACGTAGAAGTTCAAATGTTTGTAGCGGCAACGAGTTCACTCGCAGAGTAAACTCATTATGCAAGCAAACAAGTTTCACTATCGCATAGGTACTTCACTCCTGATAGCCAACAAATTCATGTGTGGACCTTGAATGATTCATTTGAGATATTTGGAAGGAACTTAAATAATTTCCAGCCGAATACACATCACCTCTGTTATTACATGATCCGATTAAGTAATCTGCCTTGATATTTGAGGACACAAACTCGAAACTTGAGATTATTTAGGGGACAAGTGACAATCAAAAATTTTTAAAATGACGAAAATCAACAACAAAAACCCAAAAAAAGGATGGGATGAATTTAGTGTAAACGGTGGCAAATCACTTTTCTCGATTCAGTCAAATTTAACTAACAATTGGTTTCTACTAATTTTTTTTTAACAGGAAAATTGATTTGATACCGATTCCATCCAATTTATTTCATCCTATTTGAAGGAGTTTTGAAGCTGGATTGCTTTTACAGCCGAACAAGTACAGGGTTTTCCAATAAGATGTGTTATTTTGACATTACAAGGAAAATGCCATTTTTTAATATAAATGATCGGATGTTTATTTCATTATAAAGAGGAAAGTATGTTGCTAATAGTGAAAAATAACATCACGCAAATGACCACCATGACAACGCTTACAGGACCATATCCTTTTCATGAAATTTTCCATAACCAAATCGCAAACTGGCTGCCCTATGTCCTCGATAGCCTCACGAATTCCATCTTTGAAGTCTTGAATCGACGCTGGGCTGTTGGCGTAGACCTTCTCTTTCATGTGGCCCCAAAGGAAGAAGTCGCAAGGTGTTAAATCACAAGATTGTGATCACCTTTTCGAGAGATAACACGGTCCGGAAACTTTTCCCGTAAAAGATCGTTTCGTTGTTTGTGTGGTACGTAGCGCCGTCTTGTTGAAAGTAAACGGTAAAGTTGTCCAGATCAATACCATCCAATTCCGGCCATGAAAAATCATTAATCATCTCTCGATAGCGCAATCCATTCAGCGTAACTGTTGCTCCAGCCTCATTTTCGAATAAGTAAGGTCCAATGACCCCGCCGGACCATAAACCGCACCAAACAGTCACACGTTCAAGATAAAGAGGCTTTTCACTAATAACTCTTGGGTTTTCCGAGCCCCAGATGTGACAATTTTGCTTGTTGACGAAGCCACCGAGGTGGAAATGGGCCTCATCACTCAAGATGATTTTTCGATGGAATTCCGGATAATTTTCATACATCCAAGGACCCAATCAGCAAAGACACCATGTTTTTGATGATCGACCGGCTTGAGTTCTTGTGTCAACTGAACTTTATAAGCCTTAAGACCCAAATCTTTATGCAAAATACGGTGTAATAACGTTCAACGCTTCAAAATTGACATCTACCGAAATAGCGGGCTATTCAAAATAACACCTCTTATTGGAAATCCCTTTATGTATTGGGTTGTTCGATAGTTAATATTTTTTTTTCATGTTTTTCAAAGTTAATTTATTTATATTGTCGCGTGTTATGGTTCGCGGCCAATAATTTTAATGTTCCAGGAAAGTGAAAACGCAATGTCTTTTAATTTAAGTTAAAAGAGTTTATTTAATTACTTAAAAATGCACAATCACTTATTAATTATTTCACAATTTTAATTTTCACTATTAAAAGTCTAACTTCCACTTGTCCATAAATTTCTATCGCAATTGTCTTCTAAAATCACTTCAGTATTACTTGATCGCTTTTTAATTCACACTCCACACACTACCGCCGTTTTTACTATCGCGGTTGAATGAATGATCCCCCCATTCATTCAGCTCGCCTTTATATAGGGTCTCTATCTATTCAACCCATTTCTCGTACATTGGCGAATGTTCTGCCGAGAGGTACCTGGTATATTCGAGCAGCTTAATGAATGGAGTGACGTCACTTTCAGGTGTTCATTTTGTAGATGTTCTTAATGTTTGTGAAAACTATTGTGACAGTACCTCGCAGAATTCTTTGTAAATGTAACAATATTAACAACAAAAATTAGTCAATGATATATTGACCATTTTGTCGGATGACCTTTTGCCATCTCTCGGTAAGTTGAAAAGTTCCCGGTTCGAAGAGGCCTAGGTTTTTAGAACCGAGGAACTAGTCCTACTCATTTTTAACAGCCTGATCAGAACCGAAAGTTTTACCATTCAAATGGTTTTGAAAGGAGCGAAACAAATGATAGTCTGATGGTGCTAAGTCAGGGCTATAGGGTGGATGTGGCATCAGTTCCTAATTGAGCTCCACTAATTTTTGACAGATTATCAAAGAGGTCTGGGATCTGACGTTATCATGATTGCATATCACGCCTTTGTGGTTGGCCAGTTCAGGACGTTTTTCCTTGATTTCTTCATTCAATTTCGATAGTTCACGCTAGTAGACACTCGAATCAACAGCTTGGTTTCATGGAAGTAGCTCAAAGTAGACTATACCCTTGTAATCCCACCACACAGAAAGCATCATCTTCTTTTGGTGAATATTGGCATTGGATGACGATTGTGGGTGTTCATCTTACTTGGTCCATGATCGTTTCCAAACTACGTTATCGTAAACAATCCATTTTTCATCATCCCTTATGATTCTTTTTTGAGATGGGCCGTTTTGGTTACGATTCAGCAAAGAGTCGCATATGTTAATGCGTTTGGTGAGGTAGATTTCCATTAATTCATGAGAAACCCAAACATTCAGTTTGTTTACGTAACGAAGCTATTTGCTATCTCTCGAGTTATCAAACGCCGGTTAGTTGCGATTAACACCTTCATTTTGTCGTCGTCAGTAATGGTTGGACGACCAGTGTATGGTGCATCTTGCACATTAAAATTTCTAGAACGAAAGCTAGTAAAGCAACTTTCAGTAAGGCAATCTTCACCATAAACTTCACACTAGTTCTGCCGAACTTGCACCACATTCTTGCCCTTTCGGAAGTAAAAAAATAAAATATGCCGATGACGCTCTCAGTGATTGTCCGTTTTCAAGTTTATTTTTAACCAACATGTTCTTCACTAATGACGTTCAGTTTTTGAATGTGGATAGTCTAAAGTCTATTCTTTAAAATAATATACATATAAGAATATAAGCCACGCAATCATCACTACATGGAATATGCAGTTCGCGACATGAATGAACGAATAACTCAATATTTGTTGTCTTTTTTGTAATGTAAACCATAGATTGCATAGGATGTAAAACATATAGAGCTATCCTGTGTTTTCATCTTTTCCATTTAAATGCTATTATTTTGTTTTTTCCGACAAATATATATTTCGGGAGTAAGTTCCTCCCTTCTTCAGTGTCAATTATTTTCTGAGATTACAAGGCCTATTCGAGGATATTTACACTAACCAAATTCTAATTACCTAAGGTCTAATTGCTTAATGTCTAATTGCTTAAGGTCTAATTGCTATTGGGTTTTATTACCTTTATATCTTAATATTATTCTTAGCTTAATTATTTAGTCTTTTCTTTTATATTTTTTTTATTATTTTATTATTGCTTAAGGTCTGATTATTATTATTTATTACATGAGTAATTTTAATTATTATTAGTACAATAGAAAACAATTTAACGCTATTTCACCATATCCAGGAGCCTAGAGTATACATTTCCTAGGTCAGCGTTGAGTCTCGTTTCGGTTGGCTGCCTCATGATCCATAATGATTCGTACACGTCCAGTTTTCGCATGTTTCTTGCTTCTTTCACTACCGTTAGGTCGTCCCATTCTATTTGATGTCCTTCGCAAATGTGTTTCGCTGCTGAAGATTTAACGTTGCTCGTGGTTCCTCGCTTCATCGCCGATTGTGCCTCCTTAGTGTGCTCCTCGAATCTTATTTTAACCGTTCGTTTTGTTTGTCCAATGTATGCTTTATCACAGTGTTTGCATTTAATTTTGTAAACACCGCACTTCTCATCTTTCTTCTTGCTATCCTTTGCATTTGTGAGCCTACTTTTAAGTTGAAACTGGGCGCTGCTTGAAATTAGCTGGATGTTAACTTGCTTGAGTAATCTGCTTAAGTCTCCGGTTAGTTCTGAGTTTACGACCGCTGCTCTTTGTTGTTCTCTTTGTTGTTGCCTTCTATTTTGCGTGTAGAGCGTAGTAAAGCTATCTCGTGTTCTCCTTTGTTCAATTTTCTTCATCATACCTGGGATCATCCCGGCTTCATATCCGTTTTTCTTCGCTGTATCTAGGATATAACTTATTTCCTTCATCCGGTTTTCTATACTCAGTGGTACTGACAGCATCCTACGTATTCATGCTCGGAAAGATGCCATTTTTTGTGAGTATGCATGATTTGATGTTCATGGTACGGTCCTTTGAGTGCTTGTATTTTTTCGGTATAATGTCTAATTCTAATTTTCCGCTAACCCTCATAATTTTCAAATAGAGGAAAGGTAGTTCGTTGTTTTCGGTATAATGTCCAATTCCAATTGTTTTCGGTATAATGTCCAATTCTAATTTTCCGCTAACGTTCGTTTCTTCCTCAATTATAAAATTGATGTTTTTGAGGATGTTATTTCATTTCGGCAGCGATTCATTTAGGTCTTTTTCATTTCCTATGGCGAAAATATCGTCTACATATCGAACCCAAAGTTTGGGCATTATGCCATCTCGCTCCATTATTTCTTCAATCCAGGACATAAAAATCTCGCTTAAAAACGGTGACAGAGGATTACCCATCAGTGCTCTAGACTAGTAGTACTAACTTTCCAACATGCACAGTGTTGTCAGCTTTCTGATTTTTCTTGCTTTTCTTTTTCCTTCCACAGTTGAGTCTTTTGAGATAAGTTGATCTTCCAAGAGCGCGAGAGCTTGCTTCAATGGTACGCTTGGGAACAGAGCCTTGACGTCAAAAGACACCATTTTATCCTCACTTTGTAAGCGATTGTGCTGCATAAGCTTTTTAATTAATTCATCTCGGTTTTTGACGGGGTATTTGTTGGTTAAAATCCCCATATATTCAAATTTCAGCAGAAGCCACTTTGCTAATTTTGATGTTTGAGCATTTGTTGATGTTATGATTTCTCTCCTCTCCATTTCCTTCTTTTGGATCTTTGGTTGGCATTTAATTCTTGAAAGTACGGAGTTGCTCACTCTCAAGTTCGTCTTTTCACCCAATATGTCCTTGCACTCCTTTAGAGCTCTTTCCACCCGTTTGATACTTTCAGGAAGTGGATCCTTCCTTAATTGAAAATATACGCCGTTATTTAGCTTTTCTAACATAGAGCTAATTTTTTCTTTATATAGAGCTAATTTGGTTCGGAGCAGAATTTAATCCATCAAAGGAGGCTGAAGATGTTAGCAGCCATATTTGGTTCAATTTTCCTCAGTAAAAGAATTTTAGTATACGAAACTTCTTAGTATAGGGGTGTCCTGAGTAGGTGGACACAAAATTTATATCTTAGGCCATAAGTGCCTTTGTTTATGAGCTAGAAAAATGAAACCCATGTTATTAGCTAGAAAATTTCATGCAATCAAAACAATGTTAAGAACTTCGCACGTGATAAAAAATTACTTTTCGTGGGACAAGTCAATTTTTTTCAACCCTCCTAAAACGAGGTAAGTTGACACACATATTGAGGCAAGTTGAAAAATATAAATATCATGAAGTTTGAGTATGAATTAAAACAGCTAATTTCTCTTCATAGCGCTACAGCCGCATGAAGTGAAATTAGAGGATTTCCAATGTCTGTAAAGGACTGCAGCGATGGTCTGCTGCCTCGGCGAGCGAAGAAGTTGGTGCTCGCCGGGATTGGCCTTGTCTGGGGATGCGTGAATACCCTGGATGTCTAGCATTGCGGTATCGTAGAGAGGGTTCATTTCCCCAGCACAAGGGCCCACTACCAAAAAATTTAAATTCACTAATTTGCAGGGTTCTCCATAGTGTATTCGTTCGACGGTGTCGAGGCCGAGGTTACCTACCGAAGAAATGTGACAACAAAGTACGACTGACCGTGTCTGAACAACGCGCGCGAGACTCAAGATAATCTCGTCTTCACTATTTTTTACTTACGACCCCCAAATTAGAGTGGGGCATCCAGGTGGAAGCGGTGACCCCTCGCACCCCATCTGGATCAAGATCTATTGTAGCCGCTGCCATATATTTTTCATTTAAATGGAAAACTCATGCAAACATAATTCGCATGAATTTTTCCTTTAAATGAAAAAAATGAACGTTTCAGATTTACATGTGCTAATGTTTTATATGGTGAAATCACATAACACTTTAACATAAATGGGAAACCCAAGCGGAAGGCCACTCTATCCTGCAAGAGCATCTGTTGCGACAACGAAAAAGAGGTGAGCTCACCCGATGGCTAGCTCATGAGTGGAGGGGCTAACCAAAGTGGCGGGTCCCATACCTGGTTCGGGTTCCATATAAATGAAAAGACTAACATTTTTTTCTTTCTTTCTTCATCTCTTCATTCTCCTTTTATGTTAAATTAAGTAAATATTTAGTATATTGTACAAAATAAAGTATATTGCGTCCCATATTTATTTGCAGTAAGTAATACCTCTTGTGAATTTCCATTACTAGCTTTATAATCAAATGCAATTCAAACTATCCACTTCAACTCATCTCTACACATTTTAACGCATGCCTTTTTTTTAATTGAAGAAAAAGTAATTTTTTTTTCTTTTTTTTAGAAATTACCCAATAGTCAAAACAAAAATCAAATTATTTTTCAATCTAATTATGCGTTGCGTCCAAACAGCGTAACCTTTATACTTCAAAATTTTTCATAGATTTATTTTTCATCTCTATTTACTTTGAATCTAGATTTTTTTCAAGAATAATTTTATTGTATTTAACTAAAAGCGTAAACTATATAACAATTGAAATTTGCATGTATCAGGAATAAAGCAAAAGGTATTGGTTTTATAAAAATAAAGTAAAAAAAAGATTTTAAAGAATTATATGAAAGAAGGAAAACGGTCTGTAAAATTTATATATTAGTGTTGAAGGTTTTAATACTTTATTACTGTTATCTACCATCGTCTCTGAGTTTAATTAAGATTTTAAAATTTTAAATACAAGAGAGGATACTTACCCAGTCCACCTCCCACGAGCGCTCGTTGATGGGGCGGGTAAGGGCCTGTAACTTTAGAAATTTCCTTTTTCTTCCCTGGTTATTTTCTATTCGGACGAGATTTTTTTTCTTCAAAATTAACTTTCTAATATTTGAATATACATAAATCCTCGTAATCAAATTGAGTTTGCAGCCAAATCAGAATATTCTTTGTCTTTTTGCCATTGTTAAATTGTTATACATGCACACAAGTAGAATCACACATTAGCTTTTTAATTCTAACGTTATTTTAATATTATTTTTAATTATTTAGCTAGATATTTTTATTTTTCTTTAAAAATCATTCCTGGCGTGACGTAGCCTCGCAGTGAACGACGACTGTGCTCGTTTTCATTTCTGCTAGCTTATTGTCCGTCATAACCCATTGACACCAGTAAAATATCTTCCCAAGCAAGTCCAACAAAATCAACGAGTTTTTCACAATTGGCCGTATTAATGTCATGTGTAATTGGCGGTGCGACAAAGCGGATATTTATTCCTTTTCTACCTTTATTCACCATTAGCTTCAATACATTACAATCTGACCGCTGCCTCCCAGCGGATGAGTCCGATGTTAAATTGGTTGCTGCAGTACTAGCCGCAGATCGATTCAAATGGTTATTATTTGTTCAATTTCCCAAAATTGGCCTCGCTTCACCTCTACTCATTGAACTGTTATTTGATGACAACGACGATGATGATACGGACAATGAAGCGACTTAACCAGTAGCCGATAGTATTATTGACTAGTGCTAGTATTATTAACTATTTCACCAATATTCACATTCTCCGTGCTAACGTTATAATTTTTCTTAACATAATTATTCGTTACACTAGATTTGTACTTTAATTCGTTAATTTTACTTTCTTTAACTTTGTTGTTATTAGTGCAATTCGCAAAATTATTACTTAGCACTTCAGTTGCGGTTGATGATGAAGATAGTGATTGTGAATAAATTTCACAAACGTTCAGACTCTTTCTTTAACTTTGTTGTTATTAGTACTATTCGCCAAATTATTACTAAGCACTTTAGTTGCGATTTATGATAAAGATAGTGATTGTGGATAAGTTTCAAATTCGTTTAGACATCTTCACACCAAACTGGTGGATTCGACTCCCCGAGACGAAATTCTTACACAAAACCGCGCGTATTCCTCCAACCGTACGTGACCTATTCCGCTTGTTGCTCAAAAAAGAGTCCTGCTTCGTATCCATTCCGCTTACTGCTTGCTTCAACGAGCCTCTTCATGGCGTTAACGGCAGATTCTCATCGCAAAAATCTAGCAATTGCTTCGCTAGATTGTCGCAATGGGGTTGCCATGATTGATTTTTATTTGTTATTTTATTTATTTTTTATTTGTAAAACTTTTTATTGCTAATGGTAGTGGTGCTCGTACCAAATTGTTCCGCACTTATTGCGTTGTTATTTTTATGAGATGGTATTTTCTTGGCAAAGATCTTTCGAGCAGTTTGCTGATGTCCAATCGTCTGTTCTATCACGGTCTTAATTGCCGCTATCACTTCCGGCCAGAGCTCGTTGCTTATTTCCAGCGATGTGTCTGATAAGATGACTCCCAGCTGGTTGTCGAGGGTCTCCTGTTAATGTTAAATTTCTGTAGAGGACTGATCTTTGCCGTATGCGCCTTCAACATACAACATCGATAGGTGTATTTGATTAAGTAATGATCAGAGTTACAATTGGCTTCTCGGTATGAACGGACGTCAAGTATGCTGGAGACCCAACTTTGTTAGATCAAAATATTTTCGATATAGTCAGGTCATTTTATGTATGCGTCAATGTGGGAACCAAGTCAAATGTATGACTAGATTTCTGCTACAGGCAAAGTCAATCAGGCGCTGGTTGTTGTCATTTGTTTCGTTTTGGAGGCTATATCCTCCAGTCGTTCTCCGACGAGATGACCCATTGCCAATCACGATTCCCCGGCATCCCTTGCCAAGTTTGGTTATGAGACAGATTGGTTCATCGTTGAAACAGGGTTGTCTTAAAACCAAATTTGAAAGGAATGACCACATATCGTTGCCAAATCGATAATCATTAAGTCCACAAATCATCAGATATGAACATACTAAGAAGGCAGGAGACTGCTCCTATCAGATGGACTGCGGTGCCAGCCTAGGTTTCAAAACAGCATTTCTTAATGACATGAATCAATGGCTTGAATTATGAATCTAATCAACATACGAAAAATTGTTGAATTGTCCACGAAAGAACAAGGGGTTCCTACGTAATAATAAAACAGCTGCCATTTTTTCCGTTTGAATGCTCGACCAACCAAACATATTCAAATAAAACATCAAAAATTGCATAAAAGATAAAAAAACAAAAAAAAAATTATGCTTTTAAGAAGAAACACTATGAAAAGATAGAATAAAGTATCACAATAGAGCAGTCTGAACGAAATCCTACTCTATCACTGCACCGAGCGTCGGTGCTACAACTGCTAAAGTCCCACGCCTTATCAGCAGTAAATTAAGACCTCTTGATCAGAGAATCCCATCAACATGGGACCGGGAAAAACAATCCAATCGACAAGCTAGTACTTCTTTTATTGCGACCGCTGAAAGCCTGGGTCATGATTTCTCACATATTTCGATATCGCCGTCCATCATTTGCTGAAGTCGAGTAACAAACAGAACCAAAATGGCTAAAGAAATTGAAAAACCTTTATTTGAAAACCGGCCACCATTTGTTCTATACTGGGACAGTAAGTTGTTATCACCGGTTACTTCTATCAATAATCTGGAGAATAGAGTAGCTGTTTAGGTTATTTCGAGCATTTACTTGGCGTCCCAGTTGCTGTCAAAGGAAATGGCTAAAGTTATTCGTAAAGAAGTGGGAAAATTTGATGCACATCACCATATCATTGGTATTTGTTTTGACACTACAGGGTCTAACACAGGACTAAGTCAAGAAGCTTGTCTTAGGACTGAGAATAATTTTAAACGTACTACTGTGTCCAAAAAATTTAAACTGCGCGCGTCGAAGGATTTAGAGAATTATTTTTAGGGTTTTGTACTAAAATACAAAACCCTATTGCAATCACGACCTGTGTCCGTCTGTCCGTCCGTCCGTCCGTCCGTCTGTATGTCACAGCACTTTTTGTCCGAAACTATAAGGGCTACAGCCATGAAACTTTGTGGAAAGGTCAGAAGTGGTGACTTCTTGAAACTTCAAGGGTGGAAAAATTTTTCAAAGGGGTTTAAGGGGGTCTCCCCGTATAGGGAGGTGACCCCTCAAAAAAATTTTTTCACCATTGGTAGTCGAGTAGGGTGTCATTGGAAAGGTCTCAATGAGATCTTTTCAAAACAAGTCTTAAAATTGCCTTTTGAGTACCGAGGGGGGCAGGGGAAGGGGAAATGTACGAACTTTTCGCGTACCCCCTCCCCCTCGCGATTGGAAACCTTCCATCAGAAAAATCTGAAAAAATCATGAATCTAGGCCTTCATGAGTACAACAACAACAAATACGTGAGAAGTCGAAATTCACTCAACTTTGTTAGTAATAGTATGATTTGTCGATTTTATATTTTCTTGGATAAAATCCAAACGGTACCCTTAACTTCAATAAAATTTAGCAAACAGATGACTTTTTATAAGATTGATCTTTTCTGAAAGTTTCATAAAGATCGAATAGTATTTAATGAAGTTATAGCGATTTGAATTTTCCTGTATTACTATGGAACAATATGCCCTGTATTACTATGGAAACATATGGCTATGGAGCCATATGCGCTTTTTATCGATTTAGGCACTACAGCTTTGCTAGGATTTGCATGAAAATTTCAGGAATGATAGGTATCATGAAATTGAGTAAATACAATTGAAACAAGTCGAAGAGGCAGGAGAGAGCTCCTAGCAAAAGGGCTTTGTAACCATTCTAGGATTCGAAAAAATAGGCCATGAATCGATGATTACAGTACAGAGGAGTGGCCCCTGAAAAAGTTTCATGAACGGTAGCCGATATGAATATCAACTGAAAGTTCTCTATGAGAGCTTTTCAAAACAGTTCTTAAACTGACAGTTTTTGCTTCAGTGGGGGAACAGGGGGAAAATACATGAAAAATATGTTTCTAAAAAATCTGGAAAAATTATCAAGGGAGATATCTATGGGTATAAGTAAAACAAATATCTCAGAAGTCACAATTCTTTCAACTTTGTTAATAAAAGTATGATCCTCGAATTTCACATTTTCTCCAATAAAATCGTCTTTGACATGTTTCTTGATTTTATTCGTTGCTGATTACTGCATTTTGTAAGTTGAGTACAAAACCCTTCTGACATGAGCATAGGTCTGTCTACCCAACTTGTTTTAGGTTGGTACTGTCAGTGACATCTATGTCAAATTTACCATGTCAAAATGTTGATTAGTGTTTGAGATACGCGTCGTTTTGTGAGCTGCTAAAAGTTTTTCGTTTTTTGCGATGTCGAAATTTGTTGAATTTGCATTAAATTTTGTTTGCGGAATCAATTTTCTGCTGCGGATACGTTGAGGATTATGCAGAAAGCCTTGGTGATGAGGCTATGTCTTAAAAAAAATGTTTGCAAGTGTTATAGTGAGTTCTAAGCCGGCCGTGAACGTGTGGGAGACGAAGAGTGTCCTGGGTGACCATCAACCTCTTCTCTTCTTCGATTATCGTGGTATTGTGAATTATGAATTCCTTCCGCCGGGCCAAATAGTCAACAAGGAATATTATTTGAACGTCATGCGTCGTTTGCGTAACGGTATCCGCCTTAAAACGCCGGGATTGTGGAAAGACAATTCTTGGTTTTTACACCACGATAATGCACCATCCCATACTGCACTCGTAATTCGTGATTATTTCGCCAAAACTCAACCCATATCCAACCATTGTATTGACCATATCCAATCATTGTATTGACCTGATCTGGCGCTGTGCGACTTTTGGCTGTTCAGCAAGCTCAAAAGGCCGCTCCGGGGACGCCGTTTTGATACGATAGAGGAGATTCAAGCCGCAGCGAAGACGCGTATCTCAAACACTAATGAATATTTTGTAAATTGGACATAGATGTCACTGACAGTACTATCAACCTCAAAAAAAAAATCCTTCGACGCGCGCAGTTTAAATTACAATGTCACCTTATTTTTTGTTCACAGTAGTGTATTGTTGGGGTTAGCTTGCCATCATCACACCCATGAATTAATTTTTAAAGGAGTGTTTGATGAGTGCTTTCCTGTACCGTATAGTGCTCAGGACATCAAAATCTTTCAAAAGTTTCAAAATATGTGGCATTCGCTTGATAACATTGTACGAGTACACAACTATGTTGGACGAAGAAGATTCCATGCTAGGTTTTTAAAAGATCAGTGAAAATGGTTCATTATCTTCAAAACATCTTAGAGAATGGAACTTATCTAAGAGAAAACTACAAGGAGTCATTAAAACTTTCACTTTTATACCTCAAAATAATTTCCCATTTAGGGTCCCAGGGGCTCTCCGTCAAGCAAGTTGGATGGCAAAAGCCATATATCCACTGAGAATTGTTTTATTCACCCAATAATTATTGAATTTTGCTGGTATTGCAAAAAAGGAACTGAATGGTATGTAACAAAAAGGACATTTTGTATGTTTGGTGTATGTCCGATTTTGGCACGAATCAGTTATAAGCTGATGGACTCCAAAGGAAAATAAGTGCTCTTGCAGCGGCCAAGAGACACTTTTGGTATTTATCTGAAATTAACATAGAATTAGCATTTTTGGACGTACGTATCACTCAAGCAGAGAAAAATAAAATGCTTTCAGATTTAGAAAAACCAGTAAAGAAAATAAAGGTGAAACGACTGGATGGCAAAACCCTTAAATTTGTCGAAAAATCTATTAGTGACGTTGTTACTAGTAAAAATTTGTCGAAAAATCTATTAGTGACTTTGTTACTAGTAAAACAAAAACTTTCTTCGAGTTGTTTTTGGTATTCACAACAAAAGCAAACATTGTACCACTACAGTCAGAGACTTGGTCGACGGTCCCAAGGTAGTCAGTAATACGAGGGTCTTTTAAAAAGTTTCCGATTTTTCAAAAAAAAAGCACATAGTTCAAGCCAAACAAAAATTTATTTCTCGACATAGTATCCACGCAAAACAATTCATTTGGTCGAACGCTTTTCCTAACCCTTCAGGCCATCAAAAAAAATTCACTAGGCAAACCTGAAAAATACAGGTTTACTGCCTCTTCAACCTCGATATTTGACCCATATTTGGTCCCACCCAGAAATTTTTTCAAGTTGGGGGACCAAAAAAAGTCACTCGGAGCTTGGTCTGGTGAGTAAGGTGGGTTTTGAAGCGATTCGAATTTCAATTCGTCCAATTTTGCCAGTGCGACCATGCATGTGTGGACTCGCACGTGGTCTTGATGAAACAGCATCTTCTTTCTCGCCAAGTGTGGTCACTTCTTCTTGAGTTCCGTCTTCAATTGGTCCAGCAACGCAATATAATAGGGTGCGTTAATGATTTTACCTTTTTGAAGGCAATCGAAACATAATTACTACACGGCTGTCCCAAAAAACTGTCGCCCTTTTCCAGCAAAAAAAACGACTTTCATCTTCTTCGGAACTGGTTCCCTACCACAATCCACTGCATTGACTGTTGTTTAGTCTCCGAAGTATGGTGATGGATCCAAGTTTTGTCGACAGTAATTAATCGGCGCAAAATCTTGGCAGGATTCTTTTGGAAGAGCTGAAAAGTCTCGTGCAATATTTCCAGCCGTACGCGCTTTTGATCGATCGTAATTAAACGCGGCACCCATTGCGCGGATAATTTGCTCATGCATAAATCTTCATGTAAAATCTTATGTACCTGTCAGTTGATATCCCACAAGCCTCAGCAATTTCTTTAATGGTTAATCGGTGATCTTCCATCACGGTTGCGTGCACTGAACTGACGATATGCTCCGTTGAAACAGTTTTTGGACGTCCAGAACGTTCATCGTTCGTCGTTTGTGCGACCGCGTTTGAATTCGGCTACCCAATGTTTCACGGTTGTAAATGAAAGCGACGAGTCACTTTACATTGAGTCTAACTATTCTTTTATTTTCCAAGTTTTTGTTTTCCCTTTCAAAAGGGAAAGGGATAATCACCGCGCGATACTCGATTTTATCCATTATGCTTAACAAACGTCACCTGTCAACTTTGGAAGGGTACCATGTATTTTATACTGATTGGAATAATTTGAAATTTTTAAGGCATACACACATAAAGGCCATCTATTGGTTGGCAAGCGAACTTGAATATACCATGACCTTTTACCGATAAGGCCGGAAACTTTTCAAATGACCTTCGTACCCTACAAATGGGCATAGCTTTAGTAACAATTCTGTCAAAGATGATGATTAGAAACAATTCTTTCTAATCATCATCAGACTACGACTATTTAGTCGCGCGACTGTCGGAAGTTACAGATGGTTAAATGGAAATGCGCACACTGCGACTTTGCGACCATTTTGGCCAGGTCAGCAGTATTCCTAAAACCAGCTTAGTAGGAAGTTTTTCTGATACTCGCGCAGGCGCACGTCATTTGGGCATTTGATGCTGGCATACATGGAAGTTACTTGGATAGTGCACAAATGAGTAAGAAGGCTTGAACTAAGCCCAAATGAATGCCGCTTGTTTGTCTAAACGTATGTCTATGGTTTTTGAAAGATTTTTTTGCATTTTTTCAATCTAATCATTGCAGTGGCAATAAAATGACAAATGCATTAAACGAAATATGAGCTAATAATGTAAAAATAATGCTTAAAGAAAACATTTTATAAATACGTAAAATTTTCAGGCATTATCACACTTGGATGCGTCTCCCCTACCAAATTTAATATTTTAAATTATTTAAATTCTCGTTTTTTTTGCGCTTGTCAGTATTAATTCATTCCTGCAACGTACAATATTGCGCCCGCTCTTGTGTATTCGTCATATCGAAATTCATACTGATTGTCTTAAACAAAACGGAGCGCATGTATTTCTGGCATACCTTCAAATGAGCATATTAGTTCTGCGCATGCCTGAGGTTCTTTTGCAAATCTCGACGCAGTGTGTTCATATTTGCGTCTAAAAATCGCTCGATACGTCAGTCGAAGTCAATATGACCGAACCTTTAGAGTTGTCGACAAAAGAGGCGTCACCAAGCCTACAAAAAAAAAGTTACAGCTTATATTGTTAATTAATTAATAAATACATTAAATGCAAAATTTATGCTACATAATGAATATTTATATTGTATTTTAAATAAATTCGTGTCTTTTTCCTTGAGATTGACATATTTCTATTATGCTGTATTATTTTGAAAAAAGGTAATTTAACATTAAAATTTCGTCTCTCATACTCATTTACGCAACCCCTTAATTATTGTCCACTCTTCTTGTAATTTTGAACATACGAGTATGTATATATTTGCATTAAGTTTAGGGAGACTTCAAAACCGAGCAGTCTGGAAAAATCTCAAATTTTTTTTACTCCTAAACACTCTAACCCTCATTTCAATTATTGTTCGTTTATTGAGCATAGTAGATACATATATGCCCATCCTGTAAACTTATGATAAATGATTAAAATAAATTCAATTTCAGTCTGTACAGAAAACCCAAATTTTTCCAACTGCACAAAAAAAGCACGCTTGGTGGTATATTAGGCCTTTGAAATGTATTCCAGCAGGAAATAATAAAAGCCAAATGAATTTATGAATTTTATAAACTTCCAGGAAAAGAAAATTCCCAGTAATATTTATGTCTAAATATTTATTCAATAGAAGAATATCTTCAAGTTTCACTTTCTCCAGCAGGAATATCTGTACATGTGCATATAATATTTATTATCAGAACGAAAAAGTAAAGCGGGTCTGTTTACGCATGCATACACATATGAGTTGTCAGCATGATAGAATTAAGTGTTTTTCGCAGTGGTAGCATGGAGTGATAGGTGGGAATGATTAGCATAAATATTCAAGGAAATCACTGCATTTTCTGTGTCATATGTTGGTTTGGGGAACATTGTGGGTGGATGATATGAACTCAGTTCCGTAAAGACTTCTGAGTATCGAGATAATGCATGAATAAAGCTTGGGATTATTCCTGTATTAAATAAGATTTCTCAAATGATCCTTGATCGAGTGAAATTCATTCATTCAGCAAAGTTCCATTTTTAGCATGAATACGGATCATTTTTTAATTACAATAAATTATATAGAGAGACAAAGGAAAAGGAGTCTTGGAATGTGGGACACTTATAGGTAGTTCGATTAAACATCTTAACTTTGTCGTGTCTGTTGGTATTTCAGTATTAACTCACTTTCTCGAGCTTGTTTCAGTTATAACTACAAATAAATTCAAAGTTATTATGTGACAGACAATAAGATACGCCAATTCTTTCCTCTTTCGTGAAAATCTAACGAAAACTACCGCTTGAGGACAATCGAACATTTTGAGTTTCTAAGAACGCTCTCTATAATAATCATGAAGAGTTGTCACGAATTTTAATTAAACAATTACGGTAAGGCAAACGTCTAGTTTCCGAATATTCGTTCTGGCAAATCTTAAAGAAGACAACATTTTGAATAAAGCGGTTAATGTCCGTGAGAACTTAACTTTCCTCTGCTTTTATCACTTAATATTCCATCAAGATACCACAAAATTAAACTTTTCATTTTCTTCGGCTCCATATTAATTTTTGTTAGAAAGCCTACACCTCCTCATAATATTATAAATTTATCACAATTACCCATCATCCATAGAAAATGATCCAAAGTATCTAGCCCTTGAGTACCCACGTCTAGCCTTGATTTGAGTCGTAATCATATCTTGTTCCACGTGTCCTAATATAGGACCCTCATTATCATCGTTGAAGAAATTTATTGACCTAATACGGATAAATAATATCATTTATAGGTAAATTCACGTAAGAACATAATAATAGGGCACTCGCCACTCACAAGTCCGACGAGACCGATATGACTAATTTCCTCTGCGTTTCGTTGTTGCAACTCGTCTTGGAGGCTTTCATCCGAAATCAAAATGCGTTCCGGATTATTATAATGGTCACAATGGACGTGTTTTGTTTTAATTTTTTTCTTCGTTCCCTTTTATCTTATACATACATACTTAATTTCTTTTTATATCTGGAGGCTTCGGCCCTTTCTGATTTCCTGCATAGTGAAGATGCGCTTTATCTGAATCAAAAAGTAGTTTTTATCCGGCCACAGCTCTTGTGTTTTTGGATAGTGGGTTCTGAATGGGCTGAGTGAATCGAAAGATTGTTCAATTCCCGGAATTTCGAATGCACTTCACGCAATAGCCGCACATGGCCCATCAAGACGCTCCATAGGCTCCATGTTCTGTGCGTTGTGGGGTAGACTCCAAAAATCCATCTTTCTACGGGCGCTTAGGAATTGTATCTTGCACTGCATGTTCCTTTTGCTTCAAGTGTGCAAGACGTTGTTACTGCAAGCCCAAGCCGTGTCGTGGAAGATGACGACGAAAGTTTCAGATGTTGAGGATTGCAATTAACTTTTTGGCGTGGCCTGATGTGTTTTGGCGTTGAGCCTGTTGGATAGAACGAGATATAAGTTAGTCTTTTGTCAGGAGTTTTATGCAATTTAAATCTTGAAATTGTGTAATTATTTTGTCAAGTGATCTGCGATTTGTTAGAAAATTATCGCGTTGAAAATCAGCTTTGGTTTGTGCTATACAATTATTTTGGATTTCGGACATTGACTCAAGCGGCAAAATTTAGTATTTAATGAAATATGTTTTCCAAACGAATAATTTAATCATATAATGGGTTTGGTAAATCATTTGATGGTAATTATCAGTTAGCAGCGTGAGAATATATACAACAGTTGGGAATTGAAATAAATGACCATGGTTGGAAGAAAATTAAACGCACTGGTTAGGAAACCTTCAGATTTATAATAGATTATGATTCATTTCAAACCGAGAAAATTAACATTCAAGTTTTAAATCACTTGCACTTGTTGGCTGCCTCTGATTTTTGGAATCTCGGAAATTGGTGTAAATTACAGAACTGATAGGCGCGATATCCTCTAGATTACCAAAATGTGTTGGCGAACGTGAAATTGAGCGAGGATTACTTTCCCTAATTTTCTATGATACTCTATATTCGTATGAATGTACATACATACATACATAAATACACTTAAGAGCTTAAAAATTGCAGGTCCGATTTTTGTTTAACTTCCGATACTTCCTGAGGATTATGAAGCCATGTGTGTCACCATCAGATCATATCCCTCCAACTTCCCAAAACAGAAGTTGCAGCTATCAAGGTGCAATCAAGTTCCTTCGAGTTCTCAGGGATTTCTCTGTACAACTCTCCAAGCAGCCAGGTACTTACACGAGACTTAAAAACTCTCTTCAGCCTCGAATTCCCACTGTTAATCATAGCATACCACCGAGACTGGGGAGCAGTGAGAAGCAACCAAGCTGGGGCTGAGCTAAACAGGTTCATCACTCGCACATAGGGCAGCCTTCACCTACCAAACGAGCCAACTGGCCGCGGTCGAAACTCAGCAACCATTTTGGATTTCGGGAGTTCCCGCGAATTCCATCACAGTATTATAATCAGAGTCTTTAATGAGCTCTACTCTGATCATCAACCGGTCCATTTTCTTATAGAGGATGTCTTCATAGACGAACCACTAAAAGAAAAGAAAATAACAAACTGGAAGGCTTTGCAAGAAACTCAAGCAAATGAAAGTGTCACTCAAGAACTGATAACAGCTAGGAATGTTGACAATATAATAGAAGAATTAACAGGATAGGTCAAATAGGCAAAAAATATTACCGTTTTACGAAGGGATGCTCCAGTCGGGCCCTTTTCGGCCCCAGATAGCTCCGTCGGAGACGGCGCAGGGGCCACTCGTCCGCCCTTCGAGGCCGATTTGAGCCGCCGATCGAGGTTACGGCTCCCCGGAGAACAAAGAATTAAATTCCACCTATCTCAGAACCTATTCTAGCAAATCTTAATCCCCTACAACACCTGGAAAAAAGAAAACGTTAGAAAAGCCAGGAAACAACTTTAATCGCGAGCTGAACACGACGGATGCTTGGCGACCCCACGACTCCAAAACGACGCTAATAAATTCCCTTCTTGGGAAACAAAGATATCTTCCCGCTCACGAGCAGAAAATTCACAATTCGAGAAAATAAACTAGTAAAAGTAAAAGAAACGACCGAATTGAATTCACTATAGTTATTCTTTAACGTTAAAATTTAGCAAGAAAATATAATAAAATGTCACAAGAAAATCTAAAAAAATGGTTGGCCAACACTTACGACGCTTATTCCGATGCCGCTGATTTGGGGATCCCCAAATAGTTGGTTTTTGCTGTTTATTTGATGATATTTCCAAATCTCCACTGCAAATCTCGTTGATATACTTTTTAGATCCAATTTCCAGCCTGCCAATTTCCTTGATTGAATCTCCAGATCTCCACGGCCAATCTCCTTGATACCTTCTCTTCGATAGCTTTGTGTCTCGATTCGCAGCTCTTCACCAGATGATTATTTTGCCAACAAGAAGAACGGGACACCCTTCCAGCCCCCTCTTATTAGATTCTTGGCCAACGGCTCATTTGGAGAGCTCGAAGATCTTAAACATTTCACTACGTGTGGCCGGCTAGGTAGTTTCCCACCACTAGAATCGGAGCTTTTGGGTGTTCATGGAATCTCACTCCTACTAAACGAGTTTGGAGAAATGTCAGTAAGACAATTTACTGAAAGTTCGGGTTTGTTGATGTTTTCGCTGAAGAACAACTTTAGCGGCGGCACTCGACATGGGTTTCGTTTTGGAGTTTCTGGGGGAACTAGGAGTGAGGATGCTGCGTTTGAGCGCAGTTGCCCATAGATCTCTGGAGCTAAACTAGATGCAAAATGTTCATAGAAAGTTTCGTGAGAAAGTATCTCCAATTCTTCAGGAGTTAGTGTTTCCATCAATAATCCAGCGAGTCTTTGTCTGAATCTGGTTCTCACCAAAGGCAAAAACACTCCTGGTATACAGCAATGATCACCAAGCTGAGCTTGTCGAGTGACTTCTCCACAGCACATGATTGTGAGTGAACGGGGAATATGTCCAACTGGTACTTGATCGCTGTGTTCCTGTATCTTTAACTCCTGGAATTTCACGAATTTATATCCTCTACTTTGTAGATAAAGTCTTCCACCAGCTTTATTGATTCGGCAGTCGTCTGAAGAACACTCTTGAAAAGGCATAAAGCTCATTGCACTCACAGGTTGATAACTTTCAGTGCCACAACGATCACATGTATATGTTGCTACCACCATCATAGGCTCCACTTCAGTGGAGCGGGTTACGATGCCTCGTATTGTAACAAATTTGCCAATATGTTGAGCCTTGATATCACGAATTGCATAAGACTTTTCGATTGATAGTGGCTTGAATATAACCTCAAATCTCTTCATCGATTCCGGGGGAAAACGGTTCCGTTCGTCCCGCTGTTCCATTTGGTTGCGAGTGCGTGACTCCATCATGAAACGATGTTCAATGTAAACATCTAAGGAATCTTTGGCAACGACCTCTCGTTCCTTATATGTTGGAAGTAATTCAAATATAACAGTAGAGAAAATAGAAACATAACGCTTTGTGTTTCCAACAATAGCTTTGACCAAACCTTCATTGAACTCGTTCACATCGTCCAACTCAATAACAATTTGCCCCTGCTCACTATGAGCTAACTTCACCAGTTGATGAGCATATTTGGATGTTTTTGTACCATCTTCATTTGTTGTGCAGAATTTGGCCATGAACGCGCAGATGGATTCATGGTCTTGGGCGTAATCGCGTCAAGCCTTTTTTTTTTAAAGATGAATGAATGATTGTTTGGGTTTGTAAAACTGTCTACATGCAAATCAAGTTGAACGTTTTCGAGTCTGTTGTTAGCTTTCTTTTCTTTTACTTATTATTGGCTGCTTTCTTTCGTAGTTTATGCTGATATTATGTGATCGAAGTTTATTTTTTGACGTGTGATGACTGAGGTAAATGGTCGCGCGAAAATTAGTCGAAAATTGGACTCGCTATCAAAAAACGATTTTATCACAATCTCTGAAACTGTTGTTATTGTAGTTTGATGATGTGGTGATGATTGGGTTTGGTGTCGTGCATGTTGTTGAACTTGATGAATTTGTTGAGTTGACCTAGTACCAATTCATAATACCGAAGACAGTTTTGGTGTACGCTACTTTACGCTTTCTGCTCTTGGGGTTTGCGTTTATTCGCGGCTGATTGCGTAAAGTCGTGCGAATGTAATTATGCTAGAATTATTCGGTAAATGAAAAATAAAACCAAACAAGGACAAAACCCAGGCACTGTTCATCACCAGATGAAGACAACAATGTCCTCCCTTACTAAAAGTTGACGACGAACAAATACAATGGAACGAGACAGCAAAATACTTAGGAATAACAATCGATCGACGCTTATGGAATCAGCACATACGACAAAAAAGACAGCGTTGCTTCCAAATTCTCGCATCTCTAAATCCCCTTCTAAAGTCCAGTTGACTTAACATGACAAATAAAAGACTTATATACACACAAATAATAGGTCTAATGTACTCTACGGCAGCATTGTATTTTACCAGGTATGGAAGACAAACAAAAAAGCACTCCAAACACTACAGAATAGGGCTCTGAGATGGATCTGTTCAATTCCATGATATATCAGAAGCGTGTATATACATAAGGACTTCAGGCTGGACACAATAGAAAAATACATACGTAACAGAGCACTGAAACTCTTTGAGCAAATAGACTGACACCCTAACTAAACCATGGAATTCCTCAAAATCCCAGACATAAGGTAAAAAATTACGTATCCATCCATAAGATCAATTACAAATCAGACAATCACTAGCGAAAGGCCCCAGGTTTCAGTGAGTGCAGGACCGCTAACATACAAGAAAGGAGCGAAAGTGCTAAGTCGCACTGGCTCCATGAAACCAATTACTCCTGTGTAAGGAGTATGAAGAGTCGAATAGGAGACGTCGACGAGTCAACATCTTCTACTGATTTAGTTTTGAATTGTTTTTGCAAGTTAGTTGAAAGTTGATTGTGGTTAGAAGAGAGAAGAAGATAGGCAGAGAAGAAGGAGACAGCTAGAGAATGAAGAGATAGAGGATAGGAGGAGAAGGAAGTAGAAGATAGAAGGAGGTGGAAGATAGAAGGACACAGAAGATAGAAGGAGAGAGAAGATAGAAAGAGACAGCAGATGGAAAGAGATAGCAGATAGTAAAAGTGATTAGAAAGGGATAGAAGATAAAAAGAGGAGAATATAGAGACGCTGGGTGAGTACTTTAGTATTCTTTTGCTAACTTGGGTCGGTTTCAGTATTTTTTTCCAAATTTTAAATTTATTGTATGTTGAATTGAAAGTTGTTTGGTAGATACCAAATACTGTAGAGAAAGCTATTTTTGGTTGTCAGGATGTCGACGAACGGTGGTACGGTGGCGTGGTTGCCGGATGTGACGTAACAGATAAGGATGGGCAAATTGCATCGCGGGTTTTCCAGTTCAACAATATTACATTAAAATTAGACCAAGTGCTTGTAACGCTATTACAAACGCAATAAACACTTGCGAAAACGACCGCCGAGCTGGCCGATCAGCGAAACAAAAACGATTCCAGAACTAATTACATTGTTGAAATATAAAGCTAAGACTAACGGTAAATCTCAGAAAGATAGCCCTTAGATGAAAAAACGAAAGGTGAAGACGTCCTCATCTCCAATGTCTTATTTCTCTTCTGAAGATTCGGAAAATGGGATAGAAGTTGACTGCGTAAGTAGCAGTAAATATAAAGAGGATGAGATTTTCCCTGTTTCCACTACCAAAACTAGCTATGACATTTACAGACATGGCTATTACACCAAAATTAACAATGCCAAACACTACAAATACACAACCTGCACCACAAACATAAGGACTCAAAACAGTGCCAATTATTATTCGAGAGCCCTCCAAATGGTCCCAAATACTTGGTATTATGAAAACACAAAACAACTCATACTCATGCGTGAAAAGGGTCTATGGAACACCTACAGGTCACATACGATTGACGAAAGCATTAGCTGAGAATGAAATACAATACCACACTCCCATAATATCTGAGGGCAGACAGTTGATTGTTGTCGTCACGGGCTATATGACCTTTCAGTTGAAAACATTAAGGAAGGAAGTCTCAGGGCTTCAACCGAATGGAAGTTGACTGCATCAAAATGAGGGAAGATCTTTCTAGGGTAGTCAAGGTTCTCCTCCCATAATCTGAAACTAGCATTTGTAACATTAAATCTGTTTGCCCTCTTATGTGCATCGTGGAGGCACAGTGTCCTCGTACGGGCCATTGTATGTGGCACCATTGCCAACAATTTGGACATTCTTCAAGAAACTGTCATGCGCAGTCTTTGTGCGTTAAAAATTCACTACACCATTTCTCGGACTGTCCAAAGAAAATTGAGGAGAAGCCAAAATGTGTCATCTGTGGCGGAGAATATCCAGCAAGCTACGGCGGTCGTCCCAGAAATCTAAAGAACGGGAGAAGATCGTTCGCGCAGATTTCTGCGGCCCAACGCAAACAAACAAACAACTCCGACACAGGTACTTCCACGCACACAAAATCAACCTCAGAATACGGACCAAATGTTTGCCATAATACTGCCGCAATTCCGAAACATGATGCAAGAGATGATGACAAACATGATTCAAACCATGTTTCTTCTTGCATCTCAAAATGTCGTCAACACTAAACAATAATGAGTTTAATGAACCACGTTTCAATTCTGACGTGGAATGCGAATTCCTTGCTTCATCATACTGGTGAACTACATCAATTTATATTTGGTCATAAATACGACATCATAATGATCCAAGAAACCTTTCTGAAGCCTGGAAGACGATTCCGTATCCCTGTAGTTAGGGACAGAAATAACAGGATAACGTGTAGAGGAGGCAGAGCGGCCATTCTCGTGAGACAAAACATGAGTCACTATCTCATTGATTCACCTACTCTTAAAAAATTAGAGGCCACGTCAATCAAGTGTGAACTGGTTTTCTAGAATTCATTGTGATTTCTGCTTACAATCCCCTAGGAAATATAAATTTCTTCAATGATCTCAGAGCACTTGCTGCATTTGAAGGCCCTATCTTCATCGCAGGAGACCTAAATGCCACCCACCGTCTTTGGGGAGCTGTGATAAGCAATCAAGCTAGGACTGAGCTCAATACCTTCATTGCAGCCAATCACTTCTGCCTACATATTCCCAATTAACTAACACATTATGGACCAAGCAATGGCTTTGCACTGGACATTGGAATCTCGTGAGATTTCATACAAAATGTTTGGTTAAATATCCTCAACGAACTATCTTCCGACCAAAAACCAGGCCTTTTGCTCATAGAAAACATCTTCATTGATTTCCCTATGTTGCATTGGCCAATGAAACTAATTTTCAATCACCTGGAACGGCCGACGACATCCAATGACTGAAAACGTAACTCAGAAAATTTTACAGGCAAAAGAGGAGCATACGATCATAACTCCGAGAAGGGAAACGAATCCCTATGAACCCCTCAGAACATCATACAACTGATAAGGAGAAGGAATCAAGTTTGGAGGAAGCTAGGTATACAGGTGACGCTACGCATAAACGTTACTCGGATGACAAATGAAATCTGTGATAAAATAAGGGTATTTCGAAACGAGCAATGGGAGAGCTTTCTGCAGATTCTCGAGCCTGGGTGTGGCAGTTGCTGGTGAATGTCCAAATACTTTCAAGTAAATAGTAAAATTGGGGTACACCTATTCATGGTCCGAGTGAGATACAATTCTACCATGCGGGTAACGCTGAAGAAGATTCTTCGCAAATGCAATTTCGTGAAAACTCTTCAGACGAGGAGGACTTTGAAACTGAGGAAAGCATAGAATTGAACTTTCTGTCCACATATTTCTGAGAGATAGCATTCAACATGAAGATTGGAATGAACGAATGGACTTAGACCAAATCAATAACATTATACAGACACTCAATAAACATAAAGCATCTAGATATGACACAATTACAAAGACAATGGTTTCTTGGCTACCGGACAATATTTTACAAATACTTGCTGACATTATTAATGTAATATTCCGTTTGCGAAAGTATCCCAAAATATGGAAATCAGTGGTTATTATATTTTTCCGAAACCTCAAAAGAACCCATAATTTCCACAAAACTGAAGACCAATCAGCCTCCTCTCATCGCTGTCGAAAATTGCGGAAAGGGTGATTCTGCATCGACTCAATGAGGTTATATCTGACAAAGGTATTATATTGGGAGAACAATATGGCTTCAAAGCTAAACACTCTACTGAAGTTCAGTTAGTTAGAGTGGGCCAACACATCAGAACAGACTTAAATCGTAGGAATTCAACAGGTTTAGTTATGTTTGACATAGCTCTAGCCTTTGATAAAGTCTGGTATGCAGGACTAATCTTCAAAATGCATAATTTTAATATGCTACTGCAGCTCACTCAAACTATTGGCTCCTTCTTGGGATACAGAGCATTCCGTGCCACAACCGACAAGCAACTCTCAAGCCTCAGACCAATTGATGCTGGAGTTCCTCAGGACTACCCCATCTTACCGGTATATATAGACTTTCCAACTCTTCCTTTAAAATGTAAAACTATCACTTTACGCTGATGATACCTGTATATTTAATACAGCACGACAAGCAAGTGTCGAAAATTCAAATTTCCAACTATCAATAAATATTTTTTTGGAAGACTTTCGCAAATGGAAAATTAAGATTAGTCCTGACAAAACACAGGCACTATTCATCACAAAGAAAAGACTACAAACTCCACAGAGACTTATCGTTGACAACGAAACTATAGTTTACAAGTTTTTATTTGAAACCCTTTGGATATGTACAATTCACTTAGACTAGGCTTAACTTAACGGATTATTCCCTTGGCTAAAGTTTACACTGATTGGTATAAAATCTACATTTCATTTGTTAAAACTAGCTTAAATTAATCGTGTACGGTTGAAGATGCCCGGGTCTATGCTGATTGGCCTGAAAGTAGAAAAAAAGAATAAAACTGTTTGTTAGTAGCAGGAGTTAGTCCTCATTAGGAATTGCATATAGGACCTGGGAAAATGTAAATCTATTTTCCTTGAAGATATTGTAATGAATAATCTTTCCTTCGGGATCGAAGACAAGACCTTCATTATGTCTATGTTGGATATATTGCGGGAAGAGTGTAGGGTGTTTGCATGTTATCATGAGCTCATGATTTGAATTCATGCTTTCCTGTACGAGGGGGTTGGTAGATTCACTTCATTTCTTCAAGAAGTTGAGCAGTAGATTGGACACAAAATGATCAAATCTGGACGCTGGTTTGAGACTAGATGTCCCGATTCGAGCTCTCGCCATGTTTGGATGCAGTGCTTCAAAATATGCCTTTCGAGTCCCCGCGCACCAAAAGATAAAATCATAAATCAGAATAGGGCGAATAAGGGTTGAATATACGAGGAATTCGATATGCGCCGAGTAGGGGGAGTGATAGCGGGTAATAGGTAGAAGAGCACTAAATGCTGTAGTTGCTTTTTTAATGTTTGATTTGGCTTGAGAAGTTGCAGAGAGTTTTGAGATTTTCAGGCCTAGGTACGTGACTTCTTGAATCGTTGGCACAGTTGTACTTTTGATCTGAAGTGTGAAATTCTTCTTCTAGAGAACGCATTCGGAGGGTGAAATATGTTTTGCCTTGCATTATAAAGGACTCACATTTATCAGGGTTAAGTATAAGGTGCCATTTGTGGAGAAAGCTATCTATCGTGTCCAGATAGGAATTCAGTCTGGACTGCAACAGAAGTAGGTTGCGAGCAGATGTAAATAGTATGATGTCATCCGCGTACTGAAGAATCTGAATGGGGTTGCTATGCACTGGGGGTCGTGGCAAATCTGCAGTGTGAATTGAGAAAATTGTCGCTGAGAGCATAGATCCGTGAGGGATACCTGCGTCGTTCAAGAATGGGGACGATGTCGTGCCGTTTACTTTCACGAGGGATAGAAAGCTGTGGAGTATTTTACGTAGGTGGTAGTGAAATTTGTGTATTTCAGCTAGTTTGAATATCAGGCCCTGTTGCCAGACTGAATCGAAAGCTTTTCTGATATCGAGGAGACATGCTATCGTTGGAATATTTTTTGCCATGTTGTATGCAATACTGGTTTTTAAAATTAGGAGTGGGTGTTCGACCGATAGATTTTTCGGGTTTGCAAACTGAAGGTACGGAATAATTGCGTGTGTTGCAAGATGGTCGTCAATATATTCTTTGAGGATAAGCTCAAATATTTTGGCTGTAGTCGAAAGTAGCGAAATTGGGCGATAGCTGTTTGGGAGTAGTGAGTTCTCGTTTTTCGTTAGGGTCGGGATGATGATGTCTCTTTTCCAGGCTTTGGGATTGGCCGGGGTTGGTTGAAGAGAACTGACAAGAGAGGGTTGACTGCATCACTGCATCCTTTGAGGAAGATGCACAAAATGACGTCTTCACCACTAGATTTTTTGTTAGGCCGTGGTAGGATCAGCGACTTAACTTGGTCTCCAGTGGTGAAGTAGATGGCAGTTTGCTGCTCCGATGTAGCTGGGTAATCAAGAGGAAGTTGAAATAGTTCATTAGCCTTTTTTTCTCTTTGAGCGAAGTTTGGCTGATTGAAAAGATTTGAGATGAACGAATGCATCACCTTTTCCGTTTGAGGATCTGACATTCCCTTCGAATGGGAATGAGCTGTGGCAAAATGCACTGCTAGACACTCAGCTTTCTCGGCGTTCTTGGACAGGAATTGTTTGGAGTTATTTGCAGTCTTTTGAAGATGTGGGCAAGTCTTACGGAACTCTCTGAATGTGTTTGAGACGGGTTTTGCCAATTTCACCATCAGGTGCTCTTGGATGAGTTAATTGATCTCTAAATTGATCTTAGCACTTAGCTCTCGGATTTCATCGTGCAGATATCTGAACCTTGAATCGTACCTATGACGGAAAAGTCGTCTTCGAAGAGACTTTTTCCGCTGGATATCGCTTATGATCTCTGTTGGTAGTGAGATCATATTGTTGTACCCAAGTTTCCTTTTCGGCATATGGCAATCGACATATTTCCGAATTAACTGAGACTGGATACCAACAGCTAAATACCTTGGACTTACATTCGACAAAAAACTCACATGAAAACAACACATAAAAAACAAACGAGGACACTGAATGGGACTTCTCTCCTCTTTATACCTTGTCATCAAACCCAAAAGGCAGCCTTAAAAATCGATTGCTCATATGCAATCAAATTATACGACCGACGCTACTATACGGTAGTTCTGCTTTCTACCAAACGACAAAAACTACCAGAAAAGCACTCACGTCCTTCCAAAAAAGAATTGTTAGAAAGATCTTAAGAATTCCATGGTGTATGACATATACAAGGACTTAAGAATTGAGACAGTTGAAAAATACGTACGTGACAAAGCACTGAAACTTTTCGACACAATTGACAACCATACTAAAAGTACCCTGGCATTCCTTCGAACTTCACGAAACAGGGATGAATTAAGGTTCCCAACTATCCGCCAAATAACATTGTAAAAATTATTTTTTTTTAAATTATATAATGACTGAAACTGGCTTAGGAAATGGGTACTGAAGTGCTCACAGATATGAGGATGTTAAGTTTCTAAATCGCACAAACTCCACATTCAACGAGGAATATAAAGTTTTGGTGTCGGCATGAAATAATTTGAGGGCTTGAGAGATTCGTAGGCCATGCAGTTGGTGAATCAGCGATTTATTAAAAATAATTTCTCAAAAAAGGATCTGCAGCAGAATTACAAACATTTGTATATGTACATACATATATAGAACACATTCATGTGCCTACTCTTTTCAGTAATGGAATGGATATGTTAACTTCAGAAAAGCAGCTTAAATAGCACCAAAAGTGACCACATGCTTTGCAAATATACCCGCCTCAATCATCGAAGCATGACGATTTTTGTTTTTTAATTTTCATCAATGAATTACAAGAATTAAAACAGTTCTATTCTGCGAAAATCTCCGTGCGAATGTGAATCATTAAATTTCTCCAGTCTCGCTTACATAATATCCAAAAATTTTCAAAACTTCATAGTTACGTGGAAAACGTTGCTTTAGATGACGTGGATTTTAAACATTTCGCTAATGTAAACAACTTGGAAAAGATCTGGAATCTTTTTCCGGGGTTTTTATAACTAACACATTACGAACATGTATTCATGTATGTGCGCACCTATAAATTTCGTGTAAGCACGCAGCAAACCATGCTAATTAGGTTGAGCGCATCCAACCCTGATGAGAGACGGGTGGGTGTGTTGATTTGAAATAGAAATAAATTCTCGCGCTAATGATCAAAGGTGCAAATATTCTTAGACTCGAAACTATTTGATTCTTATTTACCAAGAAGTCAATCAGATATAATTAATTGTAAGGTGTTCTCGGTATTCATACATACGTCAGGGGGATCACGGGTATCTCGAGAAAATGGAAAAGCCAGACATCGTGACAACAATTACATATGTATATATCACAGCGGAGAGCATGAAATTTAATTTGGCAGGGCAAATTACAATATTAAAACATATGTATGTACATACTTTTTAATTTCAAAGTTCAATTTCTATTTTTGAAAATCTCATTTTATTTTGTAGCGCCAGGTTTTTTTTCAGTTGGTAGCCCTCTACTGAACAATAAGTAGCGACAAAATTGAAAAATATTGTGTCCGGCCCATTTGAAAGGTATAATTTATAACTTTCGATGATTCGACAACTTAGCTACCGACAATTCCCAAGCTTTTGAATAATTTATGCTAGTTTAATTAATGAGCAGCATGTAACTTGGTAATAAATACATACGTGACTAGTCAAACGAAGATGCATCCAAACGTCTTCAAATTTAGTATACCTGTACGCAGAACGAAGAACAGAAGAAAATATAATATTTGATTTGCATACACATGGAATAGTAGTTTAAAGGTAATAGAAGATAAATACATATATCGTTTAAGAGAGTTTATCAGCTCGATGATTTTGTGATTGCGTCAAAATTTTCCATTTTTTCTTCAAAATTTGTTTCTTTTGCTAGATATTGGATAGAAGACAACATCAAACGATAATATCAGAATCTTCTATTCTTACCCTTTTGAGTCAATAAACGTTCTTTTTTGAATGAATTAACATACTAAATTGACAGATTGATAAGTATCGAAATTACATGAACTTTCTGAAAGGTAGTCCAGTCAATGAAGGTAAAAATAGGGTATTATTCATTGATTTTCATGAAAATTGGTGAGTAGTTAGAGGATGCTGCAAATATCAAAAGAGATAAAGTGCCGACTTGCGCTTTTTACATTTTAGGGTTTAACTCCACCCCCTTTGTAAAAAATTGAAAAAAATGCTTATTTAAGCACTCTATCAGTGAAAATATTATTTAGTTATGTAGAATAAATATTCAATGACATTTTCAAGCATGAGTTATGATTTCAATCAATTTTTCAACCCTCAGAAACCAAATTGCTGTTTTGTTTCCCAGAAATATTAAACCACATATTAACAATGCACAAAACATTGGCTTACTCCTTATGATAGAATTTACTAATATACTGTAAAACTTCAACCCTTAAAAACCCCCTCTTATTCGGAAATTCAAGAAAAAACTATTTCTTAGCAACTTTAATCGTTTTAGTTGTGCCTTTATACATATTAAAATCGTTTTTGCTAAATATAAGGAAATGATTTACTTTTTGTCAAAAAAAAACACTAAATCTAAGTATAATTAAAGTAAGCTTTTATTAGAACAACTTCTTCTTGTTTGATCGGAGGGCAATTCTGATAACTATCACCGCCGCATGTTCCATATGTTGCATTGCAAAAGAGTCCCTGTCTTCGACAACAGCAAGAGACACCGCACCTTTTTTTTGCAGTAGCAAAATAGTTCTTTCTAGAAGTTCTTTTGGTGGAATTTAAGTAATTGACTGTAAATATCCTTCAATAATAACCCACCGAGAGTCAACTGGACGAATATTTCGATTTATAAAAGAATGGTTATGATGCTTCATAATTAGATGAAACACTCAAACCTACAAATAATGAAATAAATCCAATAAATAAATAAATAGACACAAAAAATAAAAAAATAAATCCTAAAGTATTACTGTAATTCAACAGGGTTTTTCCCTTAACACTATATAAACATCAATTTTAAGAAATTAAAATACAAATACAAAAAGAAGCCCTAAAGTATTATTGTAACTCAACAATTTTTTTCCACTTTAACACTATATTTTTGAAATTAATAACTATTTAATACTTATAAATAGCAATTCTTTTATGTACTTACATTATTATTTATCACAAAATCTATAACTTAAATTAAATAGTTCTTTAGAGTGGGCAAGAAAATTCGAAGCTAGGGAAGCGCGACCTCACAAAGAACGATTCCGGGGTGCACCAAGATATCCAACGTCAAGGTGTTATATCGTCAATCAACATTACGACTGCATCGAATACAATGCAAACGTTCTAACATATTTGTCTGGTGATAATCTAAATGAGAAACGTGTCCCGAATTTCTGCTTCACCAGCATTTCAGAAGCAATCCCAATACGCTTTGATCAAATAGCTGATTTCTATGCAAAGTATAAGAGAAAAAAATGAGGCATATGGAAATGCCCCAGGATTTCAATCTTGTTAAAACTTTTACAAAGAAAAGAAAAACATTGTAAAAATGGAGATTAACACTAAAACGGTAAACCAGCAACATCAAATTCAAACAGCATCGGCATACCACTATTAAATTTGAAAACTTGCGTCTATCGCAGTCTATCGTCTTGCCGAAATAGTCCTTCACAAATTCCAATCGCCCGGTGTTGCCAATTCACTCTATGATTTCATTGATGAAAGAATAGAATTTTCAACATACAAATCCTGCAGCCGGACAAAAGTATTTTGTTTCGGCAAACTATCCAAACCAATAATCATACTTAACGGATATGGTGTGTGATTGCTAAACGATTGTGAAAAATCGCAATGGTGTAAAAAATCCGGTGGCTTGAGCTTGTTCTCTCTCATACTCTACGTTGTGATTTGATTGGAGACAAAAAGTAGTTTACTTTTGACATGAATGTATGAAATAATAGCAGCGATGAAGTGATTGAATGTCCACTGTGTATAAAACCTTGGAAGCTGATGATCTTAATTTTTGTCCATGCATATGTAGCTATCAGATTTGTTGGTTATGCTGGCACAGAAGCCTTGGACTTATCGTCCGACACGCAGTCTATCTCCTTGCTGAAATATCCCTTCGCCGACACAATGATGGCGCTGGCAACGATGAGTACCACTGAAACCTGACAGGGTAAACCAAATACGCCAACATAAACACGTACCTTCTTTATTTTACAATATTTCGCGATGGGCTTAAATATCTGCAACATTTTCCGTGCGAGGGCAACCAAATGAAGAACGAATTGCTACATTCGAAATGACGATCGTGCACTTAAACACAAGTATCAAAATAATAAACTACACTACAACTAAAACAAGTTAATATTGCCGTTATCGATAATGCAGATTATTGTGCGCGAAAGAAGGATGGCCACCAAGCAAAACTGGGTTTGTGTCCAAGGAAAACGCTGTAAGATTGAGCAGCCGTGGTGGTTGTTGTGGCCTTGAACATGGGCTCTTCAACTCAAATCAAAGAGTATGTAAGTTTATAAAAGAGCGAGTGACGGTTGATGTGGTGTCTTTTTACGGAATATTTCGACAACAAGAAGGACGAACGTGCTGTAATTGGAGATTCTCAAGTGGAATATAGCCATCACGACGAATATCAGGCGCGAATACTAGGAGGAAGGAACGAGGGAAAATTTATTCGGACGGCGAGCAACGTTGGAGTTCCGCCGCAAGCGCGCTAATTGGGTAGAAGCGGAAGAGTTGGATTTTGACAAATGTAGGAAATTTAAGGTAGAATTGTAAATTTGCGAATTTTGAATATAACTTCGAACTGTAATTTGAAATTATCAATTTAAATTTTAATTTGAATTTTGAACGGAATTTTTTGCTTGTGATTGTGCTTTCAGTCAGTGTATTTGCGCATGGAGTGTGTAGTGTTGGTGAAAGGCGTAAATTACGCCTGGAGCGTTCAAGAATCCTTCCCGTCGGGGTTTCCAATTTGCATAGTTGGTTTTGAGTGGAAGTGGTGATAGGCGGATCACCGAACCGAGAAAGAACAATTAGCGGTTCAAGTTGGTTTTTTGGTGGAAGTTGTGATAGGCGGTTCAACGAGCCGGGAAAAGGCCATTGGCGGCTAAGAAATATTAACCAGTCAGAGCAAGGAGTAGGTCCAGTGTGTGTGTGACACAACTTGGTAGCTTTTAGTGTCTGAACCATTCCGGGGAGCCTTACGCTCGCCAATTGGCTCCTACCCCGTCTCCACGGGCTAGCCGGGACCCCAAGGCCGCCAACCGGAATCGCTTGGCGTAACTACTATATTCTTCGACGTATTTCATCTTTTTTATTACTGTTTCTCCGTATTTTGGTGCCTAATTACACAAATATTAGATATTGTGTACTCGTATTTGGGGTATTTTCCCCTGACTGCATCATCAGCTTTGTTTTATTCTCATTGATTTGTAGCCCTAGTAGTTTTGCTTCGTTGTCGAGTTTCAGGAAAAGTTCTTTGGCGGTTGTTGACCGCCGTGACAAAATGTAGATGTGACTTGTATAGTAACGTTCCTCTTGAATTGACAGGTAACTTTCTTAAGACATATTCCAGAGCCAAATTAATAGAAATGGGGCCAGCATATCTCCCTGCTTTAGTCCAATATTCATGTCAAAGGCGTCGGTGAGTTGGTTATTGATGCGGACTTGGGAGGCTATCGACGGCATTGTCATTTTGATAAGCCGGTCTAATTTGGCTGGGATACCGAAGCAAAACATTATTTGGTAAAATACCTCATGATCAATTCTGTCATACGCTTGATCAAGCCAACAAAAATTTTGTGTACATCAATATTGACCTCGCAGCATTTCTCAAGTACCTGTTTGACTGTAAAAAATTGGTCTTTCGTCGATGTACCTCTCTAAAACCACCTTGATGCTCTCCAATAATACTGTTGGCAAATAATGTGATTATATTTTCTAAGATTTTTGAAAATATTTTTTACGCCGTACAAAGCAGTGATCTGCCAATGGATATGGGCTTTAATTGATTGGTTGCACTCGTTCGGCATTTGTTCTTGTTGCCAAATTTGCTGGATGACTTTGCGGAAAGCTTTCTGAACCCCAATGCCTAGCGCTTTATTATTCTTTTGGCTTCGATGGTGGAACAAACTTCATCCAAAGTTGGTGGGGCCAATGGAAGTTCTCCGGAAATATCTAGAAGCTCCAATCTGCTGGAGCTGTGTGGAGGATTTAGAAGTTTCTTGAAATATGATGACCGTCTTTCTTTAATCCTGTTTTCAGTAGCGATGATGTTGCCGATGTCATCACGGCAGAGCGTGGTATTGGGCCCATAACCTTGTTTGATACTTTTCACTACTTTGTATGCTTATCTCGCGTTGTTGCTTGCTAGACTTATGCTTCTCAATTGGTCGTCATAGTATTTTTTTCTTAATTCTTAATATCTTATTCGCTACTCCTGGTTTTCCACCTATGTATTCTTTCTACGCCTGATTCTTTTTATCTAACACATTCTGGCAGTCATCATCGAACCAATTTATTTTGCGCTGAGCTCGATGTCCAATCATCTGTTCTGCTACAGTCTTAATTGCCGCTTTCACTTCCACCCACAGATCGTTGCCTACTTTCAGTGATATGTCTGATAGGATGGAAGCTAGCTGGTTTTTGAGAGTTTTCGTGATGCTCTTGGCCATAGACGCCACGCTGTTTGGAGCCTTTCGATGTCGAATTTCTGTAGAGGGCTGGTCTTCGCTGAATATGCCTTTGACTTATTACATCGATAGGTTAATTTGACCAAGTATAGATCCAAGTTGCAATTGGCTGTCGGTATGTACAGACGTCAAGTATGCTCGAGGTCCACGTTGTTGAATCAGAACAGATTTGGTTTTGTGTGTTGCCATCCGGTGTTACCCAGGTCATTTTATGTATACATAGATGTGGGAAGAAGTCGAGTGTATGACTAAATTTCTGCTACATCTAAATTCAATCAGGCGCTGGTCGTTGTCATTGGTTTCATCGTGGAGGCTATATGCTCCAGTCGTTCCCCGTTGAGATAGCCATTGCCAACTGCAGTGTTAAGATCAACCAGGATTATTTTGTTTTTTGTCGTTTGTGGGCAATGAGTCGCCTAGTCTTTCCAGGTCATTGTTGACAGTTTTCTTCATTTGTTCGTCCTTTTCTTCAATTGTGGCGTGTATATTTCAGCCAAATTTTGGAGAATTTGAGAATCTTAGTTTAGTATATATTTGGAGAATTTTAGTTTATCCCCATGACTGCTCAATGTTTTGGGGCGAGTTGAATTCTCAAGTATTCATACTATAGCTAAAATATTGTTTTTGATTGTGTGAAAATTATCAGTCTTGATTGTGTGAAAATTATCTGGCTGTACAGTAAGGTATGCCATTAATATTAACAGAACGATTTCAAAATTTAGGTAGAAAGATTGTATTGAATTATGCTTTCATATAAAACATATTTGATCGTTTTGTTTCTTACAAGAACTTTCTGCTTAATTGTTTTTGTTTGGTGTGTAAAATGAATGCTTCAGACCGATCTCCAAATTTTTTTTCTTTGCATGAAATGATTTAAACAAACTGAGCATTTCAACTTTGATTCAGTGCCAAGATATATTTAAATCTTGTTTAAAAAAAAAAAATTCCGAAAACTATCTACGGAATTAGGATAATATACATTTGTAGACTCTTTTCTAGGATAATTTTCACATTACATAGGCATGCATAGAGTTCCACATGAACTGGGAGCTCGATTTGATGTGTATCCTATATACATTATCAAGGTTCTCGGGGAGAATCTTACTGCATGGCCTTTCCTACTACTGCATCCATTTAAACTAGACCAACAAAGACGAAAATTAATTTGATTGAGTAATTTTATTTCATTGTTAATTTTGTTGTACATTTACGAGTACATGTTGTTTATGTTTTTAGTGTTTATACGAGTATTGTTTGGATTTTTTTTGTACTTTTTGAAAACTTTTCACGATCGATTTTGAATGAGGTGCTTTTAACTTTGGCTTGATATTCCTTGAAGTCGGTGCGAGTTGTCATGCTTCCCATGGAAGTGTTGGCCTGTAGGGGGAGCCAAGAAGATGAGCTTATGGATCAGGGACGCGGCATAAAATTCCAAAAGGCCGGTTGAGGTTCACAGCTCAAGCCAACACCTCACCCCTCACCATTTGATTACCACCAAACAACACCTCAGCTTAATCTCGACGGTTAAATTTTACTCGCGAAGGTCGCGTAAACTTCTGCATGTTACGAATTGGTTGTTACGTGGATAGCAACACGCTCCCGAAGAGGGTTGAATCGCAACTGATCTGCCGGTACTCAACCCAATGCTTATATGTGGTCTTACAGTGAGCTCTTACACCAATTTTTTCTCAAGACTGCTGAATACATGAACGCGTGAGATATGATTTCACAGAAGCTCTTCCTCCCCGTTTCGTCTGGTTTGCATGTAAACGGAAAGAGAAAATAAACAATATCATCTTAGCAGAAACAGACTTTGTGGACGAGCGAGGAGAGCTTTTGAGCTGTTTGCAGCATTCACTTCTCAATAGCTTCCACCTAGCTGACTTACAGTCGCTCGCGAAATATGTGTTGCTGTTTTCTTTTCCTTCTATATCTTCTATTTGAGTTCGTTGTTGCTTTCTACTGACGGACTTGTAATTGCTTATGATGCCGTTGCTGTCTCTTCACCTGCAGCGGCATACCTGTTACATGAGGCAACATGGATTGATCACAACTTAATAACTCTTATCATGCGAATGCACGCAAAGCGGAAAGCGGCGTGGCTGCTCACTCATACCTTTTAGCATTGATGCCATTGGTTGGCATAAGGCATGAAGCGGTGCGTTTGCACGTTCACAATATTATTGTTTAAACGCATCAGGCACCTTGGTAGCTTTCACGAAGCTCTTAAAACTATCCGAATCAATAAGAGAGAACAAGTTGATAGCATAAGTACATTTGGTGCTTTGTGGAATAAAAACAACACTTCCCGGTGGCACACTATTCAGTTTGTCAATGAGTGTGATATCAGTATCCTCAGCAGAAATAGCAGCGACAGCCTGATTTTGACCAGATGCCCTTGCTGGACATTCCTTTTGTTTATAATCCATTCGGCCACATTTGAAACATGACCCATCAGAGCGCCAAAGTAGTGTGCATTGGCTCTGGGAATAGTCAAAATGAGAGCAATTGAAATAACGCGGTGGTTTATTATCACTTGTTAAGTCAAGGCGTCAGTGGATTTGGCAACCATTGATCCCGTTGGTGCAATCGCTCGAACAACCATTTGTTTCTTGACTTCCCCAACCATATTTAGTGAGCCACCCGAAACAGTTGAAGAGTGTGCCCGTTTTCTTTCATACCGCTCAAGTAGTACTTTATGTTCACTCACTTTCAATACACTTTACAGTGGAGCCACATTTTTTGTCGAGTCACCAAGCCCCTAAAGAATAGAATTTACTAGTTCAGCCTCCGACACCATAGCATGTCCAGCAATTTTCTACATTCCAAAAATGTAGTGTAGTGCTTTTTGAGGACTTCAATTGGCGGGCTTCCATTTGGGAATACACTTCCTGTAAGGTAAACCGTCAAGCAATAGCTGCTTCAATTCTTTATAGCTGTTTGTTGAAATCATTCGCAAAAATAGCTATGTATGCAGTTCCCTCGAGTAATTGACAACAGCCAACAAATTTTACACGTCCGTCAAACTGTAAAATGCTAAACACGTCTTTCAAGTTCGTTATCTATTAACTAACATCATAATGGTCATCGCCAGTAAAATGAGGCGCCATTGATTCAACCATAATCATGTCATATTTGACGACAGGCCAGATTGGCAAGTCAGCAGCAAGATGATCAATCTCAGGAGGCACAAGAGCAGTCTGTTGTTAGGGAGCAGCTGCCTGAACAATTGCATGACGCAGAGCAGCAACGAATCAGCTCCGATTCCAACTGTTCGTCTGACATGTCATCAAGCTATGGTGGTTCTTCACGATTTAAGATTGTGTTAGTAGATTTGTGTTCCTAGCAGCTATAGCATCAGGGGTAGGTGCAGTAGAAGTGGCAAGCAGCAGGGCTTAAATATGATAGTCAGTCTGCTCATCCGGTGAATCCGAGGTATTAGAATTTTTTTGCACTTCGTCTGGAAACAGTTTCATGTACAGACAAGGAATAGCTGCAATCGATGCAGTAGATGGCATCCCTACGTCAAAATCAAAAGCGCTTTATTTAATACTAATCGTTATAAATTTTAAAAGAATATAAAGCAAAATCCAAACAATAACAATAAAAAACTTAATGGCCCAAATGGCTCTCTAAATTTGTACGTTATCATTAAACACATTAAAAAAAAAACTATAGCAAATTCAAATCAATGAAGATTATTACATATTTTTACAATTCAATTGGAAAAAGGAGAAAAAACCAACCAATACTATTCTAAAATTATTTATCATCTTAAAACTACAGTGAACTTTGATCCTACACCTAATATGTTTAAACTTAATTCTAATAAATTCAATCAAAAACTTTATCTTATACTATAAAAAATCTATAACAATGTTCTTAACCTAAGCGTTAAACCTTATCTCTTGGCATTCCTACGTTTGCCTCTTGCAATGCAGCACACATTTTTTTCTTTTGTTTCCCGAAACATTTTCACTTTTTGGTAAAATTTCTTTTCCCGCAGCTATTCAAAGAAATTCGTTTTGAATGCCACGTCTGAACATGGTAGGGTGACTTTGATAGATAAAGATATGTTTTGATTTTGAAGCTTGACATGGAAACGCCAGGCTGGCGCAACCGATTAAGTACAGTGCGACTACAAATTACAACATTATTAATAAAAATTTTATATTGCATAAAGAAAATGCAGGATATTAAGTCGAAGTCATTTTCATTCTTTGCTTTATTTGGGTAACTTCTTGATACTTTAAATTGAATCCTGTTAGCAATTATTTCTTAAATATCTAACCAAAGTTATTTCAATCACAGTGAAATCGTTTGAACTTTATTTAACTTTACGCGTGGTGTAGCGATTAGAGTGCCCACTAAGTAAGCCGAAGGTACCAGGTTCAATCCCGTTGTTGACTTCGAGATTTATTTCAAGTGGTTGTCAAGACGGACTTTAAGCCCGTTCAGTTACGATACGTACTGGTTTAAAGTCAGAACGTATCGTAGCTGGGTGGATGGAAACACAGCCAGAGCGTGATACTGATTGTGCAAGCTTTTCGAAAACTAATCCTAAAACTAAGCCCGTCTATTGTTAATAAAGTTTAGTATCTGAGGTAATGTCGCCCTTGTACTCATAAATACGTACTTTTGCGATTTTCTCCAAACTTGTTTGACTAAACGACGTGAGATTCTAAAGAGTGGAGGACTCAAGATATTTATAGATTTTGCCTTCCCTTGGCCCTCCATATGCGCATATTTTTGTTTTAGATTCTAAAAGTTCTTATCACAACCTTTTATTTTATACCCAACGCATCTGAGTTTGATGTTAGTTTTCGAAAAACGATTTCGGTCTATAAGAAAACGCCCTCACAACTTTTGAAAATTTTGATGAGGCTACAAGTTTTGAGCGACAATCGCATGTGACCTTTTAACAAAATTTGATTTTGGTAACTTCTAAAGCATGCAAAGAAAATTTGCTGTGTCGTACGGACGAATGGACGGACGTACAGACAGGACCCAAAGCTAGTTGGCCTCTGTAAAATTTGTTTTATAAGCTACAAACACAAAATTTTGTATATATGTAGATGTAACATGAAATAGTGCCCTCTTCAAAGTTCCCTGACAAAATTTTATAAGGTGCTTAAGGGGGGTCTGCCATATAGGAGAGTGGCTCCTGGGAAATAAATTTCATCAAACGTAGCCGATATGGGTATCAAATGAAATGTCTTGGTGAGAACAGTTTTTGCTTCGAGGGGTGCACAGGGAGAGGAAGTACACATAATATGTCTGTGCTCCCCTCGCAATTGGACGCCTGTGATATGAAAAAAGTATCGAGGTAGATCTTCATGAATACAATAACAAAAAACACCTTAGAAGTCATAATTCACTTAATTTTGTTAATAATAGTATGATCTTCGTTTTTAAATTTTTTCCCAATAAAATCGCATGGATACCCTTAAACTAATTTGGAATTCGATATTTAGGCAATCTTACAAAAGGATCTAATGCTATGTAAGTTTGATGAAAATCGAATCATATTCACGGAAGTTATAGCCTTTGTAGTTTCTCCAATTACAACAACCATAACACCCAATTTCGGCTTTATGGACTTTCCATCGAGCTGTTGGGTACAAAACCCTTCTGGCAGGAGCGTAGGTGTGTCTACCCAACTTGTTTTTTGTAAGTATGCCCATATAGTCGAAATCTATCAAAGCTACGGGCTCTGTAAAATTAGCATCAAGAAATTCATATGAGTAAAAATTATCAATTCCACTAAAAGTAAAAATACTACCAACTTGCATTTATTCTCACTCACACGCGATTTAGAAACACTACTCATTGGCTACAATCAGCGGAATTGCCGTTAATGAATATTTTCCTTATTGATAGCAAGAAGAGGGTATATAAGTAAGTAACTGAAAACCAATTCACGTATAGTACTCGTATATCCTGCAAAAAAAATCTTCATTCATACATATGATGAAATACTCGTCAGCTCATCATTCATTCACTGAAAATGTTTTGCGCGACCATGTTTATGCATTGGTGGAAATATTCATTCATTCATCACCCGGTGCAGCTTTAACAGAAAATACAACATTTCCGCATTTGGATTCTCGCACGGAAACATCATAAAAACTGGTAAACTTATATTGTCCAGTTCGCCTCCGAGTCGAGTGTCATTATCCTAAACGTATCAATCTACCGAGCGTACTCGTACGTAAACTTTGTACTGTATCTTTTACTTTTCACTGATCACGTTGAAAGTGGATTTTGCCGAGGATGATTGGTAGTGTGGTGCAACTTTACGGTGGTCTCGTTGACGCCGTTTTTAACACGTTCGTATCTTCTTAATTAGCATGTTCAAGTAAAATACCACATTTGTCAAGTTAGGCGTTCATGTGCAAACTTTTCATGTAAGGTAGAGAGCCCTTGTTAGGTCGGAGTATGCAGATGGTTGCTTTTGTAGTATTTAGTAGGTTACAAATAAATTGATGGTTTTCTTTTAGATGAGATTCGTGTAGGGTATAGAAAGCAAAACTTGCAATGGCTTTGAGAGACAGTAGATTTACTTTCGCAGACATTTGAGGAAAATGTTCTAACTCTTGCTTCCGTTTATATTCTGATAATTATTTGAGCATTTATCATGACTGTGATTCAAGGTGAAATTTTAGAATTATCTCGTAATTATGTATACAAATGACTGAAAATTGTTGTTTCATGCTGAGTTTAATTTCGAATTTCATAATCAACGTTGCTGGCATTGAACTCTTTGATAAAACGCTTGCATACGTTTCGGTTCAATGACAACGTCCTCTAATGTAGTGCTCCTTGAAGCGATTTGTTGTCAGCTTGAATTGAGTACTCTCCAGGTTTATGCGGATTTTCGAAATTTTATGAAGATGAATTCAAGAGTTTGGGGAGCTTCTAATCGGAGGTTTTAATATCTCCCTTCGAACGAGATGAGGACATTCTCCGCAGTGGCCATTTTCGTACCTTTTTCTTCATTTCTCTATGACTATTTTCTCTGCTCAATACTGTCCCCAATTACAGTAATCAAATTATTCACTTAAAATTCTTGGAATCGCGACTTTGGAACGACTGGGTGGTTTCATACCAATCCGCATGAATTAGAGTTAATTATGTAGCCTTGAGAAAAGCTTAGGTAGCGGTGCAGAAGGCACTCTAAATACTTTCTCTAAATCTTTGTCTTCCTTACTGTTTGTCCCCTATTTCATTTTTAAATCTGTTTTTGTCAATCATATCCATCCTTCTGAATGGGAAAATCTATATTTTCTCATGCCCTCAAGGTTATAGATATTAATAGTGTCTCATATAATGGGCTCATTTTACCCTTTTCATGTTTCAATTGAATTCTTGAGAGTGTGATGTATGACTAGAGAATTCAATCCCGATCCTTTTTTCCAATCCCGGGATTTTGGGATTGTCTTTTTAAAAAACGAATAAAAGTCTGAGTGCTCTTCAAAAATCAACTTTTTTCATTATCTTATGTTAGCATAATCATCACAAATGCAGGCAAATTCAATACAAAACAAATCAACATAAATCTCTTACAATAAACGAACAACTTATTTACATAAAACCTTGAAGCTCGCAATTAAAAAAACAACAACGAATCTTAGATGCCCTTAATAAATTCATTATTTTTATACTTATATCAACTGTTATCATTAAATAAAGTTATTAGATATAATACTTTGTCACTTAATTTCACAAAATTCGACTTCAACTTAAGTTAATCAATTACTTTTTCTGATAAACACATTAATATTTGACATTCTAAAATCAACTTATTCAATTTTCGTCTGTAATAAACAAAATATGTTCCAGATATCACGATTAACATTATTGAATTAACGAGGTAAATTTAAGGTATTAACCTTTCACATCTTATTTGCATTGCGGAAATAAAATCTTAGAAAGACTAACGCAACCAATGTTTCGTCCCCAAGCCTAGTTCTCAATTTGTTGCACATATCAGCAGACGCTGAGAAAGCGCGTTCCGCCTCGATAGAAGTCGGAGGTATTGTCAACAAATATTTATAAATTTGTTCCAAATTGTGACCTCGGGTTTTAGTTGCTTCGAAAAGAGCCAATGCTTGCTAGATCAATTTTGAAAAGTCTGTTTCTTTGATACCCTCAGGAGTTAATATTCTCATACCATTGTTGATTTCCAGCTGAAGTTTATCTTTTAAAGTTAAAGTCGCCGTACTGCAAGATGTCGATTCCATTAACGTATTAGGATAATTTTCTTCACTATTTACAAAAAAAGTGGTATTCAACCTTTCAAATTATGAAATTATCTATTTTTTAATTTAGACTTTGCTTGGACATGAAAATAAATCCTTTACATCATCATCTAAACAACTACTCTCATTGTGAGGATTTTGGAAATAATTTAACACGCCACTTAATTCATTACGTCGGCGATGTTGTAAGCGTTTTAGCAAGTGTGATTTCAATCTAGTCGCCATAATTGACTCATTGCCACTCAACTGTTTAAAAAGAAACTTTCAAGTTGCATCAGAGTCAAAGTCAAAAGCGCTTTATTTAATACCAATCGTTATAAATTTTTAAAAGAACATAAAGCAAATTCCAAACAATAAAACTATAAAAAACTTAATGGCCTGAATGGCTCTCTAAATTCATACGTTATCAGTTAAACACATTTAATGAAAAAAAATACACTAGCAAATTTAAATTAATTAAGATTTTTACATATTTTTTGATTCAATTGGAAAAAGGAAAAAAAAACCAACGAGCATTATTCAAAAATTACTTATATTACTAACACAAAAATGAACTTATATCCTGTACCTAATATGTTACACTCTAATTCTAAATAAGTTCAATAAAAAAAAAAACATTACCTTATATTGAAACCTATACCTAATTTATAATACAAATAAACAACAACACTAGATGTAGCAATAATGAGATGGATCTAAAAAACTAAGTAACGAGAAAAAGCACAAAAACAGAAAATAAACACGAATAATTTAGACATTGTCATTCAGCCACCAATACCTAGATTGCTCCATCTCAGCTTGACCAGCCTCAACGAATCTAGCAAATGAGTATCTCCATTGGAATGGTTGGTCTCGTGAACTCAGATTCGGAGGATATTTTATCTTCTTATCGGTGGCCCGTCTATATATGTGATATATGATTGGGACACCGTCAGAATCAAAAACATATCGATTCATGTCCAAATACACGAATGCTTCTGGAGGAACGAAGCCAGTAGTGAGGCAAGTCACAATATACCCGTCTGTAGGGTGCAACGGCTGTGAAATCCAAGGGTTTTCACTCACAGTTACAGATCTTGCGATATGATTCCGAAGAAGTTTCAATATGAAGATATCGACTCTTGTCACTTGAGTAGTTTGATAAATTTTTCTATTCGATATATAGTGCTTCCAATCCGTCTCAGGCTTTCTGTACAAACCAGAGTACATGCACGAAGACATTTCCTTTCGAAAACTCTAAATCTTTCCATTGTACTAGCACTCTGGTTGTACCAGATCTGGCATCCGTATGTCAAAACTGGCCTAACCAGGGTCTTGTAACAAATAATTTTGACTTTTTGATCAATGTATCTGGAATGAAAGAATCGCCGAAGAGCCATGACTACTTTTAGTGTTTACTGAGCATGATTTTGACATGTTCAGTATAGTACAGATACTGATCGAGATGAAAACCGAGGTATCGAACATAGGATTTATGTGGAACCCGTTCTGAACTACCCTCACCAGCCATAATGTGGAAATCCTTCCAATTACGTTTGAGGTCTTGACTGGCCCCCTTGCAGCGTTGTCCGAAACAAGATTGTTTCGCACTTCTGCGCATTGATTTTCATTCGCCAATTGTCGGTGTAGAGCTGCACATCATTAAAAATTTTTTGAAGGTTGTTCTGAACTATTGTAGCTTTTCGGTCTGCCGTATAGATGATCAGATCATCAGCAAACGCTATCAATGATCGCGTTGGCGAGATGCTAAAATCAAAGCTGTTCAATAGCTTGCGAATGAATATTGAGAAAAGCAGGGGCGCAGTAACTGTTCCCTGCTGTAGACCATTCAAGACCTTGAATTCGCGCATTGTTGTCAGATTTCCATCAGTTACAACAAATGATTTCCCGTATAACATATTACACATCATGGCGACAAGGTGTCTGTGGAACCTGTCCTGAAGAAGATTGAAAACTAGTCCATCTAACCACACCGTATCGAAGGCTTTCTCCATATCAATGAGACATGCTCCAACACATTCTTTGTTGTTTAGTTTCCAACAGATGTCTGAGGTTACTTTCGTTATTGCATGTATGGTCGAATGCCTGGCACGAAAACCAAATTGGCAATTCGGCATCAACTCATATTTCTCAATGTGGGCATTTAATGCTCTGTTGAGTATCACTTCAAAGACCTTGCTGATGTTAGGCAGCAAGCCGATTGGGCGATAGCTTTTAGGGCATGAAGATTCTTTTCCTTTCTTCTAGATCGGAAATACCTTAGCCTTTTTCCATTCATTTGGGAAATATGAATTGTTCAACATGTTGTTGAACAATATGCAATAATTCCTAATAGCGACCTCAGGCAAATGTCGGAGAACTATATTTGGAATACCGTCAGTACCACATGATTTTTTGTTGTTTATTCTGCGAAATATGAAACACAAGTCTTCATAGCTGACAAAATAATCAATAAGATTCAAGGTCGGTATGAGGTCAGATGTTAATGTTTCATCGAAGTGAAGAATTGATTGGCCATTCAGGCTTAATTTGAAGTCGGAAACTTTTGCTTCAACGACCTCCGAAAATATTTCATTCCTTCTCTCTGGGTTTGGCAGATGAACCAATTCAAAATGTGTTCCAATCAGCGCGTGTTTCTGCAATCCATCACATATAATCCTGTTTCCATTTCTATCCGGAGTCGTACTATCAATTTCGATACCAGTCCTATCGAGAAGATTTATCTCATCACTAGCGACTTCAAGATTCGATACCTTCACTCGAGACTTCTTGCAGAATAAGCTATTCACTTTCACGAAAACGCCATCTGGGTCCTGTGGGCTAATACCCCTCAGTTTTTCCGACCATTGATTGCTGACCTCACTCCTGAAGTATGAACGGATTAAGTTCCGGACATTCTTCAGGTGTAATTTCAACAAAGACAACGAGGGATGGTTGTAGTCCAAAAATCGTCGATAAATATTGTTGACGCGTGTGAGAAGAAGGCTTTTCAATCTTTTCAACCTTGCGATGGTTGGTGTTTCATAGCCTTCCATATTGTTTCGGTGTTTAATCTTGGGAACAACTTTCTCGATCGTTTCCAACGTCAGCGTCTCTAACTTTTGCAAATAGAGATCTATTTCATCGTCAGTTAGATTTCTGGTATTAGGAACCATTGAGCAAGAGTTGCCATCATCAGAAGGAGGACATTGCTTCTGGTACTCCCGATTAAACTTCTTTTGAAACTTTCCCCAGTCTGTTTTTTTTAAAACTCAACCGATGGTTTTCATGTTGAACTGGAATGAGGAAGAAGTCATCCCTTTGATGATTGATTTCCATTACGATTGCGTTATGGTCGCTATCATAAGGAAGCACCTGCAGTTTCCGTTGAGGACTTTTAAAGCTGAATTCAAGTCTTGCGTCAGCAATGGAGAGGTCCAAATATGTATTTTTCCTAGGGTATGTTGGGAACTCCGACCGATATAGGTTGCACCTGTATTCAATTTTGTTCTCTGTTATCCATGATTTCAGGAATACACCTCTTGGATTATTGTTGGCGTTTAGCCATGATGTATGCTTGGCGTTCAGGTCACCACCAAAAATATAATAACTGTGCAGCCTGTTCAATTCGAGTATTTCAAACAAGGAATTGAGTTCCTCCTTAAACTTGAGAACATTTTGACGAAGAGGTTATCCCCACCTGACAGTGAGATTTTGATGACGGACACTTCAAGAAATTCCAAGTTTTTGAATTCGACTTTTTGAATATTTTGGAAACAATAGGGTCTTCTAACCAATATCCCGGTGCCACCTCCCCCATCACTTATTACCCTATCGTTTCATACGAGTGCAAAATCTTTGAATTCCATGGAGTGCCATGAATTGAGGTGGGTTTCGGTGAGAAGTATGATGTCAGGCTTTTGCTTGACAATAAATTCAAGGAGATAATCACGTCGATGTATGGCAACGAACGAGTTGACGTTGATCGATATGAGGCGAAGCCTATCCAGGGGAATATGACTGGATGACAAGTTATTATTAGGCATTTGAGAGACCTAAATGCTGAAAAACAAAGTAAATTTTTGAATCTTGTTTGTCGATTCCCTCCGATAAAGAATTAAGTTGCTGGTAAATTTTGAGAGGCACCTCATTATTGCCACTTACATTATTTGCATAATTTCCAGCATTTTCTGCTGGTCCTCTAGCGGCGAGTGCAAATGATACTCCGGGCTTGACGAAGTTGGAAGGTATGATATTACGCTGTACTTGTGTTTGCTTTGGAGCAAATTTCACTTTTGCATCTTGATATCGGGAGCATCCTCAATATGATGCTGGGTGACCAAAAATACCGCAGTTAACGCAGTATAATTTTTCTACAGGCTCCGTCTGAGCCAATTTGCACTCACCGGGAGCATAAACGTCTTTGCATTTAACGCGCCGATAGTGCATGGCACAATAGGCAGCTGAATGTCCAAATCTTTGACACCAGTAATACTGGTTGACTTCTCTTTTCTGGAGGCGTTCCCACCTCACCACTCTGAAATTCAAGTACCTTATTTGTTGAAGGGCACTTGGACTGCTCTTATTTGCAATTTGTACCAGGTAAAGTGGTAAATTCTTCCTTTCGATGGTCGACCTTCTTGTCGCAAAGGCTTTTACTGAAACAACATCATTATCTGGTGCAGCTTCCTTGAGCACCTGAAGAAGATCGACCGTATCCTGTCCGCAGTCCAAACCCTTCAACAAGAAGGTCTGATTCTTTTCACTTTTTGGGGTATAGGTGAAGTGTGGATCCTCCCCAGAAATCAGCGCATCTTTGGCTGACTTGAAATCAACCAGTGATTTCGTCCTCATAGTTAATTTTTCGGCATTAACTCTTTTGATTTCGAAATTGGCCAGTTTATTTTCGGCTGCCAATAGCCGAACCATATCTTTCCCACTTTGTCCGAACACGTTGATTGGCGGAACTTTTTCTGTCTTGTTGGAAGCTTTTTCAGAGGAACCAGCAGAACTGAGGGCTGGTTTTTTCTCCTTATTTTTGTTCTTTAAATATTGAATAAAATTTAAGTCTCTATCTTAATTGGAATTACTTTCTATGTTTTCTTCAATTTCCATATCTTTGGTTAATCCCTCCAGCGCTGCAAAATAGTTTCTGTTCTCGTTGGTGCCACCAGCTTTTAGAACTTCTTCTGGAATTGCTTGCTTTGCATTTTTCTTCGGCTTTGTTACGTGTTGCCATTGATTTTGTGACTGCATCTTTTGAGGCTTCATCCCTTTCTTGAAGAGATCCTTGAGGGACTGTATTTCTAGCCTTAGTTCATAATTTTCTTTTTGCAATTTGGCCATTTGTTGATTGTCCGCTATTATTTGCAGCTTGCACCCTCCATCTGCGGAGTTTTCATCGTTATGTAGTTATGTAATTATCGCCAGTTTCGTATTCGTCGTTTCCCCAGGTTGCCCCAACGGTGGGAAGCCGTCGGGCTCCTCCAACCCAGCGGCGAAGTTTTCTTTGGTAATTTGTTTTTCGTTACTAATCGAAGTTAAAAATATCAATAGAAATTTCCTGAGTCGATTACTTCGATAATATAAGTTTTTTCCGATAAAAATTCATCGTTTTTAAAAAAAATTAATTTAATTTTTGAAAACATTTGACAGGAGCGATTTAAAACACGTCTATACGCAAAGACTACTACGATCTCTCTCCCCAATTTGGTGCTCTGCTTTCACAAGCTTTCCAATCTTAAGCATGACGTTTGCACCATCAGATATGATTGCAGCAATATCAGAATCAAGAGAAACGTGTAGCTCAGAAAGGCGCTCCTTTAATATTCGCACATATGCCTCAGCTGTTAATGATTCATTTATGCGAACCATTCCTAAATTCCAGGTTGTATTACATGAATGAATGTTTATATTCATGGTTTTCTTGTTTCAGCTCGAAGTCCATTCGTCAAAGCTTAAACTGCTTTTATTTGCGCTTTAATTTTATGGCTGTGATTTAACACGCGATTGCGGATTGTTGCCACAGATCTTGGTAAATCTGAACACCCTTTTGATACGATCAAAGTCCTGAAGTCATTTGACGTCACAAATGCACTCATAGGAAAGCCGTCTAAAGCAGTCATCCGAGCTAGTCAAGAGTATCAGTTTTACGAAAATAGTCCACGATCGAATTGCTTTTTCGTTTCAAGGGTGGTTCTTCGACGTTATGGGCATTTGATGTAGACGATATTGTCGAGCTTAATGTCAATGAAAAACGGGAAATGCAAAAGAGCGGTCAAAATCGTATTTGAAAAGAATTGCTACCAACAACAATGTTAACGTTTAAAAGAAACTTCCTTTTTGTACTTTTCCACTTTTCTTTTTCGTACTTTTCCACTTAATCCGCTCGATTGTCGGGCAACACATAAAGTAGTTGAATTTGTTTGGATACCTACTAACTAATCGAATTGACTGGGAAAAACTAAACAAGTTAAACAAACAAAAACAAAAAATAAAATCGCTGGTGAAAGCAGAGGAGCTCATTTCAAGCAGTGAATTATTAAAAAGTTCAAAAATGATTAATCAATCCCGTAGATCCCGGGATTAACTAAATAAAATCCCGAAATTTCTAAGCCTATAAAATGGTCGGGATCCCGGGATCCTGGGATTGAGTTCACTATATTTGACAGAGCTGATCTCTTTCTTCCTTCATTGGCTAATGAATAGAATAGTTTTATTAGAGAGACATCGAATTCAACGGTATGTACTGTAATCATTATTCTAGATAAGGAAAAAAAGTTTTACAGGCTTTTTTTTTAAAGAAACAAATGATTTTGTCCAACTGATACTTGATTTTCTGAAGAAAGCTTTGAAAATAATTGAAAGCTAGTAAAAATTGCTAATAGTCTTCGTTAGAAGAAGTGGAATCGAGGGACCGTGAACCACAACGTTATGTATGCTCCAACTAACAATTGAGGTAAAATATTTAAGTTTATTTCTTTCTAAGAACCTCGCGTGAAGTACGCAAGCTTATAAAATTGTAACCGCAACCGGAATCCCCTTTTAAGGTCTTTGTAAAAATTCTTTACAAAGGCTCACTAGTTTCGCGACCTGTCTCTCCGTACGTGACAGCAAGTTTCCTCAGAAATTATAGAAGCTGTAAAGCTCAAACTTTGTAAAAAGGTCAAAAGTTGTAGTCTGTCAAAAGTTTAGGTCTTAGGTAATAGAGGATCCTATTACCTACCCAAGTAGCCCTTAAAAAGTTTTTCAATCAAAGGTAGTCGAGTGGGGTGTCAAATGAAAGGTCTTGATCCGAGCTTTTGGCATCATTTTTAATATCAGGGGGTCCAAGGGGAGGCAAAATGTATCAAAATTCAAGGAATAGTGTTTAATTTGAAAATGTTCAATCAGCCTAGCATTCAGAAAAATTATTTGAGCTGGATTAAAATGGCAACTGCAATGTGCTTATGAAAGAAACTCTGGGCATAAATTTGAACGATTTCTTATCTGAGTATTTGATGAATAATTCAAGTCCTGGATTCATGCTATTAGAAAACATGTATCAAACCCTAGGATGGTTACAAAGACCTGGTAGGAGCACTCTTCTGCCTACTTAACTTGTTTCTTTCTTGTTGGGTGTAAGAAAGGCATGAATAAGCAGATCGCAGGTGATATGTTGCTTTCACCAATGAAAGCCACCCCATGATTAGAAAAAATAGTATGCTTCTGCATGATAAGAACTATACCAAGCGGCCATTGATTCGTCTGTATACACTAACTGGAAAATATTGGAAAAATTAAAATTAATGTTTTTAAATTTGGAGAGTTCTGGAGCATATCGGTAAATACCTATTTCTATCCAATATTCTGTGGAGACGTGTAAATACTCATTAGTAAATGCAAGTTTCACCTTTTTATCCTCTGATTTAAATGCGGTGTTTTCACTGGTCGTCTACATTGAAAGTTGGTACCCTTCAACTTCCTTAGTAAGTTGGGCTCGAAATTATTTCGCCGGTGATGATACATCGATCTATTGTGATGTTTGAACGAACGAGATTCGACCGTACGTTTCAAAAATATTAAGGAGGAAGGTATTTGAGCTAACGCATAACCTTTCTCATCCCAGCGGACGTTCAACGAAGAAAGCAATAGCTAAGAAGTATGTATGGCCTTGTATGTCGAAAGATATATTGGATTAGGCTCTTACATGCCTTGCATGCCAGCGCATCTAAATAAGAAGGCATGCCAGACCTCCACTCGGGAAGATAGAAACTCCTGACGCGAGATTCAGTCATGTCCACATCAACATCGTTTAACTTTTAAAACTTTCGAAAGGATATTCATATGTTTCGACAATGATTGATCGTTTCACAAGGTGGCCCGAGGTGGTTCCGTTAAAGAGAATAACTGCTGATGAAATTGCTGCTGCTTTCTACTGCAACTGGATTGCCCGCTTTGGAGCACCTACTTTGCTAACATCGGACCAGGGATCACAGTTCGAATCCCTCATTTTTCAATCACTGACTCATTTAGTGGGCTGTGAAAAAGTTCGAACAACTGCATATCATCCTGCAGCAAACGGCATGTATGCGTTGGCACCGATCACTTAAAGCTGCCATTATATGCCATTATAAACACAAATGGATGGACGTTTTACCAACAGTCTTACTAGGACTTCGCACTAGCATTAAAGAAGACATCGGAGCAACATCTGCAGAATTGGTCTGCGGAACAACGCTACGAGTACCCGGAGAATTCTTTTTCGACGAAGATATGCACTCGGACCCAAAACTGTATGTTCAAAAGTTCCGCGAGCATATGAAGGAAGTCCGCACAACACCTGCATCGCGCCACGACAAGCGGAAAATATTCGCTCACATGTATTTTTGCGTGTAGTCCGCATGAGAAAACCTTTGGGGCATCGATATGACGGACCATATAAAGTTCTGGAAAGAACACAGAAAGCATTTAAATTGGCAATCAACGGGAAAGAAATTAATGTCAGCGGTGAGCGTACCAAACCCGCATATTTTGAATGCGCTGCTAATTCAACGATACAGCCAGCTATTCGACAAAGTCAACCTTCGAGAACGTATACCGGACCCAAAGCTAAAAATCAAACAAGTAGTAGTACTTTATTGAGACTATTCTTTTGACATATGTTACTTTACCTACTTTTAATGTTACGATTCATTTGACAGTGACACTTTTGTCAAATGCTTCTTTATACGACCTGAGACTATACTTTACAGTTTTTGAAATGCTAATGTCAATTTTTCTATTCCGTCTGCTCTTACGGTTATTGTCTTTTAGTTGCTTATTTACAGATTAAAAACTAAACTCACCTAACTTATTCTATTCTTAGCCTAATTACATTGTAACTCTTCTTTGTAGTTTTGGTTGGTCGTGTGTTCTCTTCAAGCATTACATCCAAAATCGCGGTTCAGAAGAGGCACAGTTCCTACCGACCTGATCTTCAGGATGTACGGAAGTTATTTTTTATTTATTTAATAGGTTACTTCATTTTTGTTTATTTGGTTTTTATTTTTTCCCGTCGGAAATTCCAATTGATTTAGCCCCTGTCGGTATTGGGGGACGGTATATAATAGAAAATGGGTTTTAGGGGGTTTGTTTGGGGTTCGGTGTTAATCTGGAAGTCTTGGAGGATTCTTATGGAAGACAGATAATATGGTGTTTCAGAGGTGGGGGTACTATTGAAGAGGTCCCGAATTAGATTTGATTCATGTATCTGCCATTTAGCTATTCGCGTTTTATTTGTTTCAAGCATGTATTACAGGATGGGGGTCAATTTAGTTTCTTGGTAAAGAACGCTGTTTTTAAAGTATTTTTTATTGGGGCGTCAGTATTTCGTTATACATTTTCGTGAAATTGTCAGCCAGGCTGGAAAGGAGTATGTGATGATGGGGTGAATTAGTGTTTCACATTTGGGAAGACGGATTTGGAGGATAGGAGGGGTGAAATTAATGCAGCAGCTCCTTTAGCTTTGTTTATCGTTTTTCTTGTATATGGGTTCATTTTGAACCTGATGTTGAGGTTCACTCCCAAATACTTAATGTTATCTTTTGGGTTCACCGTATCCCCTTCGATAACCGCCCTTATCAGTTTGCTTTGCTGAACAGCTAGTTTGTGCCCTTTACCACTCGCGTTGCGGAAGCATATAATTTCGATTTAACAGCGTTGATTTGGAGCCCCCAATCCTTTAAATAGCGTGCTATAATTTCAACTTCTCTTTGCACCATTTCCATGGCGGAAATGGGAAGAGCGTGACTGGCTAGAATTAGAATATCGTCCGCGTACATGATCATGTTCGGGTTACTGGAGATGTTTTGGGTTCTGTTTGTAGCGGCGGTATGTGGGATGTCGTGTAGGAAGAAGTTGAAAAGGTTTGGTCCCAATATAGATCCTTGTGGGACTCCAGACAGGATAGGTATAGGTGTTGAAGTTCGGTGGGACATTTCAGTTGTTAAATATCTGTTTTGTAGGAAGCTGTCAAGGGTATGCGTGAGGGCCAGGGGACAGTTAGAATACATGAGTTTGAATTTTAGCCCGTCAGTCCAAACGGAGTCAAACGCTTTTTGTAAGTCTAACGCGCATGCGACTGTGCATTGTTTTTTGTGCAAGTTTTTTACAACGGTGTCGTGCACAAGCATAATGGCATGTTCTGTGGGTTTTTTTGGGTTGGAATCCGAGCTGAAACTCCGGAATAAGCTTAATTGAAAATGCTCTAAAGCTTCGTAGTATGATTCTTTCCAGAATCTTACCAATATTGGAAATTAAAGAGATTGAATTGAAGTTTTTTGCGTCTCCGTCTCAGTTTGGTTTAGGGATAAGCATAAGGTTGCCTCTTTTCTATCTTTCGGAAAAGAAACCATTGTTGATGTAATAATTGAAGATGATTGTTATGCTTTTGGCGACAATTGCGCCAAATTTCCTAAGTACTTTATTGGGAATACCGTCTAGGGGAGATTTTATTATTAAGACCAGCTAGTATATCTTCTACTTCTGACACGCAGGGGAAAAATTCCCCGAATGTTTCATGTTGAGAGATACTGCCTTGTTGGTGTCAGAAAATATTATAAGGTATAACCCTTGGTAATCCATGTTTCTAGTTCTTACAGCCGATATCATTTCCTGTGCTCTTTCGTTCTCTGGGGCTCTTTCTTCGTAGAGGTTTCCGTAAAATGAGGAGATAATTCGCAGCATTTCTTCACGTGTGGAGAAGGGTAGCCCTCTGTGCTTGATAGGGTCTCTGTCGATGTTAAATTTATATGACCGTCGGCCCGTTAGTATATTAATTTCTCGAAAGACGTCTGAAGATGGTTTGAGTAAACTTAACCTTCTTTTATAATCTTCATTCATCTCATGTCTTATATGCCACCTTATGCGGTTGGTTAGTTCTGTGATTTTTCCTTTAAGAGTGAGGTATTTCTGGTTTACACGATTATTGTGCCGGTGGAAGATCCGTTTAAGCCTTTGAGTTTTCCGTTTTTGTTCCTTTATCTGTGCATTGGCGTCTTGCGTAAAGCATCTGTATAGCCATTGTTTCGGTTTTTCTTCCGGAGCATATGCATCCATTCGTTTTAGTATGGACTCGGTTAGGTTCTGGATGTGGATATCCATTTCCTGGTTGGATAGGATTCGGTTTACAGAGAGGGTAAATCGTCTTTGAGGTCTTTTCTGAACTCTGCCCAATCAACAGTGGCATAGGAGTGAAATTTTTTCGGTGTTTCTTCAATAGTGGTTTGGTTATTTAGGTGAAGGTTTAGTTTCAAACAATAGTGATCGGATATCGATGGTAGGGTTGCACATTTGTAGGAAGCTGTGTTACCAGTTAGTAGGTCTTGTGACACTAGAAAATTGTCTAAGTCAGAGCTGCTTTTTGGGTAATAGAGAGGACACCTGCATTGACGATGGCGCATGGTAGAAATGTGCTCGACATGAATCATTGATATATGCTTTGGCCGTTTGCGTTCGGTGTGGAATCATCCTCATGCTCATGTCTCGCGATGAGGTCTCCGCCGGGGATGTAGATGGACCCAATTAGTATTTTTCCATGATTACTATTGTGTCTTCGATGTTTAAAGTTGGTAGTGTGCAGGAAATGTCAGGATGGTTAAAATTTATTTGGTCGACTGATACGTAGTCTCGATATAAAATGGCGGTCCTTCTGCCTGCGTCGTTTCTAAGTACTTGGTAGTTTTCTATTCGGCCCTTGTGTGACGGTTTTAAAACTGTTTTGTTAAGGAAAGCTATGTCTGGTTGAATGGATTTTGTAAGGTTAGACACGAATATTCTTTTGTCATGGGAAAGTAGAGAGTTTATGTTAGGACAATTAGTAATCAGATTATTTACCCCCCATATAGGTTGAGGTAAAGCTCGATGAGCAAAACTGGCTTGTCCTGTGTTGGCGTGCCATCATATTTCGGCCAGGATTGGGCAACCTTTTTTAGGAGTTCCCCTAGTGACACTCCTAATACTTGGACTGTTTCGTAGCGGAGTCTTTGAAGGGGGTTCACTTGTGGTACTGCGTTCCGGGACATAATTGAATTTCTTCCGAAAATATCAAAAATAACAGATAGATCGTTGTTAACTTTTTGTTTATTAACATATATGTTTCGGCAACAAATTTTATCTTAGAGCTACTTAAGATTGCATTCGGCGAATATATGAATGCATTCGATCAAAATTTATCATCATGATTTGCTGTATTGAAATGAATGAGTTTCAAAAAAATTTTGTCAAAACAGTCAAAATTATAGAATTCTTCGTAAAATTCATAATTAGCCACTTCGGATAATAAGGGTAGTAGTTTAATTCTTATTCGACTTATTTTGCTATTATTCAAAGATGCCTTGACAAAAATGTGGAGCCAAAAAAATTCATATGAATTTAATATGAGCTACAAGTCCATAGGCGCGAAAACTGCTCTGGGTTCGTCATCATCATCATACATGCATACATACTCGTACATATGTATCTACTTTGTGATTATTAAATCAACCACCGATTGTAAATATCACGACGTATACTTTCTATATTGTGCAGAATGTGAAAATTCTGTACAAATGAATATGATTGTTTTTTAAAGCCTAGCATTTTTACTCTATGCACAAAAGGAACGTAGGGCTCCAGATTTTCCGAACCAAAGCCATAGCTCAGATTACATCCACCATACATCCCAATGATTTGAGTGAAACTTGATACCAAAGCCCAATGGTACCTTCTCTGAATAGAATGTCTGCATGCCCCTCAACATTGACTAGACCCAGTAAATTCTTCGACCATGACTTTTGTAAATCAAGATCAAGGAATGACCACTTAACCCTTGATTGCAAAGAATCATATACGTTTGTTAACAAGAAGCAATTTTAGCTACAACTGTTTTGCTTCGTTGAAGAATTATCGAAAGCTCGTCACAAAGAAAACACAAGTAAGGCTTCGGAACTCTCATATGCGAAATTTTCATCGGTGGATTATAAAGCAAAGCTACAACTCATTTCATTCAAAAAGGGTTAGAATGAAAAATGAAATCGCGATGCGGTAACCTTTAAAGGCTCAATGCAAAGAATCTATGGTAACTGTTGTGGACACTGAGGCAACCTGAAATTCCATCCGTGACATTCAAGTCGTGCGTTTCAAAAGTGTGGACTTTCGTGACGGGGATGATGCGAATCACCACATACGATTACGAGTATTCACAACGGCTGTCCACAAACTCAAATGTTTGCGAAAGCTTTGATCGCTATTTAATAGCAGCTGCCAAAATGTAAATTCCGTTCTTCAGTCAATTGTTTACCTAGTAACATACTCATCAAAAGTAGGCTCCACCATCCGCCCAACCTAGCCCAATCGTTTTCCTATGATGCTTATTGTTGCTCATTACTTCATGTTTATTCAACAAATGATTTTGGAGACTGTGCCCACTGCCAAATCGAATGTTTGTTTATAGTCGCAGACTAAACATTATTATTGCATTTACGATACACATGTACACAATTGAGATATTGACGCAAGTAGTTTGGAAGGATACAATTTCCGTGGATGCCTTAGTTCTGGCCAGTTGACTTTGCTCAGTGATTATGCATGTTAATTTATTCATTATGAAATTTGTATTGTCTCGCTTGTAGCATAAGCAGCTTTCGCAATCAAGTTTAGAATGGACGCGTACGTGCAAAAGAAATTAACTTTCATTTTCGTCGAAGCAATGCTGATTGCTGATAGGTCGTGAGTAGAGGTATGCTTCAAAGGAAATAAGTAAAATACTACACTTGAGAGTGTAAGGTGTGATAATTATATTACAGGAACTCTGCTCCGCTTCATTGTAAAGCAATACATTTGTACAGCTCATCCTGTCCTTCCTTTCTCTTCAATATACTTATGAACCTTCAATATGGCATTGAATATGTAAACCAAACCACATTATCACGTACCAGACAGGTGTGGGGTTGTGGTTTCCGATAGTATATGCATTGTGGGGTGTTTATAGGAATTGTTTAGTTTCAACTCATTTAAGGATTAATTGTTGGGACTATCGATCTGGCTGCAGCACAATGATTGATCTTGCTATTGCTGGAAAATTCGAAACTATAGTATTCAGGTCTATCTCCGGAGAATGACCATTTAATTTATATTGAAGAGTTATTAATAGTATAATCCAGTACAGCCTTTAAACAAACCACCAGATATCCTGTCGGTCAACACAAAATAAAAAGACAAAAATATTTTTATTTGTTTTTCTACGAAAATCAAATTTCATGCAACTCACAATCATGAAATCGCCACATGTGCTTTTTATGTAGGGTAACATTGTTACGACCTATTGAATTTTTCATAGCAGACGCATTTAAAATATTGAGTAACATTCAAATTTATTCAATTGATTCACTGCTTTACCTGAACTAATTCTATGGATTGTGTCGTCTCTATGTGATAAGGAAGACTCGATAGACTTTCGAAATTTATCAAGAATCAGAGATTGGTCTTAGCTAGGATAAGAAATTCTATAAATATCAGATATTCAATTTTTAGCTGAATTGAAAATGACGATCATATTTATTTTGGACATCAAGGGCTTTAATATTAAAATGAAATTGAGAGATTTTTCTCTGTTTAATCGTACGAGTACCAGAATTCATTAAATAGAATGGGAAGTACAGATTTAAAAAAGTCAGCCCGCTTTGCAGCGAATTGGACACACAGTCAATTGTGATGCTAACCATATCGGCTTTCGAATACTCATTTGCGGGAATGATTTCTAATTTATTTTAAATAAGGTCTTTTTTGTGGTAAGAAGGTAAAGGCTATTTAACACCCTGAGCAAGGTACTCCTAGACTTCCTCTGGACTACCCAGTAAACATCGCCTCAGTCAATTTCAGAACATAGCCTGGACTCATTCGATACATAACTTCGGGCTTATGCCTCGTTCTTAGGGGTTTAAACTCGAATTAGAATAAAATACGAAATTCTATTAAAATCACGACCTATATTTCTTTCTGCAAGTCCGTCTGCAAGTCATAGCAGTTTTTCTTCGAATCTACAGTAACTACTTTACAGAAAGGTCAGAAGTGGCGACTTCTCGAATGTTTCGGGGTGAAAAAAGTTTCAGAGATTTTTAAGGAGGGGCTCTGTAATGAATCGGCTCTATGCCACTGGCGACTAATACCTATGCAAATTTACTACCATTTGGCTTCCTATCTCACGTCAGTTTTGACGACTTCCCATCCCATGTCAGTTTTGTCGGGGAATGGCAAAGTGGCAGTCTGACTCAGCTATATGGGGAAGTTAGTGGGCGATATTTCAGAGAAAATTTTTGAAGAGTACGTGCACGCCGTAATTTCCTGGTTGATACGCCCGAGGAAATAGATAACTTAAAACTGTCTCGCTATCGTGAATGGGATCTTCAATGCAAAGTCTAAGTTGGAAATTTGGGGTCATCTGCGTCGAAATATGAAATTGAAAATGCATTCAGTAAATATGGTCCATTAAGAATTGAGTGGAAATAAGTCAGGCAAGCAACAGTAGACGGCGCAAAAACCAAATATCGAATGCGTTGTAATTGCGATCACCTTGCATCGTTTGCAGTGCGTTTTGGCTCAACAGCTTGGCTGTTTTCAAGTCAATTTCTAATGGCTTCGGCTACGAACGGAGTACGATTGACCAAATGAGTAGTTTCTCACCGACAACGATTTTTCGTTCGGCTACGAAAAAGCAAGACAATCGCCTTCACCGTTCGGCGCAATAACGCAGCCCTGTGTGTTGTCCCAGTGCGTTGCAGCGGTTGTGATATTCAGTGGTAGGCCATAAGATCCGAAATAAACAATCTATGGTGCATGGTGCAGGAGCCCGATTTCGAAATTAAGTTTTGCAATCATCTTCGCGGTCTCTGTCAACCCGTGTTTTCCGATTATATTGTCCAGAAACCTGTCCGTATCGGCAATAGTCCGCGGGTTGCGAAATTGGCGAAATGCTAACATGAGTAATTAGATCTAATTGTGGCTGTTGGGTCTATGTGCAACAAAGCCCGTAATGAACACAATAGTGAGTGGTGGAGATGGTTTCGTTTGTCAAAGTTCTCTTAGCGTCATTGTAAAATTGCAAGCGATTACTATGCCAGCCCTGATTTCAATAATCTGCAAGAACCAAACAGTTCGAGCTCAGTAGAAAGTTGTATTAACTTTGGTAACACACGGCATATGTAATTTCAGGTAACCAATTCTATAAGTACTTATATTTCTACAAACAAAAATCAACAAATCAAAAAACAACAAAGCAGCCAACAACCAACTTGCAAAGTCAAACAAAAAAAAAAAACAATCAGAAACAACTGGTGGAAAATCTTTTAAAAAGTGGCAAAATTGAAAATTGTTCCTAAAGTATAATTCTCGACCAAGAAACACTATAAGTTTATTTTTATGAATTCTTTTAATCATAAAGCATCTTCTGGCTTCTTGCTGAATTCGTAGATAAACATGTTCCATAAGAGTATTCGGACTTCCAAATTAGGTGGCAAGATTCATAAGTAGAAAGATCAATGCAAAAGGGCCATTGAGCATTTATAAAACGTTCAGTATCCGTAAACTAATACAATATAAGTAATATTTTTTCTGAAAAATTATTAGAGAAGAAAAATGTTAGAAGAAGGTGGTTTCGACGTATGCACTAATTCTCCTCAGGCCATCACAAATTTACTCCCTCACCTCTGAGCATGGTGGTCGCCATCACCGGTGTGTATCTAAGTGTGATGGCCTGAGGAGAATTAGTGCACACGTCGAAACCACCTTCTTCTAACATTTTTCTTCTCTAATAATTTTTCAGAAAAATTATTATTCAAAATATGCAACTCATTTATATGTAGCTGCAAACAATTCCATAAAAAGTAATTTAAAAAGCTATCGGAGCCATCCGAAAGAGTGATCGATATCCGCGCGACGTTAGATAAAGCTTCAAATATAGAGCAAATTTGTCGTATAGATTTACATTAAATTGATGTGAAAAGGGTGAAATGATCCAATTAAAAAGTTTAGCTAATAATACAATATTATTGGGATCAATCAAAATTTCAACCAATTACGCCAGCCTTTACTATACCCTTTTTGCTAAATGCATTTAACTTTTTAAGATAACATAAAACAAGTTGGGTAGACAGATCTAGGCTCATATCAGAAGGGTTTTGTACTTAACCTACAAAATGCAGTCACCAGCAACGAATAAAATCAAGAAAAATATAAAAGACGATTTTATTGGAGAAAATATGAAATTCGAAGATCATACTATTCTTAACAAAGTTGAACAAATTTTGACTTCTGAGGTATTTGTTATTGTCAACTCATAAATATCTCCTTTGATAGTTTTTTTCAGATTTTTTAGATCACAGGTTTCCATTCACGAGGGAGGAAACACGTTATTCATGTATTTCCCCGCTATGCCCCCACTGAAGCAAAAACTGTCAGTTTAAGAACTGTTTTGAAAAGCTCCCATAAAAAACTTTCATTTGATACTCCCCTGTACTGTAATCATCGATTTATGGCCAATTTTTTCGAATCCTAGAATGGTTACAAAGCCCTTTTGCTAAGAGCTCTCTCCTACTTCCTCGACTTGCTTCACATATGAGTATGAATTGTAGGTTCTCATCCTCAGTCATTTATTAAATTGAATCAAGTGTTCAAAGCATGCACCTTAAACTTTGAAGTTGGGGAAAAGTACCTGAAAATTATTCAATCTTCGCATTTAAAATAGCCACCATTTTGTTTTACGATTACTGATACCACTAGCTGAACCGATTCTCAAAGATATTCATGATACCCATCATTCCTGAAATTTTCATGCAAATCCTAGCAAAGCTGTAGTGTCTGAGTCGGTAAAAAGCGCATGTTGTTCCATAGCCATATGTTGCCATAGTAATAAATGCAGCGCATATTTTTCCATAGTAATACAGGAAAATTCAAATGGCTATAACTTCGTTAAATACTATTCGATCTTTATGAAACTTTCAGGACAGATCAAGCTTGTAAATAGTCATACTGAATTGTATTGAATTTAAGGGTACCCTTAAGATTTTATTCAAGAAAACGTAAAATCGATAAATCATACTATTACTAACAAAGTTGAGTGAATTTTGACTTTTCATGTATTTTTTGTTGTTGTACTCATAAAGACCTACATTCATGATTTTTTCAGATTTTTCGGATGGAAGGTGTCCAATCGCGAGGGGGGGGGGGGGGGGGGGGGTACGCGAAAAGTTCGTAAATTTCCCCTTCCCTGCCCCCCTCGGTACCGATAAGGCAATTTTAAGACTTGTTTTATAAAGATCTCATTAAGACCTTTCCAGTGACAACCTACTCGATTACCAATGGTGAAAAAAAAATTTTAACGGGTCACCTCCCTATATGGGGAGACCCCCCTTAAACTCCTTTGAAAAAATTTTCCACCCTTGAACTTTCAAGAAGTCACCACTTCTGACCTTTCCACAAAATTGCATTGCTGTAGCTTCTGTGGTTTCGGAGAAAAATTGCTGTGACATATAGACGGACGGATGGACAGACGGACACAGGTCGTGATTGCAATAGGGTTTTGTATTTTAGTACAAAGCCCTACAAAAGATGATTAAATAGAGAAAATACGAGTAGTTTAAGCGCAAAATGACCTTTTCAAAATGTTGTCAAATTAATAATATATGAAAGAGAGGAAGGAAGTAACTATATATTTTCTGGGTGTATCTTTATGAAATGTTAGACATGAAATGAATTTTCTCTCGTAAATAATTGATAATATAATTATACTCTAGTATATTCGTATTAGCGATACAAATAAAGAAAGAATTCAAACGATTTTATTTAAAATTATTGAAAAGTAAATTGATATTGTCGAATTAGTTGATTAGTCAAATGCTTATATGTAAAAATAGTTTGCACAAGCAAACCACACACTTATGTCTTAAGGAATTTCGCTGTGAAAAAGGTCCTGAACAATTTAACTTGATGAAAATTTAAAAATAACATGGATGACTAAAGTATAACACGACTTTCCTTTCCAGCCTGCCCTTCTCTTTAAGCAGGAGCTGTTGAAAGATCGGGTTCTAGGAATGGCTGATTTCGTGTCGCGTGTGGTACGCGGTACCATCGATTACTTTGCATTTTGATGAGAGTAGAGTTTTCGGATTTAAATTAACACATGTAGTATATTTTTTGGTCGGTGAAATTCGGGAACGCGAAATTAAATCTAGCTTTTTGTTATTGGCTGGATGATAAGAAAGAATACGGAATAACGTAACGCAGGTTTCTTTTCCGTATGTTTGTATTTTTGACACGTTTAAAAACGGGCAAGTAAACCGGTGGCTAAGTTGTTGTATTTCGGATTTAGTCTGCTCGGGTGAGACCTGCGACCGAATTCCTCTCCGAACTAGCTAGGGAGCCAGCAGCCACCTTGGAGTAGACTAAGTCTGTCCGGACTTGTTGACCTGTAAGGTACAGTCCGTTGTCACGTCCAAAGACTTCACGTCTAGAACCGATGAGAGGTCGGTTCCGATTTCGTTCGAGCGATCTTAAACGAAAATCATTACTAATGGTGCCCAACGTGGGGCCCGAAGGGGAAACAACACCATTCTCCTTCGAGTTCTCACATTTTTAATTTTGCTGTCGGCAGATGAACCGATTCAATTTTTATTGTCGCCCTCAACATTTGATAATAACGTAGCATACTTTGGAGGGTCCCGTAAAGTAAAGAAAGAGGCACCGATAAAAATTCTTCTAGTGTTGTGTTGGCTGTCTTCTGTATGGTAAGGTCTATGGCATCTTTTGGAATTCTTCGTTCGTGATGGCTCTACCGCCTGAACATGCCGATGATGCTATAGAACAGTACGTGCCTTAATGTTGCCCAAAGAAAGGTTTGCCCGTTTTTATACAGTTGGAAGTCGGACAGTTCTAATTTTGAACAAACTGATGGTGTCTGGGATTTTCAAATACACTGCTTAGAATTGCGTCAGTTTTTGCTGGGAGCTAATCTGATGACCGGCTGTGATAAAATCCGCATCATCAATTAGTTCTGACTGCTACCCGCTTTGTTTTTATGATTGGTTAGTGGTTTTTATTAGCATACTTTCGTAGAAGACAGGGACTTGTATTCAAGGAGAGAGGCCTAAATTTATAACAACCATCTCTCCAGTGCGGAAACAATAGTTTTTTCAGTATTGACGAGCGAAATCCTCGAAGAGACTGTCCTGTAATAAACATAAGCACCCGAGCAGCTTCGTGGTGATCAAGAGTGGCTGCTCCTGAAGAGATAAGGTGGTCACCCCGTCGAAACTGCTTTGTTTGTTGTCTTACTAGTTTCAAGTAAACTACCTCCGTCAAGTTTCCATCTTTTTTGCAGAGATGAGTGGTTCACTTCAGCCACTTTAACATCTTTTGGTTTGACATTCCCCTTGTAATTTAACGACCTTCTTCGGAGAAAGTAACGGTTGCTTTTTGTAAAATGTTTGCGTTTGTCTTAAGCCTCCGCGTCCACTAACTTTAACGAGGCAAAAAAAATGTTGAAGTGCTGAAGAGTAGCTTAATTAACACATAATATAACATTACTAAAGATAATAAAAACTGATCGGTACGTCTTGTAGAGTAGAGTATGCGTGATAAGTATTTTGTAGTGTACCTTCGTGGCCCGACAAGAACCCGCCTCATATGATCCCGCAAATGCTAGTCTTCAAGCATGCGTACGCGGTCGTTAAGCGAAGCTAGTTAGCTGAGTTCGGTGTTGTATATAGCTCGCTGGCACTTATGCCAGACCATCGGCACCCGTGTCCTACACGGATTTTTGGAAAAAAGAAATTCAATACAGCTCTCCATGAAGGGGGTGACCCTTAATTTTTTTGCCATCAAAAGCAGTCGATCATTTCAAAGCAAATCTTCAAATTAGCTTATCGGTATTAAAGGGGGCAGGAGAAGGGGAAATGTATAAAATTTTCACATACCTATGTTGCAGTTGGACAACTTTCATCCGGAAAAAGTCATAGATGTAGGCCTTTATGAGTATACGTAAGAAGTCAAAATTCGCTGAAATTTGTTAGTAAGTATGATTTATTAATATCACGTTTTCTTGAATAAAATCGTCAGAGGACCCTTGAATTCAATGAAACTTGATACACAAACGGTTAATTCTAAGTTTGATCCACCATTAAAAATTTCAGTACAATCGAATAGTATTCAACGAAGTTCTAGTGGTTTGAATTTTCCGGTATTACAGGAATAAAAATATACGAGTATGGCTGTGGAATAATATGCGCTTTTTACTGACTTAGACACTACAGATTTACATTTACATTTCAAGAATGATATGTTTAATAAATACCTTTGAAAACTTGTTCAACGAGTGACTTCAGTTATAGTAAAACGAAATTGCGGCCGTTTTAGATCAGATTATAGAATAAATAAATAACTGTTCAGCATTTAAGGTACATCCTATTAATATTTGATTGAATTTATTAATGAATGGCTTAATATGGGCCCCTACAATTTTGAGATGAAAAAACCATCGAGGTAGAACAAACTACGAGAATCTTAGAGCTTGAAATTCGCGGAACTTTGCTAATAGTAGTAGGATTTGTAAATTTAAAATTTTTGCCAGTAAAACCGCCTTAGTATCATTAAATTAGATAAAGTTAGATTTTTCAGTAGTCCTTCAAAAGGTTCATATATTATCTAGCTTTTGAATGAAATTAGCTGAAGTTATAGCCGGCTGAATTTTCTTTGACTATAATAACCATTATCAGTTTTTCTCTGATATGGGCTTTCTATCGAAGTAGACACTATACTTTTGATTGGAGAGGGCTCTCCTATTTCTTTAATGCCGTCATCGCGCTGCCTGTCCCAACACATAAAACATATGTGTCAGGTGACTTTGACCTTTTCAGTGCAAAATAGACAATCGGGAGGCCGTGATTTACCACTCTTGTGCAGGTTAGACTAAAAATATCCACGCCTACTCAAAAACAGGGCCAAATAGAAGTGAGTCTCACTATGCCTTAGATTGAGCCAGAGTCTCAGATCAGGAACAAGACGTGTGATTCATCTCTCCTTTGTATCGTTCATGCATCGCTGTACCTATGCCAGGCGTTTTCTGTACAGCTTCTTGCTGAGAGCGTCTCTCCATATCTCTGATTCGTAGAATGCGAAAAGCTGAACGGCACTCCTCACAAGTCACTTTCCTGATGATTTGGGTCACCCTACGTTGGCCATTAGTTAACTAGGTGCCGATAAACCCTACGAGTCGATCAGAATGCACAAGTTTTTCCTATCTAGTTTTGACTCAACTTGCAATCAGCATTGGGATCGTCCATACTTGGGGAACTCTTTTATTTGTCAGAATATCTACTTTAGTTTTCTCCAGCATTAGGTGGAAACTGCAAGCAGGCTCCAATCCATCACTCGAAGCAGGATTAGCATACCTAACCTTAATTGCATATGTTCAGCTATGCGTCCGACATTGCAAAATTATCCGCATAATAAATCAAGCGCATTTCATCTGGCAGCTCCAATTTTGTCAGCCGATCATATGAGATGGTTAACAGGTTTGGGCTGAGGGTAGAACCTTGAGAAATACCCAGTGTAATCACTATCCTTCATCAAACTTTCTTCATATCATAGGACAGACCCCGATCCGTCACGTAATCCTTGAGAATTCAAATCAAACATTCCGGAACTTACAAAGGGTTTTCTATTACTTCTGGAATATCTGCCCGTCTAGCAAAGTTGAAGGGGTTTCTGACATAAAGTGCCATCAGCGGTACAACCCACCTTTTTCGGCAAGCCACCCCTTTTTGGACTACATAACGCTGACTTCAGGTGTCCCTTCTCCTTGCTGATCAATCAGGCAAACCTTGAACATACTGAGAAGCAAGTCAGGGTAAAGATGGTAGACCAGCTGTAATAACCCAGCTAAAACACCATCTGCTCCTAGCACCTTTCTTGCCTTCTTGGATAGAGCTGCCTCCTCCAAGCACATCCTCGTATAAGGCGGGAACTCCACTTTTGTGGTGGTATCAACATGGATGGGATATATTGGGAAAAGAGGCCGCAAAATCTCATCTATCTTTTTTACTTCATGTAGGCAGGATATCCATAAGGCACCGTGCTTCTTCATTCTATCTTATCTCAATCAATCAATTAATTAATTATGAAAACTTTAACTAAAGGCACCGAGTGTGATTATTATATGCAAAGCCAATAAAAACAGGTATTGAACTAATTCTTTTTAGAGTAATTTCCCTTGATTTTGGATTTAATTGATTCCACTAACAATGCAACCTCTAAATCGGCCTTCAGTAAATACAAAATCTACAACCTAACTCAAAAGCCACGCAAAATAATCTTCTTTTTCGTAGCACTACAGCCACTCTCAGGCATTTGTTTCCTGCATAAATCGCTTCAAACATTATCAGCCGATTGACCATGTCCTCCAATTCCGAAATTTGAGCAGTTAGACCAGTATTTTCTCAGTTTCCCCACTGGTCTCTGACCTTCAGTTCTCCCAATGAATACAATTTGAGGATCCGTTGTTTGCTCATACAATTCACGTGGCCAGCCTATAGTAGTTTCCAAAATCCTACAATCGCTGAGACCTCCACCTCATGGTTGTATTGAATTCGCCATTGGTCCCCATCTAGCTTCACTCCGATTATTCGCCTCAGGACCCATCTGTCGAAGATATTCAATATGTTTGCGAATGCTTGAGCTAGCGTCCAGTTTTCACACCCATAGCGTAACACAGATCTGATCACAGATTTGTATACTTAGGGCTTTGTTTTCCTGTGTATGCTGCTGGTCTTCAAGATCGTCAAAACTGAATAAAATATTTTGTTTGCGAGCTGTATTCTTCGGCCTATTTCGTCTTTTTCGTAACCGGCTCTCGATATTTTGGTGCCTAAATATACCAATTGTACTCACAAAGCGTGACATTTTGCGTGTTTGAGGTATTTTTCTTCGGCTTTGTCATGACGTTAGTTTCATTCTCATTTGTTTGTAGCCCTGTTAGTTTTGCTCCTCTATCGAATTTCAGGAAAAGTTCTTCGGCAGTTGTCAACGACATTGAAAAAATATTGATATCGTCCGCATAGGGCTACCACTTTTCTCGACTTGTATGATGACGTACCTCTTGTATCGACAAGCTTTCTTATGATATATTCCAGAGCCAAATTGAATAGCAAAAGGGGCAGCCCATCTCCGTGTTTCAGTCCGATACTTGTGTGAAACGCATTTGTGAGTTGGTTCTTGATATGAACCTGGGAGATTGTCGACGTCATTAATAAGACGACCTTATTTTTCTGGGATACCAAAGCAAAACATTATTTGGTACAGTTCGTTACGATCTATACTATCGTATGCTTACTTAAAGTCAATGAAAATTTGGTGTACGTCTATGTTGAACTCCCATCATTTTTCAAGTACCTGCTTGACTATGAACAATTGGTCGATTGTCGATGTACCTGCTCAAGGTGGTTGATATTCCCCAATAATACTGTTGGCGTATGATTTGATTTCATTTTCTAGTTTGAAAATATTTTGTACGCACTGTAGCTTGTCACCTCTTTCGTGGATAAGGAATATAATTGATTAGCTCCACTCATTTGGTATATGTTCCTGTTGCCGAAGGTGCTGAATGATTCAATGGATGGCTTTCTGAACACCGCTGCCACCATATTTAGTGAGCTCTACTGGAATCTCATCGATGCCCAGCGTTTTATTATTCTTTTGGGCTTTGATGTTAGAACAAAATTCATCCAGAGTTGGTGGGATCAATGGAAGCTCTCCGGAAATATCTACAGGCTCCGATGTTTTGGAGCTGTGCGGAGGGTTCAGGAGGTTCTTGAAATATGAGGCCCATCTTTCTATAATCTTGGTTTTATCAGCGATGATGTCATTACGGCAGAGCGTGGTCTTGGGCTGATAACCTCGTTCCAAGCTTTTCACTATTTTTTGCCCTTGTCTTGTGGTGTCGCTCATTAAGCAGGGATGACAGGTAACGACCCTGACTGAATCTGGTTTACCCTTTGGACAAACAACTTGAATTGATGTTTTGGGCTGGCGGATATTATGGTTTGGACCCAGTTGCTTTGCACGGTAGCACCGAGATGACACTTGTGCGTGAACGCCACCAATTATGCTATCATACTGTCTTCGTCCCGGAAAAATCCTTGGCAGGCCTTGGAGTGCGTTCGAAGCTCGCACCATTGTGTTGGTGGTGTAGGTTCTGTTGGGACGGACTTCCGATAAGCACTGTTCTGGCTCTGAGCACTTGTCCCCATAATTGCTCGTGCTAACCCTCGCATGGCCTCTCCACACTGCAAAGGTAACCATGGGACAAAAGATGACGGCTCGGAGAGGGATCCAATTACACTGGAGGAACTTCAACTAAAAAACCTAAAATCAGATAAAAAAAAGTAAACAAAAAGAACAATAGCGACGACGCAATCAGCGGCTGCGGCTTTGATGTTTACAGCACATCAAGAGTGGTACTTCTTCTTCTGTTTAGCACTACATCCCCTCTCGGGCCTTCGCTTAGAGATAGTTAGAGTATCTCATTCAAGAGTGTTACTAACGATGACAAAACTGGCGATGAATACAATGACGGTAAAGACGGCTGAAAAACGCTGATTAACAGACAGTCTTGTCCAGACTGAGATTCCTGCAGTATTTGGGCGCGGCAAAAAAATCATGTGATCAGCACCACGTACTAAAAAGGAAGAGCGGGATCTGCAGAAGCAGGACGTACCAGATGTTCGAGAGGTGGGAGAAAATATAAAGGACGTCGAGAATTCGATATTTATTGCTGCGATCGCTACTAAAGCGACCAAGCAAGGGTCTTAAATCCCGAAATAATAACGAACCATTCTGAAGTCCACAAAGTGATCAAGGCAGAAAAAGGAAGGAGTGACCAGACAAATAAAGCGCCATTATACTATTTCACCACTACCTTCGAAAATGTGGCGGAAGCACTGTATTCAGAAACGGATGCCAATAGTGTCTCCCTAGAAAGGTGGTCGCAAAGTACGATTACCGTCCAGTGACATGAAGAAGAAAGGCTAATCCGAAAATCAGGAGATGTTCTGAAAAGAATGAAACCTGCATGCGGCTCACCAAAAATCAGCAAAGGAATAAAGAATTAGCATCTTTAACCAAATGACATTACCAGAAGGCTGTTTAAAGGCCCAAGAGGACCAGAAGGCCGAAGAAGAGCAGAAGGCTAAAGAAGCGCTCCGCCATCAAACATCAATAAAAGAATAGCACCTAATCCAATTGAAGAAGTTTGGAATAAAAATAGTAAGAGAGGGTCATTTGATAGGCGTTAAACGCCAAATCTAGGATTCCAGACAGTGCTGACAAAAAGAGCGAAGAAGACCGCAAAAAAACTGTTTCAGAAAGTGCCAGAAAATAAAATTCACACGAATTCGCAACAATAAACAAGACATGATGCGGAACAGAAGAGAAAGAACCCTCAACGAATACCCCGGCAACAAGTACTGCTCGTAAAACCCAATGATTGCCAATCGTATGCAGAATTGCTGCCGTGTATCAGGAGAAATGTAAGGCTCGAAGATATCAACACGGCCACTAAAGCCGTACGCCCAACTTGGTCGGGCCACACACTAGTTGAATTCGGAGCAGAAGCCAACCAAGCATTTTGCGATACGGTAAGGAAAGTTTTCAGCAAAAGCACAATTGTAGCCTCACTCGAGCCGATCGCATAGATTGAAATAAGAGACATTGGCTGTGTCACGGACTTGGCCGAGGTAGAAGAGGCCTTCAAAAGGGAGGGAGCTGCTTACCATGGGCAGGATTAAAGCGAGGCTCATATCAGAAAATCATAGGAAACAATGCATGGCGATCATTGGCTTGACCGAAAAGGACGTCGAACGATTTCCGAATAATGAGGCATGCCTCAAACAGATCCGTGGGGAAAGCGAATCCTAGAAATGGCGACCAGGACGGTGTTCGTCATATTAAAAACCGGAAAAACGCTGGCTTTGCAAACGGGACGCGACATCCGCCTCGGAGTCCTTAGTACGGAGGATACACAATCGGAGAGTATTAGAGGACTACACAGCTGGTGATCATCATTGCATTCTGCTTGAGATTCATGACGTCGTCACCCGACGTTTGTGCTCTTGAGCTTCTACAGCTGAGTGGAAGATTGGAAGGATGAACGTAGAGAGATTGTTATGGTAGTTGTCTACCATCATTATTCAAATGAGAAGTTCCACCAGTACCACATGTACTCGTGACAACCAACCTTAAATATCGCAAGATCAAGTGGATAATGTGAACAAGGAGCTGTGGGGCCTTGGCTACATACTAGATATGCGAAATCTTGGTGCCCTACGCACGCCTTGCATGCATGAAGCGTAAAAGATACACGAGATAGTGTGGGCACTCTTCCCCGCCCATTCCGACCAAACTTTCAACGCTTGCCTACGAGACGGGGTTTTCCCGGTAGGATGACGCGGTTTTCCCGGTGCAGATCAGCAAGGGGAAGAGGAATCCCGGATTTCCATCTGTATACCTCCCGTTATGCATGTGAGACACTACTGATAAAGTGCTAGATGAACTCATCAAGGGAAGACTCACAGACGTGATTTGTGCTGCTGAGGATCTATCTCCTCGGTAGAACGGCTTTAAAGTAGGACATTCTACCATTGATGTGATTGCAGGGGTTGTGAGATAGATCTTAAAGATAGAGAAATATAGCCACACCAAGCGACGGATCGTCCTGCTGGTTAGGATCGTCTTCAACTCCGCTAGATGAGTGGATACCCTTTTCAAGTTCCAGAACATTTGATGCGACTTCTGAGGGACTACCTGAAGGACCAAAGCCTGCTTTACGACACGACACAAGGCCAAAGAAGAATGGAAGTTACATCGGGTGTTGCCCAGGGATCTATCTTTGGTCCAGACCTGGGGAACGTGTCTTACGACGAGCTACTGTGACTGGGGATGCCAGATAAGTCGCGCTTGATCGGCTATGTGGATGATGTTGCGGCCCTAGCGGCTGGAAGCATCGTTGAACAAGCGCAATTTAGGCTAGGTATGCTACTATGTGAGTGAGCGGCTGGATGACTGCTTGTGGATTTAGTCTAGAACTGGAGCAAACCAAAGTGCTCATCTTGACAAAAAAGAGAACCCCTAGAGTAAGGATGATCAGTATTGAAGACATAAAAATTGAATCGAAGCCAGCGGTGAAGTACCTGGGGCTACTAATCGACTCGAAGAGGAGTTTTTCTGAGGAAATCAGGACAAAGACTGAGAAAGCTGCTTCGGGAATATTAGTTCTGTGTCATATTATTGCTAACGTAGGGGGACACAACCCATCAAGAAGGCGCCTCTTGATGAGCGCTGTAGGGTCAGTGCTACGGTACAAAGCAGAAATATGGGGCGACGCTCTTAGTAAGGAGTTATACCGAAAACGCTTGGCACAGGTACAGAGAAAAGGAGCACTGAGGATTGCATCTTCATATGCGACAGTCTCTGATAGTATAGTCGTGGTGATGCTTGAATCGGTTGACAAATGGAACCAAGTCGTACATTATATTTGGGCAGTCCTAAAAGATAAAATGAATTACAGCAACCGGGAACATAGGGGCTGGGAGATCGCTTGTTTGGTGATTCGTCTATCCCTCTCTCCTTTCACTAGAGGAGGGATCCCCAGCTTGAAGGCGCCACACGGCAGAATAAAACGAGACCCAGCCAGAAGTAATGTGTCAAATGGTTCCAGGCTGGGTTCTTGGGTTGCCAGGATGATGTTTAGTGACTAGTTCAGTCGCTTTCAAGCATGGGAGTCCCATAATCAGTGCTTAAATGACATTCATATCCCGACAATGTAGAGTTTTCCAGAGATGGGGAGCTAACCTGTCGCCCAACCTCCATTCCGACGGCGTGGTAATTATTTTCAATTCCGTTATCAAGCGGGGAGGACTCATATTCATCATCTTACATCATCACAAAGGAGGTGAATGTAAGATTTGGTAGCAGAGCTGTAGGTGTATTTGCAGTTCTTGGAATTTAGTGTCCCATCATTAGGGAACCAGTAAACCCAATGTGCAACCCCAAGACTATTCACTACCATTTGATCTGGGATTTTGGATGAGGAATCGTAAAAGCTGGGAGATGAGAAAATAAGAGAATCCCGCCTGCAATCTCAAACGGGCTTGGGGCCGTCGACTGTGGAGTTTTAGGCTCATTATAGCCAAGCGAAAATATAGTACTCCGCTAAAAGAAGCATTTAAACGAATTTCACAGCCTTTAGCTTGGGATTAGAGTTGAGCGCTTTAACTGGTTCAATTTGAGACTACTGGTAGATTAACCTTAGGGTTCTATTTCATTATCAGACATAAAGTATTTTTATGTAGATTTTCAAATGGTTCATTATTCCTAATGACATACCTCTACACCTTCACCAGGTATTCTTTTGAAGATAAATGTAGGGATTGACTCATTGTCTAAATGTAAGTTTTCACTTTGAAAAAGGATACAATTACCAAAAATCTTAAAAAAAGAGGCATGAAAGCTACAGTGCAGTAAAGTCTTTTATTTTAATGCCAACAGTTTTCAATGCAGAGCTCTATTGAACCGTCGTTGCCCAGTTTATTGTTCAAATGTTCTGTCAGATATTTGCCTGTGAAAGTTAAATGACAATTTCACAAAGCAATTCCTAGTATTCAGACAAATAACCAGAGTAAAAATTCAAACACTAATTTATTTTTTTTAATGAAATTTCGTCAATCTTAAAGTAATAAACTCTTTAAATAGTGCTTCTAAAGTAATGTGATTGCACATTAAAAATTCAAGCAATAACCGCACATACGTTTCTTTTACTTTTATATGTTCTTCGACCAATCTCCAGCATTGACTCTGCTTTGGTAGAATCCCAAGAAAAAAGCGTGGGAATCTACAATTTATCACAATTCTAATGGGCTACTCAACTGGAGTATTCTGTACCACATGGGAAACACTAAGCATTAAATCATATGCAGAGTTCCCAATAAATCAAGTAGCTGTGCACAATCTTGTACGCTTTCATCGACTTATTGACAAGTAATACAAACAGTACAAAATATCATTGAAGCCGCTACTGTTCCTCATACTCTTAGGTCTGAGAAGTCACCCCATGCCATGCAGCTTGCACTTGTGAACACAGAGTCATCGAAGCCGTGGCGTGAAGCCCACTTTTATCTTCAGTAGCTAGTCATAAAGATGTGAAAAATCTAAACTCATACTTGGTAGCTACAGCATTCATGATAGATGCCTTCTAATTTCATCTAAGACGTCGCTCGTCTAATTATAGAAAGTCTCAGTGCGTATTTGGATTATGGAAAAGTGGCCCTTCGAACACATTCCTAGTCCAAAACACAAACAGCGAGTGCACAAATATACCAGACGTTGCATACTTTGTCGAATGCAGCAGATATTCAACTTCTTCAAATATCTTCAGATGCCAACATTTTTCATTCAAGAAATTTTTCATAAGCCACTCATGATTTTCCGCTTCTAGAAATGCTGCTTTTGTTTGTACTATAGACTTGTCCACATGTTGTCATGTAAGTCAGTTGTAATCAACTGGAAATCTTCTTCCACATGTGTAATCGATGTCACATGGTATTTACTCTAAATGAAAAGTGTTTGCGATGACCGCATGCTCCAAACCAATAATTGATATGCCTATTGAGAGATTACAAGCTCAGGTGGGATCGAGCCTGTTTGTCAATCTTGATGAGATGTTTCCTCACTTTTCAAACATTCATCGTAAGGCCCCAAGCAAATTGAAAAATCTTTCTTTGAAGTTCTGATTACTAGTTTCAGATAAATTTTAATTAATTGAAAACTTAGTGTACTCAGTACAGACTCCAGGGACATGTTCTTGTACATAACGATGCACATCACTTGCCTTGAGTACGGGGAGTCTCTTTTCATCTTGAAGACGTTTGTTCACCTCCAGGTAGAAGTCAAAAAGAGCCACAGAATTCAATCTCAACAGCAGCAGTTGTGATAAAGCAGCATACAAATAATGTACTAATCACTCCACAGCGTCATTTTGAAAATTTAATAGCCCTCAGTGTCAAAGGGCACTGGTAAATTACATAGAGCAGTCATCACGATCGCCAGAGACCCATAGGTCTAAATGGAGGAAGCGTCTTGGCAATGTGCTCAGCAAACCGCGTATAATCCGCATGAAGCGATATTCATTGTACGAGTACATGCCAAGGAGCGAAGGTCCAAGTGCGAATCTGAATACTCACTTTTGCAAATGAATTGGCGCGGTGGATCTTGAAATGTTATTGTTAGAAACTCACTGAACTCCTGCAATTTGTATTGCTGGGGACTTGAGTTAATTTCCCAGCCAACAGCCGCGAATGAGAGGCAGAAATGTAAATTTCCATTTACTTGCGGATAAAATTTACTTCTCGACTTGGATAACACTCGACATTGTAGTTGGGGTTTCAAGCTAAAAGTACGAAACAATTACAATGAAATGAGAATCAATATGGACATGTGCGGACGGATCTCATGGATCAGATTACCAATTTATTTAAGCAGAAGATCCGGGGATTAAGCAACGGCTACAGCATCCATATGATTGTAGAAAATGGTAATGAAAACGTTTTTTATGTTTTTCAAGAGCGCCCTCCAATATGATAGGAATTATTAACAAGGCATGGAGTAATCACCTGATCTGTACATACCAACTGAATCAATTATGAGGCATATGTGGATAATCAGAAATTTAATATTTTGGATAGACGAATAATTTATTCTGACTTTCAATATTTCTACAAGTATGTATGGAATTAATTAGAGTAACAAAATCAATCGATATAAGCATATTATTAGTCTTTGGATTAAGTTGTTTCAAAATTGAAGATATTTAGTTGAAGTTTTAAGCATTTAGTACAGGTTAATCTAATATTTTCGGATTTAAATTTCACTGAGGAAGACCGTTATGATATTATTCACAAAATAGTAAAACTGTGAATTCGTTCTTTAGCTTATTTAATTGCTTACGTATTTGGGCGCACCAGTGTTCATATTTGAGATTTATGCCTTTATGTTCCCAAAAAAATATTCAATCAGAAAGTGTACCAATTTATATATGCTGCATCTTCTCTTTATTTTCTGCATAGATATCACAGGGATGAAATTTGATGTAATTCTACATTAAGGGCTTTCATTGTATAAAAAAAGCTCGATATGATTCTTCATTCTGCTTTTATACTTATATAATTAAAATCAGTTCCAAAATATTTAAAATTTTGATGTATTGTGTTATCCTTATTCAAGAGTCGACTGCGGCCCGGGGTCCTGAATCCCGGCTGCACCCTCGGCGACGAGTGTGCACGTCACTTATCTACTCGCAAGACGGGCTTGGCTTGAGCCGGACCCTTCACTTCCAAAAATGTAGCACTTGTACCCTGTGTTGTAATGATAAATCCGTCCCTAGAACATCCTATGAGAAACACGGGAGAATAACAACTACCTAGCGCACCTTGGCAACCACAACCTACTTATTTTATATTCAAATTTGCGGATACGTTTACCCTTTGCAGAACTATATGTACACCACAAGCTGAGCTCCGTTCACACTTCCCTTCAATAACTCTTCCGCACTTTTATAAAAGAAACACTTGCAAATCCAATTCAATCCACTTTTGCTCTCTCTCTTGGACTCGTTTTATTTGGAGCTGGTACGATTTAGCCCCCTAGCTAGTTATGCATGCATCAGCACACATTAATAATAAAATTCCCGTTGGCAGCACCAGCCGGAAAGGTAAACTTCTCGTATGTAGCGTAAGGTTTCGAAAAAGAATTTGGCTTGCCTACTACTGGACTTCTTACTGCAATTTTTGTAGCAACACATGGGTATTTATTAACAAAAAGAATCTGCCGCCGTTTGTATTTGGAGACCCTTCATAGAGGCGCAAATATTTTGCTAATTAAATCGAGTTGCACACGTTTGGATCACATATTGAAAATCGGCGTGTAATAAATTGTTATAAACATATAAATACAGGTTTCATCCTTCTCACATTTACACTGTTTACACATTTCACAGTGGTTACCACACAAAGGTGATAACTTTCTGGGTTAATAAGCTCAAATAGTTATTGGGTCTATAATTTAATTCGTGCGGTTTACTAAGAGATGGCATAACTTGTATAATATTACATCGTTCCAGTATTCCGAACCTGCGTGCGAAAGCTACTGTCATTGTGCGTCTTTGCAGTGCATGCCATTCATTTGAAGCGTTAACAAAAATAATTTTTTTTTCCACTCAAATATGTCGAACTTTGTTCCTGAAAAAGTGATTTTGCGGGGAATTCTTCTTCATTACTTTAATATGAAGAAAACTGCTGCTGAAAGTCATCGTATTTTGGTGGAAGATTATGGTGAGCATGCTCTAGCTGAGCGGACCCGCCAAAAGTGGTTTCCACGATTTAAAAGTGGTGATTTTAGCTTAGAAGACGATGAATGTCCTGTGCAGCCAAAAAAGTTCGAAGATGAAGAACTGGAAGCATTACTCGATGAAGATTGTTGCCAAACACAAGAAAAGCTCGCAGAATCTTTGGGTGTCACTCAAGCAGCCATTTCAAAACGTTTAAAAGCAGCTAGATGTACTCAAAAGCAAGGAGATCGGGCTCCACATGAACTCAAGCCGAGAGACGTCGAAAGACGGTTTTGCATGGATCCATTACGACTACCTCAAGCGCAAAAAATCATATGTGAAATCCGGCCAACCAGCCAAATCAACGGCAACGCCGAATATCCATGGCGCGAAGGTAATGCTCTGTATTTGGTGGGATCAGAAAGGCGTGCTGTATTATGACTGCTAAAACCGGGTGAAACCATCAATGGAGCACGCTACCGAACCCAATTAATCCATTTGAAGAGAGCAGTAGCCGAAAAACGCCCAGAATATGAGACCAGACACGAGGCAATAATTTTCCATCATGACAACGCTCGGCCCACGTTGCTTTTCCGGTTAAGAACTATTTGGAAAACAGTGGATGGGAAGTTTTACCCCACCCGCCTTATAGCCCAGACCTTGCCCCTTCTGACAACCATTTGTTCCGATCGATGCAGAACGCCCTCACTGGAATACGGTTCACATCAGAGCAGGATATCAAAAATTGGCCTGATTCATTCTTGGCTGTCAAGTCGGCGCAATTCTTTTGGGACGGAATCCACAAAATGCCAGAAAGATGGGAGAAGGTCATAGCTTTAGATGGGCAATACGTTAAATAATACTTTTGCACAATTTTTTTTCTTAGATAAACGCTCAAATTTTGAAAAAACCTGCACGAATTAAGCTATAGACCCAATAATTTGAAAAGATTTCCATAAAAGTTTGATCAGCACTTGCATTGCCATTAATATATACATTTTTGGTTCTTTTCTGAACCATCAGGGGCCGTCATTTTGAATTTTTATTGAAAACGGCTGCTTAAAAATATTAAGCTGTAAATTTTCAAATTTTTTATTTGGCATCCGATTTGCATAATTACCTACATTAAATTAGCTTGCCTTAATAACTTATAATTTCAATTTTTATTGGAATCTGTTGAGAAACTTGGCTACTAGAGGGCTACAGAAATAAAAAAAATATTTATGTCACCCCCCTGTATGGGGAGACCCCCTTAAACATTCTAATAAAATATTTTCTCACACTGCAAATTTCAAGAGGCACCACTTTTGACCTACGTAGAGACCTTTGGGGGCCGCCATTTTGAATGCATGCATTTGATTTTGGACTATTTTAAATCTTTGTGTGCTAGGACCTCTCCAATCAATGTGCCAAATCTCGTTCAAATCAGAGTTTCACTCTTAACAGGGCAAAATAATTCAATTTTTAGTGAAAATAGCATATTAAGTTTCAAATTTTCAACTTTTTTATTTTTCATTCAATTTTAATAATTTTCGGCGTGATGATCATCACGCGTAGTATAAGAACATAGTACAGAGATCCATAATCTCAAGTTTGAACGCTAGAGGGCCACAAAAACCAGAGAAAGTCGCATATTTAAACCGCCGCCATTTTGAAATTTATACATGCATTATCACTAAAATATCAAAGTCTGTAGAAGTAGTAATGTTCAGTAGTAATGTTTATCTTAAAATCAAGTTTCATATATGTCGGATCAAAATTGCGACTTTTAAAAGCCTTTGAAGTTTTGAGCTTCAACTGGCCGCCATTTTGTTTTTTGCAACCTGACCTCCAGTTTTTTTACGTAATTCTTTAGATACTTATAATTTCTATCTAACTGCCGAGTTTCATGAACATCTGTTGAAGGCTTTGACCACTATCACAATAACAAAATTTTGCACATTTTTCGACCTTTGAGCGGCTTCCATTTTGTTTCTGCCATACCGACTTTGGATTTTTTATTGTGAGACGCATTCCATACATCAGTGAACCTTTGTACCAAATTTCATCCAAATCGGAGCTATAATTTGGTCAGAACAGAAATCACGATTTTTCGTCTAAAATGGCCGGCATTTCGTTATATCTGGTTCACGAACTTAACCGAGATATTTACCCAATACACCTTTCCTGAAAATTTGGTGAAAATCGGAGCAAAATTGCAACCTCTAGCGTGGCCACAAATTTCGTTATATCACAAACTCACAAAAATCCAACTTCAATTAATACTACCGATACCAAATAATAAGTTCAAAGAAACCCATTCTTCAAGTGAAATAGTGTTTGTTTTCAAAAATTCAGTGTATATGTATGAAAATCTTAAATACTTTAACGAACTAAAAGCCTCAAAACATTGTATTTTTAAAAATAATTGCAATTTAATCGGAAATACCAACACAGACATCCTGGAAATCGACAAGAAACAATTGTCGCTAAAAATGCCCGAAACATAAATCCAAACAATACATGTGATAAAAGAAATGTAACAATGACAGGAAACATTTTAATCCACTTCAATAACTGCACAATACAAATTCTTGACCATTTTTTTTCTCAAATATTCAACAAAAAGTGAATGATCGATTTTACTACCCAAACACAGAAATGGTAAACTTTACAACATAATTAACTTTGGTAGATATCATTGTCAAAAACAATCAAAATGCCCCAAAAAATTGAAGAATTAAAATTATACAATAATAGAAAATTGGGCATAAATATAAGCTTAATTATCATTATATTTGCAGTAATTATTGTCAGAGTTTTATACTTTCGGAAACAGCACAAATTCAAAATAGAAATTAAAAATCGAATCCAGGAGAATTCGACGGCAAAGGGAGAAGTTATGTATGCATCAGCACACATTAAATAAAGTTTAATTGTGGATATAAGGAAAGAGTGGATATAAGGAAGGAGAAGCGACATGCTCTCCACCTGAACTTCAGGACGAAAAACATGCAGGCCAGGATCATCGAATCGGAAGAAAAGTTGCACCAAAAGGAAGCAGACTACGCGCAACTTGCAGCAGCTATGCAGAGATGACCAAATTGGTCACCTAGCAGAAGCTGTTCATCAATTAAGCCTACATAACAATGCGGACCCATCACAGAAAATTTCAAGGGAAATTTGGCAAATGGCAACATTCACGGGGACATAAGATGTGTCAATTAACGGATTTATAAGTAGCATTGAGTTCTACTTAAACAGCATCGCAGACCCCAATACAACGCAATATCTACTTCGAAGTAGATATGGCTACTCGCCATATCTACTTCGAGAAAATACAAGGAGCCGCAAAGGATACCGTGATCAATCTTCGAGATCCAGACAATTAGGAATCAATCAAGAAAGCGCTACAGGTACAGTACAAACCCAATACGGAGCCGTACCAATTATATCGATAGGTCACCAATCTGAGAAGCAACACCCTAAGTGACTTAGCATTCAGCCTACAGAAAATTAAATGTAAAAAAGATGAACTAAGTAATTTTCTATGAAAATTCGCTGTTCCTGGATCTTAGCAATGTTGAAGCGACGCAATTCTAGTTAACACTGCCAAAGAAATGACATAGGAAATTCTTCTAGAAACGATAATTGAAATACAAGATACAAATTATATAATTGATATAATGATAAGTAGGAGATTCGAAAATGCGTGCATTAGGCACGAATACAAGTTTGAGAAATTACAAAATCCAAGTGCTAAGAGAATGATCAGTTGTGACCAACAAAAACCCAATAGGTTTAATAGAAATTCCGGTAATGATCCAATACATGTGAATAACTCGGGACAATTCAGACATAAAGTAGACGACAACAGACAACAGCATAACGATATAAATTGAACTGCCAATATAAATCAATTTAATAATCATTTCAATAATAATTCCGGTCAATTCCGAGCGAACAATATCCAAAATAACAATTTCCGATATTCAAACCCCCAATATAATAAAAATTCCGGTCAACGTCGCCAATCAGGCCAAAATAGATTCAATAGAAGTGAAAACGTCGCTTTGCATAGGCCAGAACCTATGGAAATAGACAATGTGGAAAGAAGCCAATCGAGAAACGCATCTTGAAATTCCACTGATAATTATCTGGGAGAAAATTATAATCCTTTGGGCGGTGATGTAAATCTTGACTCTTCGGAAATAAATAATGTGGATAAAGAGGCCAGGTTTTTTCAAAACTAGCCTCGGATGTACACTGTGACAACGAAGTATCCGGAAGTTTAATTTCAATTCCCCAGGTAAATGACATTTTAATAAAATGTATTTTGTTAAGATGGTAGGGCTGTCCTTAATTACTATCCAAATATGAGCGCGATCTGTCAACCAGTTTATTTACAGCAGCTGCTTAAGTCGGTACACCTCAGTAGTGCGTTGCGATTTTTGTGATTTTTTTTAGTGTGACTGAATTCGAAGCCAAAAATGCAATAAATTCCATCGATCAACCACCGTATTCAGTACGAGTGGATTTGGCTCAGTGTGATTTTGATGGTTTTTTGATATTTTGCGTTTTATTTGCAATTTCCGGGTACTTTTTTGTCACAAACTCGCTGAAGGAGCTGAAAGCCATCCTAAAAAGTGCTTATGAAAAGTATTTCGAGGACTGGAAAAATCGTTGGCGTAAGTGTAGTGCATCTGATGGGGATTACTTTGAAAGCGACAGAATAAATATTGATGAATAATTAAATATTTTGCGTTTCATTTGCAATTTCCGGGTTCTTTTTTGTCAGAGTGTATTGCCAATGATTACAAGAACAATAAATAATAAAACGTTTGTCGCTCTTGTAGATACGGGATCATCATTTTCTATAATAGATGAATCTCTCGATTGTTTCAAAAAGGTGGCAATCAACCCTATTATATTTAGCACAATCACCAATAAAGATGTGATTGAACGCGAAGTTCATACTGTTGCTCCAAAGGAATTTAAATTACCTTCGGCGGCAATAATCAGATGGAAGGTTAAGAAAATACCAATTTAGCATCGGTATGAATCTCCTCAATACCTTTGATATCCTTTTCGACATTGAAGAAAAAACAATCTCATTGAATGGGCAAGTGATAAAGTTCGATAACATCCGAAGTTCATTTGGCGAAATTTGAATGATTTTATAAAAAGGTTAAAATCAGATCACCTGATCGTTCAGGTGATCTAATTTTAACCTTTTTATAATATACTCAGAAATTATAAAAGTGATCAATAAATTTAATAAAATCTTTTACAAAGAAGGATATAAACGAACAAGTACCCCGACCGTTCAACATGAAATCAAAACAATTAGGGAAGCTCAAATAAACTCTAAATTATACAGATATCCCCCAAAACACGAACAGGAGGTACGCGGCAATATTGCCGAATTAGAATCTCAAGGTATAATACGGAAAAGTAAATCAAAGTATTCAAGTACTTTGATTATCGTTCCGAAAAAATGCGACAATTTCGAAATTAAAAAGTTTCGACTTGTAATCGACTATCGTGAACTTAATGAAATTACGATAGACGATAAGTACCCATTACCTAACATTGATTCCCTATTGGATGAGCTGGGCAGAGCTCAGTACTTTTCCACAATCGATTTAGCTAAAGGTTATCATCAGATTTTGGTAAAAGAAGTAAAAGAAGAAGATCGACACAAGACCGCATTCGTGACACCCCTCGGTCTTTACGAGTTCGTGAGAATGCCTTTCTGTTTGAAAAATGCACCGGCAACATTCCAGAGACTCATGAATGATGTATTTTGTATCGTTTATCTAGACGATATTTTAATATTCAGCATATCGCTACAATACCACATTACGTCAATAACAAAAATCTATAAAGTCTTCGAGGACAATCATTTGAAGGTTCAAATTGATAAATGCAACTTCATGCAAAGGGAGACAAATTTTTTAGGCCGTATAATTACCAAAGAAGGGCTAAAACCGAACCCCGAAAAAATATCAGTCATCCAAGATATAAAACTACCACGAGCGGAGAAACAGATTAAAACCTTTGAAGGTCTCACAGGATTCTATCGTAAATGCATACAAGGCTATGCAAAAGTAGCGTAGCCTCTTACCGAATTCCTGAAAAAGTACTGTAAAATTAACACAAAAGACCCCATATATATCGAAATTCCCCACATATATCGAAAAATTGAAAAAAAACTTATCAGCACTCCTCCTATTTTACGTTTTCCTAATTTTAGCAAACCATTCCAACTCACTACAGATGCGTCGTTCTTTCTCAAGAAAGCCATCCTACCTGCTTTGTATCCAGGACACTTAATCGTCATGAGCAGAATTACTCTGCTATCGAGAAGGAATTCTTAGCCATCAAGTGGTCGGTGGAATATTTTAGACCATATTTGTATGGAAATAAGTTTAAAATTTTCACAGACCATCAGCCCATCAAACACTACATGCTAAATAAAGAGGGAAGGACCTCTCATCAAGACACCAAAAATAGCTTCTAAAACAAGGCGAATACCAATTTGACATCGAGTACATTAAAGGCAAGGAAAATAGGGTGGCAGACTTTTTGAGTAGATTAGAACCAAATGTAGACATCAAATCAAAAATTCCAAAATCAGATAAAACTGACACATCTTTAGAGTTAATTGACACATCTTTAGAGTTAATTCTGTTGAATATCAAAAATGAAAACGATGATGCCACCATGGCGACTATACACTCCGCAGACAAAGAACTCACATACCAATCAAGGAAGAAATAGTTAACAAATACAATATCCAAATAATCCTTACAAACAATACAGTATGCGAAATGGAGTTTATTCACAAGAAACGCGTCATTTATATAGCTGAATACGACTTTGGTAATCTTGAAGACATCCTCAAGAGACATATTACAAAAGGGACAATCGGAATATATTCTGAATTACCTGACAATAAATATAACATTGTTCAACAAAAAATTCGCGAACTTTTTTCTAACGGTAGACAAGTCAAGTTTACTTTATCGTGTTCAAGAAAGTTTACACTCAGGAATCCAAGAAACATTCAACAAAATTAAATTTAAACTATACTATCCAAAACTGCTGGACTTAATTCATGTCGTAATAAATCAATGCGACATGTAACAAGCGGTAAAATATGATAAAAAGCCCATTAAAACCAAATTTAAATTTTCAGAGACACCAAATAACATTAACCAAATAATTCAAATAGACGTTTTCACAGTTCGGAAACAATCATTTCTCACAGTTATTGACAAATTTTCCAAATTTGTATTGGCATACTTCTTGGTAGACAGAAATCATATAACAATAATTGATATCCTCGAAGAACATTTTGCGAGAGTTGGGGAACCCCAGAAAATAGTGGCAGGGAACTAGTTCAACGGTACCTTGATGAAAGAATTCTTGAACAATGAGAATGTAGAGTTGCATCTTACTAAACCATATAACAGTACAGGAATCGCGGACGTTGAGCGATTCCATGGAACCATTTTAGAGAAGTTTCGAATTCTGACCTATCAAAAATTGAAATTTTCAACCAGAAGAATAATGCAACAATTCGCTAGAAACTATAACGATAGGTATCATTCCACAATTCAGTGTGCACCAAATAACGTCCAATTCTACAAAATAAGCTTTAATAAAATCACAAAATATCTGGGTACAGCAAACGAGAAATGGATTAATAAAGCAAACGAAAAACGTGGAGAGTATGAAGAAAATAGAACAACGGGATTCATCAAAAACTATAAAGCTGCAAGACTTATGGATCAACCGAGATTTATAAAAAGCAAACTCGAAAATATCCACCCAAGTAATATTAAAAAGCCGTTGAAACACAACTTATTCCCCAACAAAGAAGTATCATTGGACAATACGTCAGAATTTCCAATATTCACAGAGGAACAACTAGCAATTATAAATACTGCAATCAATGAAGGCTTAGATGACGACATTTTAGCAACCAAATTCCGCCTAGATATTGCTCGACGGGATATCAAAACATTCAGAGCTGAAAACTGGCTCAATGATAAAATTATCGAGTTCTACCTGAAACTAATAGTCGATCGTAGCGAAAAAGATAATTCGAAAAATCTTCCTAAAATATACACGATGAGCACTTTCTTCACAACATGCCTTCTAAATTCAGGGTACCAGGCCGTGAAAAGATGGACTCGAAATGTCAACATTTTTGAACTAGATATTTTATTGATACCAAATCACATTAACCAAAACCATTGGACCATTAGCATCATTGATTTCAAACAGAAAACCATAAACTATTATGACTCATCAGGAATACCAAACCCCTTAATACAATAGTAAATACATCAGCAGACTTTTTAAAAGGAGAATCCTTGGATAAACGCGGAATATCTATTGATTTATCGGATTTCACGAAAATAGATCTAGAAAACTCTCCTCAACAAGAAAACGGAAGTGACTGTGGTGTTTTTTATTGCGGTACTGCGGAAAATATTGCCAGGAATCTTTCAATCTCGTTTGCACAGGAAAATATTTCATATATTAGAAATAGAATGATCATTGAAATCATTGAAGGCAAACTGATACTTTAGCAGTATACCTATGCGATATTCTTATATTGAACGATTCTTATTCTATACCTTTCAGCTCTTTGTTACACTTTTTTCCATACTCCTCATAATGCTGCATCCAGTAAACGGACATTTGCCTTTAACGAAAATCGAGGAAAATTCGGGTTTCACACAAGTTTATTTGAATAAAATCGAAACACCAACAAGACCAACATCGTTTTACATATACTGAACCCAAAAGAAATCTTCGGAATATTTAACGAATTTAAAATGAACGCTGAACATTTATATGAAGAACACAAGGACCTTATCCGGACAGAACTTGAGGATTTAACTCAAAAAGTAAAGACATTTACCCCATTAGAAATGAGACGACACCAAAGAGGAGTCATTAATTTAGCGAAGCACAAAATTGGCTCTTCGGTACTATGAACGACCAAGACAGACGGAAAATAGACGATCGCCTTAAAACGATTAATATTAACAGCAACAACCTTATAACAAATTCTAATCAACAAATAGAAATCAATATAAAGATCAGCGAAACTATAAAAAGACTAGGAATTCTTGCCACAAAAGACCAACGAACATTCACAAGTCAAATGAACAGCATCGCGAACAGCGTTAAGAGCTAAAAAGCAGGATAGACCATTTTCAGAACAATATTGCATCCACGAGGTATGGTATGTTGCACCCAACATTCTCACTGATAACGAAATACAAATGTACAATATCGCAATTTGTAAAAGTTGGACTTTCTAAACAGACAACAGTACTCTAATCTTTGCTATAAAAATACCAATAGAACTCACAAAAACCCAACTTCAATTAATACTACAGATACCAAATAATAAGTTCAAAGAAACCCATTCTCCAAATGAAATAGTGTTTGTTTTCATAAATTCAGTGTAAGAGGTCTGTTCAAAAAGTTGCCGGAATTTTTAAATTTCGCGGGTCTGGAGAGTCCGATTGTCAAATTTTTTTTAATTGTGTTGGTATACATGCCCCTAAAGTATGATAAGATTTTCAGCCATATTCACTGTTTACTTTGTCTGTGATAGTCGCTAAGGTTTGACGTGTTTTTATGAGCTCGGCAATTTTTGCTGAAACTGCCGAATTTTGACCAAAAAAACAATCGCATGAACATCGCTCAGGAGCTGTTAAATGACGTCAACGACGATCCTAGTTTGCTTGAAAGGGTCATAACTGGTGATGAAACATGGGTGTACGGCTATGATGTCGAAACCAAAGCACAATCGTCCACCTGGAAGCATTCAACGTCAGAGCGAAAAAAGCACGTCAAGTTCGATCAAATGTCGAGGTTTTGCTTACTGGTTTCTTCGATTATAATGGCATAGAGCATCAAAAGTTCTTACCACAAGGTCGTACGGTTAATAAGGAGTATTACCTTGAAGTTATGTGATATTTGCGTGAAGCAATCCGAAAAAAAACACCCCGATTTATGGAAAAAATTCATGGCTTTTGCACCACGATAACGCACCTGCTTACTCGTCGTTGCTTGTTCTTAATTTTTTGGCCAAAAACAATACCGTAGTCATGCCCCAACCTCCATATTTACCAGATATGGCTCCGTGTGACTTTTTCCTGTTCCCAAAGTTGAAGAGACCCATGAAAGGTCGGCGTTTTTCCTCGATTGAAGAAATAAAGGCCGAATCGCTGAGAGTGCTCAAGGACATACCAAAAAGTGAATATCGAAAGCGCTTCGAAGATTGAAAAAAACGCTGGTATAAGTGTATTATATCTGGGGGGGGGACTACTTTGAAGGGGACCACATTGATGTAGGCGAATAAATAAATATTGTTTTGAAAAAACGAGAATTCCGGGTACTTTCTGAACAGACCTCGTATATGTATGAAAATCTTAAATACTTTAACGAACTAAAAACCTCAAAAAATTGTATTTTTAAAAATAATTGTAATTTAATCGAAAATGTGAACACAGAAATCCTGGAAATTGACCAAGAAACAATTGTCGCCAAAAATGCCCGAAACCTAAATCCAAACCATACATGCGATAAAAGAAATGTAACAATGACAGGAAACATTTTAATCCACTTCAATAATTGCACGATACAAATTCTTGACCATTTTTTCTCAAATATTCAACATAAAGACAATGATCGATTTTACTACCCAAACACAGAAATGGTAAACTTTACAACAAAATTAACTTTGGATGATATGATTGTCGAAAACATTAAAAATACCCAAACAGTTGAAGAATTAAAATTATACAATAATAGAAAATTGGGCATAAATATAAGCTTAATTATCATTATATTTGCAGTAATTATTGTCGTAGTTTTATACTTTCGGAAACAGCACACATTCAAAATAGAAATTAAAAATCGAATCCAGGAGAGTTCGACAGCAAAGGGAGGAGAAGTTATGTATGTTTCAGCGCACATTAATAATAAAAAAGACATTTCCCACGCATCTGCATGTATTCCGCCGGATGCAGAAACTGACACTGTGTGGAAAACAGTGCAAACTTTAAAAAAAAATAATAAAATGCTGGACGCATCGTCAGCAGAGTGAAAAATTATTAAAATTGCGGAATACGAATTTCTCGCCCAGTTGCGCATTTAATTCCAACCTACAAGCATCGATGTAACATATACATAAGTTAATTCCGACATTTAATAAATTGTTAAATTTTAATTGTTTGTCGGTTTTGCTTTTTCCCGGTGAATTTTGGGATGTTTATTTTTTTCCCTCCGCTCGCTCCTCACTACATATTTAGCTCTCTTCTTTCTTTGAGCGATTAGTTACTCACCGTGGTTAACGAGATCATATTATTTTGTTCTTGTTTATAATCTTCTTCTTCTACTTAGCACTACAGCCCCTCTCGCGCCTTCGCTTCCTGAAAATAGCGCCTCCAACTGTCTCGGTCGATTTTGAAATCCGGGGAGCGATGAACTGTCTTCGCCGACTGTGTCAGATCAGCGTTTCCTCGGTTTCCCCACTGGTCTCCGGGCTTCAGTTCTCCCAACGAATACATTCTTGGTTATCCGTTGTTCGTCCATAGGATTCATGTGGCCAGCCCATTGCAGCTTCCGCAGTCTTACAATCGTTGAGACCTCCGGTTCGTCAGAAATTTCATACAGCTCATGGTTGTATCGAATTCGCCATTGGTCCTCGTCTAGCTTCGCTCTGATTATTCGCCTGAGGACCCGTCGCTCAAAGGCGTTCAATATATTTGTGGATACTTGGGTTAGGGTCCATGTTTCACACCCATAGCATAACACAGGTCTTATCACAGATTTATATACTTTTCCTGTGTATGCATCTCGTCTTCAAGATCGTCAATACTGAATAAAATATGTTATTTGCGAGCTGTAGTCTTCGGCGTATTTCATCTTTTTAGGGTTTTGTAAAATAATTTTACAAAACCCTTCTAAAATCGCGTCCTGTCTGTCCGTCTGTCCGTCTGTCTGTCTGTCCGTCCGTCCGTCCGTCCGTCCGTCCGTCCGTCCGTGTGTCACAGCAGTTTTTCTCGGAAACTACTTAAGCTAGAAGCATCAAATTTTGTATGTAGGTGTAAAGTGGTAATCTCTTCAAAGTTCAACTACTAAAAACTTTTATAAGGTATTTAAGGGGGGTCTCCCCATATAGGGGAGTGACCCCCCGAAAAAAAAATTTCATTGAAGGTAGCCGATATGGGTATCAAATGAAAGGTCTTGATGAGAACTTTTCAAAACAGGTCTTAGTTTGGCAAAATTTGCTTCGAGGGGCGCACAGGGAGGGGAAATACACGAAAAATTTGTGTCCCCCCCCTCGCGATTGGACACCTGTGATCCGAAAAATCTGAAAAAAATCATGAATGTAGGCCTTGATGAGTACAACAACAACAAATACGTGAGAAGTCGCAATTCACTCAACTTTGTTAGTAATAGTATGATTTATCGATTTTATAATTTCTTGAATAAAATCTTAACGGTACTCTTAAATTCAATAAAATTCAGTATACAGATGTTTATTTATAGGATTGATCTATCCTGAAAGTTTCATAAAGATTGCATCATGTTTAGTGAAGTTATAGCGGTTTGAATTTTCCTGTATTACTATGGAACAATATGCGCTGCATGTATTACTATGGCAACATATGGCTATGGAACAAGATGCGCTTTTTACCGACTCAGACACTACAGTTTTGCTAGGATTTGCATGAAAATTTCAGGAATGATAGGTGTCATGAATATCTTTGAGAATCGGTTCAGCTAGTGGTATCAGTAATCGTAAAACAAAATTGTGGCTGTTTTAAATGCGAAGATTGAACAATTTTGAGTTATTTTTTCCCAACTTCAACGTTTAAGGTGCATGCTTTGAACACTTGATTCAATTTAATGAATGACTGAAGCTGTGTCCCTACAATTAATACTCATAAGTGAAACAAGTCAAGGAGGCGGGAGGGAGCTTCTAACAAAAGGGCTTTGTAGCAACTCTAGGATTCGAAAAAATTGGCCATTAATCGATGATAACAGTACAGGAGAGTAGCCCCTGAAAAAAAATTCATCAAACGTAGCCGATATGAGTATGAAATGAAAGTTTTCATGGGAGCTTTTCAAAACAGTTGTTAAACTGTCAGTTTTTGCTTCAGTGGGGGCACAGGGGGGAAATACATGAAAAATGTGCTTCCTCCCTCGCGAATGGATATCTGAAATAATTTTCAAGGGAGATAATTATGAGTATAACAATTACAAAAACCTAAGAAGTCTAAATTCTTTTAACTTTGTTAATAAAAGTATGATCTTCGAATTTCATAGTTTCTCCAATAAAATCGTCATTGACATGCTTCTTGACTTTATTCAATCTGGTGACTGCATTTTGAAAATTGTATACAAAACCCTCCTGACATGAGCGTAGGTCTGTTTACCCAACTTGTTTATTACTGGTTCTCGTTATTTTGGCGCCTAAATACACAAATTCGCTCACTTTTTCGATACTCATATTTTGTGTATTTGGGGTATTTTTCCTCGACTGTGTCATGAGCTTTATTTTATTTCATAGTTTCGTTATCGACTATATGTCATGTCATTTTTAATGATTTTCCACTGTTTACTTCATTATTAACGATCATAAAATCTCTTCGTAAATTTACAGCGTCTTAAGTATTGTTACCAATTTATTTTAAACTTTTTAGACTATAATCTCTTATTAATAACTTTTTTCTTTTCTTTTCAGGTAAGTTTAAAATTATTCAACAACCATATTGCAGTTTTTAGCAAGTAAGTCCAATTTTCAAGGTTGTTATGTGAATCAAAAGAGAATACCCCTTCCAGTTTAAATGTTGTCTGCTACTTTTTAGTTTGTATAACCGGCAAATCCTCTCCAAGATCCATGTGTTTATCTTGGGAAAGATTCATAGACATTAACATCGTTTAGTATCAAAGAACTTTTTCTATGTTGGCAGACAGGCAGCTAGTTAAAGGGGAGACTGCGAGCGATAGAAACAGACTTTCATTTACAAATTTACTGTAAATGGCGAATCGTGAGGTCTTCCAGCTAAGTACTAATCATCACTAAGTCTTTTAACTTCAGTCATGTAAAGTGAACAAAATGTACCTGCTTGGTGAAAACCTATGATCAAAAAATCGATCTAAGTTTCGCACACAGATTGATGCACACTTATATGCGCAGTTTCAAAACTCCCTTAAACATTCAAAAATATTTAAGTTACTTTTGTTGAACTTTAATCCTTTCAAAATCTCCGAAGATTGATTGAAAAATCCTCAAGAAGCTCCCTCAACTTCATATCCGTTTGGCATACCTGATCATATTGCACCAGCTAGCGAGCTATGCAATGCAAGCAACAATCAATTTATTGATTGTCTTTGCAAGCATAATTACTTATTTCAACTTAGTAAAAATTTACGTTAAAGTCAAAGCCAAAAGCGCTTCACTCAATACTAATTGTTATAAATTTTAAAAGAATATAAAGCAAATTCCAAACAATACAAAAACTTAATGGCCCAAATGGCTCTCTAAATTTATACGTTATCAGTTAAACACATTTGATCGAAAAACTATAGCAAATTCAAATTAATTAAGATTATTGCAGAAAAAACCAACCTAAACTATTCAAAATTATTTATAACTTACAAAACAGTGAACTTTGATCCTAGACCTAATATGTTATAACCTAGTTCTAATTAAAATTCAATCAAAAAAACTTTATCTTATACTTGAAAAATTTTATCACAATATTCCTGATCTACTCGTTTAACCTTATCTCTAAACCTAATAAAATAAACATAACATATACCTAACTTATTCCTCATTTTTAAAACAAATAAACAACAACACTAAATGTAGCAATAATGAGCTGAAACTCAAAAACTGGAAATAACACGAATAATTTAGACATTGTCATTCAGCCACCAATACCTAGATTGCCCCACCCAAGCTCGATCAGCTTCAACGAATCTAGCAAATGAGTATCTCCATTGAAATTGTTTGTCTCGTGAACTTAAACTCGGCGGATATTCTATCTTCTTATCGGTGGCCCGTCGATATATGTGACATATGACTGGGACGCCGTCAGAATTAAAAACATATCGATTCATGTCCAAATACACGAATGCACCTGCAGGAACGAAGCCAGTAGCGAGGCAAGTCGCAATTTACCCGTCTGTAGGGTGAAACGCTGTGAAATCCAAGGGTTTTCACTCACAGTTACAGATCTTGCGATATGATTCCGAAGAAGCCTCAATATAAAGCAGTTTGAAAAATGTTTTTTCTATTCGATATAAAGTGCTTCCAATCCGTCTCAGGCTTTCTGTACAAACCAGTACATGTAGGAAGACATTTCCTTTCGAAAACGCTTAATCTTTCCATAATGATAGTACTCTGGTTGCACCAGATCTGACATCCACATGTCAAAACTGGTCTAATCAGGGTCTTGTAACAAATAACGTTGACCATTTGATCGATGTACCTGGAATGAAAGAGTCGTTGAAGTGCCATGACTATCGAACACAGGATTTATGTGGAACCCGTTCTGAACTACACTCACAAGCCATGATGTGGAAATCTTTCCAATTACGTTTCAGGTCATTAAACATTTTTTGAAGTTTGCTCGAAACTATTGTAGCTTTTCGGTTTGCCGTATATATAATAAGATCATAAGTAAACACTACCAATGATTGCGTTGGCGAGACATTTAAATCAAAGCCGTCCAATAGCTTGTGAATGAATATTGAGAAGAGCAGAGGTGCAGTAACTTTTCCTTGCTGTAGACCATTCAAGACCTTGAAGTCACGCATTGTCGTCAGATTGCCATCAGTTACCACAAACAATTTCCTGTATAACATATTGCGCATCATGGCGACAAGCCTGGGGAAGCTGTCCTGAAAGAGTTTAAAAACTAGTCCATCTAACCGCACTGTACACGAAGGCTTTCTCCATATCAATGAGACATGCTCCAATACATTCGCTGTTGTTTAGTTTCCAATTGATGTTTGAGTTTACTTTCGTTATTGCATGTGTCGTCGAATGCCTGGCACGAAAACCAAATTGGCAATTCGGCATCAACTCATATTTCTCAATGCGGGCGTTTAATGCTCTGTTGAGTATCACTTCAAACACCTTGCTGATATTAGGCAGCATGCTGATTGAGCGATAGCTCTTAGGGCTCGAAGATTCTTTTCCTTTCTTCAAGATCGGAAATACCTTAGCCTTTTTCCTTTTTTCCGGCAAATGCCGGAGAACTACATTTGAAATACCATCAGTACAACATGATTTCTTGTTGCTTTCCTGCCAAATATGAAACACAGGTCTTCATAGCTGACAAAATGATCGATAAAATTCAAGCTCGGTATGAGGTCAGATGTTAATATTTCATTGAAATGAAGAAATGATTCGCCGTTCAGGCTTGATTTGAATTTGGAAACTTTTGCTTCAACGACCTCTGAAAATATTTGATCCCTGTCTTTGGGTTTGGTAGATGAACCAATTCAAAATGTGTTCCAATCAGGGCAAGTTTCTGCAATCCATCACATATAATTGTGTTCCCATTACTCTCGACTAAACTTATTTTGAAACTGTCTCCAAACAGTTCTTTTGAAATTCAACCGATGATTTTCATGTTGAATTGGAATGAGGAAGACATCTTCCCTCTGATGATTGATTTCCATTATAATTGCGTTATGGTCGCTATCGTGAGTAAGCACCTACAATTTCCGTTGAGGACTATTAAAGCTGAATTCAAGTCTTGCGTCAGCAATGCAGAGGTCCAAATATGAATTTTCCCCAGAATATGGTGGGAACTCCGACCCATATAGATTGCAAATAAAGGTAAACTTTAAATCTTGTTTATCGATTCTCTCCGATAAAGAATTAAGTTGCTGTTAAATTTTGAGAAGCAACTCATTATTGCCACTTACATAATTTGTAGCATTTTCTGCTGGTCCTCTAGCGGCGAGTGCAAATGATACTCCGGGCTTGATAAAGTTGGAAGTTATGACACTGCGGTGTAATTGTGTTTACTTTGGAACAAATTTTACTTTCGCATCTTGATTTCGGAGCATCCTCGATATGATGCCGGGTGACCAAAAACGCCGCAGTCAACACAGTATAATTTCTCTTTTGGTTCCGTCTGTGCCAATTTGCACTCACCGCGAGCATGGGCGTCTTTGCATTTGACGCACCGGTAATGCATGGTGCAGTTGGTAGCCGAATGATACCGGTAACACTGGTTGACTTCTCCTTTCTGGGGGCGTTTGAAATTCAAGTGCCTTATTTGTTGAAGGGGTAATTTTTACCAGGTAAAGTGGTGAATTTCTCCTTTTCACGGTCGACCTTCTGATCGCAAAGGCTTTGACTGAAATAAATTTAATTTCTGGTGCAGCTTCTTTGAGGACCTGAAGACGATCAACCGTATCCTCTCCGCAGTCCAAACCCTTCAACAGGAAGGTCTGATTTTTTTTCACTTTTTTAGGGTATAGGTGAAGTGTGGAATCTCCCCAGAATTTAGCGCATCTTTGGCTGGCTTGAAATCAACCAGTGACTTCATCCTGAAAGTTAATTTTCCAGCAATGACTCTTTTGATTTCAAAATTTGTTAGTTTATTTTCGGCTGGCAATAGATAACCCATATATTGATAATTCCAAAAAGTATTGAGCCTTTTTTGTCATTTTTCAATTGAATTTTTCTTTTATTTTAAATGGATTTTATTTAAATACATATTGTCTATTATTATCTATAGCCTTTTGAAATTTTTTGGGTAGAGCCATTATTCTATCTGTGTAGAACTTCTGTCGTTTATCGGAGGAAAACTTGGCCAAGTGATTTTCACAGTCCCTTTTTGAAGTGAATTTCTTTTGATTCAGGAAGCTTTGCAGAGACCGAAACACATGGTAGTCTGATGTGCAAGGTCTGGACTATACGGTGGATGCATCAAAACTTCCCAGCCAAGCTCTGGCAATTTTTGCCGGGTCATCAAAGATGTGTGTGGTCTCGCATTGTCATGATGGAAGACAACGCCCTTTCCATTGAACAATTCCGGCCGGTTTTTTTTTGAATTGCTTGTTGCAATCTGGTTAATTGCTGACAGTACAGGGCCGAATTGAGTGTTTGGCCAGGTTCTAGCACCTAATGATAAACGACTCCCTTCCAATCCTACCATACACACAGCTGAACCTTATTTGGTGTCAATCCTGGCTTTGAAGTCGTTTGTGATGATTCAACTTTTTACGACTATGATCTTTTTCGAACGACATTCTCGTATCTTACCCATTTCTCATCGCCCGTAATGATTTGCTTCAAAAATTGCTCGATTTCGTTGCGTTTTGTTAGCATTTCACAAATGGAAATTCGGTCGATCAAATTTTTTTGTGTTAATTCATGCGGCACCCAAACGTCGAGCTTCTTTGTGTATCTAGCCTTACGCGAATGGTTCAGAACTGCTTGGTGATGGATATTCAGTTCCTTGGCAATTTCAAGGCTGCTTATGTGTCGGTCTTCTTCAATTTTTTGTAAGATTTCATCGACCTTTTCAATGATTGGTCGACCTGAGCGAGGTGCATCTTTGACATCAAAATTTCCAGAACGAAAGCGGGTGAACCATCTCTTGGCTATGACTTTTGATAAAGTATCTTGACCGTAGACACCACAAATTTTTGACGAACCTGCCATGCACTCTCACCTTGATCGTAGTGATACTGTAAAATATAATGAATTTTTTCAGAAATTTCACTCATTTTTAAATAAATACAACTTTTGTCACGAATGACGAAATACAAAACTGTCCATAAGAAAATTGTAAACTGGAATGTCACCTTTCAAACGCATGAAAGTTTGACTCAATGTGGTTAGTAATACCGGATATATGACAACGAACACCATCTAGTGACAAAAAGACTATTCAATATTTTCCGCTTTGTCCGAACATGTTGATTGGCGGAACTTTTTCTGTCTTTTGGAGGCTTTTTCTGAGGAACCAGCAGAACTATGGGCTGATTTCTTCTCCTTATTTTTAGTTTTTAAATACTGAATAAAATTTAAATCATTATAATGATTGGAATTACCTTCGATGTTTTCTTCAACTTCCATTTCTTCGGTTTATCCCTCCAGCGCTGCAAAATAGATTTAACTCTCGTTGGTGCCACCAGCACTTAAAGCTTCCTCTGGAATTGCTTGATTTGCACTTTTCTTCGCCTTTGTTATCTGTTGCACAAGGCTTCATCCCTTTCTTGAATAGATCTTTGAGGGACTGTATTTCTAGCCTTAGTTCATTATTTTCTTTTTGCAGTTTGCTTATTTGTTGAGTGTCCGCTATTATTTGCAGCTTGCATCCGCTATGTTCGGAGTTTTCTTCGTTATACTTTCTCTTTTGACTATCACCAGTTTGGTATGCGTCGTTTCCCCAGGTTTCCCCAACGATGGGAAGCCGTTGGACGCCTGCATACCACCGCTCCTGAAGTTTTCTTGGGTTCTTCGCTTTTCTTCTCTAATCGAAGTAAAATAATATTCGATTGAAATTATTTGAGTCGATTGTTTCGACAATATAAATTTTTTTCCGATAAAAATTAAGTTCGGACTGACGTTTTATAAAAAATTTAATTTTTAAAACTTTTGACAGGAGCGATTTAAAATACGTCTATATGAAAAGATTGCTACAATCTCCTCCACTGTTGAATCATCAATACGCAGCTGCTTTTAGTCGACGGTTGGCAAACATCAGACCCGCCACGCCGGTAGCTTTTTCATCTTCAAAATATTGCCCATAATGCATCCCACCCGTTCTTTCGAGATGTCTAGGGCCTGAGTTAACTCGCACAACTTCACTTTACGATCACTAAGAACTATTGTAAAGCAACAGTTTCCGCATTCGTAGCTTCTTTTGTCCTTCCAGAGCAAGGAGCTTATATGACCCATTTTAAATTCGCTAACCACCGATAAAATGGTGCCCCCACAGGAGCAGATATAGATTAACATTTTTCCATCCATTGCAATGATTGCTCAAAAGTTTTTCCTCCCATAAAAAAATATTTGATTAAGATGTGATATTCCTGTTTTTCATTTCTTTCCGAAGGCGCAAGCAGCATACCTCTAACGACTGTAGCTTATAAATGAATGGACGAAATGTCATCAAACTTGATACACAAACTAGTGACGGATGAGCCTCTCTAGATAAGTGATGTTTATTTTTCAGTGTTGTCACCTATTAAAAAAATCTCGGGAATTATCAGCCCGTGTAGTATGTAAAACTTCCTTTTATATAATTTTCATATGCCATTGACACCATAAAAATAAAATAATAATAATGAAAATCAGTGATTTAATCCATCCTGATCCCCCTTTAATCCCAGCTCTAGGTTTTATATTTTTAAATTAAGAATAGAAGCCTAGTTTTTAAAAAAGATATAATTCGAAGATGAATATTTTGAGGTAAATTTTGGGAAGAGAATATCAAGGTACAAGTTGTTGTGTGGTCTAGTGGTTAGAGCATGAACGCATAAGGTCCCAGGTTCAAATCTCGTTGGGAGCAACGTGATTTAGTTCAGGGGATTTTTCGGACAGACTATGAGTGTTCGCTCAATGGTGATATGTACTGATTTAATCAGATCATATCATAGCTGAGCAAGCACAAGAGAGCATGGTACTGACCAAACCAACTCCCGAAAAAATCAATACGATCATGAAAATGAGATACTCTAACTATCTCTAAGCGAAGGCCCGAGAGGGGCTGTAGTGCTACAAAGAAGAAGATGTTGTCTTTAATATTCTCTTCCCAAAACTTTTTCTTGTTTACTGAGAACTTTTTCTTTAGTGTGAGCCTTCTTCATTTCTTTAAAATGTAAGATGATAAAATTTTGAATTTTCAAAATGAGCGCGGAGTGAATTTAATAAAATATAATCATACTAGAACTAACAAAAAATTAACATCTTCAAAAATATTCAACATGTTTTTGACTTGCGATACATAATACTAGCTTGCAAAATTTCATTGAAATTGAGTCGGATCACATTTGTGGTTGTTTTAATATGGAATAACCCTTCATTGGGTATGTTAACATATCTTGGCATCCACATCATTACCTACATATGTATGTATGTCGAACGCTGAAATGAAACTTACAATTATAATTCTTGGGAAATCGCGTTGAGTGAAGCACTTTAAATTTTCCTAAGAATCTAAGCAGTCGGCATAGGATAGCTATTTGAGGAGCATTTAAGCACTCTTATGTTACTTAGAAGTGCGAGTGAAGCTAATTCATTATGCCCGAAAAAAATGTATGCAGAAAATTCACACATGTTGACTTTAGCACCTTAAAAAAAATCCAACCTTGAATTTTTAACATGTAAGTTTGCTACGACGTCGTGTGCCTGTTTTCATTCAGAATAAATTACTCTGAATCGATCATTCGAACGTCATATTTTAGTCAGTAAATTATCAAATCAATATTTTTTGCATTCAACAAACAATTGTACCTTGAACGTTCCATTCCATGAAAATTATATTTTGGCTTGCCAAGAGCTAATTGAATCCAAAGATGAATTGCGGATGCTCTGCGTATCGAGCTCAACCATATCAAAATTTATACTTGCACGTTATGCATGTATATTTTTAGAAAACGTCTCCAAATACAACTTGAGCAAAATTATCTGCGAAATTTCCAGCATATTAAATAATAATAATCGGTTTGCATTGCGCGACCTCGTATTTATTTACCCAGGCCGCACAAGAACTCGTGACCGGTTGAATTCTGTTGAATGGAACCGAGAATCACTTCCTATGCTGCACCGAGGCAATGCACTCTTGACAGTGCAGTGCTGCTGCAAGAATTCAACGACCACGAATGTTTATTTACACTAAAAGTGCATTTCCCATCTGGAAAAGTGTAAACTAACATGAGTGGCTGCATGCCAAATTAACGAATCGCATATTTATATCAGCACATGCTATGAAGAGGTGTTATAAATTTGGTTGTATCAAGTGGAGTCTTACAGTTAGTCCATCGTAATGATTTGGAAAAGGTTGCTAGGATTGCAAGGCGGATAATTGGATTATTGAAATATTTTCTTTTGATTGGATATATGTATGTATGTATGTTGAAACTTAGATTTCGGAATGTCACCAACTGCACAGATTTGTATTTACAACAGCAGGATTTCATCTTACACTCTATGATTGCCATGTAGTACTGGTAAATTTAATCAATGGAGCATTGATAAGATTACAAATTGTGAACTTACAGCATTACGCTCTGCCATATTGACACCGATCAAAGAAGATTTGTGGGGAAACCGAATAAGACACAAAGAGGTCACGCCCGAATCAAAACAATACAAAGCTCCTGCTTCCATGAAATAAATGGTTAGATCGTGAAATAAATTTTATTAACGCCATTAAATTCAACCTCACAGCTTCTCAATCAGGCTCGGCAAACCGCGAACTCTTTGGCGGAATATTCAAACACCAAGCGCTGGGTGTCCCCCTATTGATGTGCTCTTCATTAGTTTCGACCATATCATCATCGATATTGTTAAGTGGTAAGTGAGCAAACAATACACCGATTATTTATTCTCGGCTCGAAGTAAATTTCATAAATATGGCAGTCCCTGATGTCATACCGAATGACCACCACTCGACGTCCAGATCACACACTCCCATCTAAACGCTTATCCCAACTTTTCGGTCTTTTTGGCTATCTGGGAACTCTAGAATTCATCGAATGGTGACTAATAGGCAAAGGCAAAAAAATACGCTACACACTCAATTCACTTTATAAATAGCCTCGAATTTGAAATTCATTAATAATTCTGGCGATCGCCTTCTAAAGATTGGCTGAATGCATTTAGCATAATGAGAGGGTGGTTCAAGAGGCTTTTTATCAGTTTTGCACGACAAGTGTTTGGCGTTATGTTAGTCGGATGTGCTTTGCACATATGATTGCCATTTGGTGAAATGCAAGGATTGCAAATAGAATGGGAGTCGGACGTGGTCATGATTAAATATTACACGCTTTATTGATATTTCTGCAGTCAAAGAATCACATATCAATAGACTGTATGTAGAAACGCGCGAACTTTTTTGTTCAATAGAATGTCCATGAAGTGTCTATGAATGATGGGCTAGCATTGATCATGTACAAACAAATCCATGATATTTGAGTTGGTCTTACTTTTAGGATGCATAGACCATATGAATTGGAATCGCCCTAAGCTTAATTCAGTTTGCCTTAATGAGCCACTATCAGTATGTGAAAATGTAGGCTATTGAAAATCAGGTAAAACATTTTTTCAACTGAATCAAAAAATTTACCGCCTCATAATTTGAAAACACATCTAAGATCGTGACATTGTTATAATATTTGAATTGAGCTTATTAGGTCTTTGTAAAAAAATTTTTTACAAAGACCTACTAGTTTCGCGACCTGTCTGTCCGTCTGTCCGTGCGTCACAGCTGATTTCCTCAGAAACTATAGAAGCTAGAATGCTCAAACTTTGTGAAAAGGTCAGAAGTGGTAGTCTCTCAAAAGTTAAGGTCTTAACAAAAATTTAAAAAAATTTTAAGGGGGGTCTCCCCTAATAACGAATTGGCCCTTAAAATTTTTTTTTTATCAAAGCTAGTCGAGTAGGGTATCAAATGAAAGGTCTTGATTAGAACTTTTAGAATCTGAAATAAAAAAATCATTTTATGAATTAGGGGGTCCAGGGGAAGGCAAAATGTACCAAAAATTTGTGTCCCCCCCTCGCGATTGGACACCTTTCAGCCGAAAAATCTGAAAATTATCACGAATGCGGACCTTTATGAGTACAAGGGCAACAAATACCTTAGAAATCGAAATTCGCTCAACTTTGTTAAAAATAGTATGATTTGTAGATTTTACATTTTTGCCCATAAAATCAAAACGGTACCTTTAAACTTCTTGAAATTTTGCAATTATATAGACTAATATAAGATATATAAGTTCACAAAATTTAATTTAGATCGAATCATAATCAAGTGAGTTATAGCCATTTCAATTGTATGGAATTACAACAACAATAACACGTGTTTATGGTTGATATAGGGTTTTCCAATAAGAGGTGTCATTTTGATATTTTAAAATAAATGCTATTTTTGATATGAATGGTTGGATGTTTATTTTATTATAAAGAAGAATATATGCCGTTAATAGCAAAAGATAACATCAGGCAAATAATCACCACCACGAGCTTACAGGATCATATCCTTTTCATGAAATTTTCCATAACCAAATCGCAAAGTGGCTGCCCGATGTCCTCGATAGCCTCACGAATTTCATCTTTGAGGTCTTGAATTGACGCCGGGCTATTGCCATAGACCTTCTTTTTCACGTGGTTCCAAAGGAAGAAGTCGCAAGGTCAAATCACAAGATCTATTCAAAATAACACCTCTTATTGGAAAGCCCTATATATATTTAAAATTGAATTGGACACTTTTATTTCCTTTCAATTTTCATGAAAATTTAAGGAATACTGTTTAACTTGAACATGTTCAATCGACCGGGCATTCAGAAAGATCATTTAAGCTAGATCAAAATGGCGGCTGCACTGTGCTTATGAAAGAAACTGTGCATCTTTTGCATAAATTTGAACGATTTCATATCCAAGTATTGGACGAATAATTCAAATCATCGATTCACGCCATCAGAAAACTTGTTTCTAAACAATAGGATGTTTACAAAGACCTTTGGTAGGAGCACTCTCCTGCTTACTCAACTTGTTATATAGAATATTTGATACGAGTATAGTCGAAATAGTGCGAGAAGTTGATATCATTTCATGGGAGCTCCAAGTAGTCCACATTGTCCGTTACCAAATCATTCATTAAGCTGTAACAAGAGGTTCACTTGAATAATATGATGTTCTAAACTTACACTCCAGTAATTACAATTAATATTTAGTGTGAAAGTTTTACAAACGAAACAGGACGAATTTCAAACTATATTTAAGCGACAAACAAGTCGAATAAACAGAGGTTTGCTTTGCTTGTATTAAAAAGATTTTATACACACTACGTCTAGCGTTCGTTGGGTACATACGTGTTTTTTTTTAATACGGAAGCTAATGAAGACACTACAGAAATGATTCTGTGAAGTATAGTCTAGCAGTCGTTGCGTGTAGACGTGTTTTTAATCGCTCTTGTCATTAATTTTAAAAATTAACTAATTTCCACAAAAGTCAGTTTCAAAAAATTAAATTAATTTTCTTACAAGTCAGTCAAAAGCAAATTTTGATTTTATTGGAAAAAGCATTTATCGTCGAAGGCATCGAAACACGGAATCAATAAATCAACAAAAGCAAATAAGCCAAGGACTAACTCGGGACTGCTGTATGGAGGAGCCCGACGGCTTCCCTCCGTTGGGGGCCCCGGCGAGAGTAGCAATACGAAATTGGCGGCAAGCGTCAATAATAGAAGACACACGCGTAACCAGGACTCCGCCGATGGCGGGCGTACGAATCAAGTAATCGAAGACCGACAAGAAGTGAGTCGATTTCAAGCTGAAATTTAAGACTGAAAACGTTCGAAGATATGTACGAGAGAGCGAAGAAAACTCAAGATGCAGAACTGGTAAGGTCAATAAATACGGAAACCAAGGCGAACAAAGCATTCAAACAAATCATCCCCGAAGAAATACTAAGTGCTGGAGGCACTAACGGCAGCCAGAACTATTATGCAGCGCTGGACGGACTCCAACAAGAAATGGAGGTTGACGAAAGTATTGAAGGTAATTTGAATCAAGATAACAATGATAGTTTTATCCTTAATTTGAAAAATAAAAATTAGGAGACGAAACCAGCTCGCAGTTCTGCTGGTCCTCCTCAAAAGTTCCCAAAATACAGAGAAAGTTCCGCCAATTAATGTGTTCGGTCAAAGTGGAAAGGATATGGTTCGGCTACTGGCAGCCGAAAATAAATTAACTAATTTCGAGATTAAAAGAATCAATGCCGAAAAATTAACAATCAGAACGAAATCACTGGTTGATTTCAAATCAGCTAAAGATGCTCTAAATTCTGGGGAGGTTCCACACTTCATATATACCCCGGGAAGTGAGAAGAACCAGACCTTTTTTTTGAAGGGCTTGGACTGCGGAGAATATACCGTCGATCTTCTTTAGGTGCTCAAGGAAGCAGCACTAGGAATTGAATTTATCTCCGTTAAAACCGTGCAGATTTCAACTAAGAGCAGTCCAAGTGCTCTTCAACAAATAAGATACTTGAACTTCCCAGTGGTGAGGTGGGAACGCCTCCAGAAAAGAGTAGTCAACCAGTGTTATCGGTGTCAGAATGCAAGGACGTTCATGCCCCCGGTGAGTGCAAATTGGCAAAGACGGAGCCATTAGAGAAATCATACTGTGTTAACTGCGGTGTTTTTGGTCATCCGGCATCATATCGTAGATGCTCCCAATATCAAGATGCGCGAGTAAAATTTGTCCCAAAGCAAACACAACTAAACCGCAGTGACTTAGCTCCGAACTTCGGCAAGCCCGGAGTATCATTTGCACAAGCCGCTGGAGATCCAGCAGGAAATGCGGTAAATAATGTAAATAATGTAAGTGGCAATAACGAGCTGCTTCTCAAAATTTACCAGCAACTAAATTCTTTACCTAAAAGAATCGATAAACAAGAAACGAAATTTATCTTGCCTTTCAGCGTTTAGGGCTTTCAAATGCCTCAAAATGATTTGTTATCCTGCCACATTCCCATGGATAGGATTCGTGTCATCTCGATCAACGGCAACTCCATTGTGAGTCTACATCGACGTGACTATCTCCTTGAGTTCCTTGTCAAGCAAAAGCCTGACATCGTGCTTCTCACTGAAACCCACCTCAATTCATGGCACTCCATGACATTCAATGATTTTGAATTCTTAAGATACGATACTGTAAACGGTGATGAGGGAGGTGGCATCGGGATATTGGTTCGAAGACCCTATCGTTTCCAAAATATTGAAAAAGTCGAATTCAAAAGCTTTGAATCTCTTGAAGTGTCCGTCATCAAAATCTCACTGCCAGGTAGGGATAACCTCTTCGTTATCTCTGCCTATGCAACTGGTGGAACTGTTCTCAAGCTCAAGGAGGAGCTCGATTCCTTGTTTGAAATACTCGAATTGAACCGGATGCATAATTATTATATTCTTGCTGGTGACCTGAACGCCAAGCATACATCATGGCGGACACCACCAATAATCCAAGAGGTGTATTCCTGAAATCGTGAATAACAGAGAACCAAATTGAATACAGGTGCAATCTATATGGGTCGGAGCTCCCAACATATCCTAGCACAAATTCATATTTGGACCTCTGCATTGCTGACGCAAGACTTGAATTCAGCTTTAAAAGTCCTCAACGGAAACTGCAGGTGCTTCCTTATGATAGCGGCCATAACGCAATCGTAACGGAAATCAATCATCAAAAGGATGATCTCTTCCTCATTCCAGTTCAACATGAAAATAATGGGTTGAATTTAAAAAAACAGACTGGGGAAAGTTTCAAAAGAAGTTTAGTCGGGATTACCAGAAGCAATGTCCTCCTTCTGATAATGGCAACGCTTGCTCAGTGATTCCTAGTGACAGGGATCTAACTTATGATGAAATAAATCTCTATTCGTCAAAGTTAAGGAAGCTGTCGTTGGAAACGATGAAGAAAGTCGTTCCCAAGATTAAAAATCGAATCAATATGGAAGGATATGAAACACCAACCATCGCAAGGCCAAAAAGAATGACAAGCTTACTTCTCACACGCGTCAACAATATTTATCGACGATTTTTGGACTACAACCATCCTTTGTTGGCTTTGTTGAAATTACACCTGAAGAATGTCCTGAACTTAATCCGTTCATAATTCAATAGTGAGGTCAGCAACCAATGGGTGAAAAAACTATGGGGTATTAGCCCACAGGACGCAGATGGCGTTTTCACGAAAGTGAATAGCTTATTCCGTAAGAAGTTTCGAGCGAAGGTATCGAATCGTAGTGTGGCTAGTGATGAGACAAATTTTCTCGATAGAGCTGGTATTAAATATGATTCTACGACTACGGACAGAAATGGAGACAGGATTAGGTGGGGTTAATTTTTAAATTTTTTTTGCTTTATTTTTCAACATAATCTCCATCAACACTGATACATTTCTCATAACGGTGTTCTAAATTAGTTATACCAGTTTTAAACGTAGATTCGTTAAGCTCCTCAAAATACTGATTTACAGCTTCGATAACTTCTTCGTTGCTCCTAAATCTTTTACCGCCAAGCCATTTTTTGAGGTTAAAAAACAGGTTATAGTCGCTGGGGGCTAAGCCTGGAGAGTAGGGAGGATGCGGCATCAATTCAAACTTCAATTCGTAGATTTTGGACATGGCAACAATCGGCGAATGCGCTTGTGCATTATCGTGCTGAAACAAATGAGGTCGTTTAATTTGCACCTCGTGCTTCAAACGTTGCAATAACTCTGCGTAGTATTGACCAGTGATAGTCTTACCCTTTTCAATGTAATCAATGTATATAATTCCTCTCGCATCCCAAAAAACAGTAGCCATGACCTTGTTTGCCGATAAAATTGTTTTTGCCTACTTTGTAGTTGGTTCCCCTTTTCCAACCCGCTGTTTTGACTGTTCTTTATTTCCAGGAGTGTAGTGTTGGATCCAAGTCTCATCAACAGTAACGAAAAAATACGTTTGGATTATGCCTATACAGCGCCAAACTGGCGGTAGAAATGGTTTTTCGAATCAGTTTTTGGTCGAGCGTTATCAAACGCGGCACCCACCATGCATACAGCTTTTCCATGCTCAAATGGTTGTGCAAAATATTTCGCACACGTTCAGCTGACATCCTACAGGTCTCAGCTTTCTCATGCACTTTCAACCTGCGGTATTCCAATACTATTTGATAGATTTTCTCAATTATTTTTGAAGTTCTGACGTCAATGGGCCGTCCTGAGCGAGGCTCGTCAGAGGTGCTCACACGACCCATTTTAAATTCAGAAACCCACTGCTTAACAGTTAAATATGATGAAGAGGAGTCTCCTAGTGTTGAATCCATCTCTTCTTTCATTTGTATTTGATGACAGCATGTCTCGCGTCTCGCGCAATGTGCTCTCAAACGCAAAGTAACTTAGCGATTGGGCTGAAACTGTACATATAAGCTCAGTAGGAATGGTACTGTAGAATACCGCTCCAAAAGTATATCAAGTGGCGCCATCTCTCGATCAGGCCGGAACCGTTTCACCATCGACTGAGAGGAGCAACCGGAGGTCACAGCCGTTATGTAGAGATCAGTTATAATGGACAGTGCCTGATCGACTTTTCTACTAGCAGAGGGTTCACAGTAATCTCCATATAGTTCCCGCACCCATACATCCACACATTCAACCAAGTCGATCATGTTTCATACAAAACCAAGCTATCAGCAGCATTCTCGATACGCACCCCTTTCGCAGCGCTGTCCATTACTTTTTAAGGGTCAAGTTCCGCTGCCGCATCTCTAAGGGCTATAAACAAGGAAAATCAGTTGCTCCAAGATATCAGATATCAAATCCAAATGACGGCTGGAAAATCGCATTAACATATCCCCGCAGACGGGAGAAAGTCGTGATCAAAACCATGTGAACAGCAGTAAAAAATACCGTAACGGAAGTGGCCGAACAAGTCTTGGAGCATTGACCAAAGAAAAGTAGGAATAACTGTTACGAGAAAGAATGCAAGGAAGTGGTTGGCAAAAAGAACCAGGCATACAAAGAAGCGACGAACACTATGATGCATTCCGACGAAAAGCTTAGAAATTTTGTCGAAGAAAGCAATGACTAACCATAAACAGCAAAATCTTAACAGTCAGATTGGTGTATTTCATTATTCAAACAACAAATAAGTCGATTCAAAAGTGAACAAGAATCAACCCTAGGTAACTGAGTTGAAGTCAAAAACAACCACTGAAGCAGTGAACATTACAGAAGCAGAATGAGAGGTCACAGTGCCACCATCAACCAGAGACAAGGTATAGGCAGCAGTGCTACTTAAAAAAAAAGACTTCTAGAATAGACTGCTTTGTTAGGAGGGGGCCCACATGTAAGTAACCTTCTTCACCAACTAATATGTAGACTATGGTAAGAAGAGTAGTTACTAGACAACTGGCGAAAAAGTGTAATATTTTCTGTACACAAAAAGAAGATAAGTCAAGGCACAGTTATATTGTGTACGTTATACAAAAGAAAGTTAAAGCCGTACTATGAAAGTATTCTAGGAAAGTGTATCAGAGAGGCTTAAGAAGTGGATGGTCTACAATAGACCAAATATTCTCAGTTAAGCAGGTGCTCAAAAAGTGCTGAAAATTCAACATCAAAGTGCATCCACTATTTGCAGACTTCGGGCAACCATACAACAGTATCGACAGAAATGTCCCTTTTGCAAAATAATACTTGACTTTGGCATTCTAACAAAATAAATGCACATGGTCAAAGTCACGTTGCTCCCAGGTCAAGGTATATGGCGAACCAACGGATAGTTTCGAAATAGAATCAGGCTTAAAACAAGGGGATGGACTTGCCCCAATGCTCTTTAATAGTGCGTTGGAGCACCTCATCAGGAAGATAAACACTAATGTTCAAATCCACTTTATTAGTAGTGTATGCTGATGATGTCAACATTATTGCAAGTTCAATTTCAGATTCCTAAGTAGCATTATCAAGCCTAAAATTCAAAGCAAACCGAATTGGGCTACGAGTTAATAAAACAAAAACTAAATGCGTAATGCAAACGAGGGAGAACATTCCAATCCCACAAAACCTGACCGTAGGAGACTGTAATCTTTGGTTATCTTGAAGCCAATCTGAAGGAAGAGGTGCCAAAAAGGACAAGATTGGACGCTGCATAAACGCCGCTATAAAGCCCATTACTCAGGACTTTCCATTCTTAGTACCAGAGTTGTGCACAAGCAATATAAGGTTCATATTTACAAATTGCTAGTAATATCTATGCTATTATATCCAAGTGAAAAAGACAGTGGACATATTTTAACGCAAATTGCTCTAGAAAATCGACGGCCCAGTGAAACAAGGAAGAGAGTGAAAACTATGTTACAAAGATAAGTTATATGAACTTTTTGATGAACCATCTGTATCTACGTACGTAAAGTGGGCGAGCCATGTTAAAAGCATGGATGGAAACGAGCTGCCAAAAAGAACATGAGGACTCGATAGGAAGAGCCAATAGAAGCCGACAGCTGATCCTTGCTGGGAGTGATTATCTGGTGAACGAGTTCGTAGAATCGATATGGTTGGAGGAGAGTAATTCCGGCAGCCAATGCCCAGCTTGGGCATTAGATGATGAGTAAATATCCATGGCTCACATGTAAAGTACAGTACCGGGCTTATGAAAGATTTATTTGCTCGATCTTCCTTTTCGTGTGTATTCAGTTGGTCCTCGGGGCTATAGTAGGTATATTATTGGTGGTCTTTCAGTAATTCCATGACAGTTTCCTATCAATGTCGTTCTTAAGTATACAACTTGGTTCAAGTCTTGTATATTTTACTAATATTCGTCAAACTTTAATTTGTTTTTGGAAAAGCCATGAGCCCTTGGTTTTTAGGGATTTTTTAAAATAATTTTAAAAAATCCTAATAAAATCGCGACCTAACTGTCCATTTGTACGTCTGTCTGTCCATCCGCCCGTCGTTTTCTCGCAAACAATATTTATAAGGTGTTTAAGGGGGTCTCCCAACAGAGGAGAGTGGCCTCTGAAAAAAATTCATAGTTAGCCGATATGGGCATCAAATGGAAGATCTTGATGAGAAATGTTCAAAACAGGTCTTACACTGACATTTTTTGCTTCGAGGGGCACACAGGGAGGGGAAATACACGAAAAATGTGATTTCCCCCTCGCGATTGGATATCCGTCATCTGAAAAATCTGAAAAAAATTAAGGAGACAGACGTTTATGACTATAATAGCAACAAATACCGCAGAAGTCAAAATTTTCCTAATAAAATCGTATGGAACTCAACGAAATCCGAAATTCAAATAGTCTTGCAAAATATCCTATTAGCATGTAAGTTTGATGAAAATCGAACCATATTCACGGAAGTTATAGCCATTTAAAATTCCTACAATTACATAAACAATAACACAGATTTTTGTACAGGTATTTTGTGGACTTTCCATCATATCAGACAATGCCGTTTTGATTTGATCTTCTTAGAATTTCTAGATATAAGATCGATAACATAAATATTTCACGGAATTCATGATTTGAGTGATTTTTGTTAGTATGCAACAAAATGGCGACCGTTGAAAATGGAGAAACAATGGATTTTTTTATAAACGTGCACATCTCTTTGACATGTTTCTTAACTTTATTCGTTGCTGCTGACTGCATTTCGAAGATTGGGTACAAAACCCTTCTGACGTGAGCATAGGTCTATCTACCAAACTTGTTTGAGTGAATAGAAGCGTTTGGACTCCTTTAGATCATCTTCAGTGTCTTTAATTTTAAATTTTTACCTTCGTTGATTTGTAATCTGTTTTGTTTCACAACACTGCGTAGTGAAGAATTGAGATAGGATATTGATGTCAATGATTAAGCTGAGCTTGTAAGCAGCTATGGGCTATGGTCTCCGGCCTTCAGTTTTCCCAACGAATACCTTTTGGGTATCCATTGTTCATCCATACAATTCCTGTGGCCAGCCCATTGCAGCTTCCGCAGTCTTACAATCGTTGAGACCTTGGGTTTGTCAAAAATTTCATACAGCTCAATGTTGTATCGAATTCGCCATTGGTCCCCATCTAGCTTAGCTCCGGTTATTCGTCTCAGATCCCTTCGCTCAAAGGCATTCAATATACGTGGGTCATTCAACAAGTACTTAGTTTTACCATCGTGCAGTACATTCAACGAAACTAATGAAGGGAATTGACTTAAACTTTGACGGTAGGCTACTAAAAGAATGTACTGCACGATGGTAAAACTCTTTTGTAATAGCAGCGTCATTGGGCGGTGAGGCTAAGTACTTGTTGAATGACCCACGTATTTGCAGGCGCTTGGGTTAGGGTCCATGTTTTATATCCATAGAACAACTCAGGTCTTATCACAGATTTGTATACTTGGAGCTTTGTTTTCCTGTGTATACAGCTGGTCTTCAAGATCGTCAAAACTGAATAAAATATATTATTTGCAAGCTGTATTCTTCGGCGTATTTTGTCTCTTTCATTACCGGTACTCATTTTTTGGCGCCTAAATGCACAAATTTGCTCACATTTTTTATATTTTTCCTCGATTGCGTTATGAGCTTTGTTTTTTTTCATTGATTTGTAGCCCTTAAAGTTTTGCTTCGGTGTCGAGTTTCAGGAAAAGTACTTTGGCAGATTTTAATAACGGTGACAAAATATTGATGTCGTCCGCATAGGATACTACTTGGCTCGACTTGTATAGTAAAGTACCTCGCTTATCGACAGGAAGCTTCCTTACGACGCACTTCAGAACCAAATTGAATAGCAATGGGGCCAGTCCATCTCCCACCTTTAGTCCGGTATTTGTGCCAAAGGCATCGGTGAGTAAGTTGTTAATGCGGACTTGGGAGGTCGTCGATGTCATTGTTATTTGGGTAAGATGGACTTATTTGACTGATATGCCAAAGCAAAGCATTATTTGGTACAGTACACTACGATAAACACTATCGAATGCTTGATTAAAGTCGACGAAAATTTGGTGCACGTTTATGTTGAACTCCCAGCGTTTTTCAAGTACCTGCTTGACTGTGAACAATTGATCTATTGTCCACCTGCCTGCTCTAAAACCACCTAACACTCGCCAATAAACATGTTGGCGTATGATCCGATTTTATTTTCAAAATTTTTTGAAAATATGTTGTACACCGTACAAAGTAGTAATATGCCTTGATAATTTTCGCACTGTAGCTTGTCACCTTTTTTTGTTGATAGGGAATATCATTGATTGGCTCCACGCCTTTGGCATATATTCTTGTCGTCAAATATGCTGGATAACTTTGTGAATAGCATTCTGAACACTGCTGCCTTCATATTTGATGAGCTACACTGGAATCTCATCAATGCTCAATGCTGTATTATTCTTTTGAGCTTTGATGATAGAACTAATTTCATCCAAGGTTGGCGGGGCCGATGGAAGTTCCCCGGAAACATCTATTGGCTCCGATGTTTTGGAGCTGTGCGGAGGATTAAGGAGGTTCTTGAAATATGATGCCCATATTTCCTTAATCTTGGTTTCACCAGCGATGGTATTGCCGATATCATCACAACAGATCGTGATTTTAGGCTAATAACCACGTTTCAGGCTTTGACTACTTTTTATGCTTGTCTTGTGTTGCTGCTCGCTTGAATTACATCTATACTTCTTAATTAATCGTCAAAGTATTTTCTTTTATTAGTTATAATTATCTTAATTGCTACTCTTCTGAGATTTTCATAGTGTTCTCTCTTCGCCTGGTGTTCCTATCAACGTATTCCTTGTACGCCTGATTCTTTTTGTCTAACGAATTCTGGCACACATCATCATTTCTCTTGCGGCGGGCTTGATCTCCAATCGTCTGTTCTGGCATGATCTTAATAGCCGCTTTCACTTCCATTCAGAGCTCGTTGCTTGTTTTCAGCGATGCGTCTGATAAGATGGGAGCCGCTGTTTGTCGAAGGTCTCCTTGAAGTTTTTACCCACAAACGCCGTCTTCACCGAATCTGCCTTTGACATACGACATCAATATGTTAATTTGATCAAGTAATGATTCCGCATGGCTTAGTGGTTAGAGCACTAAGCCCGTAAGCCGAAGGTCTCTGGTTCAAGTTTCTTTGGCGTCAGCGAGATTTAGTTCGAGTGGTTCTTCAGACGGACTGTAACCCTGTTCAGTTATGATACGTGCTGGTTTAAAATCAGAACGCATCGCAGCTGGGTGGACGGACACACGGCCAAAGCGTGATAATGATCACATAACCTTGTGGAGTGCCGATACATTAGATCATGGCAATGAGATACTCTAACTATCTCTAAGTGAAGGCCCGAAAGGGGCTGTAGGGCTACGAAGAAGAAGAATGATCTGAGTTACAATTGGCTCCTCAGTATGTACGGACGTCAAGTATGTTCAAGGTCCAACGTTGTTGGATCAGAACATGGTTGATCTGGTTTGGAGTGTGGCCATTCGATGATACTTAGGTCACTTTATGAATGCGTCGATGAAGGAAGCAAGTCGAACGTATGGCTAGATTTGACCTTTGCCTTTTGTTTCATCGTGGAGGCTATATCCAGTCGTTCGCCGATGAGATAGTTCATTGCCAACCTTAGCGTTGAAATCACCCAGAACTATTTTTGTGTTGTTTGTAGGCAATGAGTTGAGAACGTTTCCTTTGTTTCTTCGTCCTTTTCTTCGGTTTGAGCTTGAACATTTATCAGCCAGATTTTCAGTCCAGTTCATTTCCTGGATTTCCAGTGTTTCTAATTTATATTGACTGGCCTGTTGTAGAAGGTCCCTAACAGCACTAATGTAATGTAGTGGTCTGACATTCCAGGATCCAATTGCATAGTTCTTTTTCCGTTTGTAAGGTTGTTGCCGTGAGTCCAATTCATTCCGAGGCCTATATGAGGAGGTGTAAGTTGGATTTAGTAGCAGGGCTGTAGATTTGTTTTATTTAATGTCCCATTATGGGGGAGGCAAACCGAATGTCCGACCCCGAGAGCATTTACTACCATTTAATTTGGGGGTTTGGGATGAGGAATCATGGAAGCTGTGGGTTGGGGAAACAAGGGGTTACCTCCACCTTTCTCAAACGGGCTTGGGATCATCTACGTTCATCTATTAAATTTGGCCTGGCTCGACTTCATATTATCGAAATAATAGTCTGTCGGTAATAATAATTATTCAGCGAGATTCGTTTCAAGTGATTCTATGGGCGAACTATAAGCCTGTTCAGTTACTGGTACTGGTTTAAAATCAAAACATTTCGCAGCTGGCCGGACGGACACACGGCCAAAGCATGGTACTGACTATATCACTTTCTCCAATGCTGATGCATACAATCAAGATATTCTAACTATCTCTAAGTGGAGACCCGAAAGGGACTGTGGCGCTAAAGTATTGCTAAATAAAAAATAATCATAAACTTTGAAAAATTTTATATGCAGATACTTGTTCTTCTACAGAAAATATTGCCTGAAGGAGATCAAATCGTTATCTCAAAACCAAAAATGATATGGGCCTCCTCTTTAACGAGGCACTCAAAGGTCAAATTTTAATGTAATCAATTCATATTCAGATAGGCATATGTCTCTCTTTCAGGAACTAGAGAAGTTAGAGTCATCAAATCGCGTGGGCAGCTCAAAGGTTTCTTTTTAATGAAAATTCGTAGTGAAAAATTTTTTAAAAAGCTTTTAAGGGAGTCTCCCTATGTAAGGATGTGATCCCATAAACAATTTTTTCACAGAAAATAGCCGAATAGATTATCAAATGAAAGACCTTGATGAAATCTTTCAATATCAGGTAGGAGGAGTATGTAGGGGACGCGAATGAACACGAAAAATGGTGTCTTTCCCTCGCGATTGGACACAACTTGAAGAAGTCATGAAAATTGTTCTCTATGAGTACAACAACGAAAAATACCCTGGAATTTATCAATTTTACAATTTCTTAAATAAAATCTTTAGGATAATGGCTACACCGTACAGAAAACTCGACAAATAAATATATTTTTGAAGGAAAAATATGTGTATCCTCATGTACAGCATTTTCCTTTCTAACGACATCAACATTTTGCAATCGGTAACTACTGAAAATTATAATGACTTAACCGCTTTTCTTTAATAATTTCGCGGAAAATAGTAGTATAGTATAGAATATCTATTGAGTAAATTGTAGTTATACGCATTGCATTCGTAGTCACCTTTTAATTTAGAAATTTATACGATATTCAACGCTTCACTGAATGATTCCCGAGAAAGTGGCCATACCCTATAAAGCCATCAAGCAAGAAAAATCAATCAAATTGTGTCTCAAGGCCTTTAAATGCAATTCCACGTCCATAAAAGTTCACAAAATTAATACGCAAATTCTTTCTATAGATACATCGAACTCTAATGGATATGTTAGTTCATGCATCAATCCCTTAAGTGATAGCACTTGTAGCTAAAATTATTGCACAGTACCCACCCAGCCAGCGAGGCTTTTTCGATTCTTACTAATTAGAATTCCGCTGGGATCCCAGAGAACAATAAGCGAACAACGCAGACATGTTGGTTATTATTGGAAGTGAGGAAATGCTTAACGACACCCATTATGCAGAAATGAATAAAATGCAAGCAAAACGCATTACTTCGATATTCATGACGCCACGCACTTCCAGTGATCTAATACCAAAATTGTCAAACATACCATTCAACTGTTGTGAGACCGATCAAGTGAAGAATCTTCTTCATTAAATTATCTACACATGTGCCTATCGTGGACACTAGTTGATGCAAATATTTTGTTTGGGGTGTGGTAATGTATCCAGCTTTGGGAAAATTATGAATATTCAGTCATTGGTTTTATTGAATAGATATGCCTATTTCAGGCCGGATATTAGTTCTGCATGAGTTGCATCAAATATGTAAAACGGTGAAAAATTCCTGAATTTCACATGTAAGAAAGATCTTGGATAATTAAAAAGTAACTAACATGAGTAGAATATTAGCTTGAAGAGAATGCAATAGAATTCGGAAAGTTGTAATAAGTAGCTCGATACGTTAAAATAAATTTCGATGCTCTATTCTTACATCAATATCTTAACTTTAATGCAAGATGGATCACAATTAGGACTACACTGTTTACATTTAGTGTGGAAGCCATGAATTTTAAAGATTTTAGATTCTATCAGTATGAATAAATTTTTTTTGAGAAAATAATGGACATGATTGGAACGTTTTACAGAAAACATATATAATTTATTATGATGCATCAAAAATTATTTTTATTCATTCAGTTGTAAATTGATTCACTAAACGAAGAAAGTATTACCCGAATTATTATCTCATAAAATTGGCTAAGTTAGCATTAATAAACTAATCACATAAATCACACATCTGGTTGCATGAATTAATGTATTCTAAATTTTCTTTTACAGGTCAACAGCCTTAGTTATTTTTCTTGTTATCATAGGACTTCACACATCACACACAAGATATGTAAGTATTGAATTCAAGTAGTTTTTTTGCTTAAATTTATTCTTGTGAATCAAATACTGTATCAGAAGGAAAATTTCGTGTAAATAGAGGAAATAACTAAATTTTCTAGCTGGCGCACGCTCGGGCAGGTTATATGAGGTTAATACAACAATAAAAAATATATGTTAGAAGTTTCATCAAATTTTATATAAAAATATATAAATAACCAGATTAAATTTTGATAAAAATAAACCAAAAACGTGACTAAGCCCAAAACTTCTTATGCTAACATGTCAATAAATATTTTGGGTCAAATGAGATTCTTTTTAAGCTAGTAGGTGAACTGCGCTTTAGACTTAGAAAGGGTTTGACAATATTAGCAAACGATGGAAAAGCGTCTGTTATATTTTTGGTCCTCGATTTTTTCTGCTAAAATTTTCTCTGCAAGATTTAAAATCCATGTTCCTAGCGTGTTAGGCTTTTTCGTGTAATAATCTGATCGGTAGTCAAACTAGGTCAATAATATCAGGACCATGGATAAGAATTTTGTACACAATTGGTATCATTGGCATAAAGAACATAGGAAGAGTCCCTAAGCAGTATTTTTTGAATTTCTCCGAATTTATTTTAAACCCATTTATTATCATTTGAAGGATGATTTATAGGGTTTTCCAATAGGAGGTGTTATTTTGATATTAAAAGAAAAATACCTTTTTTTAATATAAAAGATCAAATGTTTATTTCATTATAAAGAAGAAGGTATACCGTTAATAGTAAATAATAACATCAGACAAATGACTACAACGACACGCTTACAGGACCATATCCTTTTCATGAAATTTTCCATAACCAAATCGCAAAGTGGCTGCCCTAGGTCCTCGATAGCCTCACGAATTCCATTTTTGAGGTCTTGAATCGACGCTGGGCTGTTAACGTAGGCCTTCTCTTTCACGTGGCCCCAAAGGAAGAAGTCGCAAGATGTTAAATCAAAAGATCTCGGTCGTCAATTGTGATCACCTCTTCGAGGGATAACACGGTCAATGGTTCCGTTGCTTGTGTGGCACGTAGTGCCGTCTTGTTGAAAATTAACGTTGTCCAGATCCATACCATCCAATTCCGGCTATACAAAATCATTAATCATCTCTCGATAGCGCAATCCATTCACCGTAACTGTTGCTCCAGCCTCATTTTCGGAGAAGTAAGGTCCAATGACTCCGCCGGATCATAAACCGCACGGAACAGTTACACATTGAAGATAAAGAGGCTTTTCAACAATAAATCTTGAGTTTTCCGAGCCGCCAATGCGGCAATTTTGCTTGTTGACGAAGCCACCGAATAAGAAATGGGCCTCATGACTTAAAATGATTTTCCGATGAAATTTCGGATCATTTTCATGCATTTCAAGGACCCAATCAGCAAAGACACGACGTTGTTGATGATCGACCGGCTTGAGTTCTTATGTAAAATGAATTTTGTAAGCCTTAAGACCCAAATCTTTGTGCAAACTACGGTGTAATGACGTTTGTGGAATGCCTAATTCCAAAAAACGACGAGGAATGGACAAACCTGGGTTTTTTTCAACACTTTCGGCTACAGCAGCAATATTCTCTGCTTTTCTTGAGTGAAGTGTACGGGTTTTATCCTTCACACCACTTAGTTGTCCCAACAGCTCGATTTTTTCCACCAATTTCTGTATTGCGGTCCGAAAGGTGCTTCACAATGATCCAAAAATGTTTGAGTTTTACGAACAGTCTCTGCCAAATTTTCACCATTTTTATAGTGAATTTTAATAATTTTAGCGTTGTTGAAGCATGTATCATTCCATTTTTATTAATGGAATAGTTTGTACTTGTCAAATGTCAAAACATGACAGCTTCAAAGGTGACATCTACCGAAATAGCGGGCTATTCAATATAACACCTCTTATTGGAAAACCCTTAAGAATTTTTTTATCTGCTCTTGACCTAATAGGCTACAAAAACATGCAGTATATGAACCTTGTATACTACATAATGCGTCGTATACCACATTCCTAAATTCAAAGTCCAAAGCACTTTATTCAATTCTAATCGTTTTCAAAGAATATAAAGCAAATTCCAAGCAATAAAATACGAAAACTTAATGACTCAAATGACTCTTTCAATTATAAATTCGATTAAAAACATTTGATCAAAAACAAAAAACAATAGTAAATTCAATTTAATTCAAATTATTCTGCATTTTATAATTCAATTAGAAAACAAGTTGGGTAAACAGACCTACGCTCATGTCAGAAGGGTTTTGTATTCAATTTTCAAAATGCAGTCACCAGATTGAATAAAGTCAAAAAGCATGTCAATGACGATTTTATTGGAGAAACTATGAAATTCGAAGATCATACTATTATTAACAAAGTTGAAAGAATTTAGACTTCTGAGGTTTTTGTTATTGTTATACTCATAAATATCTCCCTTGATAATTATTTCAGATGTCCATTTGCGAGGGAGGAAACACATTTTTCATGTATTTCCCCCCTGTGCCCCCACTGAAGCAAAAACTGACAGTTTAAGAACTGTTTTGAAAAGCTCCCATGAAAACTTTCATTTCATACTCATATCGGATACGTTTGATGAATTTTTTTTCAGGGGCCACTCTCCTGTACTGTTATCATCGATTAATAGCCAATTTTTACGAGTCCTAGAGTTGTTACAAAGCCCCTTTGTTAGAAGCTCCCTCCCGCCTCCTTGACTTGTTTCACTTATGAGCATTAATTGTAGGTACTCAGCTTCAGTCATTCAATAAATTGAATCAAGTGTTCAAAGCATGCACCTTAAACGTTGAAGTTGGGAAAAAATAACTCAAAATTATTCAATCTTCGCATTTAAAACAGCCACTATTTTGTTTTACGATTACTGATCCCCACTAGCTGAACGGATTCTCAAAGTTATTCATGACACCTATAATTCCTGAAATTTTCATGCAAATCCTAGCAAAACTGTAGTGTCTGAGTCGGTAAAAAGCGCATGTTCTTCCATAGCCATATGTTGCCATAGTAATACATGCAGCGCATATTGTTCCATAGTAATACAGGAAAATTCAAACCGCTATAACTTTGTTAAATATGACTGAATTTCATTGAATTTAAGGGTACCGTTAGAATTTATTCAAGAAAACATAAAATCGATAAATCATACTATTACTAACAAAGTTGAGTGAATTGCGACTTCTCACGTATTTGTTGTTGTTGTACTCACCAAGGCCTACATTCTTGATTTTTTTTCAGATTTTTCGGATGGAAGGTGTCCAATCGCGAAGGGAGGGACACAAATTTTTCGTGTATTTCCCCTCCCTGTGCGCCCCTCGAAGCAAACTTTGCCAAACTAAGACCTGTTTTAAAAAGTTCTCATCAAGACCTTTCATTTGATACCCATATCGGCTACCTTCAATGAAATTTTTTTTCTCGGGGGGTCATTCCCCTACCTGGGGAGACCCCCCTTAAGTACCTTATAAAATTTTTTTGTAGTTGAACTTTGAAGAGAACACCACTTTACACCTACATACACAATTTGATGCTTCTAACTTAAGTAGTTTCCGAGAAAAACTGCTGTGACACACGGACGGACGGACGGACGGACAGACAGACGGACAGACAGGACGCGATTTTAGAAGGGTTTTGTAAAATTATTTTACAAAACCCTAAAAAGGAGTGAAAAAACACACAGCGCTTTTCACAAATCAATTAGAATACTAACACAATACATCTAATAGGTAGTAACCTAATTCTAATAAAGTTCAATCAAAAACTTTATCTCGTACTAATAAAATGCTATCTCAATGTTCCTAACCTAAAAGTTAAGCCTTACCTCTAAGCCTAATATGATAAATATAACATATACTCGTATCTTTCCTAAATAATGCAAACTACCCCTAATTTTTAACATAAACAAACAACAACACGAAATGTAGCAATAGTGAGCTGAACCTCAAAAAATACATAACGGAAAACACAAAAGCAGAAAATAGACACCAATAATTTAGACATTGTCATTTAGCCACCAGTACCCAGATTGCTCCCTCTCAGCCTCAACGATTCTAGCAAATGGTATCTCCAATGGAATAGTTGGTCCCGTGAACTCAAATTCGGAGGATATTTTACCTTTTTATCAGTGACCCATCTATATACGGTATATAATTGGAACACCGTCAGAATAAAAAAAATTATCGATGCATGTCCAAATACACGAATACTTCTGGAGGAACGAAGCCAGTACCGGCTACGCCATTTTTGTTACAATTTCAGTATACCCTATGTATACTGGCATAAGCTGGGGGCTTTGAGGTGTTTCCTTTATACATGATGAAGGCTCTCTGAGAAAACTCATTGAATGACACTTATCTACTACTGCATCCATCCAAACTATGAATGAATTTTTTTCTCTAAAAATCCGTGTTGAACACGGATGCCGATTGTCTGGCACAACTGTCACCGAGCTACAAACAAGACTAGCTTCGCTTAACGACAGCGTAAACGTGCTGGTCGACTAGATATTTGCGCGATCATATGAGGCAGGTTCTTATCGAGCCACGAAGCTTCAATACAAAATAATTATGACGTCTACTTTTCCCTTTGAGGCGTACAGATCAATTTTTATTATATTTAGAAATGTCTTTGTCTTGTTAAAGTTAGCAGATACGGAGGCTTGAGACAAACACAAACATTGTACAAAAAGCAACCGTTACTTTCTCCGTAGAATGTCGTTGCATTAGAAGGGAAATGTCAAACATAAAGATGTTAAAGTGACTGAAGTGCACCACTCATCTCTGCCTAAAGGATGCTAACTTGACGGGTGTAGTTAACTTCAATCTAGTAAAACCACAAACTAAGCAGTTTCGACGGTGTGCCCACCTTCTCTCTTCAGGAGTAGCCACTCCTGATCACTACGAGCTGCTCGACTGCTTATGTTTATTACAAACGTTATTGTACTGTCGCTTGTAATTTCTTGATAAAATAAAGTTTTTAATTGAACTTTATTTGATTTAGCTGTAACATATTAGATGTAAAATAAAAGTTCACTATTCTGTTGTGTTGATATCATAATAAAATTTTTGAGTAGCGTTGGTTTGTTTTTTTTTCCTTTCCCCAATTGAATCTTATAATATAATTTTAATTAAATTGAATTTGAAATTGTTTAATTATTAAATGTTTTTGACCAATAATGTATAAATTAAGAGAGCTATTTGGTCCATTAAGTTTTTAGGATTGCTTTATTTTCTTTGAAAACTCATAATGATCGGCGTGAAATGCCAAAAGAGGTTCTTAGCTAAAGCCAACACCTCGCCCCTCACCATTTAGTTGATTGTCGACACCTCGGACTGGGCTCGAGGTCGATTTGGCTTGAAGAGATCGCGCACACTACTATTAAGCGGCTATTACAGTTATACAGCGTGTGAATAGCACTCCGCTTCCCAATAGAGTAGAATTCAAATTGATCTGACCACGCGCTTATATTTGGTCACGCAGCGAGCTTCAACTCCAATTTTGCCTGAAAACTGCTGAATATGCGAGCATGTAATTTCCTATTCCAGAGATGTTCTTCCTCTCCGTTTGACTCCGCTTGCACGTGAACGCAGAGAGTCAATAAACCATATTCTCTTAGAGGAAATAGACTTTCTGGAAGAACGAGGAGAGGTTTTGAGCTGATTGGAGCTTTTTCCTTCCTGGAGCTTTAACCTCGCTGACTTAAGCTCGCTCGCGATATGTTTTGCTGCTGTGTTTTCCATCTTCTTCTTCTTTATCTTTCTGCGCTCGTTGTTGATTTTGCTGGCTGACTCGTACTTGCTTGGGAGATACATGCTGCTACCATCTCTTCACCTCCATCGCATATCTGCTATATGCGAATGAACGTAAAATGGAAGGTGGTGTGGTTGCCTCCTCATAGATTTTAAAATTGATGCCGTTGGCTGTCGTCAGCATGAGGGAGCACGTTAACAACAGCGAGATAAGTGTCAATATACCCACCTGTAGGATGAAACGGCTATGTGAAATTCAGGAGTTTTTGCTCACAGTTACAAATCTTCCGATGTGATTCTGAAGAAGTTTCAATATGAAGATATCGACTCTCGTCACTTTAGCAGTTTGATAAATTTTTCTATTCGATATACTGTGTTTCCAATTCATTTCAGGCTTTTTGTACAAACCAGTACATGCGCAAAGACATTTTCTTTCGAAAATTCTTAATCCTCCCATAGTACTAGCACTCTGGTTGTACCAAATCTGAGATCCATGTGTCAAAACTTTTCTAATCAGGGTCTTGTAACAGATAACTTTAAGCATTTGATCAATGTATCTGGAATAAAAGAGTCGTCGAAGGACCATGACTATTTTTTGTGCCTTACTGAGCAAGGTTTTGACATGTTCAGTACGGATATTGATCAAGATAAACACGAAGGTATCGAACACAGAATTTATTTGGAACCCGTCCTGAACTACCCTCACCAGCCATAACGTGGAAATCCTTCGCATTGATTTTCATTCTGCATCACATCACACATCATTAAACATTTTTCGAAGATTTGTAGTGAAGTCGTGGTTAGATAAAATGTCAGTGAAGCACTGCAACAATGGTCTGCTGCCTCAGCGAGAGAGGATGGCGGGTTTCGCCGGGATTGGCCTTGGCTGAGGGCGCGTGAATGCGCTGGTAGGCTAGCATTGCGGTTTCGTAGGGCAGGTTTTTTTTCCCAGCACAAGATCCGCTACAAAAAAATTTCCCATTCACGAATTGAAAAGATATAATGCGAATCTACTGGTGTCAAGGCCGAGGTAACCTACTAAGGGTGGAAATTGCTTAAAGCCAGTAACAAACTGGGCTGGAGAAAACAGATGGACTTGAGTGGATTTCGTCTTTACCGATGATACTTAGCGCCCCCAAATAAGAGTGGGGCATCCTGGTGGAAGCGGTGTCCCCTCGCAACCCCCAGCTGGATCAAGATCCAAATGTAAGCGTGGCCACATATCATATTTTCCATTTAAGTGAAAAACTCATACAAACATAATTTGCGTGAATTTTTCCTTTAAATGAAAAATATGAACGTGGCAAATTTCTGTCATAGTATTATGTGAAGGAGGCACATAACCCTATGCCATAAATAGTCGCGCGAGCGGAAGGCCAGCTTACCCTGCAAGAGCACCTGTAACGTTAGAATAAAGGGTGAGCTCATCCGATGGCTAGCTCATTATAGTGGAGGGGCCAGCCAACGTGGCGGTTCCCATACCCGGTCAGGTTAAAAAAAATGAAAAGACCGAGTTTTCGGATTCAATTAATTCTTCATTCGCATCATTTCTTCCAGTAACAAAATAATTGCAACGCCTCTAACCTACCAACCATTTACAAGCAGAAAGGATTGTTAATGTCATGTTACAGTTTTTTTTTTTATTTTTTCTTTGTTTAAACTGAAGGCCTTCAACCAATATTCTGAAGGGGGGAATTATTAAGAAAAGTACATATTATATATTAAAAAAGAAATTTTACCCCAATAATAATTAATAATTTTTTTTTTTCAAAAATCTAAGAAAATTAATAATCATGTAAAAAGATAACAAACGAGTATATACCCAACATCCTCGCCGGGCGCCCGCTGATAATCTGAGTAAATTACATTGATGCTGTGTTTTAGCCTTATTGATACAAAGGCACGTTCACTGAACATCTAATTTTTAAACTTGACTTTATGTGATAAATAGTTATATACGTGAAAAGTTAGCGATAAAAAAAGATTGGAACTATGCTTTATTTCCTCGTCTACCCGTGCCTTCTATATGAATGTGGAATGTTTTCTAATGTTTAAAAGATTATGTTTTCTCACATCTTCTCCCCATATAGGGTAGTGGCCCCTGAAAAAACAAATTTCATCACATATCGGCAATATGGGTATCAAATGAAAGGTCTTGATGAGAACTTTACAAAACAGGTCTTAAAATGAAAAGTTTTCCTTTGCAGGGATGCAGAGGAAGGTGAAATGTACGAAAATTTTGTGTCCCCCCACCTTTGACCCGAAAAATCTGAAAAAAAAACAGAAGTGAGTCTTTAGGAGTACAAGGGCAACAAATACCTCAAAAGTCGAAATCCAATCAACTTTGTTAATAATAGAACATTTTATAAATTTTACATTTTTGCATATAAAATCAAAATGGGACCCTTAAATTTCCCAAAAGCTACAAATTTATGTTTTTTGAAAGCAATTGTATGCATTCTGAAAATTTCAAAATAATTGAACAATAAACAGCTAAGTTACAGCCGATTGAATATTTAACAAATACAACAACGTTAACACGTGATACTAGAGAGGTAAACGTTTACAACGGACCTAGACACTATAAATATGTAGGAATTTTGATAAAAAATTTAGAAATGGTTTGTAATGTTGATGTGTTATCTTGACTTATTAAGCGACGGGGTCAAAACACTAAACAAAATGGCGGCGAATACAAAAACATAATAACCCTAATAATTTTTCGAAGTCAATTTATGGGATCTGTATATTAGTTTTGATATGCAGAATATATTGTTTGATTTACTAATTGTTTTACAAAACCCTTCTGGCAGTAGCATTCTCCTGCTACTTCAACTTGTTTCTTTAGGTTTCGAGCAAACAATCTAGCATGGAATTTAAAGAAACAAGTTGAAGCAGCAGAAGAGTGCTCCTGCCAGAAGGGTTGCAGGTGTAATAATTTGTACTAACATTTGCTCCACCTTCGCTGAAGACATTTTCTTGATTAGGTTCCTCTTGCTATTTGTTTAATTTTTTTTCATCGATTGCTCTTGACTTCATTTCCCTTTCTTTCTTGGTCGTTTGTTTTTCTTAGTTGACAATCAATTTGCCAACTAGCTCCTCAAGCAAATAGATCCTTGGTCTGAGTTCTTTCGTTTTTGTCATTAGCTTTAACTAGTTGTTCGATTTCGTAGACTGATGAACATTATTCTGAAACTCATGACCGAGCGTTGCACGCCCATCAAGTGCCTCTTCTTTTCCCCATTCATCCCGATCTCCTTCGATTGGGCCATTCTTTATTGATGTTTGATGGTGGAGCTATCTATGCGTGCCCCTTAGGCGTAGCCCTCAGCGCTTCTGTAGCCTTCTGCCCTTCTTTGGCCATCTGTTCCTTTTTGGCCTTTAACCAGCTCTTCCGGTAATGCCCTATACTGTCTTGTAGCTCCTCAAGTTCAAGGAGTCCATTCTTTATTCGTTTGCTAATTTTTGGCGAGTCGCATATAGGATTTATTCTTTTTAGAATATCTCCCGCTTTTCGGATTAGCTTCTCTTCTTCATGTCACTGGACGTCAATTGGACTTTGCGACCACCTTTCTTGCGAGAGGATATCGGCTTCCGTTTCCGAGTACAGTACTTCAGCCACATTTTTGACGGTGGGAGTAAAATTGCACAATGACGTTTTATTTGCCCGGTCACTCCTTTCTTTTCCTGTCTTGATCACTTTGTGGACTTAAGAAAGTGGCGGTGCGTGGGTTTTGAGGGAAAGGAAGCAGAAATTTTGCCACAGAATGTTGTACTTTATGTGAACTATTTCAAATCTCTAGCTTTTATAAACAAGTGAATTTACAAGCGATACAACGCAATCCTTAAAGATACCTTACTGAAGATGGCATTATACAGGAAAGTTTTCTTGAATTTCGAGATGTATCTACCGATAGAACAGCTTCAGCCCTATATGATCGTGTTAGTGAAATATTATTCAAATTAGTTTCTCTAAATTATGATGGAGCAGTGGCTATGTCTGGTGAAGTAAGCGGCTTACAAAAAAAGAGTGCGAGAAAGGTTTCCAGATGCTACATTTGTACACTGTTTTGCCCATCGATTAAACTTAACTCTTGCAAAGTCTTGTGAAAAAAACCAAAGCGTGCTAAATTTTCTTTTTGAGTTTGTATAGTTTTTCATCGTATTTTAGTCACTCCACTGAAAGGTGCTCGAAGTTCAATGAATTCGTAAAAAGACGATTGCCTAGAGTTGTTACTCTTAGGTGGAACTTTAATGGCCGCATAGTAACAGCCATATTTGAAAATATATCAGATTTAGAAAATCTTCTCTTAGATATCGTAAATACTGGTGCCAGGGACAGTAAAACTTTTAACGCTGCAAAAGGGCTTTTAGCAACTGTAACTGATTTTCAATTTCATTTTCTGTTAACTGTATTTGCATCAATTTTTCCATTTTGTGACATTTTATTTAATATTTCCCAAACAAAACATAATGACATTTCGTACTGTATTAAGAAAATTGATGATTTTAAAAGCAGCCTCCCAGACATTCGATCAAATTTCGATTAATTTTCATTTATTCTAGAGCTTGACCTTCACAGATTTAAATTATTTTATTTTAATGTGTAATAAGAGTTTTTAAGTGGCACCTCTGTAGCCATCGATATCAACATTTGTAATAATCGGATTCTCAATTTCCCGTTTTAGGAAAATTTTTTTTTGTCGTCAAAGTTTTATCTGGAGGGAAGTATAAGAGAAAGGTTTTGCTTTGAATTTAATCGATTTTGTTATTTTTGTTGAATTAAAAACAAAATTTCTCGAGCTTCTGCGCTGCATATTGGCTTGGGAAAAATTTGGTACTTTATCACGTATTGAGACAATGATCGATTCCCAGCGGTCACTAAACATTAAAGTACACAACGAGCAAGTCAAAAAAAAAATCGTGAAATTTTAAAATGCCTCATCGATGTTGTGTGTTTTGTTGGTACCCAAGAACTGGCTTTTCGTGGCCATAATGAATCTTCTGGTTCGTCTAACGGAGGCAATTATGTGGAAACCATTTCTTTGCTCGCAAAGCATTACCCAATTTTAAAAAACCTTCTCGAAAACTCAAAACTTTTTTAAGTTTGTCAAAAGATATTCAAAATGATTTGATTGGATCAATTTTTTCCATTATTTTTGATACTATCCATCCGCAAGGAAATTGAGAAGCCTCCCTTCATATCAATAATGTTAGACGAAACAAATAATGTATCTACTAAGTCTCAGCTTTCCTCAATATTAAGGTATCCCAGAAAAAACGTGAAGTAATCAATTGGTTCAGAAATTTATAGTTGAAGCAATTCCAGATTTCAAGTAACAAAATGGAAAGATTTCAAGCTTCATACATGTATGTATTAGTGTAAATAGAAATATTACACCAATACATACATTCATGAAGCTTGAAAACTTTTCATCTTTCGACTAAAATTTGTTAGAAAAACTCACCTTTATCACGATCACTATAACTTGGAAATTGATTGTTTTCACTGGCGAGACTTTTCCAATCGATTTTTATATAATCACTTCATTCGCGACGTTATTAAAGTAACTAACTAACTTTAAAATTCATTGTTTTCACCCGCGACCCTTCCACAATCAATTTTCATGTAATTACTCCACTTTGGCGCCAGAAGAAAATTGAAGTTTAAAAACCGAAAGTAGAATCAAGAAATTTACGTTGAACGAAAAATTCGTAAAAAGGTAAATATTTCCCCAATCTCTTGAATGATAGGCTCTCTCAAGCACACAGAAATCCATCAAAAAATCTCGATAGTAAAACAAACTCTTCCAAACCTCTTTTTCTTCTTATTATCCTTTCTACTTATTATCCATCCTTCATGAATCTCTATAATGAAACGAAATCATCCAAACCTCTTTTTCGCCCACATTTGCATCAAGTTTCGTACTTTTCATACATCCTTCATATGCTGCCTCTGTAAACAAATTTTGATATCATGAAACATACAGCACCATCAAGCTTTTGCACTGATTTACCAGTAACTCTACAGACATCCCAGCGTAATTTGCTGATAGCATGATCATTTTCCTCTAGGAAATGTTATTTTACATTGGCCAGTAGCATTTAGTTTCCACATTGAATTCGGAAGCAGCTGTTAACATAGCGTCTTTCCCATATATTTTACCATTTTTCTTACATGAAATGTAAAATTTTATTGGATACATTGATGGATTGAAGGGACAAGGGTACTCAGGTTTGTACGCAGAGCTCTGTAACCACTAGTAACCACACTCCATCAACCCTCCGGAAAAATTCGAACACAAGCCGAACAGCGAGCCATAAATCTTCGGTAGCAGGTAGATGGTAAACGCTGATGCGAGGAATGGCGCGAATATAAACTGTAATGTGACGCCTACGCCCAGGAATCGAAGTGATTCCGATCCCGAACCCTTGTAACCGGCCAGATGGATATGTCCTCGAAGTGCCAGCGGACTACATCTGTTGTGCGGATATCGTTGTGCAGAAAATATTTTTTTTTTCTGTCCAAATATTTAGACCCGTGGATATAAATATTCGAAATATAGAATTAATCCAACCCCGGCACATTTCGAGACATAGCCATCTGGAAATGCCCCTCCACCATGGCCATCGAGAAAACTATGCCACTGGCGACATCTGGAGAGGCACATTGCCGCCATATGAAGTGCCATTCCACACACAGATGTTTTGTCCGAGGTGACAACCGAAATTTTTGACAGCCACATGTCGGCTTGGTTTTTCGTGGTTGTCGTCTTCTAATAGTGTCCATTGTCGCGAAATATCGAACGTAATCAGAGATAGCAGCTGCTAATTGTGGGGTGCGGCAGATTCCGGTATTCGCGCTCGTTTGTGCCGAAAATCTATAGAAAGGTAAGTCTGCTAACGGATATCTCCCGAGTTCTGTCTCTAACCTCATTCTTGATAGAAAGTCGCAAGAATCCTGAACGAAAATTGTTGCGTTCGTATGATAATTTTGTTTTCAGCTGGTTGCATGAAAGTTTTCACATCTGCAAACAATTTTCTTGAAGGGTCTGATGTCTTTTTGAAAAGTGGTGACAATTGTGACAATGAACTGACTCGGTATTGTGATCCACTAGAGCTTTGCTGCTATTATTGCGAAGCTATGCAGCGGCTGATCACCTCATCAATTTTAACGTTGCGTGAACTGCGGACTAAGTGGAAATATACCTTCGATAAAACCTTCAGTCGGTATCAAAGAAGAAGTTCCAGAAGAGGAATTGTTGGCGGATGTGAGGGCTTTCATGCAGCCGGCTGTAAACAAAATTATAGAAATAGTAACAAATGAGGTCGACGAGTTTACAATTGTTGATGCGGGAATCGAGGTTGAGGTAACACCACAGTTGCCACAGGAAAACAACGAACAGCTGATACGTGACAAGGCTGCTATTGGGAAAAAGTGCCCAAATCGATCAAATTCGATCGAATTATTCATTGGAAATAACGCAAAACGAGTGACAGGCCGAGCGTATCTTTTTAAACGCGTCGTGAATCTGACGTACAGCAACGTACAGGTTCGGGTAATGTTGACCGGACGTCACATGGTACGTGACGTCATGTGCAAAAAACTGTTCAGCCAAATTAGGATGGATGTATGAATTCGCCACAGAAGACTCCCAAAAATATAAAGAGGGACGAGTTATTTTGGAATATGCACTTATCGCTGAATCAGAAGGATTTTTAGACCCATACAATACACGTTCTAAATACTGAATCCATATAGCAGCAAAGAATCCCATCTATAAAAGGCATCATCTAAATTAATTCATAACAGAGAGCCAGCCTAACAACAATAACGCACAGATGAAAAGAAAAACTTATGTATATATATATATATTTTTTTTCATTCGATTCAAAACATCCCCACGGAAATATTTCGTTATTTAATTGAAATGCTAAGGTAGTAAGTGTACAAGAAAAAAAAAGTAAATCTCTATATATTTTATACGGTATAATGAAATTATCTTTATTCACCTTAGTGGGCAAGAAATAAAGTAAACAATCTATCTAACAAAATTGAATTTGTTTACGGCTAGGAAAATAAAAAATAAATAAATAAATCACCAGACTATAATAATTTATTTTCTATTCATGCAAAAACTAAAAATAAAATTTAAACTTGCACTTTAATAATCGCATTGTTGTTTACCTAAATTCATCATTGAATGCTATACGAAAGAAAAAAGATTATGAACAAGAATAATCACATAAATTTTAAAAGGAAGAACTAGCAAAAAGATAAATGAAAACTCTTACTAAAAATTCGTGTAAAATAAATCTTTAAAAAAATTCAATAAATAAATAAATCTAAAAAAATTGATAATCTGTTGAAATACTTGTTAAAAGACGTCATGACGGCCTTTTTATAATACATTCAAAGAATTTGAAATATATAGCGTTAAATTGTGATGAATACCGACCATTTAAAGAAAGTTCTCTCGAAAAATTTGCAAGCGAGATAAGAGAGTTAGTCGAAAGTAAAATTCCCTTAATATTATTATATGCAGCTTCTTGGAGCGTAATGAAAGTAGAATGCGTTCACCTAAAACGTTGAGCAACTATGAATCTTTGAGTAAAATAGTTATAAATCAAATTAAGCTACATTAAAAATAATTACATTTAGGGTTTAATTTATAAGTTTTTAACATTACGTTGTACCTTCTGTCTTCTTTTTTTTTCACTTGTTTCAAAGTCAGTTATAGTTAAACTTTTCTTGATTTTAAAATAATTGTAAAAGTCCATTTGAAAAACTTTTAACTCTAAGGCAAATTACTGCTAAGTGATTTAACGGAGGTGATTTTTCTATAGAAGTATAAGCAAAAAAAAATAGAAAAATTTAACAATTTTATTAAAAGCAGTAAAAATTTAAAATTATGTTTGCATGAAATACCTTTGAAATTTTGATTTCAATGCGCTTCATCTTTCTTTAGCAAAATGAATATAATGTCAAACAATTTGGTCGTTAACTTTTTTCATATTGCTAATATTACTAATTGTTTTATTCAAATTTAAATAAGAAATATTTATTACGGAGATTTTATAAACTGTAGCAAGCAATAACAAGAACGATCCACCTGATTGTCGCGGAAATCATATTCACAATATTATTCCTTTTGGTTGACTACTACCAAACATTTTCAAATTTAATTTCAATTTTAAACACTGCCAAGCAGATAAAACAAAATCGATCTGCAAGAGTCCATTTCAAGCGCATTTCCTGTTTGCATTGTACTCAAAATTTGCATTATCTTAGTTTACGTCACTTTAGCTTAGTTATGTTCATTAGTTCCATACTCTTTTAACCTTTGAATTATTAAGAAAAAAAATCAATTTCAACAAATTTGAACAAGGATTAGTAAAATGGCTATTAACCGTATTTTTCAATAATCATTAAACCTAATATTAAACACGAATAATTAATTGTATAAAAGTCTCATACAGATTACGACAAAATATGATATTTAATTGAAGTAGCTTACAGGATACGGGTAGATAAAAATAGAAATAGTAATAGAAAGATTATACATATTGTTAGGAACTAAATATATAACAACATGAATTGCTAAGTTAACCCACGACTTTCCTTTTCAGTGACTCTTCTTTTTCAGAGGGAACAGAGAGTGTAGGGTAAGTATGCCGTCGCGAGGTTAGGGTTTCGACAAATCCGCTGAAGTCGGTTTCGCGTCGTGCGCGGTACGCGGTACCTTTGCTTGTTTCGCCATTTCTTTAGAGTAGTTTTCTTCGGTTTAAGTTCGAGTAGTATATTTTTCGGTACCGCGTCGGTGAATCGGTAACGCGCCTATGGGATTTTGTAGCGTTTTTGATTTGAGATCTGTGGATAGATCACATCCAGAACTAACGTAATGTAGGTTTCTCGTTCTGGATGAGTAATTGTTGACGCGTTTGAAAAACGGGCAAGTTCAGGTGACTGAAATATTGTAATTGAGCGTAATCCATTCGGAGACCCGCGACCGAAATCCTCTCCGAACTAGCTGGCCGACAAGCAGTCACCGCGTGAATGGATTACGGTGCACGGATTGGTTGACCTGTTGGTACCATCCGTTGGCACTACTCAGACTTAACGTCTAGAACCGATGAGAGGTCGGTTCCGCGTTCGATCTTGAAAAGAGGAAAAATCATTACAAATGGCGCCCAACGTGGGGCCAAAAACATCCTAAGGGGAAAAGAACTTCGCGTCTTCTGACGAGTTGGTCCTTTACGGAGGATGTAAGGTACTTTGGTACTCGAGTCCCACTATCAGGAGCAGTGGAATTGTGTGATACACACTAGAAGTCGCTTCACGTGAGTTGTAGCTTCCGCTCTCCTTTGTTTGATTTTTTTTTTTCGCGACAGAATCCTTCCGATGTGTTGTCCCAGGTTAACCCCTGTAAGGACCTTCTATTTTCTTGATGGAACTGCCAGTCTGATGGGTTTACCTATCAGCATGGACTCTCAAGAAAATAGAAGGCTACCTTGCCTTTATGTCGCGGAAGGATTCTAACTATTTCTTATGCGTGTTAGACGAGTGGTATCGGTTCAACGTTCGGTGGCGTATGCTGGAGTTGCGAAGCCCGGAATGCTTCCACGCGTCGGGAATTTTGACCGCGTACAAAGTCGTTACGGTAGCTCTACCACTTGTCTCGTCGAGTCACTTTAACGTAGTTTAGAGACGGTTTTTTTTGTAATGTATGTGGGTTATGGGGTAATTTTGTAAATCGACCAAAAGCACCCTTTCTTCGGCAGATTACCACGCACTCTCTTTTCCCGTTGAAGGAGTCGACCACTGGAAAGGAAAGTGTATCAAATACATTTTTTTTTTCTCCACTTATCTTATCAAAATAGCTCGCCACTATCGGCCACTAAATTATTCCTAAGTTTTTTAAATATATATTATATTGTAACATTTTCTTTTTAGTTAAGGAACTTACTTCTCCCACCAGATTGAACGAAAATGGCAACGAAGCGGACCCCAGAAAAGCGGTGGACCCGGTCCAAAACGGTCCAACCCGCGAACTGTGGAATCTGTTTCGAGGACGTAGTGGAGGGCGTACACAGCGTGCGATTGGATTGTGGACATCTATTCCATCGTGCCTGTGTACAACAGCTCCTCCACACGTCAGAGAGTTGCCCATTATGTCGGCGACCCATCGAGCGGTCTGCCCTAGACGTCCCCATCGGAACGCCCCTACCAACGCGCGGAGCAGTGGCGAAAGGAGCTCCAGAGGCCGAACAGTCCCAACCACTTTTAGACCTGCAAGGAGCAGTAGGCGGTGAAGTTCCGGCTGCAAGTGTCGTTTCCGAGGTGACAACCATGCCTTCCGCCCACTCCATTGACACCCTCGTGGCGTTGATGAGGGATATGTCGGAGAGGATTGGCAACCTGGAGGGAAAGATCCAGAATCTCCCTATGAGCCAACCACCCAGTCGCGTGAGAACTCCGCTTGGCTGGGAGCCAAATCCCAGTGTGGCGATGCCCCACTCCCGACAATCCGAGCAATGGGTCCCACCCCCAAGGAACTCGGGAATGGATCCCAGAGCTCCCGAATACAGACCGCGACACAGTACCGGACCTCCGTTGGTACCTCCAGCCCCCGAGGCAGTTCAGTACAACAGGTCAATAGAGGATGTGATTCCCCCCGGGAACGCATTGGCACCTTTTCGAGACCCGACGCCTCGTATCATGGAGAGTTGGCGCCTGAACTTTACAGGGTTCAACGATATGATATCGGCGGACCGATTCCTTTTCCGGATTCAGGCGTTGGTATCCAGCACCCTGGGAGGTGACTCCTCGGCCTTCCTCCGGCATGCACATCTTTTGTTCAGCGGCGACGCTGCCGACTGGTACTGGAGCTTTAAAGAGTCAACGCCACGTCCCACTTGGCACTCTTTCAGTGCAGCCTTCCGCAATCGATTTGAGGATGGCTTCACTGAGAGAGAGCTAAGAGAGCAAATAAAGAAACGGAAACAAGGCGCTCACGAACCGTTCGACCAGTACTACACCAGTATAGTGAGATTGAGCACTCGCCTGCGAAATACCATGCCCGAGGACGAATTGGTAGAAATTATCAGAGAGAACATGCGCTGGGATCTCCAGAACAGCCTGCTACATTTTCCCATCAACACCATACAGGGATTGCGCCTCCATGCGCGTAGACAAGAACACTTGGATGAGCGACGAGGTACCTTCCGTCCACAACCTCGCATAACGGGACCAAATCCCCGAAATCATCACACCGCGGAGTTGATGGCAGCAGACCACCTGCTTGCTGATCCAGTACCATTACCGAGGAGCGGAGCACCACCGGAGCTTGAGGACCCAGCATTGATTGATCGACCCTCTCTTGAAGCAATTACAAGCCCGACGGTCTGTTGGAACTGCCGACAACCGGGACATCGGTTCTATGCATGTCCAGCGGAGCCAACGCTTTTCTGCTACCGATGCGGGAAGGCCGACACATACGCACCTGACTGTGCCAATTGCAAAGGGCGAAAAAACTTGCCACCGAGTGCCGCGACCACCCGTCGGCACTCCTAGACCCCGGACGAACCAATCCAGACCCCATCACCAGCTATGACCCAGCTCCCAACATGACTCCAACTCTGCTGACTCGCACCGCTAACCACAGTTCTCCCAAAGTTCCACAACCGACGCCGTCCTTCGCTGAGGCCAACGCGCAGGGAAATGATAGCGAGACGAAAGTTCCTTGGCATGTAAAACCTTTTCATGTCAGGCTGCGGAATTACTTGGCTACTCGACAGCGCATCTTCCATGAGGAATTGGCCACAACTGTCCCACCGCGAAGCAAACGAGCCACGCGTCGGATGCGGAGCTTCTGGAGAAAAGTCAGGCAGTCGAGAAAAGTGTTGAAGGACATATACTTAGACGAATTATTGAGGGAGGATGTCCGGCCATATGCGTCAGTACACCTCCTGCAAAAACGAGTATCAGGCTTAGTCGATACGGGAGCCAGTGTGAATTGCATCTCTGCCGAGTTTGCAGGGGAGGTACTGGCAAAGCACGCGGACCAAATCCGTCATTTCACCTCCTGGTTAAGCACGGCGGACGGAACTCGTCACTCTGTAGTGGGAAAAACTATGACGGATGTCACCTTTAAGGGGGTAACTAAACCTATGGAATTTTTCATCATACCTCAGTTAACCCAGAATCTTTATTTAGGAGTGGATTTCGTTCGAAAATTTAACTTGGCCCCGGCATTATTTTCCGGTTCGACCCTGGAGTCCGTCACCACCGTTCCTGACCAATCTCAACCCACTAACTTACTACGGCATACACTGGAGGTAACTCAGCAACTGCGTCTCGACTCGGCTATATCGGCTTTTCACTCGCACGAGAAGGAAGGTCTCGGGCGGACGGCCCTGGTGTTCCACACTATAGATGTGGGGGACGCTAAACCCATAAAACAGAGACATTTCGCCATATCTCCGGCGAAGGAAAAATCGTTATATGCCGAAGTGGATCGAATGCTATCATTAGGCGTAATCGAAGAATCACAGAGCGCGTGGGCTTCCCCAGTCACCTTAGTGGTCAAGCCGAACAAGGTCCGGTTATGCTTAGATGCCAGACGCTTGAACGCCGTCACAGTCAAGGACGCATATCCTCTACCGTTGATCGAAGGCATTTTGAGTCGATTGCCTAAAGCCCATTTCATCACGAGCTTAGACCTCAAGGACGCCTTCTGGCAAATTCCTTTAGACCCCGGTTCAAAGGAGAAAACAGCCTTCACAGTCCCAGGCCGGCCCCTATATCAATTTGTGACCATGCCATTCGGATTGTGTAATGCCCCCCAAACAATGACGCGCCTTATGGATAAGGTGATACCACCTCATTTGCGGCACCAAGTTTTCGTTTACTTGGACGATCTGTTGCTTATAACCGAGACCTTTGACGAACACATCGACCTGCTTCAGGAGGTGGCTCTACACATCCGGAGGGCAAGATTAACCGTCAACATAAGGAAGAGCCAGTTCGTGATGACGGAGGTGAAGTATTTAGGTCACATCATTGGGCATGGCCATATCAAGACCGATCCGGAAAAGACTCAAGCGATTGACGTTTTTCCACTACCCAAGACCACCAAACAGCTACGCCGATTCCTAGGTTTATGCGGATGGTACCAGCGTTTTGTACGTGACTATGCCACCATAACCACTCCTTTGACCGACATGCTGCGTAAGGGACGTAAATTCGTCTGGGAAGAGCCCAGCTTGCGAGCCTTTGAAGAGCTAAAGAAGAGTCTGACTACAGCCCCCGTACTGCACAGCCCGGACTTTGACAAACCGTTCTCAATCCATTGTGACGCGAGTCAACATGGGGTGGGAGCAGTCTTAGTCCAGGTTGCACAAGACGGCGAGGAGAGACCTATAGCCTTCATGTCTCACAAGCTGAACCCAGCCCAGCGAAATTACACGGTCTCCGAGCAAGAATGTTTAGCCGCGGTGTTGGCAGTGAAACGCTTCCGAGCCTATGTGGAGGGACACACCTTTGAAATCGTTACGGATCACGCTTCTCTGAAATGGCTAATGAGCCAGACTGATCTCAACGGCAGATTGGCCAGGTGGGCACTGAAACTACAGGCATTTGACTTCACAATTCGCCACCGAAAAGGAAGCCAGCATGTAGTCCCCGACACCCTATCCAGAATGTTCGCCCCTGAAGGAGCCGAGTTGGTCCAAGAGGACGACAGCCCCCAATTGATCGATTTGGATCATCCTGCCTTCAAGTCAGCAACCTACACACAACTGATTCACACTATCCAGAATCAACAGCCCCAGCTTCCTGAACTGCGGTTGACGGATGGATTTATTTATAAGCGGATGGGACACGCATCCGGAGACCCCATACAAGAAGAAGAACAGTGGAAGTTGTGGGTGCCCGAAGAATTAACCACTGATCTTATCAGACGGGCTCATGACCACCCAACAAGTGCGCACGGCGGATACGGTCGTACACTTAGGCGGTTGAAAACCTGTTTCTTCTGGCCTAAGATGGCACAACAGATAAAAGCGTACGTAGCCTCCTGTGAGCTATGCAAGTGCACTAAAGCGCCCAACACCATTCTTCGGCCACCCATGGGTAAGGTTGAGGTCCCCGAACGCGTGTTCCAGCGCTTGTACATTGATCTTATCGGTCCTTACCCTCGATCTGCTTCTGGTCACACGGGAGCTGTCGTGGTCCTGGACCAGCTCTCTAAATTCCCTATCATAGAACCACTACGTAACATGCACACTGGACCTATAATCAGCTTTTTGGAGAACCGAGTCTTTCACATGTTTGGAGTTCCGGAGAAACTTGTCTCCGACAATGGGGTCCAGTTCACATCCAGCAAGTTCCGAGACCTAATGTCCAAATACGGCATCATCCACCAACGAACTGCCGTCTATTCACCACAAGCCAACGCATCCGAACGACTGAATCGTACGCTCATAGCGGCCATTCGCGCCTATGTCCACCCGAATCAGAGGGACTGGGATCGCAAATTGTCCGCCATCACTAGTGCGCTGCGCTCGTCGTACCACGCCACTACCGGCATTTCGCCGTATTTCGCAGTGTTCGGCCAGTACATGATCTGTCATGGGAGCGCTTACCGGCTATTGCGGCAGCTGAAATCGCTAGAGGACCCAATCGTGGTTCTAGAACCGCACGAAAAGCTCCAACTTCTGCGAGATCAACTGCGGGAGAAGATTGAAGAAAGTAGACGGATGGGAGAGGAGCGGTACAACTTGCGATCTCATCCTTCTGGTTTTAAGGCCGGCGACGAAATATATCGTCGAAACTTCCGACAGAGCGATGCCACCCGACATTACAATGCCAAACTAGACAAGAAATTCGTGAAGTGTCGAGTCATACAAGTCATAAGCCCCACCCGATACCTCATCGCGGACATGACTGGTAAAACCCTGGGAATTTACCACGCAAAAGACCTTAGACGATGAAGTGCAACTAATTCCCACGAGAAACCTTGGCTTACCCCAAATCTCTGCTTAGACGAAGGCCTCCGAATAACACCCGACTCCCTACTATATAGTCACTGTCGAGTCTTCACGAACATGGTTGTAGCCTATCCTTCGAAACCGACCTTCGACCCGCCACGGCCCTAACCAAGACCTTTTATATAGGAGACGGGATCGTAATTACTTCGATTTTGGGGGGGGGAATGTGTAATGTGACGCCTACGCCCGGGAATCGAAGTGATTCCGATCCCGAACCCTTGTAACCGGCCAGATGGATATGTCCTCGAAGTGCCAGCGGACTTCATCTGTTGTGCGGATATCGTTGTGCAGAAAATATTTTTTTTTCTGTCCAAATATTTAGACCCGTGGATATAAATATTCGAAATATAGAATTAATCCAACCCCGGCACATTTCGAGACATAGCCATCTGGAAATGCCCCTCCACCATGGCCATCGAGAAAACTATGCCACTGGCGACATCTGGAGAGGCACATTGCCGCCATATGAAGTGCCATTCCACACACAGATGTTTTGTCCGAGGTGAAAACCGAAATTTTTGACAGCCACATGTCGGCTTGGTTTTTCGTGGTTGTCGTCTTCTAATAGTGTCCATTGTCGCGAAATATCGAACGTAATCAGAGATAGCAGCTGCTAATTGTGGGGTGCGGCAGATTCCGGTATTCGCGCTCGTTTGTGCCGAAAATCTATAGAAAGGTAAGTCTGCTAACGGATATCTCCCGAGTTCCGTCTCTAACCTCATTCTTGATAGAAAGTCGCAAGAATCCTGAACGAAAATTGTTGCGTTCGTATGATAATTTTGTTTTCAGCTGGTTGCATGAAAGTTTTCACATCTGCAAACAATTTTCTTGAAGGGTCTGATGTCTTTTTGAAAAGTGGTGACAATTGTGACAATGAACTGACTCGGTATTGTGATCCACTAGAGCTTTGCTGCTATTATTGCGAAGCTATGCAGCGGCTGATCACCTCATCAATTTTAACGTTGCGTGAACTGCGGACTAAGTGGAAATATACCTTCGATAAAACCTTCAGTCGGTATCAAAGAAGAAGTTCCAGAAGAGGAATTGTTGGCGGATGTGAGGGCTTTCATGCAGCCGGCTGTAAACAAAATTATAGAAATAGTAACAAATGAGGTCGACGAGTTTACAATTGTTGATGCGGGAATCGAGGTTGAGGTAACACCACAGTTGCCACAGGAAAACAACGAACAGCTGATACGTGACAAGGCTGCTATTGGGAAAAAGTGCCCAAATCGATCAAATTCGATCGAATTATTCATTGGAAATAACGCAAAACGAGTGACAGGCCGAGCGTATCTTTTTAAACGCGTCGTGAATCTGACGTACAGCAACGTACAGGTTCGGGTAATGTTGACCGGACGTCACATGGTACGTGACGTCATGTGCAAAAAACTGTTCAGCCAAATTAGGATGGATGTATGAATTCGCCACAGAAGACTCCCAAAAATATAAAGAGGGACGAGTTATTTTGGAATATGCACTTATCGCTGAATCAGAAGGATTTTTAGACCCATACAATACACGTTCTAAATACTGAATCCATATAGCAGCAAAGAATCCCATCTATAAAAGGCATCATCTAAATTAATTCATAACAGAGAGCCAGCCTAACAACAATAACGCACAGATGAAAAGAAAAACTTATGTATATATATATATTTTTTTTCATTCGATTCAAAACATCCCCACGGAAATATTTCGTTATTTAATTGAAATGCTAAGGTAGTAAGTGTACAAGAAAAAAAAAGTAAATCTCTATATATTTTATACGGTATAATGAAATTATCTTTATTCACCTTAGTGGGCAAGAAATAAAGTAAACAATCTATCTAACAAAATTGAATTTGTTTACGGCTAGGAAAATAAAAAATAAATAAATAAATCACCAGACTATAATAATTTATTTTCTATTCATGCAAAAACTAAAAATAAAATTTAAACTTGCACTTTAATAATCGCATTGTTGTTTACCTAAATTCATCATTGAATGCTATACGAAAGAAAAAAGATTATGAACAAGAATAATCACATAAATTTTAAAAGGAAGAACTAGCAAAAAGATAAATGAAAACTCTTACTAAAAATTCGTGTAAAATAAATCTTTAAAAAAATTCAATAAATAAATAAATCTAAAAAAATTGATAATCTGTTGAAATACTTGTTAAAAGACGTCATGACGGCCTTTTTATAATACATTCAAAGAATTTGAAATATATAGCGTTAAATTGTGATGAATACCGACCATTTAAAGAAAGTTCTCTCGAAAAATTTGCAAGCGAGATAAGAGAGTTAGTCGAAAGTAAAATTCCCTTAATATTATTATATGCAGCTTCTTGGAGCGTAATGAAAGTAGAATGCGTTCACCTAAAACGTTGAGCAACTATGAATCTTTGAGTAAAATAGTTATAAATCAAATTAAGCTACATTAAAAATAATTACATTTAGGGTTTAATTTATAAGTTTTTAACATTACGTTGTACCTTCTGTCTTCTTTTTTTTTCACTTGTTTCAAAGTCAGTTATAGTTAAACTTTTCTTGATTTTAAAATAATTGTAAAAGTCCATTTGAAAAACTTTTAACTCTAAGGCAAATTACTGCTAAGTGATTTAACGGAGGTGATTTTTCTATAGAAGTATAAGCAAAAAAAAATAGAAAAATTTAACAATTTTATTAAAAGCAGTAAAAATTTAAAATTATGTTTGCATGAAATACCTTTGAAATTTTGATTTCAATGCGCTTCATCTTTCTTTAGCAAAATGAATATAATGTCAAACAATTTGGTCGTTAACTTTTTTCATATTGCTAATATTACTAATTGTTTTATTCAAATTTAAATAAGAAATATTTATTACGGAGATTTTATAAACTGTAGCAAGCAATAACAAGAACGATCCACCTGATTGTCGCGGAAATCATATTCACAATATTATTCCTTTTGGTTGACTACTACCAAACATTTTCAAATTTAATTTCAATTTTAAACACTGCCAAGCAGATAAAACAAAATCGATCTGCAAGAGTCCATTTCAAGCGCATTTCCTGTTTGCATTGTACTCAAAATTTGCATTATCTTAGTTTACGTCACTTTAGCTTAGTTATGTTCATTAGTTCCATACTCTTTTAACCTTTGAATTATTAAGAAAAAAAATCAATTTCAACAAATTTGAACAAGGATTAGTAAAATGGCTATTAACCGTATTTTTCAATAATCATTAAACCTAATATTAAACACGAATAATTAATTGTATAAAAGTCTCATACAGATTACGACAAAATATGATATTTAATTGAAGTAGCTTACAGGATACGGGTAGATAAAAATAGAAATAGTAATAGAAAGATTATACATATTGTTAGGAACTAAATATATAACAACATGAATTGCTAAGTTAACCCACGACTTTCCTTTTCAGTGACTCTTCTTTTTCAGAGGGAACAGAGAGTGTAGGGTAAGTATGCCGTCGCGAGGTTAGGGTTTCGACAAATCCGCTGAAGTCGGTTTCGCGTCGTGCGCGGTACGCGGTACCTTTGCTTGTTTCGCCATTTCTTTAGAGTAGTTTTCTTCGGTTTAAGTTCGAGTAGTATATTTTTCGGTACCGCGTCGGTGAATCGGTAACGCGCCTATGGGATTTTGTAGCGTTTTTGATTTGAGATCTGTGGATAGATCACATCCAGAACTAACGTAATGTAGGTTTCTCGTTCTGGATGAGTAATTGTTGACGCGTTTGAAAAACGGGCAAGTTCAGGTGACTGAAATATTGTAATTGAGCGTAATCCATTCGGAGACCCGCGACCGAAATCCTCTCCGAACTAGCTGGCCGACAAGCAGTCACCGCGTGAATGGATTACGGTGCACGGATTGGTTGACCTGTTGGTACCATCCGTTGGCACTACTCAGACTTAACGTCTAGAACCGATGAGAGGTCGGTTCCGCGTTCGATCTTGAAAAGAGGAAAAATCATTACAAATGGCGCCCAACGTGGGGCCAAAAACATCCTAAGGGGAAAAGAACTTCGCGTCTTCTGACGAGTTGGTCCTTTACGGAGGATGTAAGGTACTTTGGTACTCGAGTCCCACTATCAGGAGCAGTGGAATTGTGTGATACACACTAGAAGTCGCTTCACGTGAGTTGTAGCTTCCGCTCTCCTTTGTTTGATTTTTTTTTTTTTCGCGACAGAATCCTTCCGATGTGTTGTCCCAGGTTAACCCCTGTAAGGACCTTCTATTTTCTTGATGGAACTGCCAGTCTGATGGGTTTACCTATCAGCATGGACTCTCAAGAAAATAGAAGGCTACCTTGCCTTTGTGTCGCGGAAGGATTCTAACTATTTCTTATGCGTGTTAGACGAGTGGTATCGGTTCAACGTTCGGTGGCGTATGCTGGAGTTGCGAAGCCCGGAATGCTTCCACGCGTCGGGAATTTTGACCGCGTACAAAGTCGTTACGGTAGCTCTACCACTTGTCTCGTCGAGTCACTTTAACGTAGTTTAGAGACGGTTTTTTTTGTAATGTATGTGGGTTATGGGGTAATTTTGTAAATCGACCAAAAGCACCCTTTCTTCGGCAGATTACCACGCACTCTCTTTTCCCGTTGAAGGAGTCGACCACTGGAAAGGAAAGTGTATCAAATACATTTTTTTTTTCTCCACTTATCTTATCAAAATAGCTCGCCACTATCGGCCACTAAATTATTCCTAAGTTTTTTAAATATATATTATATTGTAACATTTTCTTTTTAGTTAAGGAACTTACTTCTCCCACCAGATTGAACGAAAATGGCAACGAAGCGGACCCCAGAAAAGCGGTGGACCCGGTCCAAAACGGTCCAACCCGCGAACTGTGGAATCTGTTTCGAGGACGTAGTGGAGGGCGTACACAGCGTGCGATTGGATTGTGGACATCTATTCCATCGTGCCTGTGTACAACAGCTCCTCCTCACGTCAGAGCGTTGCCCATTATGTCGGCGACCCATCGAGCGGTCTGCCCTAGACGTCCCCATCGGAACGCCCCTACCAACGCGCGGAGCAGTGGCGAAAGGAGCTCCAGAGGCCGAACAGTCCCAACCACTTTTAGACCTGCAAGGAGCAGTAGGCGGTGAAGTTCCGGCTGCAAGTGTCGTTTCCGAGGTGACAACCATGCCTTCCGCCCACTCCATTGACACCCTCGTGGCGTTGATGAGGGATATGTCGGAGAGGATTGGCAACCTGGAGGGAAAGATCCAGAATCTCCCTATGAGCCAACCACCCAGTCGCGTGAGAACTCCGCTTGGCTGGGAGCCAAATCCCAGTGTGGCGATGCCCCACTTCCGCGTTCGATCTTGAAAAGAGGAAAAATCATTACAAAACATATGCTTCGATGAGAGATTTCAGGGCTACCAGAGCTAAAAAATCAATAACATTGCAGAAAAACAAATTCGTTCCATGGAATCTTTTAGTTTTTTATTAGGATTTGGCAGCACTCCTATGTTCTGAAATGCGTAAAAGAACACGTGCGTCGGAAATTTTATTTGCATTTTGCTTTGTTTCTTGAGCGCGCGAAACATGGGATCAGCAGTCATGTCCCGGATCAGCTGACGTGCCCCTGGGAAAATTCAAAAAGTGTGCAACACAGGGTAAATGAAAGGTGTGGCTACTATTTGAGTATACTATGCTCTGTGGTGCTTCCCTGGGCGATCTATGGTTATATTGTAGAGTGTATACAAGCTGATGATAATATATTGAATGAGGTGTGTGAATAAACGATCGATTGGTAGTATAGCGAGTCGATGATGGATATTTCCTTTCAAAAAATTTTGTTTAGGATTTGATATGAATGAATGCTAGTTTTTTCGTTGGTCATTCATAAAATGAATAAAAATTTCTGTGTGCGATCATCTGAGTGAAGAGATTTATTGATAAATATGAGTAAAGTTAGCGTATGCTCCATGTCTTTGGTAGGTTTTATGTTGTAAGGTTTAATTGGGAATTCATTATTTAAGAATTCAGAATATTAGAAAATTTCCTGAGGAGTTTTGTTTAATAAATTTTATTTCTTATGGAAAATAATATTGAAAGCATCATGAAAGCATTAGTTGACTGGACAAAGGAAGCACTGCTTCCCTTGCGTACAACGACGAAACGCCCCTGACCTAAGAATGCTTCAGTATTATTTCAAAATTTAAGACCCTTGCTTCAGTCGCAACAGTAACCATCGAATTCTCGATGCTCTTTTCTCCCACCAATCGAACATATGGCGCATCCTACACAGATTCCCGCTCTTCCTGTTTAGGACGTTCTGGTATTTGCATCATTTTTTTTTGCGCCCGAATCTCAGTCTAGACAAGACTGTCTGGTAATTTCCATTTTTGATTCGTCATTACAGACATTGTATTTATCGTCGTAAGTATCACTTCCGATGTACCGCTATCTCCGTTCGTATGTATAATCATTTTTATGGTCCCATAGTTATCTTTGCCGAGCAGGGAGGCCATGCGAGAGTTGGCAAAAGCCCTTTTTGGGACAAGTGCTTAGAGCTAGAACAGTGCTTATCGGGAGTCCGTCTCTATCAAACCTACACCACCAACCCAATGGTGCGAACTTGGAACGTAATCCGAGGCCTGCCAACATTTCACCGGGATGGAGACGATATGATAGTTGAATTGGAGCTGTTCACGCACGAGTATCACCTTGGCGCTACCGTGCAAAGCAACTAGGTCCAACCCATCATATCCGCTAGTCCAAAGCATCAATTCCAGTTCTTTGTCCAAAGCAATATTGCAGATACGTTCCCCCTGCGGAAATTCTCTCGGGTACGTGGGGCGGTACCCGCCAACGAATTTTGGTCTCCAAGAGTGAGTACTCATGTTGGCCGATAGTTACTCTTTGATAGTTACTCTTGGAAGTTGTACCAAGGACATGGTAAAACCATGCTGGATATTGGTTTCTGAAATCCGGAATGGCATGTTAGTATATTTTTGCTCGATGTAAAGAATAGTTTTGTTTGCAGTTTTTCCAAGAAATTCCGTCGGAAATATTTTGAAGAAGAACTGTACCGGACTATTAATTTGTTGAAACTCTGGTGGCAAGTTTTGTCACCAGTAAAGTATTGGTTGCCGATGTTCTTCTTTTTTCTGAATAGATTCAATTTCTACTTGGCTTGACTGCATCCGTATTGTGCAGGTCTAGATGATGACCCTGGTTGAGGTAGAGTATCAGGAGGAAGTGGCAGTTGGAAAGTGCTATTAGTACTCTCAATACTTTCAATTGAAGTATCAATATCCACTCCATTAAACTCAGCAAAATCATCTACTTCCATTGGCATCTTCAAATCCAGAAGAAAGTCAGGATCCACAATGCTTTTATCATCACTGTCGTATCCATCTTCACTCTCTGGTAGATCTCTTGTAGCCATTCTGTTTCAAGAATATAAAAGTGGTAAATGTAAAACAATAGATGCACTTAGTAATACAATATAGAAAAACTGCAAACAACATGCGACTGCTCTCACCAGAAAGATTCACAAGAAAAACACTTAGTTTCTATAGTTAAAATATATTTTCTCGATTTTAAAAATATCATAGCCCGCCGTGTTTCATGAAACTGAGAATAGTTTGATTCAAATTCGTTTCTGGCAAAAAAAAACACCATACATTGAGTATCAAGTGTATGAAAAATTGAAGTGCGCTTTGTTCCAGCGTGGGAGCTTTGTTTTATAACGGAAATAGCCATTTGCATTATATTTTATAAAGACAAATTTGGAATGTTCCAGGACTGTCCCATGGTGGTGTATGTTAAAGAGCTAAGTAAGATTGCACATTCAAATCTGCTGCGGCTCGTTCAAAATTTAAACAATATTTATTTCACTTTGAACACTTCAAAGTTGATCGCTAAGGTTAAGTAACAGTACAAGTGTATTATTTCACAGTCGCAGACAAAAAGCGTTTAATATATAAATTTGCTTATATTTATAATAAAATAATGGGTCATCTAGGTGCATTTCCACAATTTGTTAGGGTGAATTTCTTAGATTGTGCCAAAAAGAAGTTGGAATATTCAAGATGGATCATTTTATCGTTTGTCACTGTAGGACGGATAAGTACATGATTAAAGTCTATATTGCTAGCTTTGGGAAGACTAATAACGTACAGCAAAAACGCACCCTTCATAATTACCATGGGTGAAGCAAACTCGATTTCATAAGGGAGGGGTTCGATCTGGGCCAATAACGCACTAATCTCAGAAGTGTCTAAAAGATTAGAATTGACTATGCTCTCCTTGGCTAATTGACAAGCTAACACTGTCTCTTGAATTCTGGCCCTAAAAATAGTCATTTAATTAAAAAGTGATTGTTCAAATTTATCGTTATTAGAAATTAAAATCTGCAACTATTCTATTGTAGTTGTCCGTTAGCTGAGCGGACAATTCAGTTATATAATGGTTCAATTTGTGCTGCTTGTTATTATTGGCAATCATACTATTCTGCAATTTGATATTATCCCCATCCGTGGTTTCCTGCCAGCCACTTCCAGGAAGAGCCAATCCAATTAATTGATCGCTTAGCCATTTTTTGATCATTGCCTCGCAATTGATATAATGACGCCTCTATTCTGTCAAGCTGATGATACAGCTGTGGTACCAAAATACTAGATTTGTTGACACGATGCTTCATTGTGGATTTCATATTAACTACTACTTCATTGATATTACTCACGTCTATTGAACGGATTATTTTGAAGTCCCCATCTATGATTCTACCGACTCCCCGTTTCAAGATGACAATTGGTCCCATATACTCATATGTATGCACTGAAGCCCCCGTTGTCGCCGTGATTAGTCTGGAATAGGAAAGGCGTTTTTATATGCGATTTGTGAACACGTTTGCCTGCTATTGTAGTGACAGTTACTTGATTATACTTAGCCACTATCATTTTGTTTGAAGAGAGGCTTATTCTTGGTGTTGATTTGTTTATCTCTTCGAAATACCACATCTCCAGCTTAATACGTTTTTGGCTTAATTCTCCGCTTGTTGTGTACATTGATTTTGTTCTTCTGATTGCGGAGGATTTCATGCTTCTGATTGCTGCTCAGCTTTGTTTTAAAATCTATCCTATTCTAAAACTTGAATCATTTTCTCCCGTAGATGAAGAGCAGATTTATTTTTCATCTGAAAAATTGAGCAAATTTGTTGAACTTGTCAACAAAGTTTATATACTTTTCGCCAACAATTTGTTTCTTGTAACTCGGGTTTTTATGGATGGCGATCTTATCTTTATGGTTACAAATCTCGAAGGCCCTCGTATATTTTTTTAGAAGCTTACTCATCTTAAGAAAATAATATTTCTCTAATATTTGTTCTTTATTTTCCCAACATTCTCTATTATGAGAAGCTTATTGTCTTCGGTTGCGATATCCTCAACAATTCGTTGGGTAAGACGAACTTTATGTTTCTAGAAACGTTCTTTAAATACTTCATGAAGTAATTGTTTATATTTCTCGGGAATTTTGACTTAACGTGTCTTTGAATGCTTTGATCAAAGTCTTCTTGTCAATGGCTGAAGGACGTATGTAATATCTGTCGAGGCCAGCATGTGGTTGCTCATGAGCAACTATATCCGTACCGTCAGAAAATATTAGCTGTCTCCTGAAGACGTTAATTGATGGTTCACAAAAGGGTATGAGGTCGGTGTTATCTTCCGTAGCGCTATATACGGCTCCCAAAGTTGAGACAAGAGAATTGATTTCCAACGGTAGTTTCGAAAGGGTATCAGCAACGGGGCCTAGAGATAAGTTCATAGTTGAACTCATCCATCCGTGCCTTCCAGCGCTTTAGTTTTGCATTGTGGTTACCGTTACCTAGTGGGAAGGTTAGCGGCTGATTATCTGTCAAGATCTTACCTTTTTCACCGCGTATAAGTAAGTTCTCAACTTATCCAAGGCCCATACAATCGCCAGCAATTTTCGCTCATTAGTGGCATAGTTCTCTTCTGTCGCGTTGAGGGATCTTGAAATATAAACAATTGGTCGGTCTTTCCCGAGATCACCCTGTGACAGGCCCGCGCCAATCACGTGATTTGAGGCATCTGTGGTTAGATTAAAGGGTTCCTTGAAATCCAGATAAGCCAGTACCTCAGATGAAGTGAGAAGTTCCTTTAAATCATTGAAAGCTTTCAGTTCGAGCTCATTTAGTGAAATTTCTTTTTTCTTGCACTGGCTGGCCTATACTTGAGCATTGTCTCCTCTAGTCAAGTCTGTTGAGGGATTAGCTATTTTTGCAAAGTCTTTGATAAACTTGCTAGAATAGGATGTCAAACCAAGGAACGCTTTTAAGTCATTATAGCCGCTATTTTCTTTGGATCTGGAAGAATAGCATTCCGTGAAATTATGTAACCCAAGTATTCGACATGATTCTTCAAAAATGAAGTTTTCTCTTGATTTATTGTACTTTGAGGCTTGCACTTTCAAGTTGGAAGAGTATAGTTTCTGCATTTCGTAAATGCTCTTCGTCTGTTTTCCCTAGGATGATAATGTCGTCTATATAAACAAAACAAAGTTGTCAGATGAAGGGTTTTAAAACATCGTCAATCATCCTTTGGAAAATGGCTGGGACGTCCTTAAGGCCGAACGGCGATCTGGTAAATTGTTGAGAAGGCAGTTTTTGGGATATCCGTATCCCACATCTTGATCTAATGAAAACATGATGTCAAATTGAAAGTGGTGAAGTATTGCGAACTTCCAAAGCTCACGAGCGTGTTTGTAATATCCGGGATTGAGTAAGTGTCCGATATAGTGACTGCATTCAACCTTTTTAAGTCGATGATCAATCTGTATTGCCTTTCACCAGATGAGTTGGGCTTCTTAGGAACCACCCAAATCGGTGAGTTGTAGGGACTCTTCGAAGGTCGAATGATCTCATCGTCCAGCATCTTCTTTATCTGCCTATCAATTTCAGGCCTCAAATTGACTGGATAGCTATACGACTAAGTGTAAATTGGATGTAATGTTGACAACTTAATTTCCCTGTCACTTATCGGTCCGAAAACTTTAATGTGCCTACCCAACAAAGCCTTCAATTTGTAATATCGGGAAGGTGATCGCAAATAACTTCTACATGATGGACCTGCCTAGCTTCTTTCGCTCTCAACAGAATCTTGATATTTGGTCTTTTTTGCAGTATCTTATTTCTCCGATCTGTAATTACATCTAACTCCTTCAAAGTATCATCCCCGCTTATCCCATCAAATGATTTTAGCCCCGGTAGTACATAGAATCTATCAGAGTGTTGTTACCCACACTCTCAAAGAATCTCCCGGTTACCTTTTTGGTTATCGATATTTCTCCTGCTGCTGATTGAATTTTCAAGGGATTTGAAATTTTTATTAGCATCAGTATCCATAAGGAAACTCAGGGTGCGAGCGTCGCGCGTAACATATTCTATGTATGGAACGCTAGAGAGGCGTCCATCATAAAATTTAAATGGTTATTTTCCATAAACTCCACTTCTTCATCACATCCCCCATTTGAAACAAGGTCGTTATCCTCAAGACACTCATTATACTCGGAGTCAGAGAATATTGAAAGAGGTTCCTGTGACTCGACATGAGTCTCCAAGTTAAACAGGCGTTGCGATTTTCTAGGAAGGTTCGTAGAATCAGATGAACGCTTCTGGTTCTGGAAATTGGTTGGTCTATTCATATGATCAACCTGTCGTGTTTGAATGGACTTATCTATATCCATTGGAGTTGGTGGTTTCGGTTGAGTGGGTCGAGGTGGTGAATTGGTGATATTCAATGGTGCCTTATTCCGAAACTGATACATTTGATTCTTTTCAGCTAAACTTAACTGCTGATAAGGTGCAGATACCCTTGGCCTGGTGTGATGGAAGCGAGACCCGAAGAACTGATTTACGGGTGCGGAAATAGTATTGTTACCTTGCCGTTGGTAAATGGGACAATTTCTAAAATTAAAATTTTGGATTTCTAAGCAACATGCATAAGCATCTGGCAGTGTTTGGGGTTTCTGAATCACTAGCAGTCGTGAGAGGTTTCTATAATTTTCTGTTGGTAATGTAATACTTTCCTGCGATCGATCCTCTGTTTTGACTTTATTTATTAAAAGCGACAACTGGTGATTTACTGTCGCATAAAATTCATCTACGCTTTTATCATGTTGGAACATTGAATGCAACTGATGCTTTAGAATGTGAACATCCCGCTTATCGGCGTAAGGGAGCGAAAGACATTTTTTGATGCAGGGCCAATCATCGTCAAATATATTACAGGATATAAGGGCTGCATCAGCGGGCCCACGGATTTTCTGACGAATATGGCGGAGAATGGCTCTGAATATAGTTTTTCCGTGGACAATTTCATAATCCTGGAGGATTGTCTCAACATTATGTACTCATGATATATATTGAATGGGGTTGCCATCAAATGGTTGAAGGTCCCTCACAGAATCCGATAGCTTCTTGATAGCATCAAGATCCTTCTCCGTTTTAGGGATCCCGGAGTCTCATGGAATAGTTTAGTTAAATTTATGAGTTAATTAAATAATAGTAAATAGCAATTTTAATAATAAAATAGCAATTTTGCTAATAGTAATCGTTGTGCAATCTTCAAAAAGGAAAAAAACATTTGACTTACAATAAAATAATGGTTGTTGATTGTACCCGTTCAACCGCCTGGACAGTCCTTATTCTTCCTTTTTAACGCTACTCGTTGCTAATTGAAGAGTGCCTTCTGCGGTACGGTATCTTGTCACTCGGTTGATGATCGTCTTCACTAGGAGGCCAAAAAGGATTGTACTATCTCGCAACTTAGTATAAAGTACTGCCACCAAATTCCAGTTGAATTCTCCTCGAAAACTTCTAATTTAACTGCGATTCATGATTAGGGAAACCGTGTTCTCATGGAAACGGCCGTAAAAATCACTAATACGAATTTTCGAAAATAGCTGCGCATACAACGTATCCCAGGTTCACCATGTTCTTACGGAACGGTTTGATTTCCCTCGGGCGCCAATTATGACAACGTGCTGCGACTCGTTCAAAAAAAAGAAACACCGTCAAAATTTAAACAATATTTATTTCACTTTGAACACCTCGAAGTTAATCGCTTATTTGAGAGTCGCGGAGAAAAAGCGTTTAAAACATAAATTTGTTATATATATATATATATATATATATATATATATATATATATATATATATATATATATATATAATAAAATAATTCGGGTCACCTAGGTGCATTTCCACAATTTCATTCTATTAATTACATTTGCAGCAAAGCGTGTATGCAATAATTGTCGAAGTAGGTAGCATCGTCAGCATATCATTAATCGATGAACTCAAAAGGTGAGCAGATATAAAATGCGTGATTATTCCGTTGAATCCTAAATAATTAATAAAGGCAATATGCGTACTGAGCATAATGTGCTTAGTGATAACTTCCATGTATGTTAAACGTACTCGTATGGCCGTGCCGGATGCTCATATCCTTCAATGGATGTTTCGATACGGGGAATAAGTAGAGCTTGCAGGTATTATAATGTATTAATGCCCACAAATTCGATGCCGTTGTCCATTATTGTTGTATCTAACGTGAAAACGGTAACTGCGGGTGATTTTGGGATGAAAGCTATTGAATAATGGTAGGTAGATTTCTAATGAATATAATCGCTAATGCAGCCTCCGAAGCAACTTTTCAACCTTCAAATAGTTTCTTTAATAATAATAATTAGGTGAAGATATCATATAGTCAAATTCGCTAATAAATACTTTTTGTTTTAATTGCAGCACGGTAAGCGATTAAAACGACAGAATGGAGCACACATGTATTTGCCAGAAAGCTTTATCATACCAGGTGGCAATAGCACGGACCCAGACGAATGGGGGCCTTGGAGTTCACCATCGGAATGTTCCCGATCATGCGGGGGTGGTGTAGCGTATCAAACAAGAAATTGTTTAAATTTCAGGTGAGTAAAAGTGAAAAAATTTCGAATACACACTATAAAAACGTTTTTTCAGTCCTCAGGGAGCTCCTTTGTGCACGGGAGGAAACAGAAAATACTTTTCATGTAACACTCAGGTAAGTGTCGTCAGTTTGTTTTATTTGCAATAGAAGCTATTCCGGACACTACATATTTTCATTTCCTAAACAATCAAGTTATCCAGTTGACGTGTTCATTGAAATCGATTGCTAGCCTTCCTATAATTACTCACATCGCACGCAACTGTTTCTTCTCATGTGTATGTGGCTTGAAGGGACTTCGGCAAGTGAAACTGAACTGTCAGAACCGATGTTTTAATTCATTCAGCTGTTTACTCAAGCTGCATGTCGTCTAAATGAAAACCACCTTGTTGGCTAATAATTTTGATGTCTGGAATACGGAGATATCTTTTTCCATAAATTCATGGTTTTCAAACCGTGTAACATGGGACTCGGTGGCTCAGGCAAAGTTAACGGTGGGTGTTCCACATATTCGAAATCGAAAGTGTATCACAAGATCAAACGTAGAGTATGTTTGCACATGTAGCACATAAAACCGTTGAATGAAGATTTGACGGAAATTTCGCGTATGGATTGGCGCTGGGTAGCGGAAACTTCAGCTTCGAAGCTTCCTCATTTTGGGGATTGAAATCGAACCACCATGCAAAGCAGTGCGGGGAAATGAATAAACAATTCTAAGGAACCATATCAGAGATAAATTATTCTTGGAGGCTATTTTCGCTTCAATAATATGATAGTCCCAAGAAATAGGCCAAATTGTTTATTCCTGCAGGCCATGGATGTGTTGTGTTGTCCAAAATTGTTTTAATGTGTCTAAGATTGCGCGAGTAATTTGTTTCATTATGACTGATTTCTTAAAATAGATGCTTGAGACTAATCGTTCCTATGGCTGATATACATAAGGTTTAATGGTGCTAAACATAGGTCATTAATTTTATCCATTGCTCTTCATACCATTCAATTGTTTATAGGGATTTGGAATTTTTTTATAACCAATGGGTAATGTAGAACATGCTTCTGAATATGTTTCACAACAGCAGGTGTTTACAACAGCCATATGTGATGCTTGATGAAGTACTTAAATTCTGAATCGTTGAGTAAGGATTTAAAATTTATTCCTTGAGGTATTTAGTGTACGAAATACATATCTAGAACGCTGTAATACGTTTGAACGCATGCTAACAGTCGGTATTTTCTTTCGATTAGACTTGTGGATCATTGCTTGTTTATCACCCAAAAACTCGAAAACAAAATGTCTACTACTTAAGACCAACATCGGAGAATCTGTTCTGAATAAAGTACATCTTCAATTTGCAATAAGTTTGGCTAATAAGCAAACTCAGCGAAACCCCGCATATGATGAATCACGAGCAATGAGCTATGAGACATCTTATTCTATCTTAATCTAATAATATACATCAGGTATACTTGATCTTTCAATTATCGTTGCATTTATTATATGTAGAGCCAATGCCTACTCAATTAGGCATCTATCTAATTGGTCTAAAATGGCAACTAAATAGATCTAAAAGCCTCGTCCCTACTCTGGACGTCATGCAACAACTTTTAAGCCTGAGTATGGAGCTGATGGCCTTACTTCCTTGATATAATTTTCTAACAGATTTAAACTAGTTTCGTCTCATGTGATTTGCCTAAAGTAATACATATGTTTGCGGGAATCATAGATCCAGCCAAAATACTTGTAGATAGTTTTACTAAATGTTTCTTCTTGGTGTAGCAATGAAATTCACCTGGGCTTGGTCTGAGTTGATTCAAACTTTTTGGCATCTATGAAATTTGTTCAAAAGAACATTATTACGGGGTTAAAGAGAAAGTCAAGGGATAGATACAATTTCAAGAGGGGATACTCCTCCAACCATCGTCACCAGAATCACCATGAAAATTAGGAGTTGTATTCAGAACCCTTTAACGAATTGAGTCACAATCAAGCCAATTGAAATTAATGTGAACATTGAGGTTATAGCGAAATAAAATGTGATCTTATCAAATATTATTTGCAACTTATAACAACAATAATCCATCGCGCAACAGTCCAAATCCGAGCCTTGGCGTTGAGGTTTTGTTGCTAGGGTATCCCATTCCATGACCGTAGCAGAATTCGAGGTGGTATAGTCAATATCACGCTAAGCCATGTTTAGGGGAATGAAATGGTACTTCATTAACACTAATAAATTTATTCACGAACAGAAACTACAATTTACATTTCACAAGATACAAGTTAGGCCAGGATGAATGTAAAATGAAAGGCGCGTCTTGCTGCTCGTGTAATAAACTACCACATGCTGCGACGCATGTATCGCAACTCTCCTTTCACTCGATGCTCGCTGTCAAGAATACAAGCGTCGCCAAGGAACGAATGACGATCAAAAGGAAAACGCGTCTATGATGCCTGAAACGTCGTGTCCACACTCTGCATGTGCGTGTGTTTGCCTCTCAACCAAGGCACGCGAAAATCTCCCTTGGTATAATTCGTTGCTTACGCCGAGACTGTGGAAGCGTAGGCGCTACAGCTACTTCCTCCCCAATGAACTTCGCGGGGTGCAACGGGAATGAAAACGTAACGCGCTTTTTGGCCCTCGGAATATTTGCCGGTGATGGAAGCTGAGCAGGTAACGCAGGAGCGATGGATGTTGGTGAATGAGGCGGTGAGCTGCTAAGCTGGCTGTGAAGTCTCAGGCTCTGGTATGGAGGCTGGAGTGGCCGTTTGTGAATCTGTGATTGCTGGATGCCTGCATGTCAGTGGGCTTCAGCTGATTGGTCGATAGTCGATACGCTTTATCAATCGATGAGGGCCGGAGCACGGTTGTACCATTAGCTTTTTGATTGAGTCTATTCAGTGGGAAACGTATTCGCAAGTGGCTAAGTCCCTGAAAACGAAAGGGCAATAGTTGAGATGTCTGGAAGCTTGGATTGGGCGTATGGCGTTAAACAGGAGACGGAGGTCGGTAATGAAATCTGCCGGAGTACAAACGGGAACAGGACGAGGATCAATGAATTCGCCTGGGATGCGAAGTGATGTCCCAAAGGCTAGTTCTCCTGGCGAGGCCTGAAGGTTCTCCTTAAAAGTCGTTCGCAAATCAAGGAGTACGGTCGGAAGTACTTTCGGCCAGGAGGTTTCTGGAGCACTGTCGAAGGCTGCAAACAATGTACATCTGAGAGAAGCCTTTAGAATGCGGTGCGTTTGCTCTACCATGCCGTTCGATTTGGGGTGTTAAGAGGTCGTATGAATTTGATGAGTTCCTAGGAGGCGAGGTAGTGCACGATGAAGCTCAACCTCGAATTGTGGGTCCTGATGGGTTGTAATTTCGAGCGGCGTTCCAAAGCAGGATATCCAATTGTCAACGAGATCACAGACGATGGTTGCGGCTGTCATGTCACGTAGTTGTATTGCCTGCGCCCAACGGGTGTAGCGGTCTATAATAGTTAGACAGTGTTCAAAATTTTCAGCGAGTGGTACTCTGATCAGGTCTAAATGGATGTGGTCGAATCTTTGATCCGGTGCTGTGAAATTTCCTAGCTCCGCTCTATCGTGGTGATGAACTTTTCACTTTTGGCAGGGGATGCACTGCTTGGTCCCCCGAAATATGTCTCTACTAAGACTTGGCCAAAAATATATGAGGGCGTTGTGCTTAGCAGTACAACCACTCGGATGCGGCAAATTGTGAGCTGCGTTGAATCCTTGTTTGCGTAGTGAGACTGGCAAGTAGGGCTTGATAGTACTGTCGTGTTTGATGCAAACCAATGAATATCCGTTCAGCTCGAGGCGTCGAAGCTTGAAACGAGGAATAGCTAATAGGTGCGGTAGCTGTTCATCTCTCTCTTGCTCAGCGCTAATTGTGCTGAGGTTGCAGGCGGCAGAAAAGGAGACAGTTTCCACGCGCGAGAGTACGTCGGTTACAGCGTTTTCTTCCCCAGGTGTGTATTCCAGCTGGGTATTAAACTGCGATATAAAATCGAATTGCCAAATCTGCCGAGGCGATGCTTTTTCTGATCGTTTCTTGAGTGCATGAGTGAGCGGCCTATGGTCTGTATAGGTGGTGAACTGCCTGCCGTCGAGAATGCGCTGGAAATGCCTGATTGCAGCGAATATGGCTAGAAGCTCCCGATCGTAGGTCGACTATTTCTGCTCCGCATCTGAGAGCTTTCTCGAGAAGAATCCTAGTGGGAGGTAGGTACCATCAGTTAGCTGCTGATCCAAAACTGCGCCTTTGGCGGCGTTGGATGCATCCGTGCGTAAAGCGAGCCGCTAAGTGGGTGAGAGAAAAGCTGAGGTTGTTGCAGAAGCTATAGCCTATTTGCAGCGCATGAAAGAATCGTTAGCGTGCTCGGACCAGGCAAGCTTAGCTTTCTTTTTCGTACTTCCTTTTAGTAAGTCGGTGAGAGGAGCTTGCAACATAGCAGCTTGTGGAATGCAGCGCCGGTAAAAGCAGCATTCCCACGAAACGCCTGAGCTGCGTAGTATCCTCAGATCTTGGGAAGTCGATGATGGCCTGGGTCTTTGGCAAAGGTGGGCGAAAACCTTCTTTCGACACGTGATAGCCAAAAAATGTTACCTGCGGCTGGGCGATCTGACATTTAGTCCAGTTAATTTATGGGCGTCCTTCGTTTCAAGCCGAGAGAAGTTTAGCAAGGTGCGCCTGATGCTCTTCGTGGCTGTCTGAGCTGTCGAGAAGATCATCCTGATATTTACGCAAGAATGGTAGATATCTGAGGACATGATTAATTTTACGCTGCATGGTTTGAGTCGCATTCTTCAGACCGAGTGACATGCCCAAAAACTCGAACAATCCAAAAGGTGTCGTGACTGCTGTCTTTTCAATGTCTTCCGGTGCCATCTGGATCTGGTAAAAGGCTTTCTGAAGGTCAATGACCGTAAACACTTTGCCATGGGCATCCTGCAGCAAGTCCTCTATTACTGGAAGTGGGTAACGGTTGGGGCGGGTGATAACATTGAACTGGGTTAGTCACCGGTAGCTCACCAACGTCCATTGTCCTTCGGCACCATGTGAAGAGGACTGGCCCACTGACCCGCTGAGGGGCGGATGATTTTTCACTCTAGCAATTCGCTGAATTCCCTTTTAGCTGCGCTAAGATGATTACCTGAGAGTCGAAGGGGTCAGGTGAATACTGGCGGGCCACTAGTAACGATGCGCTGCTGAACGGGTAGATCAGGAACGTGCGCCATCTCTCTAGAGCGAGCAGAGCTATTGGCGAAATTGTCGATAAGCTTTGCGTAGACTTCTTTTAGAGATCCGTGAGGCATGATTTTGGGGGCAGCAATAATAACCAAGCGCACTTCCGGAACTGGACCAAATGAGCAAGGTGCTGAAAGGCTGGTGCGACCATCTAGTAAGCAGTTATTTCGGAGATCTATGAGAAGTCCGTGGTGTTTACAAGCGTCTACTCCGAGAATTGCGGTCTGCACGTTTGCGATGAAAAAGCTCCGGTGAAAAGGGTGGCGTCAACCAAGGTTTAGGCTGAGCTGTCTCACTTCGAAGGTTGCAATAGGCGTTCCGTTGGCTGCAGTAAGAGTCAAACTCTGTTTTTGAAGTGGTTTCTTAATAATGTTTTCGGGAATGATAGAGAGATCCTGAGTCGACGAGAAATTGGATCGAGGAATTGCGATCCAAGACGTAAAGGCGGTTTTCTGAAGTGTTGCCAGTGACGGCCGCAAAAAGTATCTCCGGCTTCTTCAGTTTTCCTGAAATGGCTGTGCCTAAGCGGAGAAAAAACAAGGCTTCTTGCAATGCATTCGCGCGTCTACCATGCCTCGTGTGGTACCAACAGTACTCCGCTCTTTCGTTGGGGCCTGGTGTAGTTAAGCGGGCCTGAGGATTACAGCCACTGTGTGATATTGAACGGCTTCTCTAATCTGGATCTCTCGTATTTAATTGGAGCTCGCTAGTGATGTTCGTGAGTTGGGCGATGGCCTGTTGCATTGCGGATAGCTCCTGCGTTAGCAGATCAGGCGGAGACGGTGGAGATGCATAGCCGGACGAAGGCGTTGAAATTCAAAATTGAGAAGTCGCCATGACAGATGGTCCTATGTCATGAGCCTCATCAGCTACAGCAGCGAGTTTTTCGAGTGTCTGGCCTTTCATAAGAAGAAGCATGCGGTGCGTCTGCTGTGGTAAAAAATCTAACCACTTGACTCGTAAGACATCATCTCCAACACGTGTGACGACAAGTGTCCGCATGAAGCGCAGTAGTTGCGATGGTCTTTTATCCCCGAGCTCTACTCCAGTCAAGAGCTTATGGAGCTGCGCGTCTGGTGAATCAGTGAGATGCGAACCTATGGCTTTCTTCAGCGTGTTATAACTTTCTGGCACGGGCGGCGGGCGAAGAATGTCCGAAATGTCCGCAACTGTTTCAAAGACCAGTGCTCCGACAACGAGGTGATACTTTGTTGAGTCCGAAGCTATTTTGTGTACATGAAACTGTGACTCAATCTGAAAAACCATAGTTCGGGACTCGACCGTCAAAATGACGGCAATTTGCAGCTACTCACGACATTCACTTGTTGCTGCCCAGCGGGCTCCGGAGCCAAATGATCTCATTCCTTGGTTAAGATCTGCTCGGTGTGGTTCTCGGCACTCATTTGGGACTTGCTGATGATTTACTTAACTGCAATTAAGAGTGTTTTTCGAATTATCGTTTGACATAAGCACTGAGTACAATTCACACTGCCGAATGAGTTCACAGTATTTTGCTTTTCTGTTGCTCTTTTATTTTAAATACGGGGTCACCACTTTAGGGACATATAATGATACTTCATTAACACTAATAAATTTATTCGCGAAAAGAAACTACAATTTACATTTCACAAGATACAAGTTAGGCTAGGATGAATGTAGAATGAAAAGAATGCTGCGACGCATGTATCGCAACTCTCCTTTCACTCGATGCTTGCTGCAAAGAATCCAAGCGTCGCCAAGGAACAAATGACGATCAAAAGGAAAACGCGTCTATGATGCCTGAAACGACGTGTCCACACTTTGCATATGCGAGTGTTTGCATCTCAACCAAGGCACGCGAAAATCTCCCTTGGTATAATTCTTTGAGAACTGTGGAAGCGGTGGCACTACACATGTGATTATTATCTAATTTTTGAATACGTATCCATCAAAGCTGGGTGGGCTGATCGTCCGACAGCAGCATCAGGCGCTCAAACTCGACTTGGGAGCTACTGCGCAAGTGGCGTGTGCCCTAACCCACTGCTCCACACGGACTAGTTATTATTATCTGCAACTAGTACTTTGAAATGGATTTTTAGAAGATTTTAAGAATTATTCAGGAAAAGGTACATAGGAACCGCCAGACGTCGCGAAACAGCACGAATACCAGGGAGCTTAAGTAGACAAATTATATCTTGGCCAACAGCAAGCAGCACTAGATTGAATACAAGGGGCTGGCTGCATGACGGAACACGAGTGGGACAACTGTGAGGCACAGCAACGATTGGAACCTGCTTTCTGTTCGCAGACTGGATATGCTACTGGAGCGCATCTGTCTTAGTGGAAATTGAAAGAGCATACCACACATAAAATTGGTGATAAATTCGGAAATATATAACGAAATCCGTGAAACATTTTCAAGCATTAGCTCTGAATCAAAAGCATGGATCCATAGCTATATAACAACAGACAGACAGTAGATTATCCAGAGTTCCAATTATACAATATAATAACGAAAACCGTGAACAGCTTGCATTAGCCAATACCAATTTCACTCCGAAACCGGCACATTTGCCGTTGCATTGTAATGGGCAACAAACATCGGATAAGAATCAGATTCGATAGTTTGAGCCATAATAGATAATAGCCGGTAAGAATCAAATCCTCAACCCATCATATTCAATATAGCAGACATTGAATCTAGCCGCAGCAGTGCAAGCAAAATCAAGCCAATTTATAGCCGTAATAATCGTTCAACCGGACAGGCTGTGCATGCTATAGTGATACGTTCGAGTCCAAATCTTCATTATTGTACGTTCCGGTGCAAAAAAGACATCGTACCGCTCGAAGTGAAGGAAATATCGCAGCTATAAGTGCATCGATTCAAAATGAGCCAAATCAGTCGATTCCACGTCGTTCTCAAGAATTGTGCATCGCTCAAACGACACTGTGGTGTATTTTGCGAAAAGATCTTGGCCTAAATGGTTACAAGATCAAATTGACTCAAGAACTAAAGCCACTTGATCATTCGAATCGCCGAAATTTCTCCAATTGGGCTCTGGCAAAGCTTGAAGAGAATGAAGAATTTGATTGAAAAATTATCTTCAGTAATGAAGCCCCTTTCTGGCACGATGGCCTTGTTAATAAGCAAAATATGCATTATTGGTCAGCAAAAAATCCACTTGTGCTTCTTGAGGCATCATTGTATATGGGAAAAAATACTGTTTGGTGCAGTTTTCATGCCAGTCGACAAATTCAACCATGGAGAGGTACACAATTGAGCAGCGCGTTAAGGTTATTGAAGCCCTTTACGAAAATTGGCGTTCAAATCAAAATGCATTTCGTGCACTTCGTGATTTTTTTGGTTAGCATAATCGACCAAATGTATCCACAATCGGGCGAATTGTGCGCAAATTTCAGCAAACCGAATCTGTAAGAAATGTGAAATCACCTGTGCATGCTCGCCCAGTTCGTTCTGTGGGAACATTGCTGTTATTCGTGATAGTGTGGCAGAAGAGCCGTCAACCTTGACTCGTCATCATGCCAAACAATTGCACATCTCACAAATACCACTGATGCGAATTTTGAATAAAGATTTGAATTTACACGCTTACAAGATTTAATTGACACAAGAGCTGAAGCCTACTGACCATTTCAAGCGTTGGCAATACGCCGAATGGTTGATTGAACAGACAGACGGGAATGGCAACTTTACAAAGAAAATCATCTTCAGCGATGAGGCACACTTTCACCTTAGTGCATTCGTAAAGCAGAATTGCCACGTTTGGGTAAATGAGAATCCACCAGTGATTGTTAAAAAGCCGATGCATTCACAAAGAGTGATTTTTTGGTGCGGTTTATGGGCTGGTGGCGTCATCGGGCCATACTTCTTTGAAAATGAGGACGGTCACGCAGTTACCGTGAATGGTGTTCGCTATTGCGAGATGATAACGGACTTCTTGTGGCCAGAAATTAAGGTTATGGACCTGGACGATATGTGGCTCTTACAGGATGGTATCACTTGCCACACAGCCAACGGAACAATGGTTCTTTTGCGCGAGAGATTCAATGGCCGTGTTATCTCAAGTTGTGGCGATGTTAATTGGCCGCCACGATCATGTGATTTGACACCGTTGGACTTCTTTCTCTGAGGATAATTAAAAGAAAAAGTGTCCGTCAATAAGCCAAGAATAATTCAAGAGCTAAAGAATGAGATAATTCAGCACATTAACGACATTGAACCTCAATTATATCTCAGATTCATTGAAAATATGGGCCATCGGATAGAAGTATGCCCTGTAGCCATGGCGAGCATTTGGGCGTTATTTTCTGTAACTACGAATTATTTTCAGGATAGTTTTGTCCTGTCATTTTTCTGATAGTTTTCTTCTCTAATAATTTTTCAGAAAAATTATTAATGCAACTTAATCAAGGAGCTACACACAAACAATTTCCGTAAGTTACAGGAATAGTTAGTTTCTTTTTCCAGATGGCGCTCACTTTGGTGATGGTAGTGCCAAGGAAACTCAAATACTGTTCGTCGTTGCAATTTTTAATCAGATGCTTCGCCGAAGTCATTTCCCGAATATTGAAATGGGTTGAGGTTAAATCATATCTTCATTCACGATAAGCTACAGCTTTAAAATTAGATTCTCCTGCATCTGCTTTATTTCGGAGAGGAATTTCATCATTTTTATCGTGAGTGCTTCTGTCACAACCATCCCTTGCTTTCTTATCTGCTGTTATTACAATTGCTCCTAGCATGTCGGTATAGAAACACGGAGGCCCTCCTAGTAGGTATGGAATTTTGTTGGTTTGTAGCGTCTTAGCTGATCTTTAAGTCTTCCCAGTAGCTCGGTCGTTCTTGTCTTTCCGCTTGTATTGGTCCCGGTTTGCTGTAGTATAGTCGTCAGGATGATTCTAGCTATTAAGCTCTGAGAATACGTATCCCTGAAAAGATGGCAGCCAAAATTTCAAACTTTTTAAGGTGGGCAAAAAAATTCTACTTGAGAAATGCTGGGAGTTCAACATAGACGTACACCAAATTTTCATTGACTTTAAGCAAACATACGACAGTATTGATCGTAACGTAATGTACCGAATAATGCTTTGTTTTGGTATCCCAGCCAAATTAGTCCGTCTTACTAAAATGACAATAATATCGACAACCTCTCAAGTCCGCAGAACTCTTCCTGAAACTCGATAGCAAAGCAAAACTAGTAGGGCTACAAATAATGAAAATAAAATAAAGCTCATGACGCAGTCGAGGAAAAATACGTCAAATACACAAAATATCACACTTGGTAGATACAATATCGAAAATGTGGGCAAATTAGTGTATTTAGGCGCCAAAATAACGAGAACCGGTAATGAAAGAGACCAAATACGCCGAAGAATACAGTTCGCAAATAAAATATTTTTTTTTTGGTTTTGACGATCGTGAAGACCAGCTGCACACATAGAGAAACAAAGCTCCGAGTATACAAATCTGTGATAAGACCTGTGCTATGCTATGGGTGCGAAATATGCATCCGCAAACATATTGAACGCCTTTGAGTGACGGGTCCTGAGGCGAATAATCAAAGTGAAGCTAGACGGGGACCAAGCGAATTCGATACAACCATGAGCTGTATGAAATTTTGGACGAACCGGAGGTCTCAACGATTGTAAGACTGCGAAAGCTACAATGGGCTGGCCACGTGAATTATATGGATGAACAACGGATACCCAGAAATGTATGAGTTGGAAGAACTGAAGGGCGAAGACCAGTGGGGAAACCGAGTAAACGCTGGTCAGACTCGGTCGACGAAGATAGATTATCGCTGCTCGGATTTCGAAATTAGAGGACGCGGTCAAGTGACGGAGACAGTTGGAGGCGCTATTTGCAGGAAGTGAAGGCCCGAGAGTGGCTGTAGTGCTTCGAAGAAAAAAAAATCCTTCTTCACTGTGAATTGTTATATTTTGTATTGGCGTTGAAGAATATGTCCTGCAAAGCCGCACCAATCAAAAAGGATAGTTTATGGAAAATACTATTAATATTTAAAAAGTTCTTTGATTTTAATACTGGTTTTTGATAAGTCAACTGGAGCGTCTGTGTCCTGATGTTTTTAAATAGTAGCTGGCTTAAACTTTTAAAATTCTTAAAAGTGCTTAAATATAAATTTCTTTCTTTTAGGATTGCCCTGAGGATGAAGAAGATTTTCGCGCTCAACAGTGCTCACGATTTAATCACATACCATTTGAAGGAGTTCGGTATGAATGGGTACCATACACGAAAGCGCCTAATCCTTGCGAGTTGAATTGTATGCCTCGTGGAGAGCGTTTCTACTATAGGCATAAATCAAAAGTAATCGATGGAACTCGATGCAACGATGAATCGCTTGATGTGTGTGTCGATGGACAATGTCAACCAGTGGGGTGTGATATGATGCTAGGATCATCTAGACGAGAGGATAAATGCAGAAGGTGCGATGGAGATGGCTCCAGTTGTAGAACAGTCGAAGGAATCTTAGATATGAATGACCTACAAGTTGGTAAGTTAGGTTCTAGTATTATAACTTATTCCAGAAGACGCTTTCCGTATAAATCTTTTGAATTTCTCGTGAAATAAATTTTATTGAAACATGATAATCCTATTTACAGGTTACAACGACGTCCTCCTAATTCCGGCGGGGGCAACAAATATTGATATCAAAGAAGTTGCTCCATCGAACAATTACCTTGGTTGCAGAAACTTAACTGGACACTATTATCTAAACGGGAACTGGCGAATTGATTTTCCACGGCCAATGCAATTTGCAGGATGTTGGTGGCACTATGATCGAAAACCACAAGGTTTTGCCGCTCCAGATCATTTAACATGCATAGGGCCTACAACGGAGGCAATATACATCGTGCTCTTGTATCAAGATCGCAATGTAGGAATCGAGTATGAGTACAGTGTTCCAGAAAATGTGGCTAAGCCTGAAGAGCCAGACTCGTATGCATGGACCCACACAGCTTTTGGTCCTTGTTCTGTTTCTTGCGGTGCAGGATACCAAACAAGAACTGTGACTTGTAACAGTCGAACAACCTTGGAGCAAGTTGATGAAGGTTTGTGTGATGCATCCATACGGCCAGCCGATACAGCTCAGTGTGGTCAAGAAGAGTGTGCCCCACGGTGGGTGGAAGGTCCTTGGAGCAAATGCTCGAAACCATGCGGCAGCGAAGGAAAACAGGAGAGAACTGTACATTGCGAACGAGTGGAAGCTAGTGGGTAATAGAAATTAAAGAGATGCTAAGGACGACATTTTAGAATATATATTCACAGAGTTGCATCGGTAGTGGAGGACTCAGTGTGCTTGCAGAAGGCTGGCAATAAACCAGCTACGATCCAGGAATGCAACGTGGGGCTGAAGTGCCCAAAATGGCATATTGGTCGATGGCTGGCGGTAACGTTATATGCAAAATAATTCTCTTCTGATTATGAAAGATGCATGTATTTATAGTGTGATAAATTGTGTGGCGAAGGAGAAGAAAAGCGGAAAATTGTTTGCTACACAGAAGAAGATGGAAAGAAGAAAATAATTCCTGACTCTGAGTGTCCAGACGAGAAGCCCGAAGAATCGAGGAAATGTATGCTTCAGCCTTGCGAGGGTGTGGATTGGGTGACATCATCGTGGAGTGGAGTAAGTGAAACTTTATTTGGTGATTACTCAATCCCAAGCAAAGATATAAAATTTTGTTCTCTATATATTTTCAGTGTAGAACATGTGGATTAACGCAAGAAACTCGAACAACAATTTGCGCGTCGAAAGAAGGGAAAATCTATAATGAATCCTTCTGTCCACCTGAAAAACCAGAACTTACTCGACCTTGCAAGCCAACAGTTTGTGAATACCAATGGTTCACTTCGGAATGGAGCAAATGTTCCGCTGAATGTGGTTCAGGGGTTCAAACAAGAATTGTTATTTGTGGACAGTATGACGAAGACACCATCGAACTTGCTGATGACGAGAGCAAATGTTCGGCCGCCAACAAGCCAGAAGCAAGTCAAGAATGTGAAGGCGAGAAGAAGGAATGTGGAGGACAATGGTTCGCAGGTCCGTGGGGTCCTTGCGATAAGCCTTGTGGAGGTGGAGAGAGAAATAGGGAAGTGCTATGTATGGCTGATGGAAAGATTGTTTCGGATTGTGACGCGAGTGCTATCGAGTTTTCGAGTGAAAAATGCAACCCGGATGCATGCACAGCTGACGAAACACTGCCAGTAAATAGCACGAGCAAATCAATAGAGGAAGATGAGTCGGACGAAATATGCGAGGATGAAGATGCAGAGAGTGTTACTGCGTTTACAGAGGGAGCAAAAGACGACGTTATGTTGGCTGATGGCGTTGAACTTGATGGTGTGAAACCGAGAGAGGCGTCATTAGACGAAGATGAACTCATGCAAAATGATGATCCAGGCCCGCTCAGAGGAGATATGACAGCAGAAGAGGCTTTAAGTGATCTCGAAGGATCTGGAGACTTCACTAGCAGTTCAAGCCCTTCATCTACGACAATAGAGGGAAGTGGTGACTATGATTCAACTTCAGAATCATCATCAACAGACGCACTTGAGACAACAATTTCCAAAGAGGTAACCGCGCTTTTAGGAAGAAGTTCAACTCTAGAGGGTGGCTCTACAGAATCGTCTTCAGAAAGCAGTTCTGACAGCACTGAAACAACAGTCAGCGGAGAAACCGAACCGACGCTAACCACTGCTAGCCCAGGAAGCACTGAAACGCCTGGAAGTACTGAAACTCCAGAGAGCACAGTATCTCCTGCTAGTACCGAAATTTCAGGCAGTACGGAAGCAGCTGAAAGTACAGAAACCCCGGAAAGTACAGAATCACCAGGAAGTACTGAGACACCAGGAAGTACAGAGACTCCAGGTAGCACAGAAACCCCAGGCTCGACGGAGCCACCTGGTAGCACTGAAACACCCGGCAGTACCGAAACGCCAGGAAGTACTGAAACACCCGGTAGTACCGAGACACCCGGTAGTACAGAAACACCTGGCAGTACTGAAACACCTGGCAGTACTGAAACACCTGGCAGTACTGAAACGCCTGGCAGTACTGAAACACCTGGCAGTACTGAAACACCGGGCAGTACTGAAACACCTGGTGGTACTGAAACACCTGGCAGTACTGAAACACCTGGTAGTACTGAAAGCCCTGCAAGTACTGATACCCCCGGCAGCACAGAATCATCTGGAAGTACGGAAACTCCAGGAAGCACTGAAACACCAGAAAGTACAGAAGCAACAGGAAGTACGGAAACTGCAGGAAGTACTGAAAGCACAGAGACTCCTGGGAGTACGGAAAGTCCTGCCAGCACAGACAGCTCTGCAAGTACTGAAAGTATTGGCAGCACTGAAGCCACTGAAAGCTCAGCTAGTACAGAATCTACATCTTCGGGTAGTACTGAGAGCTCAGCCAGCACTGATTCTTCAGGAAGCACTGATAGTTCTGAAAGTTCTGGAAGTACAGAAGAAAGCACAGGTAGCACAGGATCTCCTGGTAGTACAGAAAGCACAGACGCTACAGAGAGTACTGGCAGTCCTGGAACAACAGAAAGTACTGAAAGCTCTGCTGATACGGAGAGCACTGAAAGCACAGGAAGCACAGAAACCACAGCAAGTGAGGCTACAGAGAGCACAGACAGCACAGAATCAACAACTTCAGGAGTTTCCGAAACAACAAGTTCTGATGACACTGATGGTACAACTTATAATATTTGGTCTTCCACTGGCACCGGAACTGAAGATGAAGAAAGCGAAGGATCCACTCCATATACTTTGGAGGAAATTATTAAAAAAGAACAAAAAGTACCAAAATGTCGACCTAGAAAGAAGAAGGCGCCTTGCCTCAAGTCAGAATTTGGATGCTGCTCAGATAACAGGACTGCTGCTAAAGGACCGTTTGACGAAGGTTGCCCGATTGTTAAGACTTGTAATGATACCAAGTACGGTTGTTGTAGAGACGGGGTATCGCCAGCTCAAGGTGAAGACTATGAGGGATGTCCTCCTCCACTGTGTGAAGGATCTCTATTTGGATGCTGCCCTGATGGTTTTACTGAAGCTGAAAATGAGGAAGGTGAAGGTTGTCCAGAAGTGATCACAACAACTACAGCTGGCGGATGTGCAGCAAGCAAGTATGGCTGCTGTCCGGATGGAGAAACTGAAGCATCAGGTCCCGATAATGAAGGATGTGATGAATGCCTTGATGATATGTGCTCCACATTAACACCAGAAACAAAAGAGACCACCGAAACGACTGTTTCCACAGACACTGAAACAACTGTTAGTTCAGATTTCGATACAACTACTGAAGAAGTTGCTAAATCCTGTTCATACTCAACTTATGGATGCTGCCCAGATGCTGAAACGGAAGCTAAAGGAGAAGGCTTCGCTGGATGTCCGGGAGTCGAAACCGATTGCAGCAAAACAGTGCATGGCTGTTGTCCGGACGGCAGAACACCAGCTTCTGGACCAAATAATGAAGGTTGTGCTCCATGCTTATCTGAACCATTTGGATGTTGCCCAGATGGCCAAACGCCAGCACACGGAAGAAATCAAGAAGGATGCTGCCTGCAATCAATTTATGGCTGCTGTCCAGACAACCTCAACGCAGCTCGCGGTCCGAACTATGAAGGTTGCAGTTGTGAATATTCTCCATATGGTTGCTGCCCAGATAATAAAACTTCGGCCCGAGGATACAACAAAGAAGGATGCGATTGCAAAGATACTCAATTCGGTTGTTGTCCCGACAAAATTACTCCAGCTAAAGGAGAGAAGTTTGATGGCTGTCCATGTCATACATTCCAGTTCGGTTGCTGTTCAGATGGAGTCACAATTGCGCAAGGCCCACATGGTTATGGATGCCACTGCTCGCAACTCGAATTCAAATGCTGTCAAGATGAAAAAACTCCAGCCAAAGGACCTAACTTTGAAGGGTGTACTTGCATTCACAGCAAATATGGATGCTGTCCTGACGGAGTTTCTAGTGCACAAGGAGCCAACTTTGAAGGATGTGCTAGTGTTATTCCCAATCTACAAAAGGCCTGTTCACTCAAGAAAGATTCTGGCCCGTGCAGCAACTACACTGTCAAACTATTCTATGATGTCGAATATGGTGCCTGTTCACGATTCTGGTATGGCGGCTGTGATGGTAATGGAAACCGATTTGATTCAGCTGAAGAATGCAAAAGTACATGTGAAGAACCAGAAGGAAAGGCTGTTTGTGATTTGCCAAAGGTTGCTGGGCCTTGTCCAGGCTATTATAAGAAGTTCTACTATGACTCAGATAGAAAGACATGTGCAGAGTTTGTGTATGGTGGATGTCTTGGGAACAAAAATCAATTTGACACCATGGAGCAATGTATGTCATTGTGTGCCGCAGATCAAGTATTACGTAAGTTTTGCATTGAGAAGGTGAGGATGTGTGTTAAATAAAACCAATTATATCGTCTTAGCTCCATGTGAACAACCTATGGAACGTGGTCCTTGTGAAGGCAACTTTGAAAGATGGTATTACGATAACCAAACGGACATTTGCCGACCTTTCTCATATGGTGGATGCAAAGGAAACAAAAACAATTATCCAACAGAACAATCTTGCCAGTATCATTGTCGCAATCCTGGTGTACATAAAGGTTTGTTACTCATTAAGATGAAGGAGAATGGTATATGTTCTTGAAGGTTTCAAGAAAAACATGGAAAAATAACCACCGAGTCACGATATCGTTTAATAAATATTGCTTCGTTAAGCGTGACATCGCTTTATGAAACATATTTTAAAAAATATTAAAAAATATTAGAATGCTGAGGCTAGACCAGATTTTTTTTTTTTTTTGAATAGTAAAACTTCCACTAAACGTGAACGCTTCTCCTATGAACGCCAAGCCTTAATCGTGTTTTTAAATTTATGTTAATGCCTGGCTCTAGAAATAGTGATCACGTTTTTTGAGAAATACGATGAATTTATTCGATTATGGTCACGTCTAATGTAAAACAATGGACTTAGCGGTTATTTGACCATCCAACTCATTTCATGCAACCCTAGTTACTCACTAGTCAGAATTACTTTCGGAATGAAACTAACTCAAACTTATTTTTGAACTAACTCTACTTTATGCTTGCTTCACTTTTGTTATGCATTGTTCTTAATGGTTACGGAAACACTAAATTTACTAACTGGTTAACATTGAAACGCAAATAGCTAGTTGCGCACTACCAAAAGAAATTGGCGAATGTGGTGGTCGTTATGCACGTTGGCATTATTCTGAAGAAGAACAAAGATGCATGCCTTTCTACTATTCTGGCTGTAGTGGAAATAAGAATAGTTTTCTTAGCTTGGAGCAATGTGAGGAGCAATGTCCTCGTCAAGTTGGTGAGCGTGAATTGGTGTTTTGCAAAACAACACTTTGTTTATGTCATAATATCCTCCAATATGTTATTTAGCTAAGGACACATGCGAAATTCCTGCTGAGGTTGGTGAATGCCAAAATTATACTGCCAGGTGGTACTACGATACAAGAGAGTTACGTTGCAGGCAGTTCTATTACGGAGGATGCGGCGGAAACCAGAATAACTTTGAAACTGAGGAAGCATGTTTGCAGCGGTGCGAGAAGAAACCAGAAGAAACTCGTACGCCAGAACAAGAACCGGAGTCGACATTCTCGGGAGATAGTTGCTTTCTGCCAATGCAGGGAGGCAATTGTCAGAATTATACTCCTAGATGGTACTACAACAGCCGCGATGGAACATGTGATCAGTTTATGTTCAGTGGTTGCAATGGAAATGATAATAACTTCGCAACCGAGGATGAGTGCGAGAATAATTGCTTCCACGTACAACACACATGCACATTACGGCCACTGTTTGGACGGTGTCATGATAATAGTACTCGCTGGTACTTCGACGATCAAACCAGAAGTTGCCAAGAATTTGCCTTCAGTGGATGCGGTGGGAATAGAAATAATTTCTATTCTGAGAACGAATGTATATCCTATTGCGGAGGTGAACCACAAGAAGTCCGAACTGAAGGACCTGATGATGTAAGTTAGTGATTAAAAAGGATCATATTGTTTCAAAAGCAGACATTTTATGCATTTTATGATACTAATCTAATTATATATTGCATATTCTAGCGGTATGAAGTTGAACCGGAATATTCCATTTGTGAAGAACCCGCCGCAGAAGGTAATTGCGAAGACCGCATTGCTTCATGGTTCTACAGCTCCGAACGAAGGAGGTGTGAAGTATTCTTTTACACTGGTTGCGGCGGTAATGGCAATCGTTTTGAGTCGCAAGAACAATGTGAAAGACAGTGTGGTTCGTATAAGGGCATTGGTGAGTATAGCTAGTATTTAATGAAAAAGTTGTTGTGTCCCCTGATGCTGAAAATGTTCGGTTTATTAGTTGTTTCATGTGAATACATGTAAGCTCAAAAGAACTAGATTTCTATAGTTATCCGGTCAGGCCCATTATTTCAACGGAGGGTTTAGCAATGAATCATGAGACAATACTACGAGTGCATTGATACAGAACAAGATATTGCTCAGTATTTGCGAAGATGACAATTGTTTTTTCAGAGGGATGCTAATTATCTTCATGAATCCGAATGTAGTATTTTCATATCGTAACCAACTCTTAAAAAAATAGAGAGTTAAAAATTGTGGATTCTGTGGAGCGTTTCATTTCAGTTATTTAATTTTTGTATCACATCTATTCGTTTCGACTAGTTTTAACAATGTAAATATTAATCAAAGAACATTCACTAGTCTAATGAACCGAACATAATCATAATTCTAAATATGTAAACCAATATAGTAATAAGAAGTTTCTTATTACTCATAATTAGACGTATGCAATGAGCCAGTCCGCGTTGGTCCTTGTGACCAATGGCAGACTCGTTACTACTATGACCAAGCGCGACGAACCTGTGAAGCTTTCACGTACAGTGGTTGTGAGGGCAGTGCTAACCGATTTACAACTCGTTCTGAATGTGAATCGGTTTGCATTGCACGAGAAGAGCCGATTCCTTTGGATAACAAGGGTAACTATGAGAATCAAGCAATGCTTTTCTTATATGCTTCCAATGATGGAAATGAAATTCTCAATGACAAATTATCTCGCAGCTATTTGTGCATTGCCTGTGGTCATTGGAAATTGCCCTGGTCCTGATTCGGCCAGACGTTGGTACTATGACGATTCACGCGGAACATGCGTATCCTTTATTTACACTGGTTGTGGAGGAAATCAAAACAATTTCCGATCGTTTGAAAGTTGCATTAACTTTTGCATTAGTAAGAATGCATTTTATGATACTTGCACCCAACTATTAAAGCCCGAATGCACTCCTGCTTGTTGCACGTTGCTCCCATTATGCACACAGCACTCATACTTGCAATGAATTACATTTGGAATCATAGAATTGCTATTTTTAGGCAAAAAGGTGGCGGTAGCATATATAAAGCCCTCAAGCTAAACATTGTCTTGTCAATGTTTGAAGGAAAGTTAATGTTAGCTTGCTGTTAACTACCTTTGAACAATAACAAGGCGTTAAGTGGCATAACCTTGTCGTGAACACACGAACAATCAATACAAATTAAACAAATAATTTAATTCTTTTAGATGACACCATCAATCAAGTGGATCCTGGCGAGTTGAGAACAGCTATGCCCACAAACTGTGAGAAATATTTGGAAGAGTGTCGTTCACTCCATTGTCCTTATGGTGTTCGACGAACATATGATGATGAAGGATGCGAACGTTGTGAATGCGAAAACCCATGTGCAAGCCATCCTTGTCAAGAAGGAACACAATGTGCTATTGATATAGCATCAACGCCAGAAGGTTCAACGTTTGTTCCAGTATGCCGCGACGTGAATAAGCCTGGAGAATGTCCTGATTTGAGCAATGCAACATCGCGTTGCGACCGTGAATGCTATACTGATGCTGATTGTCGCGGTAATAACAAATGTTGTGCAGACAGTTGTGGCTATGTATGCGTGAAGCCATTAGAGAAACAAGTGGCAACTACAACAACAACTCCTAAGGCTCAAGTTATATATCCGGGAGACCAGGCTCCAGTATTAGAAACCAAACCACAAGAAGAAGTTGACGTTGATACACCAGTTGGTAGCTATGCAACATTGAGATGTTATGCTACTGGAAATCCTCCACCAACAATAACATGGGAACGACATGGTATTATTGTAAGTATATTTTTAAAATTTTCCTCCATATTTTTCATGCCTCAAGTATTCTTTCCCTGACGATATTTTTGTTTCTTTGCATAATCTTATATCGAGAAATTATTCATCATCATTTTTGAATGAGCTTTTCTTTCAACAATTCAATCATTTTCAATATTTTCCTTCGGATTTTATTTCAAATCAGCTAACTGTAACTGTAATGAACTGAATAACGTAAAACTTCCTGAAGGACGGTGTATACTGCATACTAGACACTGTTTTCATAAGAAAGTTCCAGATTTAGAACCCAATTCCGACGTTAATGACTGTGAGAATAGTAGAAGCTGAATGTAGCCTCTTCGAAAGCTCTATGAGCTTCTTTCTCAAGACTATTTTCTCAGATTTTGCACCTCACTTTCAGAGTAACAAAAATATCAGATTTTATCCTTCGTAAAAATACATTTTTAGTTGAATTTCCTTGAATATTTATGTTTACTTTTCTTTGTTCAGATGTACTATATATTCGAAGTTGTTTCTTCTAATGTTATTATTTCCGTAGCAAAACGATGAGGTTACACTTTGTTCCCATTTCCAGGAATAGTAATATTTATTCAAATATGTGAATCCAAAGTACAGAAGCAGTACTTTTGGTTTCATTCACCTTAGAGAATTTTTTGTTGACCCACTAGCTACTTTGCATTAAAATTTATTTGAGAGCAATATATGCTCTCTAGAGTTTTACACTTTAAACAATTTTCGAATGTGAAATTCGCTAAGCTAAGACATTCGAAGTTTTACTCAGTATTTTAATCTAGAAACGGGATCGGCAAGTCTCACATAAAGTTGTTTGCGGTTGCACTGTTATATTATTAAGATTAAATGGAAAAACAAAAAAGAAAACAATAAGGTAGATTTTAAGTTTTATTCAGTTGGCGATCTTGAAGACCAGCTGCATACACAGGAAAATAAAGTTCAAAGTATACGAATCTGTGCTATTCTATGAGTGTGAAACATGGACCCTAGTTCAAGCATCCGCAAAAATATTAAACGCCTTCGAAAGACGGGTACTGAGGCGAATAATCGGAGCGAAGCTAGACGGGGCCAATCGTGAATTTGGTACAACCATAATCTGTATGAATTTTTGACGAGCCGGAGGTCTCAACGATTGTAAGACTGCAGAAGCTGTCTACGTGAATCATATGGATGAACAACGGATACCCAAAAAGGAGTTCGTTGGGAGAACTAAAGGGCGGAAACCAGTGGCGAAACCGAAGAAACGCTGGTTTGACTGTATCGACGAAGATAGTTCATCGCTGCTCGAATTTCGAAATTGGAGGACGCGGTCAATGGACCGAGACAGTTGGAGACGCTTTTTACAGGAAGTGAACATCTGAGAGGGGCTGTAGTGCTATGAAGAAAAAGATTCACAATGTTGAGTGAAACTTTTAGAAAAAAGAATGCAGACTTAAAAGTGCCCTAAACTGAATGAAATAAATTTCATGAAATTGGTGCCAAATCAATTTTCTCCTTTTAACGTAAAAACAACAACCGTTAATGCTACAGGAGAAATTTATATGGCATCACTTCTACGAACTTAATAGCATCCGTTTTAGAATACATTGAATTCGATTTTCCTTTCTCTAAAAATTTTTTTTGGTACACGCTTTTCAGACTCAATTTTTTTCATTCAAATTTTATTTGATATTCACTTTCTTGACTAATCCAGTACCATGACCCTCTTCATTATCTACAGCCCGCGACAAATTATAGGACACGGGGATAAAAATAAAAAATCTCCACTTATAATAACGATTTGTTTTTTTATTAGACTGAATATTTGCTACGTTAAAAGGCTTATAATATAGAATATAACAAGAATCTGAACACAAATATATACTCGAGAAATTTGAAAAAAGTCAACATTTAGCGTCGACTAGTATCGACGCAAAAAACCTAGGACTCTTCATGCGTATCATAAGATATTTTCATATTAACAACTTTTGTTACTTAGCACCTTACACATCTTTTTTTGGCAAAGAAGAATATAAATTTCTTATATAATTTTGGTCGATTCGCGCCCATGCTTCCGTGATGGTACTTTTCATCTCGTCTGCTGTTGTAAACTGCCGTCCATGCGCGTAAGCTAAAGCTGCCAGTTTCCCCCAGACGTTTTTGATTATGTTTAAGTCCGGCGAATGTGCTGGCCACTGGAGAACGTTCAGAATTTCCCTTCTAAAATATTGACGCACGACACGGGCGTTGCTAACTGGTCCATTATCTTGTTGAAAAATATAATTTCTACCAGAAACGTTTGCATTGTGACTCGTTGCTGCTGATGGATTAGTGTATTATAAGTACTAGCGGCCATTCGATCCCCCACATACGCGACATCCGTTTCGCAATTAAATCCAAGTCCTGTCTACGTCATGACTCCACCACCCATTTTGACGTTTGCTTACAATTTGAAGCTGCTTTTGAAAATCGCGGAAATAATACCGGAAACCATCAGGGCCATCTAAATTGAATCGTTTTTTGCCAGAAAAAAGGACTCTCCACCATATTTTTCGCTCACTGAACGTGCTCTCGTGCAAATTTTAATTGAGGGTCTTTATGTGCCTGCATTAGTGGTGGCTCACATTTCCACTTTTTCCACTGTAAATGCTCAGCTTGCTGCAAAATACGTTGAAAATCCAATCTTGTTGCAGACAGATTGTTTAATGAACTCTCTCTATCTATATGACGATTTGTGCGCGCCTGAATCTGGTCCCTAAAGGGGATCTCCATTGGCTAAATGAGTAAGAATGAAATGCTTCTCCTGGGCATGTGCAATATTTTACAATAAAAATAACAATTTTTTCCTTAAACAATAGAACGTTTTTATTTATACATATTTCAGAGCTCAGTTGGCTCCTTCTTCAGTGTAATCTACTAAAATACAGTCTTTATTTGTTACTAACATCGATATACCCATAAAGCCCTTGGAATTAAATTTCAAACAAAAGACTAAGGAAACCAAAAAAGTTTATTTAAAGCTATGAAAGCTTTCTACCCATTAACCCTCAAAAAGGGCGCAACTTACTCCCGAAATATATATTTGTTGAATCATACCTAAAGTGAAAAATCGCGTTTTCATAAATAATTTGACAAACATCTATAGAAGTATAGGTAGTATTTTTTTGCAGTTTTTCTATTATTTAATGCATCTAAACTAACGCTTATCCATTTCAGATTGACACGAATCAAGGTCGCTACATAATAACATCAGCCGGTGACCTACAAATTGTGCAAGTAGTCCGTTCCGACACAGGTTCCTATGTGTGCATAGCAGACAATGGAATTGGAACGCCTGTACGTCGTGAAGTCCAACTGAAGGTTACAGGTAGGTCATTCTTAGTATATTAGTAGAATTGGTATTAGTTTTGACTTTCAATTCTTTCTTCTCTTTCCTATTTGCATGTTCTCTAAACTTTTCACTTTTCATGGTCTTATCACTGTACTCACTTAATTTGCTTGACTTAATGTACTAAGATCCTCAAAAGACCGATGCCTACATCCTAAGCCCTCGCAATGCAACTAAAATCGTAACACTAACACAACCGACTAGATTGCGTTGTCCGGCGGGTGGTTATCCAAGGCCAATGGTGAGTTGGTGGAAGGGATCGGACCGTCTACCATTGAGATCATCAGTTTATGAGTTCCAACGAGATTATTCCTTGGTAATCAATACTGTGAAGCTATCCGATCTTGGAACATATACATGTGAAGCCTATTCTGGTCATGGTCGTCCAGCATCAATAAAAATAACATTGAAGGCAACGGGTCCTGTGCATGTTACCAATAAGAATGACGAACCATATTTGAAATATATTATTGAGCCACCTCGGCCTACAACGACCGAACGGCCAAGTCCTCAATATCCTTACAGGCCCACACGACCACCCCAACGGGTCATTCCTAAACCTGATATTCCACCAGAACCTAGAGGTGAGTGTAGTTTAGAACGAGTAGAATGAGAGCATGTACTGTAGTGTTGTAGAGCGCTATCCATGTAGTTTGCTCCTCGGTTTGTGACGTCATTTAGTATTAAAATTCTTTTGATTCAACTATTAATATTTGATAATTTGCACAGTACCGGCTTCGGCGCTATTAAAACTTGAAAGCGGATATAGCTACGCATTGGGCGCTGATATTGTTTTACACTGTGATGTTGATGGAAGCCCAACACCAAATGTGACGTGGTTTAAAAACAATGTTCTTCTAGAAGCTTCAAATCGAATACAAATAACAGGTGAGTAAATATCCTGATGAATTTATTCGCCACTTTTTCATGGTATAAAAGATATTATAGTAAGTTTGAAACAATTTTCTTATAAGGATAATTAACAAGAATGTAAGGGAATACTCAAATAAATGCAGGTTTCACCTTTTGTATATCAAGGTTGAATCGAAGATTTAGTTCAGTTGAGACACATTCAAATTCTTAGGGTGTCATTATTTTGTGTCCAAGGGTGTAACGACATTTTTTTAGGTAATTGCAACTTACACTTAAACAAGTTGATTTTTTAAAATAATGTTATTGCTTTTAATATGTGATCGCTGTAGGTTATTCAAGCCTCAATAAAAAACTTACCAAATTAAAGATCCACACCTCTGAGATCAACACCATCATTGACGGTTGAAAAGTTTTATACTCATCGGACACTATGTAGAATATTCAGAAATGCTAAAAATAACCAGGCACAAAGGTTTTTCAGTTGAGAAAAAGTCGAGTCCAAGTTGACAAAATGTTCAATTTATTGAACTCGGTTTCAAAAGGTACCCGAAGTAAACTTCTGAATAAATATTATTATATCGACACGCAACTATACATCAATATATTCAATTAACCAGAAATGTCATTGCAAATAACCGACACAACTTTTATGCACGAGGAAAGCAGACGGAATGATTATTTTTATTTTTATTAAATCAAATTCAAAATGATTTCCCAACTACTAGTTTTCTATGTCAGTAAATCCAAGGGTAGGGTCAAGGTTGGGTTGGGTTAAGTCAGCTGTTATCTCAACAAGATGATATAGATGTTGGCCTAAAAATAAGTTTTAAACAGATCTTTTCTGGAATCTGGGTGACATAAGAATCCTGAAATACATTGTTTGACTACGTCACTCGAGGTTATTATAACATTGATTTTTAAATGCAAATAGAATTTTCCATGCAAATACCTGCCATTGAAACGTTTTATTAACTTTCTAGAACAACCTCATCGTCTCGTGATTTATGGAGCAACCGTTGATGATTCTGGTGACTACAAATGCCTAGCTGAAAATGACTTCAGTTCTAATTACCATCAAGAAAGAATCGTCGTTGAAGGTACATAAATATATCAATGTTAAATTCAAATAAGTACATTAATTTTCCAATTTTATAGGTGTCTACGTGCCACCTGATTGCAAGGATAATCCATTCTTCGCAAATTGCAAGCTGATTGTAAAAGGATTGTATTGCTCGAATCATTACTATGCGAAATTCTGTTGTCGATCGTGTACGTTGGCCGGCCAATTACGAAGTCCACACCCTAATTCTGTTTAACTTAATTTATGGTTAGAATAAAATGCAACTATTACCATTGCCGATATCTTTTGGATATTGGAGAACTTACTTCTAACTGCAATTGAAGCCTCAGGTCTATTCGTTTTGATTTGTCACATTCGGTTGTTTTGATTACGCATGTAAATTCAAGAAAGGATTTTATAGGATAGAAGAACGTTTACTGAAGGTCACAACATATTATTTCATAGGGTAATGAAGTGCGATCGTGTTCCAAAGCCCAGCTCTTAAGTTATTTGAATGACAGCCAAGTTATGTGTTGATATGATTCAGATCCTTTTTATAATTAAGATAACCCTTCTAATTTATAAGTTTATAGCTAGATGCATGTAGAACGTGTTGCATATCTTAAAGATAAGGAGTACGATGCGATATTGCATAATTACATTCAAAAGAAAATGGAATCGTCGGCATAGTTTAGTTATGACTTGTGTCTTTTGAGAGGCATTCGTGCAATGATTCTAGTATTTTGTTCCTACTTGCATGATGAGAAACTGCTTTCGAGGCCATATTGCATTTAATTATTCCAAAATATCAAAACGATTAAGCAGAGAACGCGAAATTGCACTTAGTTAAATGTTAGCGTTTAATAGTGTTTCAAATGTATGTATATTTATTACGCACATAGACCAATTATGTACTCGGTATTGAAGGACAATCCTGGCAAGCGAATTTTGTCTAATGGAAGTTGAAATTGACGATGAAACTGTACTATAACTGTTTTGTAAATATAAAGGATAAAATAAAAAAAAACTAAATGGTTGAATAAATGATTTGTTTGATTCATTTTTTTTAGTTTTCATCCAAATCTTACCTCAACGCTTTCTTAAAACAAACTGCAAAAATATTTGAAGAAAAAAATTTATTAGGTATATCCAACATAATCACATACTGTATATGGACAAACTCCTTGCGAAGGAGCAGTTATTGTACTGGCGAAAAGATAAATGATTAATTAAACATATATTGCCTGAAGTTATATTTATTTTAATGATTGCACAGCGCTCTGAAAATTTCACGTGTTACTCCCATCACTACAATAGAAGCAACTTAAAAGTCTATCTAAAAGTTTACTATTGGACGATGGCGGAAGTAATTCTAAGTTTTGCGATTCACTATCGTCGGAATTATCAGATTCTATTGTCATTTCTTGAATACTGAATGTGTCCGTTAAGTCTTGCTTCTTGGGAGGTTTTGCTTTTGCTGGAAAAAATGAGACCTCATCGGCATCATCGCTGAAAGATAAAGAAAATTTTTTGTTTAGTTGTTATTGTATAAATAACCGGAAGAATATTAAAATTTGAATATCACTTCCTAGTTGGCCCATACTTGGCCTATGCTATTGTACAGAGAAGAGAAGAGTGTGACTAAAACTTGTAAGAAGGTAAAGGTACAATTGATAAATGGAGAAAGGCCACAAAGTTATATCGAGAGGACGTATGAGTTTACATGTGCTTATACTCTGATTTCAGGTTAAAATTGCAGATAGGACAAAGGGATATCAACAGTGAATTTTTCGCTACAAGTTAACTGCGCTACTATTTGTGTGTATCGGCTTCAGCAAAAAACTGAGTAATCATCGCGTGAATCATGCAGATACTAACGAAAATTGATGATTCTGCGCTGTAAATGAGGACTTTGCTATGGAAATATTAGAGATGAGGACCGAAACCCACACCTACTAAGCCTTAAAGTCATTCTCATTAAAGGTGACAGGAAACAGAAAGCGAAGTACAAGCAAGTTTGCCAAATAATGGACGAATTGCAAACCATACAACACGAATTGGAAAAACTCAAGAAGGAAGATGCACCAAGAGCTAAAAGAGTCACTGAACTCCACCGTGATATCGCGCCATTTAAGGGGAGAGGATTGTATCAAATCTGAAAATGGTGAGCCGACTATGATTGACTCATGGATCAAGTAAGGGAAGATAGCCGCACCTGACTCCTCTATTCCCGTAGACTGAAGACAGTAGTAAAAGCTTTATTTGTGACAACTATTTCAATGATACATAGAACTGATACCAAGCAAAATTAATCCGTGAGTTCCATGAAGAAATCGACTATTACATCGTGTTTCGCATGATTTTCAACAAAAAGATCAACGAGACAGAAACGGCTCATGAATATCTTATATGATATGAAAGCAATAGCTTATACGGGATGCGTTTTTTTAAATTTATCATTTAACTTTAATAAAAAAATCCCGTTGGCACCACCAGCTGGAAGGCAAATTTCTCGTAAGAACTCTGAGTCTTAAAAGCAAATATTTATTTTATTAGTCGTAATTGATAAATGTCAAATGTTTTGGCGATAGATCCTTTTTAATGATGTAGAACGCGTATAATATAACAAACTATTTTTTGCCTTTTCGTTGGTGGAAGTATTAGTTTTATGTCGCGAACGTGAACGTAAATCTATGAATAATCTGAATAACTTCACCGTGGTTCAAACCATAAATGGTAAGGTTGAAAATGTACACACATTTACTATATTTAGAAAAAATATAAAAGTATTCAGTATATGCTGTTATCTTGATGTAAATACAAAATTCAAATATTCAATTCAGACAGCAAAAATAAAAGAATATTTTGTAAACAACAAATAATTATATGCAGCAAACATTGAAGAACAGATTTTTTGAAAATAAATCATGAATTGCTAAATAGAAATACCAGTCTACTCCTTTTACTTCTAACAGGTATGGGATTCGCAGCGGTGGTGGGCCCTTCCAAAAAATGAGCTAAATATCGGGCAAAGCTCCCTCTCTTTTTATTGTTTCAGGGTCTCTCGCCTGGGATGGTTGGCCTTCCATTCCTCACATGGCCAAATCATCATTTTTAATCATTTTCGCATCTTTAATGCGAGGGGATACCACTATCTCCTGGATGCTCAACTCTTTTTGTGGGCTGTGAATATCCGCGTCCAGGATGGATTCGTGTCCGACCTCGCGTGCGGGTATTTCGGAAAAGTCGTCGAGTCTCATTATTAAATTAGTTCTTTGGTCGGTTACCTCAGTCTTCGACACTCGTCAAATGTGTCTAGCTGCTACTTCAAAAAAATTCCGTTGGCACCACCAGCCGGAGAGGCAAATTTTTCATAGGCATCCTTAGTCTTAAAAGCAAATATTTATTTTATTAGCCCCGCTTTGAAAGTCAATCACTATTTAAGGACAAGTAAAAGTAGCAAGAGACTCCCTCCTAGGTGAAGGGTGTTGTAAAATAATTAGTAAATCAAACAACGTCTTCTGAATATCAAAACTTGGCTCACAGATATATCTCACGAATTAAGCTCGTAAAAATAATATATTGCTATTATGTATTTTAATTTGCCGCCATTTTATCTTCAGTCTTTTGACCTCAATTTTTGAGTAGTCATGATAACATATGAAAGTTTTAAAATATTCTTAAAATTTTCATCAAAACCCTTACACATCTGTAGTTTTTGGGTCCTTTGTAAACGTGTATTAACACAGTCCCACGTGTAATTGTTGTTGTAATTGATAAATTTCGAGCGTGTGTAATGAATTTCTACCTTCAGCTCGAACGCGGAACCGACCTCTCATCGGTTCTAGACGTTAAGTCTGAGTAGTGCCAACGGATGGTACCAACAGGTCAACCAATCCGTGCACCGTAATCCATTCACGCGGTGACTGCTTGTCGGCCAGCTAGTTCGGAGAGGATTTCGGTCGCGGGTCTCCGAATGGATTACGCTCAATCACAATATTTCAGTCACCTGAACTTGCCCGTTTTTCAAACGCGTCAACAATTACTCATCCAGAACGAGAAACCTACATTACGTTAGTTCTGGATGTGATCTATCCACAGATCTCAAATCAAAAACGCTACAAAATCCCATAGGCGCGTTACCGATTCACCGACGCGGTACCGAAAAATATACTACTCGAACTTAAACCGACGGAAACTACTCTAATGAAATGACGAAACAATCAAAGGTACCGCGTACCGCGCGCGACGCGAAACCGACTTCAGCGGATTTGCAGAAACCCTACCCTCGCGACGGCATACTTACCCTACACTCTCTGTTCCCCCTGAAAAAAAAAGAAGAACCACTGAAAAGGAAAGTCGTGGGTTAACTTTTAGCAATTCATGTTGTATTCTATTCTATCATATACTTTAGAAATTTTGTTTTTTTTTTTTGTTTTCTTACCACTACCTTACAATTTATGTATCTTCCTTTGTCTTTGTATGTACAATTCAAAATTCTTCTTAATTTACATGCATTATAATAATATATTTTAAAGGTTAGTTTTTCTATAAAACTTGCAATTATGGCCTTTCTTTTCCGAGATTTCCAGTATTTGATCCGTGCCGTTCACAATTTTTCTCAATTATTTTCATTCTTCATTAATATTTTCATGAATTTTTCAGTGAATTGAATTTTGTAATTTTAACATATCAAAGAAATTATGGAATTATTTATGTGTTTCAACAGTCGGCTCGAGATTATGTTTCTTTCTAAACCACGCCGCTTACTTTCAGTATTTTGTTTATTGTTGGACTTTTCTTGCTTGTTTGTAACAAAATGATACTAGAAAATACAAACTATTATTTTATTATTTTCTTTTTTATTTGTGTGTGGCTGGTCGTATTGTAAGTACACTATTGTATTTATTGTTGTTCTTCGGCTTATTGCTTCAATAAAAATCAGAAAAGCATTTCGTAAATATATTGCAAACATTTCGGCTCTATGGAAACTAAAGCTGTTTGTATACTATAGTATGTATAGGTTGAGTGAAGGGTAGTAACAAGTCACAAAATTCAAAAACTATTAGCACCATTTTGTACGATTGTAGTTCTTATGATATTTAGTTCTATTAATATTCTTTCATTGTCTTCTTACTGTTAATTCTAATGCTAATTGTTGTGTTGTTTTTTTGAAAACAATTCAATGTTCAGTAAGCGTTCCAGTCGTAATCAATCGAACCATCAGGTCTTTTAGGATTTTTAGGTTTTAATAGTTTTAACTTAGATTTTATGTCTTTAGTTTGTTTGAAAAAAAAAATATTGCATTTATCTCATATGTTTCAATTAACAAAAATATTAAGTTTATACCGTATTCTCTTTTGTTAAAATTTTCACAATATTATCGCAACTCTACCGTTTATTTCGTTTGTATGAGGTTTTGCGCTCAGAATCCTTTTTATTTAGTTTTTTGTTTTTCGTTTGTTTTAAAACATGTTTTTGTAAATATATATTATTAGTACTATTGTTTTTTGTTTCATGGGTTGAATGTTTAGTGTATGTTTAACATATTTGTTCACCTTGGCTTTTATTTTTTCAGTTATATACTTTGTTTGATTGTGTGTGTTAGGGGAACAGGCAAATGGCTTTGTAGTGTAAATGATCAGTTAATCTTGATAAATTGTTTATAAATCGGTCTGTTGTCAATATATAAAATATCCCTTTTCTATTTTATTATTAATTAATTAATTAATTATTGTTATCTATTGCATATCTTGTCTATGGCTTGCTAAGTTAGTTTGTTAGACGCAGTAAACAGAAAATTGTTTCTTTTTTATAATCAAAATGGCCAAGCGTTGTTACGCAAATATATTTTCTCTTCATACTGTTGTGTTAAACTGGATATTTGGGTTTACTTTAATTGCTCCATCAATTTTCCTCATTCGCCTGATAAAATCTCCGTAGTTTTGGTAAACCTACACCTTCTTGAAAATATGTGGAATAGAGCCAAGCTGAGTTTCGTCAGGATGCTAAGACAACTTTCAACCCGACCAGCGTCGTGGCAGGTAGACAACGCTCTAAGGCTAGTCTAACAGCAAAATGCTTACATTCCTTTGGTTAAGTGGTAGGTCAACAAACCATCTAGTACTCATAGTTGTCAGAAGCGAACCCTCCAAATAAATAAATAAACGGGGCATATCCTCTATTCAGTATTCAGTAACATGAAGAAGGACCTTGAAAATGGAGTGTGATATGCTGTTGTATTTCATAAAAAAATATCTATGAAAGTGGAAGGAGCGTTAATGGTGCTGACTTGATTGATATCACTGTTCTCTGACTATTCCTTATAAGACCATTATGATTCTGTCAAGTCGTTGGTGAGTTCATTCTACTAACAGAGATCTACTTTTGACTTGCACTAAGTCTTCCATTTGTTTTGTCTTCTTTTCAACTTGATACTTCTTTTGTGATCTATTAATCAACGACTGTTCGCGGTTTTACATCTTTTCTATATAACCAGCTGATGAATGTAGTCTAAAATGGTGCTACTGCCGATATTTCATCATATCACTTGCTTTTCGTTAATAGGTACCTAACACCAAAGAATATTGAACACATAGTCGACTATTATGATTTTGAGTTGTACGTGCCTAGCTCTGTGCACACTATATTAGTATAAATGCTTATAACTACTTCTATACGATTACTACCAAATCGTAAATTTGAGGGCGTCCAAAGAAGCTTCATCGGTAAAGTTGGGAGGTATCGTTTTGTACCTTACATTACCGAACATACTTAACATCCAAAGCGTTTCAGTTTACATACTATATGTATATATGTTTCTAATGTGTGAATGTCACTTAAAACTATTACTATATATTACAGCAATGATATCAATTTCGTTAGTGGACATCCGTCACATTGGCTCCTGTTCAAAGTATTCGTGTTTGAGACACATCAAGGCAGAAGGGCGAGATCGAGGCTCAAATGCTAACATTTTGCTCAATAAGTCGTTAGAATATTCGCATAATTGTCGACATAAATCGAATGGTTGCTTTGGCATCCGGTGAGGAAAGTTTTCGCGAGCTAGATATTCATCAATTTTACCGAAGACTGCACTCTGTACTGCGGATTGCAAGCGATATGCCAATTGATCAATCTGAACAAGGTAGCAAGCGTTACTTCGAATTTCCGCATTAAGAAGCGTCAAATCATTTTGGTGTTGAATTATTCTCCTACTGGATTCATTAAGAGAAATTGTTTTTTTTTTTTTTTTTTTCTAAGTTTTCTTAACTAAACTAACCTCTTTCCTAATTTGCCTGTTGCTCCTTTCCGACCTTGACAGAGCTTCATGCTCCAGCCTGAGGCAATGCTCCGGTGAATGTCACTGCCTCACGAATAACGTTTTCCCAAAAACACTTTAAGCACACCACGCGTTTCTTCACAGATTAAACAGGGAATACGCTTCACTCCACCACGTCGCGCCAAACGACGTATAGCTGGTTTTGTAATACCTTCGATATTCTCACGAAGAACTTTTCGATGACGTTTCGCGCCTCCATGTGCTGTCAAGATTTCCGGTTGTCACCTCGGACAAAACATATGTGCGTGGAATGGCACTTCATATGGCGGAAATGTGCTTCTTCAGATGTCGCCAGTGGCATAGTTTTCTCGATGGCCACGGTGGAGGGGCATTTCCAGATGGCTATGTCTCGAAATGTGCCGGGGTCGGATTAATTCTATATTCCGAATATTTATATCCACGGATCTAAATATTTGGACAGAAAAAAAAATATTTTCTGCACAACGATATCCGCACAACAGATGAAGTCCGCTGGCACTTCGAGGACATATCCATCTGGCAGGTTACAAGGGTTCGGGATCGGAATCACTTCGATTCCTGGGCGTAGTCGTCACATTACACATTCCCCCCCCCCAAAATCGAAGTAATTACGATCCCGTCTCCTTTGTAAAAGGTCTTGGTTAGGGACGTGGCGGGTCGAAGATCCGTTTCGAAGGATAGGCTACAACCCTGTTCGTGAAGACTCGACAGTGACTATATAGTAGGAAGTCAGGTGTTATTCGGAGGCCTTGGTCTAGGCAGAGATTTGGGATAAGCCAAGGTTTCTCGTGGGAATTAGTTGCACTTCATCGTCTAAGGTCTTTTGCGTGGTAAATTCCCAGGGTCTTACCAGTCATGTCCGCGATGAGGTACCGGGTGGGGCTTATGACTTGTATGACTCGACACTTCACGAATTTCTTGTCTAGTTTGGCATTGTAATGGCGGGTGGCATCGCTCTGTCGGAAGTTTCGACGATATATTTCGTCGCCGGCCTTAAAGCCAGAAGGATGAGATCGCAAGTTGTACCGCTCCTCTCCCATCCGTCTACTGTCTTCAATCTTCTCCCGCAGTTGATCTCGCAGAAGTTGGAGCTTTTCGTGCGGTTCTAGAACCACGATTGGGTCCTCTAGCGATTTCAGCTGCCGCAATAGCCGGTAAGCGCTCCCATGACCGATCATGTACTGGCCGAACACTGCAAAATACGGCGAAATGCCGGTCGTGGCGTGGTACGACGAGCGCAGCGCACTAGTGATGGCGGACAATTTGCGATCCCAGTCCCTCTGATTCGGGTGGACATAGGCGCGAATGGCCGCTATGAGCGTACGATTCAGTCGTTCGGATGCGTTGGCTTGTGGTGAATAGACGGCAGTTCGTTGGTGGATGATGCCGTATTTGGACATTAGGTCTCGGAACTTGCTGGAGGTGAACTGGACCCCATTGTCGGAGACAAGTTTCTCCGGAACTCCAAACATGTGAAAGACTCGGTTCTCCAAAAAGCTGATTATAGGTCCAGTGTGCATGTTACGTAGTGGTTCTATGATAGGGAATTTGGAGAGCTGGTCCAGGACCACGACAGCTCCCGTGTGACCAGAAGCAGATCGAGGGTAAGGACCGATAAGATCAATGTACAAGCGCTGGAACACGCGTTCGGGGACCTCAACCTTACCCATGGGTGGTCGAAGAATGGTGTTGGGCGCTTTAGTGCACTTGCATAGCTCACAGGAGGCTACGTACGCTTTTATCTGTTGTGCCATCTTAGGCCAAAAGAAACAGGTTTTCAACCGCCTAAGTGTACGACCGTATCCGCCGTGCGCACTTGATGGGTGGTCATGAGCCCGCCTGATAAGATCAGTGGTTAATTCTTCGGGCACCCACAACTTCCACTGTTCTTCTTCTTGTATGGGGTCTCCGGATGCGTGTCCCATCCGCTTATAAATAAATCCATCCGTCAACCGCAGTTCAGGAAGCTGGGACAGTTGATTCTGGATAGTGTGAATCAGTTGGGTGTAGCTGGCTGACTTGAAGGCAGGATGGTCCAAATCGATCAATTGGGGGCTGTCGTCCTCTTGGACCAACTCGGCTCCTTCAGGGGCGAACATTCTGGATAGGGTGTCGGGGACTACATGCTGGCTTCCTTTTCGGTGGCGAATTGTGAAGTCAAATGCCTGGAGTTTCAGTGCCCACCTGGCCAATCTGCCGTTGAGATCAGTCTGGCTCATTAGCCATTTCAGAGAAGCGTGATCCGTAACGATTTCAAAGGTGTGTCCCTCCACATAGGCTCGGAAGCGTTTCACTGCCAACACCGCGGCTAAACATTCTTGCTCGGAGACCGTGTAATTTCGCTGGGCTGGGTTCAGCTTGTGAGACATGAAGGCTATAGGTCTCTCCTCGCCGTCTTGTGCAACCTGGACTAAGACTGCTCCCACCCCATGTTGACTCGCGTCACAATGGATTGAGAACGGTTTGTCAAAGTCCGGGCTGTGCAGTACGGGGGCCGTAGTCAGACTCTTCTTTAGCTCTTCAAAGGCTCGCAAGCTGGGCTCTTCCCAGACGAATTTACGTCCCTTACGCAGCATGTCGGTCAAAGGAGTGGTAATGGTGGCATAGTCACGTACAAAACGCTGGTACCATCCGCATAAGCCTAAGAATCGGCGTAACTGTTTGGTGGTCTTGGGTAATGGAAAAACGTCAATCGCTTGAGTCTTTTCCGGATCGGTCTTGATATGCCCATGCCCAATGATGTGACCTAAATACTTCACCTCCGTCATCACGAACTGGCTCTTCCTTATGTTGATGGTTAATCTTGCCCTCCGGATGTGTAGAGCCACCTCCTGAAGCAGGTCGATGTGTTCGTCAAAGGTCTCGGTTATAAGCAGCAGATCGTCCAAGTAAACGAAAACTTGGTGCCGCAAATGAGGTGGTATCACCTTATCCATAAGGCGCGTCATTGTTTGGGGGGCATTACACAATCCGAATGGCATGGTCACGAATTGATATAAGGGCCGGCCTGGGACTGTGAAGGCTGTTTTCTCCTTTGAACCGGGGTCTAAAGGAATTTGCCAGAAGGCGTCCTTGAGGTCTAAGCTCGTGATGAAATGGGCTTTAGGCAATCGACTCAAAATGCCTTCGATCAACGGTAGAGGATATGCGTCCTTGACTGTGACGGCGTTCAAGCGTCTGGCATCTAAGCATAACCGGACCTTGTTCGGCTTGACAACTAAGGTGACTGGGGAAGCCCACGCGCTCTGTGATTCTTCGATTACGCCTAATGATAGCATTCGATCCACTTCGGCATATAACGATTTTTCCTTCGCCGGAGATATGGCGAAATGTCTCTGTTTTATGGGTTTAGCGTCCCCCACATCTATAGTGTGGAACACCAGGGCAGTCCGCCCGAGACCTTCTTTCTCGTGCGATGGAAAAGCCGATATAGCCGAGTCGAGACGCAGTTGCTGAGTTACATCCAGTGTATGCCGTAGTAAGTTAGTGGGTTGAGATTGGTCAGGAACGGTGGTGACGGACTCCAGGGTCGAACTGGAAAATAGTGCCGGGGCCAAGTTAAATTTTCGAACGAAATCCACTCCTAAATAAAGATTCTGGGTTAACTGAGGTATGATGAAAAATTCCATAGGTTTAGTTACCCCTTTAAAGGTGACATCCGTCATAATTTTTCCCACTACAGAGTGACGAGTTCCGTCCGCCGTGCTTAACCAAGAGGTGAAATGACGGATTTGGTCCGCGTGCTTGGCCAGTACCTCCCCTGCAAACTCGGCAGAGATGCAATTCACACTGGCTCCCGTATCGACTAAGCCTGATACTCGTTTTTGCAGGAGGTGTACTGACGCATATGGCCGAACATCATCCCTCAATAATTCGTCTAAGTATATGTCCTTCAACCTTTTTCTCGACTGCCTGACTTTTCTCCAGAAGCTCCGCATCCGACGCGTGGCTCGCTTGCTTCGCGGTGGGACATTTGTGACCAACTCCTCATGGAAGATGCGCTGTCGAGTAGCCAAGTAATTCCGCAGCCTGACATGAAAAGGTTTTACATGCCAAGGAACTTTCGCCTCGCTATCATTCCCTTGCGCGTTGGCATCGGCGAAGGACGGCGTCGGTTGTGGAACTTCGGGAGAACTGTGTTTAGCGGTGCGAGTCAGCAGAGTTGGAGTCATGATGGGAGCTGGGTCATAGCTGGTGATGGGGTCTGGATTGGTTCGTCCGGGGTCTAGGAGTGCCGACGGGTGGTCGCGGCACTCGGTGGCAAGTTTTTTCGCCCTTTGCAATTTGCACAGTCAGGTGCGTATGTGTCGGCCTTCCCGCATCGGTAGCAGAAAAGCGTTGGCTCCGCTGGACATGCGTAGAACCGATGTCCCGGTTGTCGGCAGTTCCAACATACCGTCGGGCTTGTAATTGCTTCAAGGGAGGGTCGATCAATCAATGCTGGGTCCTCAAGCTCCGGTGGTGCTCCGCTCCTCGGTACTGGTACTGGATCAGCAAGCAGGTGGTCTGCTGCCATCAACTCCGCGGTGTGATGATTTCGGGGATTTGGTCCCGTTATGCGAGGTTGTGGGCGGAAGGTACCTCGTCGCTCATCCAAGTGTTCTTGTCTACGCGCATGGAGGCGCAATCCCTGTATGGTGTTGATGGGAAAATGTAGCAGGCTGTTCTGGAGATCCCAGCGCATGTTCTCCCGGATAATTTCTACTAATTCGTCCTCGGGCATGGTATTTCGCAGGCGAGTGCTCAATCTCACTATACTGGTGTAGTACTGGTCGAACGGTTCGTGAGCGCCTTGTTTCCGTTTCTTTATTTGCTCTCTTAGCTCTCTCTCAGTGAAGCCATCCTCAAATCGATTGCGGAAGGCTGCACTGAAAGAGTGCCAAGTGGGACGTGGCGTTGACTCTTTAAAGCTCCAGTACCAGTCGGCAGCGTCGCCGCTGAACAAAAGATGGGCATGCCGGAGGAAGGCCGAGGAATCACCTCCCAGGGTGCTGGATACCAACGCCTGAATCCGGAAAAGGAACCGGTCCGCCGATATCATATCGTTGAACCCGGTAAAGTTCAGGCGCCAACTCTCCATGATACGAGGCGTCGGGTCTCGGAAAAGTGTCAATGCGTTCCCGGGGGGAATCACATCCTCTACTGACCTGTTGTACTGAACTGCCTCGGGGGCTGGAGGTACCAACGGAGGTCCGGTACTGTGTCGCGGTCTGTATTCGGGAGCTCTGGGATCCATTCCCGAGTTCCTTGGAGGTGGGACCCATTGCTCGGATTGTCGGGAGTGGGGCATCGCCACACTGGGATTTGGCTCCCAGCCAAGCGGAGTTCTCACGCGGCTGGGTGGTTGGCTCAACGGGAGATTCTGGATCTTTCCCTCCAGGTTGCCAATCCTCTCCGACATATCCCTCATCAACGCCACGAGGGTGTCAATGGAGTGGGCGGAAGGCATGGTTGTCACCTCGGACACGACACTTGCAGCCGGAACTTCACCGCCTACTGCTCCTTGCAGGTCTAAGAGTGGGTGTGACGGTTCGGCTTCTGGAGCTCCTTTCGCCACTGCTCCACGCGTTGGTAGGGGCGTTCCGAGGGGGACGTCTAGGGCAGACCGATCTATGGATCGCCGGCATAAGGGACACAGTTCTGACGTGAGGAGGAGCTGTTGTACACAGGCACGATGGAATAAATGTCCACAATCCAATCGCACGCTGTGTACGCCCTCCACTACGTCCTCGAAACAGATTCCACAGTTCGCGGGTTGGACCGTTTTGGACCGTGTCCATCGCTTTTCTGGGGTCCGCTTCGTTGCCATTATCGTGTGGTTGCTAATATTGAGAAGAAAAATAAATATAAAATACACTTATTTCTACTATAAACCTAATAAACCTAATATATATATAGAAAACCTAAAAATACGTTAGTAGCCGATAGTGGCGAGCTAATGATAAGTGGAGAAAAAAAAATATTTGACAGTCACTTTCCTTTCCAGTAGTCGACTCCTTCAATGGGAAAAGAGAGTGCGTGGTAATCTGCCGAAGAAAGGGTGCTTCGGTCGATTTACGAAATTTAACCCCACACCCACATACATTACAAAAACCGTTTCTAATCTACGTTAAATGACTCGACGAGACAAGTGGTAGAGCTACCGTAACGACTTTGTACGCGGTCAAAGTTCCCGACGCGTAGAAGCATTCCGGGCTTCGCGACTCCAGCATACGCCACCGAACGTTGAACCGATACCACTCGTCTAACACGCATAAGAAATAGTTAGAATCCTTCCGCGACATAAAGGCAAGGTAGCCTTCTATTTTCTTGAGAGTCCATGCTGATAGGTAAACCCATCAGCCTGGCAGTTCCATCAAGAAAATAGAAGGTCCTTACAGGGGTTAACCTGGGACAACACATCGGAAGGATTCTGTCGCGAGAAAAAAAAATCAAACAAAGGAGAGCGGAAGCTACAACTCACGTGAAGCGACCTCTAATGTGTATCACACAATTCCACTGCTCCTGATAGTGGGACTCGAGTACCAAAGTACCTTACATCCTCCGTAAAGGACCAACTCGTCAGAAGACGCGAAGTTCTTTCCCCCTTAGGATGTTTTTGGCCCCACGTTGGGCGCCATTTGTAATGAATTTCTACCTTCAGCTCGAACGCGGAACCGACCTCTCATCGGTTCTAGACGTTAAGTCTGAGTAGTGCCAACGGATGGTACCAACAGGTCAACCAATCCGTGCACCGTAATCCATTCACGCGGTGACTGCTTGTCGGCCAGCTAGTTCGGAGAGGATTTCGGTCGCGGGTCTCCGAATGGATTACGCTCAATCACAATATTTCAGTCACCTGAACTTGCCCGTTTTTCAAACGCGTCAACAATTACTCATCCAGAACGAGAAACCTACATTACGTTAGTTCTGGATGTGATCTATCCACAGATCTCAAATCAAAAACGCTACAAAATCCCATAGGCGCGTTACCGATTCACCGACGCGGTACCGAAAAATATACTACTCGAACTTAAACCGACGGAAACTACTCTAATGAAATGACGAAACAATCAAAGGTACCGCGTACCGCGCGCGACGCGAAACCGACTTCAGCGGATTTGCAGAAACCCTACCCTCGCGACGGCATACTTACCCTACACTCTCTGTTCCCCCTGAAAAAAAAAGAAGAACCACTGAAAAGGAAAGTCGTGGGTTAACTTTTAGCAATTCATGTTGTATTCTATTCTATCATATACTTTAGAAATTTTGTTTTTTTTTTTTGTTTTCTTACCACTACCTTACAATTTATGTATCTTCCTTTGTCTTTGTATGTACAATTCAAAATTCTTCTTAATTTACATGCATTATAATAATATATTTTAAAGGTTAGTTTTTCTATAAAACTTGCAATTATGGCCTTTCTTTTCCGAGATTTCCAGTATTTGATCCGTGCCGTTCACAATTTTTCTCAATTATTTTCATTCTTCATTAATATTTTCATGAATTTTTCAGTGAATTGAATTTTGTAATTTTAACATATCAAAGAAATTATGGAATTATTTATGTGTTTCAACAGTCGGCTCGAGATTATGTTTCTTTCTAAACCACGCCGCTTACTTTCAGTATTTTGTTTATTGTTGGACTTTTCTTGCTTGTTTGTAACAAAATGATACTAGAAAATACAAACTATTATTTTATTATTTTCTTTTTTATTTGTGTGTGGCTGGTCGTATTGTAAGTACACTATTGTATTTATTGTTGTTCTTCGGCTTATTGCTTCAATAAAAATCAGAAAAGCATTTCGTAAATATATTGCAAACATTTCGGCTCTATGGAAACTAAAGCTGTTTGTATACTATAGTATGTATAGGTTGAGTGAAGGGTAGTAACAAGTCACAAAATTCAAAAACTATTAGCACCATTTTGTACGATTGTAGTTCTTATGATATTTAGTTCTATTAATATTCTTTCATTGTCTTCTTACTGTTAATTCTAATGCTAATTGTTGTGTTGTTTTTTTGAAAACAATTCAATGTTCAGTAAGCGTTCCAGTCGTAATCAATCGAACCATCAGGTCTTTTAGGATTTTTAGGTTTTAATAGTTTTAACTTAGATTTTATGTCTTTAGTTTGTTTGAAAAAAAAAATATTGCATTTATCTCATATGTTTCAATTAACAAAAATATTAAGTTTATACCGTATTCTCTTTTGTTAAAATTTTCACAATATTATCGCAACTCTACCGTTTATTTCGTTTGTATGAGGTTTTGCGCTCAGAATCCTTTTTATTTAGTTTTTTGTTTTTCGTTTGTTTTAAAACATGTTTTTGTAAATATATATTATTAGTACTATTGTTTTTTGTTTCATGGGTTGAATGTTTAGTGTATGTTTAACATATTTGTTCACCTTGGCTTTTATTTTTTCAGTTATATACTTTGTTTGATTGTGTGTGTTAGGGGAACAGGCAAATGGCTTTGTAGTGTAAATGATCAGTTAATCTTGATAAATTGTTTATAAATCGGTCTGTTGTCAATATATAAAATATCCCTTTTCTATTTTATTATTAATTAATTAATTAATTATTGTTATCTATTGCATATCTTGTCTATGGCTTGCTAAGTTAGTTTGTTAGACGCAGTAAACAGAAAATTGTTTCTTTTTTATAATCAAAATGGCCAAGCGTTGTTACGCAAATATATTTTCTCTTCATACTGTTGTGTTAAACTGGATATTTGGGTTTACTTTAATTGCTCCATCAATTTTCCTCATTCGCCTGATAAAATCTCCGTAGTTTTGGTAAACCTACACCTTCTTGAAAATATGTGGAATAGAGCCAAGCTGAGTTTCGTCAGGATGCTAAGACAACTTTCAACCCGACCAGCGTCGTGGCAGGTAGACAACGCTCTAAGGCTAGTCTAACAGCAAAATGCTTACATTCCTTTGGTTAAGTGGTAGGTCAACAAACCATCTAGTACTCATAGTTGTCAGAAGCGAACCCTCCAAATAAATAAATAAACGGGGCATATCCTCTATTCAGTATTCAGTAACATGAAGAAGGACCTTGAAAATGGAGTGTGATATGCTGTTGTATTTCATAAAAAAATATCTATGAAAGTGGAAGGAGCGTTAATGGTGCTGACTTGATTGATATCACTGTTCTCTGACTATTCCTTATAAGACCATTATGATTCTGTCAAGTCGTTGGTGAGTTCATTCTACTAACAGAGATCTACTTTTGACTTGCACTAAGTCTTCCATTTGTTTTGTCTTCTTTTCAACTTGATACTTCTTTTGTGATCTATTAATCAACGACTGTTCGCGGTTTTACATCTTTTCTATATAACCAGCTGATGAATGTAGTCTAAAATGGTGCTACTGCCGATATTTCATCATATCACTTGCTTTTCGTTAATAGGTACCTAACACCAAAGAATATTGAACACATAGTCGACTATTATGATTTTGAGTTGTACGTGCCTAGCTCTGTGCACACTATATTAGTATAAATGCTTATAACTACTTCTATACGATTACTACCAAATCGTAAATTTGAGGGCGTCCAAAGAAGCTTCATCGGTAAAGTTGGGAGGTATCGTTTTGTACCTTACATTACCGAACATACTTAACATCCAAAGCGTTTCAGTTTACATACTATATGTATATATGTTTCTAATGTGTGAATGTCACTTAAAACTATTACTATATATTACAGCAATGATATCAATTTCGTTAGTGGACATCCGTCACATTGGCTCCTGTTCAAAGTATTCGTGTTTGAGACACATCAAGGCAGAAGGGCGAGATCGAGGCTCAAATGCTAACATTTTGCTCAATAAGTCGTTAGAATATTCGCATAATTGTCGACATAAATCGAATGGTTGCTTTGGCATCCGGTGAGGAAAGTTTTCGCGAGCTAGATATTCATCAATTTTACCGAAGACTGCACTCTGTACTGCGGATTGCAAGCGATATGCCAATTGATCAATCTGAACAAGGTAGCAAGCGTTACTTCGAATTTCCGCATTAAGAAGCGTCAAATCATTTTGGTGTTGAATTATTCTCCTACTGGATTCATTAAGAGAAATTGTTTTTTTTTTTTTTTTTTCTAAGTTTTCTTAACTAAACTAACCTCTTTCCTAATTTGCCTGTTGCTCCTTTCCGACCTTGACAGAGCTTCATGCTCCAGCCTGAGGCAATGCTCCGGTGAATGTCACTGCCTCACGAATAACGTTTTCCCAAAAACACTTTAAGCACACCACGCGTTTCTTCACAGATTAAACAGGGAATACGCTTCACTCCACCACGTCGCGCCAAACGACGTATAGCTGGTTTTGTAATACCTTCGATATTCTCACGAAGAACTTTTCGATGACGTTTCGCGCCTCCATGTGCTGTCAAGATTTCCGGTTGTCACCTCGGACAAAACATATGTGCGTGGAATGGCACTTCATATGGCGGAAATGTGCTTCTTCAGATGTCGCCAGTGGCATAGTTTTCTCGATGGCCACGGTGGAGGGGCATTTCCAGATGGCTATGTCTCGAAATGTGCCGGGGTCGGATTAATTCTATATTCCGAATATTTATATCCACGGATCTAAATATTTGGACAGAAAAAAAAATATTTTCTGCACAACGATATCCGCACAACAGATGAAGTCCGCTGGCACTTCGAGGACATATCCATCTGGCAGGTTACAAGGGTTCGGGATCGGAATCACTTCGATTCCTGGGCGTAGTCGTCACATTACACGTGTATAACTTATTTTTACTGAAACTTTCAGAAAGGGTTTTACATCAGAAAATTGGTCATCCTTCGATTTTATAGATGAAAATTTAAAACTCATAAAATGAGGTATTTGTTGGCCTTGTACTCATAAAGACCTACTTTCTTGATTTCTTTCAGGTTTTTCTGTTCAAAGATGTCCAATCGCGAGGGAGTAGGACACAAATTTTTCGTTTATTTTCCGTCACCCTGCTATCCTCCTTGTTTAGGACCTGTTTGGAAAAGGCCTCACCAAAACCTTATTTTTGACATCCATATTGGCTATTTTTGGTAAAAAAAATGTTTAAGAGTCACCCCCTTAATATAGGAAGACCTATTTAGACAGCATAAAATATTTTTTTGCGCAACAAATTTAGAGAGGGCACCAATTTTGACCTACGTAGAGAATTTCGTCACTTTAGCTCATGTGGTTTGCGAGAAATATTGCTGCGACGCACGGACGGACAGATAGGTTGCGATTTTAGTAAGGTATTGTAAATATATTTTACAATCCCCTTAAAAATGGCCTTTAGTGCAAGTAATTCCAGATTAAGCCATTAAAAACACCTCCATGAAACTAAAATAGCAAATTGTGCTTGCTTTCTGAACTTTGTGAGGGATGTATGCATCAATCAATGCGTCAAATCTCGTTCAAATCAGGGTTTCACTATAAACAGGCAATGCATTCAATTTTTAGTGAAAGTAGCAGCTAAAACTTTTCGACTTTTTTTTAATACGATTGCAATAATTTATTGTACAATACAAGAATTTAGCACCATCATTCATAATACTAAGTTTCATCAAAATCCGTTGCAAAATGTGGCCGCCATATGGCCATAGAAATCTAAAAAAATGTATATTATCACCAAAATGACAAAGTCTTTAGATCTAATTAATTTCTATCCTGAAACCAAGTTTTATATACATCGGATCAAAATTGCCAGTTTTAGAAGCCTTTGAAGTTTCGAGCTTCAATCGGCCGCCATTTTGACCTCCAGTTTTTTTACATAATTCTTTAGATAATTATAATTTTAACCAAACTGCCGAATCTCAACGCCATCAGTTGAAAGGTTTGGTCACAACTTAAACAACAAAGTTTTGCACGTTTTTCGGCCTTTGAGCGGCCGCCATTTTGTTTCAGACAAACCGACTTTGGATTTTTTATTGTAAGATTTATCGCATACTTCATGAACCTCTGTACCAAATTTTATCCAAATTGGAGCTATACTTTGGTCAGAACGGAAATCACGATTTTTCGTCTAAAATGCCCGTCATTTTGTTTTCACCAAGCCGATATAGGTTGTTCACGAACTTAACTGAGATATTTACTCAATACACCTTTTCTAAAAATTTGGTGAAAATCGGAGTAAAATTGCAACTTCTACCGTGGTCACAAATTTCGCTATATCCCATACATATATAAATTTGTGCAACGTGTGTTCTCCACAAAAGCTAAATTTCTCTCGAGAAATTTACTTAAAAATACAAGTGATTGGTTTTATAAAAGAATCTTTAATTGTACAAGAGAGAGTTACATCGTGTGTTTTAGAGATTAACCACACACATTCTATAAAAATTTGTGTCGACGACAAATCGACAACTGACAGATAAGTACACGCTAATAAATTTGCAAATGCGTGAGAAATGGCCCTTTGCTTCCTGCAACAAGTGCCACCAACTGTCTAGGTTCATTGACAGCATTCTGAAAATTTAAAGTCCGAACAGCGAAAAACTGTCTTCGTCGACCGAATCAGATCAGCATTTCCTCGGCCCCACTGGTCTCTACCCTTCAGTTCTCCCAACGAATAACTTTTTGGGTACCCGTTGTTCATTCATACGATTCACGTGGCCAGCTTGGAGTTTTACAGTCGTTGAGACCTCTGGCTCGTCAAAAATTTCATGCAGCTCGTGGTTGTATCGATTTCGCCATCTAGCTTTGCTCCAATTATTTGCTTCAGGACCCGTCTTTCGAAGGCGTTGAATATTTCTGCGGATGCTTAGGATTGGGTTCATGTTTCACACACATAGCTGATCTTCAAGAGCATCAAAACTCAATAAAATATTTTATTTCACAAAATTTTAGTTCATTTTGCCACCCCCTGGGCCCCCTGATGCACAAAATGACCTTTTTCTTTCAGATTCTTATAGTTCTAATCAAGACCTTTCATTTGATACCCAATTTGACTACCTTTGATTACAAAAGATTTTAAATTTTTATCAGGGTATTTTTAAATTTTTGGTTAGCCCTATATTTTGAGAAACCATCATTTCTGAACTTTCCACAAATTTTGAGCATTCGATTTTATAGTTTCTCAGGAAACTTGCTGTGATGCGCGGACAGATGGAAGGACGGCGAGGCGGACAGACAGGTCGCGACACTAGTAGGTCTTTGTTAAAAAAATTTATAATTGTTGCAATCGAAAAATTCAAATGGGTATAACGTCTTAAATGGCTCATTTCATCCAATTTAATGATACCAATACAATTTTACTAACAAAAATGGGAAATTCTACTACTATTAGCAAAGTTCAACGAATTTCAGCCTCTAAGTTATTTGTTATTGAATCTAGCTCCATGAACCTACTTATATCCCGTCTCATCTGTTCGCCTGCCCACCCGTCCGTTTGTCTGTCTGTCCATCCGTCCGTCTATCTGCCCGTCTATCCGCGCGTCACTGAAAACTATAGAAGCTACAAAGCTCAAAATTTGCAAAAGGATCAGAAGTGTTCGTCTCTCAAAAGTTTAGGTCTTATCAAATGTATCAAAATTTTTTAAGAGTGTCCCGTCTCATAACGAAATTGCCCTTAACAATTTTTTTCATTAAATTCAGTCGAGTAGAGTATCAAATGAAAGGACTAAGCTCTTTCAGAATCTGAAAAATAAGTCATTTTTTGCATAAGGAGTCCAGGGGGAGGCAAAATGCACGAACAATATTAGTGTCCCCTCCCCCTATGATTGGACACCTATGAGCCGAAAATCTGAAAAAATTACAAAAGTAGGTCTTTATAATCTCAACGGCAACAAATACCACAGAAATCAAAATTTACTCAACTCTGTTAATAATAGTATGATATGTAAAGTTCGTATATTTCCCCTTCCCCTGCCCCCACAGTGCGAATACGCCAATTTTACGACTTGTTTTAAAAAGATCTCCTTGAGACCTTTCCAATGATAATATTTTTTGAAGGGTCACCTCCATACAGGGAGACCCCCTTGAAGTGTCAAGAATTCGCCATTTTTGACCTTTCCACAAAGTTTCATGGCCCTAGCTTCTATAGTTTCGGAGAAAATCTGCTGTGAAATATAGACGAACGGACAGACGGACAGACGGACACAGGTCGTGATTGCAATAGGGTGTTGGATTTTAGTACAAAGCCCTAAAAAGGACTATGGCAGTGGATCCTGGAATGTCAGATCACTGAACAAGCCTGACGCTGTTAAGAACCATTTACAACAGGCCAGTCAATGTAAATCAAACATACTGGCAATTCAGGAAATAAAGTAAACTGGAAGTGATATTCAAGATATGAGATCGCACAAAATATTTAAAAGTGGGAAGCCTGCTGGAAAGTGAGAATTCGGGGTAGCGTTTATTGTGGATAGGGAGTTCAAATCACTCGTTATTGATTTTGACGCAATCAATTAACGGAATGAGTGGGATTCCTCAAAATTTGGCAAATAAATGTAAACGCTCCGACCGAAGAAAAAGACGAAGAAATGAAGGAAGCGTTCTACAATCACCTGGAGAAACTAGTCGACTTATTACCTACAAACAACACAAAAATCATTCTGGGTGATTTAAACGCTAAGATTGGAAATGAGCTATCTCATTGGGGAACGACTGGAGGATATAGCCTTCATGAAGAAACAAATGACAACGATCAGTGCCTGATCGACTTTGCATGAAGCAAAAATGCCGTCATATGCTCGACTTGCTTCCCACGTCGACGCATACATAAAATTCCACGCAGACCCTCGACACCCAGCTGGCTCCCATCTTATTAAACACATTGCTGAAAACATGCAATGAGCTCTGGATGGAAGTGAAAGCGGCAATTAAGAATTTGGCAGATTGGCCATCAAGCCCGGGGTGAAAGAAATGATTGGTTCGATGATGAATATCAGAATGCGTTAGATAAGAAGAATCAGGCATACAGGCAATACTTAGGTAGGAAAACCAGTACGAAGAGAGGATATTATGGTAATCTCAGAAGAGTAGCGAATATAATTTTTAAATCAAGAAGAAAATTACGATCAATTGTAACAACGCAAGACAAACAAACAAAGTAGTGAAAAGTTTGAAATAAGCTCATCAACCCAAGACCACGCTCTGCCGTGATGACATCGACAACATCATCGCTGATGAAAACAGAGTTAAGGGAAGATGGGCATCATATTTCAAGAACCTCCTTAATTTTCCGCATAGCTCCAGAGGATCGGAGTCTATAGACATTCTTAGAGAGCTTCCATTGGTTTGTCCCACGATGAAGGCCCAAAAGAATAATAAAGCGCCGAGTAGCGATAAGGTTCCAGTGGAGTTTATGAAATATGGTGGCAGTGGTATTCAGAAAGCCATCCATAAAGTTTTCCAGCACGTTTGGCAACGCCACAAGAACATATGCTGAACGAATGGTGCGAATCAATTATATTCCGTATTCACGCAAAAGGTAATAAGTTATGGAGCGAAAACTAAAGAGGCATATCACTACTTTGTACAGCGAACAAAATAGTTTTGAAAATCTTAGAAAATAAAATGCTATCATATGTCAATAATATTGTTGGGGAGCATCAAGGTGGCTTTAGGGCAGGTAGATCGACAAAAGACCAATTGTTCCCAGTCAATCAGGTACTTGAAAAATGCTGGGAGTTCAACATAGACGTGCACCAAATATTCATTGAATTTAAGCAAGCATACGACAGTATTGATTGTAACGTACTCTGTCAAATAATGCTTTGCTTTGGCATCGCAGCCAAATTAGTCCGTCTTACGAAAATGACAATGACGTCGAAAACCTCCCAAGTCCGCATCGATAACCAGCTAACCGGCGCCTTTGACACAAAAATCATTCTAAGGCAGGCATATGGGCTGGTCCCATTGCTATTCATTGAACGCCTTTGAGCGACGGGTCCAGAGGTGGATAATTGGAGCTGTAGTGCTACGAAGAAGAAAACGCATAATCTATATAACTCTCTTGACGCAACACTTAGAGAAAGACTCATACAAAGAAGTTTAAAATTAAAAATGAAACGACTGTCAATTGTTCAACTTTGAAACGAATGAATATAATGACGAATTGTTAAAAGCCTCAGCTTTCCGTCTTCTCATTTCTGTCCATCAACGTTAATGGGTATGAGACTCACAACAATGGTGATTACGTATCACTCACCCAGCTATCGGACTGTAGTCTTTTCCTTGTTCTAGAGGCTCTCGCCAGGATGGAGAGTCTTCGCATCTCGACTGTTACCATCGGGACCATAGGTCTAGCAGGGGGCTGCGAGGGGCCACCAATCCCAACAGTATACCCCACCTCATGTCATGGGTCGCAATTTCCTTCGTCAAGGATAAGGTAGTCTGCCCAAACACGTACAGGAAAATGGGAAAAGTAAGAAGAAAAATAGTTGTTTTTTGCCCCTTATGAGCCTTCGTTTGGAGATGGTTGGAGAGGCTCATTATGTTGATCGAATCTTTCAGCACTCGAGAAGGTGATATGGTTATTATCATACTTTGGTCAAGTGTCTGTCCACCCAGCTGTGATACGTTCTGATTTTAAACGTATACGTATCATAACTGATTGGACTTATAGTCCGTCCAAAGAATCATTCGAAATAAATCACGTTGCCACCAACGAGACTCGTACCAGGCATCTTAGCCTTTAATTTTGGCCTAGACATTTCTGCCTTATATGGCAAAACGAACTAAAACCCCTTTTTAATTTGTGCATATGCAATAATTTAGTGGGACTTGATGCTAGGGGAAAGAACTTGCCCCAGGCATCAGACGCTAGCCTGCCAGCGCCTATAAGCATCTTTAGACCAGCTTGTTTCCAGCTGACCATCAATTCTTTGCTCGCTGAGTAGCATGACATCGTTACAAGTCCTTTACGGACAAATCCGCCCAATTAGAATCACTACAATACGATAAATACAACGTTTTGTATTAAGATAGAGATAAGCATTTTTGATAAACGGGCCGTGTGACATTCACAGCAGTAGAATTTAGGTCTTCGAAAAATGAAGAACAGTAAAACTTATCAAAACATTAATATTTTCCCTTTAGATAAGAAAAAACTCCCCGTTGGCAGCACCTGCTGGAAAGGTAAATTTCTCGTATGTAGCGTAAGATTTCAAAAAAGAATTTGGCTTGCCTATTATTAGAGTTTTTACTGCAATTTTCGTAGCACCACATGGGTATTTATTAACGTTCGTATTTAGAGACCCCTTGTAGAGACGAAGATATTTTGCTAATAAAATTGAGTTTGAGACTTAGGGATTACTAATTGAAAATCTGCAGATAGTAAATTGTTATAAATATTTACATAAATACAGGTTTCGTTCTTCTCACATTTGCTGTTTACACATTAATCAGTGGCTACCACACAAAGGTGATAACTTGTCGGCTTGAATAACTCAATTAGTAAATTTTAAAAGATTTCCATAAAAATTTAGTCAATACTTGCGTTGCCATGAATTTATACATTTTCTATTCTTTTCTGAACCATCAGGGGCCGCCATTTTGAACTTGAGCGTTTCCTTTTTGATTATTTTCACAGATATAATTCGTTTAGTCTCAAGTGCTGTGCTGAATCTTATTCGAATTGGAGTTTCACTCTGTACAGCACAAAAATTTCCGATTTTTATTGAAAACGGCTGCTAAAATTATTAAACTGGAAATTTTCGACTTTGTTGTTTGTCATCCGAGTTGCATAATTTTTTGCAAGTTAAATTAACTTGCCTTAACAATCTATAGTTTCAAGTTTCATCGGAATCTGTGGAGCAACTGTCAAGTTGCTACAGGGATTCAAAAATAAATGCATAGGAAACCCCTCCTTAAACACTTTGAAATATTTTCTTGCACTGCAAATTTTGAGAAGCACCACTTTTGACCTACATCGAAAATTTCATCGTTCTAGCTCAACTGGTTTGCGGGAAAACTTGCTGTGATGTACGAACGGACGGACGGACAGACAGGTCGCGATTTTATAATTTTTTAGGATATCATAAAAATATTTTACAATATCCTTAAAATTGGTTTGCTTTGTAAATACTTTTAAGTTAAGTCATTTAAAAATATTCATTATTTTAGTTGCTACTCAAATAGCAAATTGCGCTTACTTGCTTACCTTTGCGGGCCGCCATTTTGAATGCATGCATAAGATTTTGGACTATTTTATATCTTTGTGTGCTAATCCTTCATCAATCAATGTGCCGAATCTCGTTCAAATCGGAGTTTCACTTTAGACGGGGCAAAAGTATTCAATTTGTAGTGAAAATTGCAGCTGAAAATATTAGGTTTAAAATTTTCGACTTCTTTATTTTTCATCTGATTTAGACATTTTTTTCACAATACAAGAACTTAGTTCAAACATCTATAATCCCAAGTTTTGTCCAAGTCCGTTGGAAAATGTGGCCGCTAGAGGGCCACGAAAATTTCAAAAAATCGCATATTTAAATCGCCGCCATTTCGAAACTTTCCCACGCAAGATCACAAAAATAACAAGATATCTAGATCTGATTAATTTTTATGTCAAAGCCAAGTTTCATGTACATCGGATTAAAAATACGTCTTTTAAAAGCTTTTAAAATCTTGAGTTTCAACTAGCGCCATTTTGTTTTTTGTGACCTGACCGCCAGTTTTTTTACATGATTCTTATATACTTATAGATATTGAATTTCATAAAAATCGGTTAAATGCTTTGGTCACAACTACAACAACAAAATTTTATACGTTTTTCGACCTTTGAACGCCCCCCATTTTGTTTCAGACGAACCGACTTTGGACTTTTTATTGTGAGATTCATCACACACATCAGTGAACTTTGTAGCAAATTTCACCCAAATCGGGGCTATACTTTGGTCAGAACAGAAATCACGTTTTTGTCTAAAACGCTGCCATTTTGATTTCGCCCAGCCGTTATAGCTAGTTCGCGAATCCAACCGAGATATTTACTCAATACATCTTTCCTGAAAATTTGGTAACATTGGAGCAAAATTGTATCCTCTAGCGTGGTCTCAAATTTCCTTATATCCCATATATACACTATTTTGCGCGATCCAAAAGCGTTTCAAAAGACCGGCATGTTCTTCAGGATGTCAGTACAAGCCCTCCATGGACGCAAGCGTTTTCCTTTCATGGCCAAATGCAATTTTCCGAATAGGTAGAAGTCACAGGGAGCCATATCAGGTGAATACGGTGAGTGATTGATGGTTAAAATGTGATTTCTAGTCAAAAAATCAGTCACAAGAGTGGATTTTTCTGACAAAAGTCTCTTTCATTTTGGAACAAAACGTGCACAGATCTTTCGTAAGCCTAAATGATCGGTTAAAATGCGATAAATCGATGTTTTGGAGATATTCAACTCCGTTTCCATGAATTTCAACGATGATTTCGGCTCATTTTTGATAAACTCGCGCACAATTTCGATGGAGTTTTCGGTGATCACTGAATTTGGGCGGCCCGTATGTTCATCGTCATTTATATCCTCATGAGCATCTCTGAAACGTGTAAACCACTCATGAACTCTGGCACGAGATAGACAATCATCGCCATAAACTTTTTTCATCAATTCAAATGTTTCAGTAAACGTTTTACCGATTTTAAAACAAAATTTGATATTAACTCTTTGTTCGAAACTCATTTTTGTACCGATGACACAAACATACTGTCACTTTAGACGCAATAATTTTGCTTCCACTGACCCGAATGTCACCAATCTTTCACTCGAAGTCAGGGAGGGATGTATCTTTCCAACACACTATCTCATTCACAGATGGAGTCACCAAATAAAATGTATGGCGAAAGTCTCGTTTGTTTTGGAACGCACCTCATATATATATATATGTATATATATATATATATATATATATATATATATATATATATATATATATATACGAGTATATATATATATATATATATATATATATATATATATACATCTATATATAAATAAATATATATATATATATATATATATATATATATATATATATATATATATATATATATATATATATACATTTATATTATTTCAAACCTAAGGAATTCAGCCTCACAAAAAAACAAAAAGAAAAGAAAATCAGTAATGAAGCAAAGTTCAACGAAACTTAAATCCACCCTCCAAGATGCGCAAAAAGTATTCGTACGGTTGCCCTTAATACGCGGTATGTTCTAGGGGACATTTTATGTAATTAACTTCTATCGGAAATATCCACAGTTGGTCTGTCAGTAGGAAGGTCCGGTATGATTTCAGGATTTTCAGTGCTAGTGTCTCGTTCTTTAAGCGAAAATTTAATGAAAGTGAGTGAAAATGAGTCCGAAACGGAAAGAAGCTAGCCAACAGAAGCTCATCATCCAGCTGCATAATCAATGCAAATCATTGGGGAAAATTGCTTGTATTACTGGAAGACCTAAATCTAGCATACAAGGCATTGTTGATAGGTTTTCAAATCGAAAAACAGTTGGTAACAAGCGTCGGAGTGGCAGTCCTCGTATTCTAAATGAGCACAACCGGCGTGAAATTGTTCGAAAAGTCAGGGATAACCCCAAAATAATTGCACCACGAATTGCTTCTGAGCTTCTAGAAACTGCAGGCGTTGATATGTGGGCGAGTACCGTAAGGAATGTCTAGCAATCGGCTGGATACCATGATCATACAAATATTTGATTAGTGAGGCCAATCGAAGGAAGCGCTCGGAGATTGCTAAAATGTACATAAATAAGCCCGTAGAGTTCTGGGAACGAGTGATCTTCACAGATGAAAGTAAATACAATATTTTTAACTCTGACGGAAAATGTTTCGTATGGAGAAAACCAAATACAGAGCTGGAAAAGGAAAATTGATGTCCAACAGTAAAACATGGAGGAGGTTCTGTTTTAGTGTGGGCGTGCATGAGTGCTTATGGGGTTAGAAATTTAGTATTCATTGAAGGCGTGAACATTTATCATTTATAGAGGCATATCACTACTTTGTACGGCGTACAAAATACTTTCTAAAATCTTAGTAAATAAAATCGGATCATGCGCCAACTGTATTATTGGGGAGTATCAAGGTGGTTTTAGAGCAGGTAGATCGACAATAGACCAATTATTCACAGTCAGGCAGGTACTTGAAAAGTGCTGAGAATTCAACGTAGACGTGCACCAAATTTCGTCGACTTCAAACAAGCATACGACAGTATTGATCACATACTGTACCAAATAATGCTTTGCTTTGGCAACCCAGCCAATTTAGTCCATCTTACCAAAATGACAATGAAGTGGACGACCTCCCAAGTCCGCATCAATGATCAACTCACCAATGCCTTTGACACAAATATCGGACTGAAGCAGCGAGATGGACTGGCCCCATTGCTATTCAATTTGGCTCTGGATTACGTCATATACAAGTTGAGCCAAGTAGTATATTGAACGCCTTTGAGCGACGGGTCCTGAGGCGAATAATCGGAGCGAAGCTAGACGGGCACCAATGGTGAATTCGATACAACCATGAGTTGTACGAAATTTTTGACGAACTGGAGGTCTCAACGATTATAAGACTGCAGAAGCTGCAATAGGCTGGCCACACGAATCGTATGGACGAACAACGGATACGCAAAAAGGTATTCGTTGGGAGAACTGAAGGCCGGAGACCAGTGGAGAAACCGAGAAAACGCTGGTCTGACTCAGTTGACGAAGACAGTTCATCGCTGCTGGGATTTCGGAATTGGATGACGCAGTCAATGGACCGAGACAGCTGGAGGCGCTATTTGCAGGAAGTGAAGGCCCGAGATGGGCTGTAGTGCTGAAAAGAAGAAGAAGAATTTATTGAAGGCATCATTGACCACAATCACTTTATTAATATCCTGAAGGATAATTTGGGTCCGAGTACGGATAAAATGCGGATATTGAACAATTTCATCTTCATGCACGATAATGACCCAAAGCATACTGCAGAGAATACTTGGCTTTGGCTCTTATATAATACACCCAGCATGTTGAATATTTTCCCTTTAGATAAGAAAACACTCCCCGTTGGCAGCACCTGCTGGAAAGGTAAATTTCTCGTATGTAGCGTAAGATTTCAAAAAAGAATTTGGCTTGCCTATTATTAGAGTTTTTACTGCAATTTTCGTAGCACCACATGGGTATTTATTAACGTTCGTATTTAGAGACCCCTTTGTAATGATTTTTCTACCTTCAGCTCGAACGCGGAACCGACCTCTCATCGGTTCTAGACGTTAAGTCTGAGTAGTGCCAACGGATGGTACCAACAGGTCAACCAATCCGTGCACCGTAATCCATTCACGCGGTGACTGCTTGTCGGCCAGCTAGTTCGGAGAGGATTTCGGTCGCGGGTCTCCGAATGGATTACGCTCAATTACAATATTTCAGTCACCTGAACTTGCCCGTTTTCCAAACGCGTCAACAATTACTCATCCAGAACGAGAAACCTACATTACGTTAGTTCTGGATGTGATCTATCCACAGATCTCAAATCAAAAACGCTACAACAATCCACAGGCGCGTTACCGATTCACCGACGCGGTACCGAAAAATATACTACTCGAACTTAAACCGAAGAAAACTACTCTAAAGAAATGGCGAAACAAACAAAGGTACCGCGTACCGCGCGCGACGCGAAACCGACTTCAGCGGATTTGTCGAAACCCTAACCTCGCGACGGCATACCTACCCTGCACTTCCCTTTCACGCTGAAAAAAAAACGAGCCACTGAAAAGGAAAGTCGTTAGTTGCTTAGCAATTCATATTATTTTTTTTATTCAGGTCCTACAAATCGATATAATTTTTCTATCAGTATTTCTATTTTTATCTATCCTTATCCTGTAAGCTACTTTACTTAAATATCCTATTTTGACGTAATCTGTATGAAAATTTTATACCATTAATCATTCGTGTTTAATATTAGGTTTAATGATTATCGAAAAATACGGTTAATAGCTATTTTACTAATCCTTGTTCAAATTTGTTGAAATTGATTTTCTCCTTAATAATTCAAAGGTTAAAGGAGTGTGGAACTAAGGTAACATAACGAAGCTAAAGTAAAGTAAACTAAGATTATGCAAATTATCGTGTTGTGGTTGGTTGGTTGTCATGTGTTCATATTATTAGTAAAGGATTCTTGCTTCATCTAAATACAAAATTAGGCTCAGTCGTTTGTTGCTCGAACAAATTCGCCTTGTTGTGTATTTAAATTAAGTGCTTTCTCTATCGGTGTGCTGACTACTTTTCGTTCCAGCTTGCCGTTTACGCGTTCTCTTGACAGTTGTTACGGTTGTTAATTCTGTGGTGTTAATGGAATAATCGATACATAAACTAAAGTTAAATCTTTACATGCTTCTAAATCCTGCAATACATTTAAATTGATGTTATTAACTTAAGTCTGAAATTCTACCGTTTTGTTTGTTTTTATCTAGTGTAATTAAATTTAAGTTGCATATATTGTATCGTTATCCGTTATACTTAATTTAGCTAAATAGATTTATCGTTTCTGTTTGATAAAATTTCGTTCTCTTATTTATCGTGTTTTCTTAAATGGATTAGTTGTAGGGTTTCTAGATTATTTGTGTATTATTATTACTAAGTGTTTGTTTTGCTCTAGGTGTTTATTTTAAATGGGTTTATGTTTGTGGTAATTAACGATTACGTCCGGCAATTTTGGAACTTATTCCATAAAAATATTTCTTAATATTTTTGGGCCGAATGACTAGGAGAACTTCTGATTTTCTTTAATTCTTACAAACCCCAGCCCACAACACTCAACTTTCAATAAATATTTAGAACTATATTAACTTGTTGTTAAAATCTTTTTTCTACAGCTAACATTTCTGCATCCTATTTAGGTATATGATAATGTTTCTACTAAACATTCTGAATCGATGCAAACGGAATGCTTATTCGCATAAAATTTACTATATAATTAACAGAATTTGAGTTTATGTACAAAATGATATCAACTGTGGCGCCATAACATGAAATTTTGCTTATATTTATGACAAAATAATTAATTTAATTAATCTTTGATAGTTACAAAATTCGTTCAGCCTTATTTCATTAAGTTGTAAATATTCAAATGTACAAGCAAATCTTTTCTTTAAGCCAATCACCTTGATATCACGTTTAAATCTCGAATGTAAATATCGTGCAGTTTGATCTAACTATTTTTCTTAAATGGAAACCAGCTGACTCTGAGATAAATCTTGATTTCATGTTATGACATCCAGAATTTAAAAATAGGTAACGAGTGATATTAGAAACTGTAACCTGAATTGTCCTCCTTTGGTGTTACAATTTCTTCCTCTATAGGTATATATTGTGCGTCTCTGATTTGTATTAAGTGTTGGCGAGATGTTTCACATTTTTCCAGAAAATTGTACGATTGATGGATAACGTCAAGGCATCTGATGGATATGTGGTCGGGTAATCATTATTCTCGCTGACTAACAACTTTGAAAATAGGTTCCATAATTCAACAACGCTCTTTCGGCACATATCCGACACAATTGGTTGAAATTCATTTTCACATTGAAAATTTATTATTAACTGCTGCGAGAAATCATCAAATCCTCATCATTCTCATCATTATCATCGCTGATCGCCGTTGATAGTTTATTCTCCTGATTTCGTGCAATCAATTCGGAAAGTGGTTGCCAATCCTCGTCGTCATCATCATCTTCATTTGTTACTATTTCTATAATTTGGTTTTCAGCCGGCCGCATGAATGCCCTCACATCCGCCAACAATTCCTCTTCTGGAACTTCTTCTTTGATACCGACTGAATGTTTTATCGAAGGTATATTTCCACTTAGTCCGCAGTTCACGCAACGTTAAATTTGATGAGGTGATCAGCCGCTGCATAGCTTCGCAATAATAGCAGCAAAGCTCTAGTGGATCACAATACCGAGTCAGTTCATTGTCACAATTGTCACTTTTCAAAAAGACATCTGACCATTCAAGAAAATTGTTTGCAGATGTGAAAACTTTCGTGCAACCAGCTGAAAACAAAATTATCATACGAACGCAACAATTTTCGTTCCGGATTCTTGCGATTTTCTATCAAGAATGAGGTTAGAGACGGAACTCGGGAAATATCCGTTAGCAGACTTACCTTTCTATAGATATTTTCGGCACAAACGAGAGCGAAATCCGGACTCTGCCGCACCCAACAATTAGCAGCTGCTATCTCTGGTTCTTCCGATATTTCGCGACACTGGACATATTCGAAGACGACAGCCACGAAAAACTAAGCCGACATGTGGCTGTCAAAAATTTCGGTTGTCACCTCGGACAAAACATCTGTGCGTGGAATGGCACTTCATATGGCGGAAATGTGCTTCTCCAGATGTCGCCAGTGGCATAGTTTTCTCGATGGCCACGGTGGAGGGGCATTTCCAGATGGCTATGTCTCGAAATGTGCCGGGGTTGGATTAATTCTATATTTCGAATATTTATATCCACGGATCTAAATATTTGGACAGAAAAAAAAATATTTTCTGCACAACGATATCCGCACAACAGATGAAGTCCGCTGGCACTTCGAGGACATATCCATCTGGCAGGTTACAAGGGTTCGGGATCGGAATCACTTCGATTCCTGGGCGTAGGCGTCACATTACACATTCCCCCCCCCAAAATCGAAGTAATTACGATCCCGTCTCCTTTGTAAAAGGTCTTGGTTAGGGACGTGGCGGGTCGAAGATCGGTTTCGAAGGATAGGCTACAACCATGTTCGTGAAGACTCGACAGTGACTATATAGTAGGAAGTCAGGTGTTATTCGGAGGCCTTCGTCTAGGCAGAGATTTGGGATAAGCCAAGGTTTCTCGTGGGAATTAGTTGCACTTCATCGTCTAAGGTCTTTTGCGTGGTAAATTCCCAGGGTCTTACCAGTCATGTCCGCGATGAGGTATCGGGTGGGGCTTATGACTTGTATGACTCGACACTTCACGAATTTCTTGTCTAGTTTGGCATTGTAATGGCGGGTGGCATCGCTCTGTCGGAAGTTTCGACGATATATTTCGTCGCCGGCCTTAAAGCCAGAAGGATGAGATCGCAAGTTGTACCGCTCCTCTCCCATCCGTCTACTTTCTTCAATCTTCTCCCGCAGTTGATCCCGCAGAAGTTGGAGCTTTTCGTGCGGTTCTAGAACCACGATTGGGTCCTCTAGCGATTTCAGCTGCCGCAATAGCCGGTAAGCGCTCCCATGACCGATCATGTACTGGCCGAACACTGCAAAATACGGCGAAATGCCGGTCGTGGCGTGGTACGACGAGCGCAGCGCACTAGTGATGGCGGACAATTTGCGATCCCAGTCCCTCTGATTCGGGTGGACATAGGCGCGAATGGCCGTTATGAGCGTACGATTCAGTCGTTCGGATGCGTTGGCTTGTGGTGAATAGACGGCAGTTCGTTGGTGGATGATGCCGTATTTGGACATTAGGTCTCGGAACTTGCTGGAGGTGAACTGGACCCCATTGTCGGAGACAAGTTTCTCCGGAACTCCAAACATGTGAAAGACTCGGTTCTCCAAAAAGCTGATTATTGGTCCAGTGTGCATGTTACGTAGTGGTTCTATGATAGGGAATTTAGAGAGCTGGTCCAGGACCACGACAGCTCCCGTGTGACCAGAAGCAGATCGAGGGTAAGGACCGATAAGATCAATGTACAAGCGCTGGAACACGCGTTCGGGGACCTCAACCTTACCCATGGGTGGCCGAAGAATGGTGTTGGGCGCTTTAGTGCACTTGCATAGCTCACAGGAGGCTACGTACGCTTTTATCTGTTGTGCCATCTTAGGCCAAAAGAAACAGGTTTTCAACCGCCTAAGTGTACGACCGTATCCGCCGTGCGCACTTGATGGGTGGTCATGAGCCCGCCTGATAAGATCAGTGGTTAATTCTTCGGGCACCCACAACTTCCACTGTTCTTCTTCTTGTATGGGATCTCCGGAGGCGTGTCCCATCCGTTTGTAAATAAATCCATCCGTCAACCGCAGTTCAGGAAGCTGGGGCTGTTGATTCTGGATAGTGTGAATCAGTTGGGTGTAGCTGGCTGACTTGAAGGCAGGATGGTCCAAATCGATCAATTGGGGGCTGTCGTCCTCTTGGACCAACTCGGCTCCTTCAGGGGCAAACATTCTGGATAGGGTGTCGGGGACTACATGCTGGCTTCCTTTTCGGTGGCGAATTGTGAAGTCAAATGCCTGTAGTTTCAGTGCCCACCTGGCCAATCTGCCGTTGAGATCAGTCTGGCTCATTAGCCATTTCAGAGAAGCGTGATCCGTAACGATTTCAAAGGTGTGTCCCTCCACATAGGCTCGGAAGCGTTTCACTGCCAACACCGCGGCTAAACATTCTTGCTCGGAGACCGTGTAATTTCGCTGGGCTGGGTTCAGCTTGTGAGACATGAAGGCTATAGGTCTCTCCTCGCCGTCTTGTGCAACCTGGACTAAGACTGCTCCCACCCCATGTTGACTCGCGTCACAATGGATTGAGAACGGTTTGTCAAAGTCCGGGCTGTGCAGTACGGGGGCTGTAGTCAGACTCTTCTTTAGCTCTTCAAAGGCTCGCAAGCTGGGCTCTTCCCAGACGAATTTACGTCCCTTACGCAGCATGTCGGTCAAAGGAGTGGTAATGGTGGCATAGTCACGTACAAAACGCTGGTACCATCCGCATAAGCCTAAGAATCGGCGTAACTGTTTGGTGGTCTTGGGTAGTGGAAAAACGTCAATCGCTTGAGTCTTTTCCGGATCGGTCTTGATATGGCCATGCCCAATGATGTGACCTAAATACTTCACCTCCGTCATCACGAACTGGCTCTTCCTTATGTTGATGGTTAATCTTGCCCTCCGGATGTGTAGAGCCACCTCCTGAAGCAGGTCGATGTGTTCGTCAAAGGTCTCTGTTATAAGCAACAGATCGTCCAAGTAAACGAAAACTTGGTGCCGCAAATGAGGTGGTATCACCTTGTCCATAAGGCGCGTCATTGTTTGGGGGGCATTACACAATCCGAATGGCATGGTCACGAATTGATATAAGGGCCGGCCTGGGACTGTGAAGGCTGTTTTCTCCTTTGAACCGGGGTCTAAAGGAATTTGCCAGAAGGCGTCCTTGAGGTCTAAGCTCGTGATGAAATGGGCTTTAGGCAATCGACTCAAAATGCCTTCGATCAACGGTAGAGGATATGCGTCCTTGACTGTGACGGCGTTCAAGCGTCTGGCATCTAAGCATAACCGGACCTTGTTCGGCTTGACAACTAAGGTGACTGGGGAAGCCCACGCGCTCTGTGATTCTTCGATTACGCCTAATGCTAGCATTCGATCCACTTCGGCATATAACGATTTTTCCTTCGCCAGAGATATGGCGAAATGTCTCTGTTTTATGGGTTTAGCATCCCCCACATCTATAGTGTGGAACACCAGGGCAGTCCGCCCGAGACCTTCTTTCTCGTGCGATGGAAAAGCCGATATAGCCGAGTCAAGACGCAGTTGCTGAGTTACATCCAGTGTATGCCGTAATAAGTTAGTGGGTTGAGATTGGTCAGGAACGGTGGTGACGGACTCCAGGGTCGAACCGGAAAATAGTGCCGGGGCCAAGTTAAATTTTCGAACGAAATCCACTCCTAGGTAAAGATTCTGGGTTAACTGAGGTATAATGAAAAATTCCATAGGTTTAGTTACCCCTTTAAAGGTGACATCCGTCATAATTTTTCCCACTACAGAGTGACGAGTTCCGTCCGCCGTGCTTAACCAGGAGGTGAAATGACGGATTTGGTCCGCGTTCTTTTCCAGAACCTCCCCTGCAAACTCGGCAGAGATGCAATTCACACTGGCTCCCGTATCGACTAAGCCTGATACTCGTTTTTGCAGGAGGTGTACTGACGCATATGGCCGGACATCCTCCCTCAATAATTCGTCTAAGTATATGTCCTTCAACACTTTTCTCGACTGCCTGACTTTTCTCCAGAAGCTCCGCATCCGACGCGTGGCTCGCTTGCTTCGCGGTGGGACAGTTGTGGCCAATTCCTCATGGAAGATGCGCTGTCGAGTAGCCAAATAATTCCGCAACCTGACATGAAAAGGTTTTACATGCCAAGGAGCCTTCGTCTCGCTATCATTTCCCTGCGCATTGGCCTCGGCGAAGGACGGCGTCGGTTGTGGAACTTCGGGAGAACTGTGTTTAGCGGTGCGAGTCAGCAGAGTTGGAGTCATGTTGGGAGCTGGGTCATAGCTGGTGATGGGGTCTGGATTGGTTCGTCCGGGGTCTAGGAGTGCCGACGGGTGGTCGCGGCACTCGGTGGCAAGTTTTTTCGCCCTTTGCAATTTGCACAATCAGGTGCGTATGTGTCGGCCTTCCCGCAGCGGTAGCAGAAAAGCGTTGCCTCCGCTGGACATGCATAGAACCGATGTCCCGGTTGTCGGCAGTTCCAACAGACCGTCGGGCTAGTAATTGCTTCAAGGGAGGGTCGATTAATCAATGCGGGGTCCTCAAGCTCCGGTGGTGCTCCGCTCCTCGGTACTGGTACTGGATCAGCAAGCAGGTGGTCCGCTGCCATCAACTCCGCGGTGTGATGATTTCGGGGATTTGGTCCCGTTATGCGAGGTTGTGGACGGAAGGTACCACGCCGCTCATCCAAGTGTTCTTGTCTGCGGGCATGGAGGCGCAATCCCTGTATGGTGTTGATGGGAAAGTGCAGAAGGCTGTTCTGGAGATCCCAGCGCATATTCTCTCTGATAATTTCTACCAATTCGTCCTCGGGCATGGTATTTCGCAGGCGAGTGCTCAATCTCACTATACTGGTGTAGTACTGGTCGAACGGTTCGTGAGCGCCTTGTTTCCGTTTCTTTATTTGCTCTCTTAGCTCTCTCTCAGTGAAGCCATCCTCAAATCGATTGCGGAAGGCTGCACTGAAAGAGTGCCAAGTGGGACGTGGCGTTGACTCTTTAAAGCTCCAGTACCAGTCGGCAGCGTCGCCGCTGAACAAAAGATGTGCATGCCGGAGGAAGGCCGAGGAATCACCTCCCAGGGTGCTGGATACCAACGCCTGAATCCGGAAAAGGAACCGGTCCGCCGATATCATATCGTTGAACCCTGTAAAGTTCAGGCGCCAACTCTCCATGATACGAGGCGTCGGGTCTCGAAAAGGTGCCAATGCGTTCCCGGGGGGAATCACATCCTCGATTGACCTGTGGTACTGAACTGCCTCGGGGGCTGGAGGTACCAACGGAGGTCCGGTACTGTGTCGCGGTCTGTATTCGGGAGCTCTGGGATCCATTCCCGAGTTCCTTGGAGGTGGGACCCATTGCTCGGATTGTCGGGAGTGGGGCATCGCCACACTGGGATTTGGCTCCCAGCCAAGCGGAGTTCTCACGCGGCTGGGTGGTTGGCTCAACGGGAGATTCTGGATCTTTCCCTCCAGGTTGCCAATCCTCTCCGACATATCCCTCATCAACGCCACGAGGGTGTCAATGGAGTGGGCGGAAGGCATGGTTGTCACCTCGGACACGACACTTGCAGCCGGAACTTCACCGCCTACTGCTCCTTGCAGGTCTAAGAGTGGTTGTGACGGTTCGGCTTCTGGAGCTCCTTTCGCCACTGCTCCACGCGTCGGTAGGGGCGTTCCGATGGGGACGTCTAGGGCGGTCCGCTCGATGGGTCGCCGACATAATGGGCAACTCTCTGACGTGAGGAGGAGCTGTTGTACACAGGCACGATGGAATAGATGTCCACAATCCAATCGCACGCTGTGTACGCCCTCCACTACGTCCTCAAAACAGATTCCACAGTTCGCGGGTTGGACCGTTTTGGACCGGGTCCACCGCTTTTCTGGGGTCCGCTTCGTTGCCATATTTGTTCTTGCTGGGTGTGTTTGATCCTATGTGTAACTAAAAGGGTAAAAAAAAAAGAGAAAAAAATGTAAACTACGCCTACTCTAATAATGTAAACTATAGGTATATCTATTCGCTTAAGACTTATTTAGTGGCCGATAGTGGCGAACTATTTATATCGAATGAGAAGAAAATTTATTTGATATACACTTTCCTTTCCAGTGGTCGAACTCTTCAGCGGGAAATGAGAGTGCGTGGTAATCTGCCGAAGAAAGGGTGCTTCGGTCGATTTACGAAATTTATCCCCATACCCACATACATTACAAACCGTTTCTAATCTACGTTAAATGACTCGACGAGACAAGTGGTAGAGCTACCGTAACGACTTTGTACGCGGTCAAAATTCCCGACGCGTGGAAGCATTCCGGGCTTCGCAACTCCAGCATACGCCACCGAACGTTGAACCGATACCACTCGTCTAACACGCATACGAAATAGTTAGAATCCTTCCGCGACATAAAGGCAAGGTAGCCTTCTATTTTCTTGAGAGTCCATGCTGATAGGTAAACCCATCAGACTGGCAGTTCCATCAAGAAAATAGAAGGTCCTTACAGGGGTTAGCCTAGGACAACACATCGGAAGGATTCTGTCGCGAAAGCAAAATCAAACAAAGGAGAGCGGAAGCTACAACTCACGTGAAGCGACCTCTAATGTGTATCACACAATTCCACTGCTCCTGATAGTGGGACTCGAGTACCAAAGTACCTTACATCCTCCGTAAAGGACCAACTCGTCAGAAGACGCGAAGTTCTTTCCCCCTTAGGATGTTTTTTGGCCCCACGTTGGGCGCCATTTGTAATGATTTTTCTACCTTCAGCTCGAACGCGGAACCGACCTCTCATCGGTTCTAGACGTTAAGTCTGAGTAGTGCCAACGGATGGTACCAACAGGTCAACCAATCCGTGCACCGTAATCCATTCACGCGGTGACTGCTTGTCGGCCAGCTAGTTCGGAGAGGATTTCGGTCGCGGGTCTCCGAATGGATTACGCTCAATTACAATATTTCAGTCACCTGAACTTGCCCGTTTTCCAAACGCGTCAACAATTACTCATCCAGAACGAGAAACCTACATTACGTTAGTTCTGGATGTGATCTATCCACAGATCTCAAATCAAAAACGCTACAACAATCCACAGGCGCGTTACCGATTCACCGACGCGGTACCGAAAAATATACTACTCGAACTTAAACCGAAGAAAACTACTCTAAAGAAATGGCGAAACAAACAAAGGTACCGCGTACCGCGCGCGACGCGAAACCGACTTCAGCGGATTTGTCGAAACCCTAACCTCGCGACGGCATACCTACCCTGCACTTCCCTTTCACGCTGAAAAAAAAACGAGCCACTGAAAAGGAAAGTCGTTAGTTGCTTAGCAATTCATATTATTTTTTTTATTCAGGTCCTACAAATCGATATAATTTTTCTATCAGTATTTCTATTTTTATCTATCCTTATCCTGTAAGCTACTTTACTTAAATATCCTATTTTGACGTAATGTGTATGAAAATTTTATACCATTAATCATTCGTGTTTAATATTAGGTTTAATGATTATCGAAAAATACGGTTAATAGCTATTTTACTAATCCTTGTTCAAATTTGTTGAAATTGATTTTCTCCTTAATAATTCAAAGGTTAAAGGAGTGTGGAACTAAGGTAACATAACGAAGCTAAAGTAAAGTAAACTAAGATTATGCAAATTATCGTGTTGTGGTTGGTTGGTTGTCATGTGTTCATATTATTAGTAAAGGATTCTTGCTTCATCTAAATACAAAATTAGGCTCAGTCGTTTGTTGCTCGAACAAATTCGCCTTGTTGTGTATTTAAATTAAGTGCTTTCTCTATCGGTGTGCTGACTACTTTTCGTTCCAGCTTGCCGTTTACGCGTTCTCTTGACAGTTGTTACGGTTGTTAATTCTGTGGTGTTAATGGAATAATCGATACATAAACTAAAGTTAAATCTTTACATGCTTCTAAATCCTGCAATACATTTAAATTGATGTTATTAACTTAAGTCTGAAATTCTACCGTTTTGTTTGTTTTTATCTAGTGTAATTAAATTTAAGTTGCATATATTGTATCGTTATCCGTTATACTTAATTTAGCTAAATAGATTTATCGTTTCTGTTTGATAAAATTTCGTTCTCTTATTTATCGTGTTTTCTTAAATGGATTAGTTGTAGGGTTTCTAGATTATTTGTGTATTATTATTACTAAGTGTTTGTTTTGCTCTAGGTGTTTATTTTAAATGGGTTTATGTTTGTGGTAATTAACGATTACGTCCGGCAATTTTGGAACTTATTCCATAAAAATATTTCTTAATATTTTTGGGCCGAATGACTAGGAGAACTTCTGATTTTCTTTAATTCTTACAAACCCCAGCCCACAACACTCAACTTTCAATAAATATTTAGAACTATATTAACTTGTTGTTAAAATCTTTTTTCTACAGCTAACATTTCTGCATCCTATTTAGGTATATGATAATGTTTCTACTAAACATTCTGAATCGATGCAAACGGAATGCTTATTCGCATAAAATTTACTATATAATTAACAGAATTTGAGTTTATGTACAAAATGATATCAACTGTGGCGCCATAACATGAAATTTTGCTTATATTTATGACAAAATAATTAATTTAATTAATCTTTGATAGTTACAAAATTCGTTCAGCCTTATTTCATTAAGTTGTAAATATTCAAATGTACAAGCAAATCTTTTCTTTAAGCCAATCACCTTGATATCACGTTTAAATCTCGAATGTAAATATCGTGCAGTTTGATCTAACTATTTTTCTTAAATGGAAACCAGCTGACTCTGAGATAAATCTTGATTTCATGTTATGACATCCAGAATTTAAAAATAGGTAACGAGTGATATTAGAAACTGTAACCTGAATTGTCCTCCTTTGGTGTTACAATTTCTTCCTCTATAGGTATATATTGTGCGTCTCTGATTTGTATTAAGTGTTGGCGAGATGTTTCACATTTTTCCAGAAAATTGTACGATTGATGGATAACGTCAAGGCATCTGATGGATATGTGGTCGGGTAATCATTATTCTCGCTGACTAACAACTTTGAAAATAGGTTCCATAATTCAACAACGCTCTTTCGGCACATATCCGACACAATTGGTTGAAATTCATTTTCACATTGAAAATTTATTATTAACTGCTGCGAGAAATCATCAAATCCTCATCATTCTCATCATTATCATCGCTGATCGCCGTTGATAGTTTATTCTCCTGATTTCGTGCAATCAATTCGGAAAGTGGTTGCCAATCCTCGTCGTCATCATCATCTTCATTTGTTACTATTTCTATAATTTGGTTTTCAGCCGGCCGCATGAATGCCCTCACATCCGCCAACAATTCCTCTTCTGGAACTTCTTCTTTGATACCGACTGAATGTTTTATCGAAGGTATATTTCCACTTAGTCCGCAGTTCACGCAACGTTAAATTTGATGAGGTGATCAGCCGCTGCATAGCTTCGCAATAATAGCAGCAAAGCTCTAGTGGATCACAATACCGAGTCAGTTCATTGTCACAATTGTCACTTTTCAAAAAGACATCTGACCATTCAAGAAAATTGTTTGCAGATGTGAAAACTTTCGTGCAACCAGCTGAAAACAAAATTATCATACGAACGCAACAATTTTCGTTCCGGATTCTTGCGATTTTCTATCAAGAATGAGGTTAGAGACGGAACTCGGGAAATATCCGTTAGCAGACTTACCTTTCTATAGATATTTTCGGCACAAACGAGAGCGAAATCCGGACTCTGCCGCACCCAACAATTAGCAGCTGCTATCTCTGGTTCTTCCGATATTTCGCGACACTGGACATATTCGAAGACGACAGCCACGAAAAACTAAGCCGACATGTGGCTGTCAAAAATTTCGGTTGTCACCTCGGACAAAACATCTGTGCGTGGAATGGCACTTCATATGGCGGAAATGTGCTTCTCCAGATGTCGCCAGTGGCATAGTTTTCTCGATGGCCACGGTGGAGGGGCATTTCCAGATGGCTATGTCTCGAAATGTGCCGGGGTTGGATTAATTCTATATTTCGAATATTTATATCCACGGATCTAAATATTTGGACAGAAAAAAAAATATTTTCTGCACAACGATATCCGCACAACAGATGAAGTCCGCTGGCACTTCGAGGACATATCCATCTGGCAGGTTACAAGGGTTCGGGATCGGAATCACTTCGATTCCTGGGCGTAGGCGTCACATTACACATTCCCCCCCCCAAAATCGAAGTAATTACGATCCCGTCTCCTTTGTAAAAGGTCTTGGTTAGGGACGTGGCGGGTCGAAGATCGGTTTCGAAGGATAGGCTACAACCATGTTCGTGAAGACTCGACAGTGACTATATAGTAGGAAGTCAGGTGTTATTCGGAGGCCTTCGTCTAGGCAGAGATTTGGGATAAGCCAAGGTTTCTCGTGGGAATTAGTTGCACTTCATCGTCTAAGGTCTTTTGCGTGGTAAATTCCCAGGGTCTTACCAGTCATGTCCGCGATGAGGTATCGGGTGGGGCTTATGACTTGTATGACTCGACACTTCACGAATTTCTTGTCTAGTTTGGCATTGTAATGGCGGGTGGCATCGCTCTGTCGGAAGTTTCGACGATATATTTCGTCGCCGGCCTTAAAGCCAGAAGGATGAGATCGCAAGTTGTACCGCTCCTCTCCCATCCGTCTACTTTCTTCAATCTTCTCCCGCAGTTGATCCCGCAGAAGTTGGAGCTTTTCGTGCGGTTCTAGAACCACGATTGGGTCCTCTAGCGATTTCAGCTGCCGCAATAGCCGGTAAGCGCTCCCATGACCGATCATGTACTGGCCGAACACTGCAAAATACGGCGAAATGCCGGTCGTGGCGTGGTACGACGAGCGCAGCGCACTAGTGATGGCGGACAATTTGCGATCCCAGTCCCTCTGATTCGGGTGGACATAGGCGCGAATGGCCGTTATGAGCGTACGATTCAGTCGTTCGGATGCGTTGGCTTGTGGTGAATAGACGGCAGTTCGTTGGTGGATGATGCCGTATTTGGACATTAGGTCTCGGAACTTGCTGGAGGTGAACTGGACCCCATTGTCGGAGACAAGTTTCTCCGGAACTCCAAACATGTGAAAGACTCGGTTCTCCAAAAAGCTGATTATTGGTCCAGTGTGCATGTTACGTAGTGGTTCTATGATAGGGAATTTAGAGAGCTGGTCCAGGACCACGACAGCTCCCGTGTGACCAGAAGCAGATCGAGGGTAAGGACCGATAAGATCAATGTACAAGCGCTGGAACACGCGTTCGGGGACCTCAACCTTACCCATGGGTGGCCGAAGAATGGTGTTGGGCGCTTTAGTGCACTTGCATAGCTCACAGGAGGCTACGTACGCTTTTATCTGTTGTGCCATCTTAGGCCAAAAGAAACAGGTTTTCAACCGCCTAAGTGTACGACCGTATCCGCCGTGCGCACTTGATGGGTGGTCATGAGCCCGCCTGATAAGATCAGTGGTTAATTCTTCGGGCACCCACAACTTCCACTGTTCTTCTTCTTGTATGGGATCTCCGGAGGCGTGTCCCATCCGTTTGTAAATAAATCCATCCGTCAACCGCAGTTCAGGAAGCTGGGGCTGTTGATTCTGGATAGTGTGAATCAGTTGGGTGTAGCTGGCTGACTTGAAGGCAGGATGGTCCAAATCGATCAATTGGGGGCTGTCGTCCTCTTGGACCAACTCGGCTCCTTCAGGGGCAAACATTCTGGATAGGGTGTCGGGGACTACATGCTGGCTTCCTTTTCGGTGGCGAATTGTGAAGTCAAATGCCTGTAGTTTCAGTGCCCACCTGGCCAATCTGCCGTTGAGATCAGTCTGGCTCATTAGCCATTTCAGAGAAGCGTGATCCGTAACGATTTCAAAGGTGTGTCCCTCCACATAGGCTCGGAAGCGTTTCACTGCCAACACCGCGGCTAAACATTCTTGCTCGGAGACCGTGTAATTTCGCTGGGCTGGGTTCAGCTTGTGAGACATGAAGGCTATAGGTCTCTCCTCGCCGTCTTGTGCAACCTGGACTAAGACTGCTCCCACCCCATGTTGACTCGCGTCACAATGGATTGAGAACGGTTTGTCAAAGTCCGGGCTGTGCAGTACGGGGGCTGTAGTCAGACTCTTCTTTAGCTCTTCAAAGGCTCGCAAGCTGGGCTCTTCCCAGACGAATTTACGTCCCTTACGCAGCATGTCGGTCAAAGGAGTGGTAATGGTGGCATAGTCACGTACAAAACGCTGGTACCATCCGCATAAGCCTAAGAATCGGCGTAACTGTTTGGTGGTCTTGGGTAGTGGAAAAACGTCAATCGCTTGAGTCTTTTCCGGATCGGTCTTGATATGGCCATGCCCAATGATGTGACCTAAATACTTCACCTCCGTCATCACGAACTGGCTCTTCCTTATGTTGATGGTTAATCTTGCCCTCCGGATGTGTAGAGCCACCTCCTGAAGCAGGTCGATGTGTTCGTCAAAGGTCTCTGTTATAAGCAACAGATCGTCCAAGTAAACGAAAACTTGGTGCCGCAAATGAGGTGGTATCACCTTGTCCATAAGGCGCGTCATTGTTTGGGGGGCATTACACAATCCGAATGGCATGGTCACGAATTGATATAAGGGCCGGCCTGGGACTGTGAAGGCTGTTTTCTCCTTTGAACCGGGGTCTAAAGGAATTTGCCAGAAGGCGTCCTTGAGGTCTAAGCTCGTGATGAAATGGGCTTTAGGCAATCGACTCAAAATGCCTTCGATCAACGGTAGAGGATATGCGTCCTTGACTGTGACGGCGTTCAAGCGTCTGGCATCTAAGCATAACCGGACCTTGTTCGGCTTGACAACTAAGGTGACTGGGGAAGCCCACGCGCTCTGTGATTCTTCGATTACGCCTAATGCTAGCATTCGATCCACTTCGGCATATAACGATTTTTCCTTCGCCGGAGATATGGCGAAATGTCTCTGTTTTATGGGTTTAGCATCCCCCACATCTATAGTGTGGAACACCAGGGCAGTCCGCCCGAGACCTTCTTTCTCGTGCGATGGAAAAGCCGATATAGCCGAGTCAAGACGCAGTTGCTGAGTTACATCCAGTGTATGCCGTAATAAGTTAGTGGGTTGAGATTGGTCAGGAACGGTGGTGACGGACTCCAGGGTCGAACCGGAAAATAGTGCCGGGGCCAAGTTAAATTTTCGAACGAAATCCACTCCTAGGTAAAGATTCTGGGTTAACTGAGGTATAATGAAAAATTCCATAGGTTTAGTTACCCCTTTAAAGGTGACATCCGTCATAATTTTTCCCACTACAGAGTGACGAGTTCCGTCCGCCGTGCTTAACCAGGAGGTGAAATGACGGATTTGGTCCGCGTTCTTTTCCAGAACCTCCCCTGCAAACTCGGCAGAGATGCAATTCACACTGGCTCCCGTATCGACTAAGCCTGATACTCGTTTTTGCAGGAGGTGTACTGACGCATATGGCCGGACATCCTCCCTCAATAATTCGTCTAAGTATATGTCCTTCAACACTTTTCTCGACTGCCTGACTTTTCTCCAGAAGCTCCGCATCCGACGCTAGGCTCGCTTGCTTCGCGGTGGGACAGTTGTGGCCAATTCCTCATGGAAGATGCGCTGTCGAGTAGCCAAATAATTCCGCAACCTGACATGAAAAGGTTTTACATGCCAAGGAGCCTTCGTCTCGCTATCATTTCCCTGCGCATTGGCCTCGGCGAAGGACGGCGTCGGTTGTGGAACTTCGGGAGAACTGTGTTTAGCGGTGCGAGTCAGCAGAGTTGGAGTCATGTTGGGAGCTGGGTCATAGCTGGTGATGGGGTCTGGATTGGTTCGTCCGGGGTCTAGGAGTGCCGACGGGTGGTCGCGGCACTCGGTGGCAAGTTTTTTCGCCCTTTGCAATTTGCACAATCAGGTGCGTATGTGTCGGCCTTCCCGCAGCGGTAGCAGAAAAGCGTTGCCTCCGCTGGACATGCATAGAACCGATGTCCCGGTTGTCGGCAGTTCCAACAGACCGTCGGGCTAGTAATTGCTTCAAGGGAGGGTCGATTAATCAATGCGGGGTCCTCAAGCTCCGGTGGTGCTCCGCTCCTCGGTACTGGTACTGGATCAGCAAGCAGGTGGTCCGCTGCCATCAACTCCGCGGTGTGATGATTTCGGGGATTTGGTCCCGTTATGCGAGGTTGTGGACGGAAGGTACCACGCCGCTCATCCAAGTGTTCTTGTCTGCGGGCATGGAGGCGCAATCCCTGTATGGTGTTGATGGGAAAGTGCAGAAGGCTGTTCTGGAGATCCCAGCGCATATTCTCTCTGATAATTTCTACCAATTCGTCCTCGGGCATGGTATTTCGCAGGCGAGTGCTCAATCTCACTATACTGGTGTAGTACTGGTCGAACGGTTCGTGAGCGCCTTGTTTCCGTTTCTTTATTTGCTCTCTTAGCTCTCTCTCAGTGAAGCCATCCTCAAATCGATTGCGGAAGGCTGCACTGAAAGAGTGCCAAGTGGGACGTGGCGTTGACTCTTTAAAGCTCCAGTACCAGTCGGCAGCGTCGCCGCTGAACAAAAGATGTGCATGCCGGAGGAAGGCCGAGGAATCACCTCCCAGGGTGCTGGATACCAACGCCTGAATCCGGAAAAGGAACCGGTCCGCCGATATCATATCGTTGAACCCTGTAAAGTTCAGGCGCCAACTCTCCATGATACGAGGCGTCGGGTCTCGAAAAGGTGCCAATGCGTTCCCGGGGGGAATCACATCCTCGATTGACCTGTGGTACTGAACTGCCTCGGGGGCTGGAGGTACCAACGGAGGTCCGGTACTGTGTCGCGGTCTGTATTCGGGAGCTCTGGGATCCATTCCCGAGTTCCTTGGAGGTGGGACCCATTGCTCGGATTGTCGGGAGTGGGGCATCGCCACACTGGGATTTGGCTCCCAGCCAAGCGGAGTTCTCACGCGGCTGGGTGGTTGGCTCAACGGGAGATTCTGGATCTTTCCCTCCAGGTTGCCAATCCTCTCCGACATATCCCTCATCAACGCCACGAGGGTGTCAATGGAGTGGGCGGAAGGCATGGTTGTCACCTCGGACACGACACTTGCAGCCGGAACTTCACCGCCTACTGCTCCTTGCAGGTCTAAGAGTGGTTGTGACGGTTCGGCTTCTGGAGCTCCTTTCGCCACTGCTCCACGCGTCGGTAGGGGCGTTCCGATGGGGACGTCTAGGGCGGTCCGCTCGATGGGTCGCCGACATAATGGGCAACTCTCTGACGTGAGGAGGAGCTGTTGTACACAGGCACGATGGAATAGATGTCCACAATCCAATCGCACGCTGTGTACGCCCTCCACTACGTCCTCAAAACAGATTCCACAGTTCGCGGGTTGGACCGTTTTGGACCGGGTCCACCGCTTTTCTGGGGTCCGCTTCGTTGCCATATTTGTTCTTGCTGGGTGTGTTTGATCCTATGTGTAACTAAAAGGGTAAAAAAAAAAGAGAAAAAAATGTAAACTACGCCTACTCTAATAATGTAAACTATAGGTATATCTATTCGCTTAAGACTTATTTAGTGGCCGATAGTGGCGAACTATTTATATCGAATGAGAAGAAAATTTATTTGATATACACTTTCCTTTCCAGTGGTCGAACTCTTCAGCGGGAAATGAGAGTGCGTGGTAATCTGCCGAAGAAAGGGTGCTTCGGTCGATTTACGAAATTTATCCCCATACCCACATACATTACAAACCGTTTCTAATCTACGTTAAATGACTCGACGAGACAAGTGGTAGAGCTACCGTAACGACTTTGTACGCGGTCAAAATTCCCGACGCGTGGAAGCATTCCGGGCTTCGCAACTCCAGCATACGCCACCGAACGTTGAACCGATACCACTCGTCTAACACGCATACGAAATAGTTAGAATCCTTCCGCGACATAAAGGCAAGGTAGCCTTCTATTTTCTTGAGAGTCCATGCTGATAGGTAAACCCATCAGACTGGCAGTTCCATCAAGAAAATAGAAGGTCCTTACAGGGGTTAGCCTAGGACAACACATCGGAAGGATTCTGTCGCGAAAGCAAAATCAAACAAAGGAGAGCGGAAGCTACAACTCACGTGAAGCGACCTCTAATGTGTATCACACAATTCCACTGCTCCTGATAGTGGGACTCGAGTACCAAAGTACCTTACATCCTCCGTAAAGGACCAACTCGTCAGAAGACGCGAAGTTCTTTCCCCCTTAGGATGTTTTTTGGCCCCACGTTGGGCGCCATTTGTAATGATTTTTCTACCTTCAGCTCGAACGCGGAACCGACCTCTCATCGGTTCTAGACGTTAAGTCTGAGTAGTGCCAACGGATGGTACCAACAGGTCAACCAATCCGTGCACCGTAATCCATTCACGCGGTGACTGCTTGTCGGCCAGCTAGTTCGGAGAGGATTTCGGTCGCGGGTCTCCGAATGGATTACGCTCAATTACAATATTTCAGTCACCTGAACTTGCCCGTTTTCCAAACGCGTCAACAATTACTCATCCAGAACGAGAAACCTACATTACGTTAGTTCTGGATGTGATCTATCCACAGATCTCAAATCAAAAACGCTACAACAATCCACAGGCGCGTTACCGATTCACCGACGCGGTACCGAAAAATATACTACTCGAACTTAAACCGAAGAAAACTACTCTAAAGAAATGGCGAAACAAACAAAGGTACCGCGTACCGCGCGCGACGCGAAACCGACTTCAGCGGATTTGTCGAAACCCTAACCTCGCGACGGCATACCTACCCTGCACTTCCCTTTCACGCTGAAAAAAAAACGAGCCACTGAAAAGGAAAGTCGTTAGTTGCTTAGCAATTCATATTATTTTTTTTATTCAGGTCCTACAAATCGATATAATTTTTCTATCAGTATTTCTATTTTTATCTATCCTTATCCTGTAAGCTACTTTACTTAAATATCCTATTTTGACGTAATGTGTATGAAAATTTTATACCATTAATCATTCGTGTTTAATATTAGGTTTAGTGATTATCGAAAAATACGGTTAATAGCTATTTTACTAATCCTTGTTCAAATTTGTTGAAATTGATTTTCTCCTTAATAATTCAAAGGTTAAAGGAGTGTGGAACTAAGGTAACATAACGAAGCTAAAGTAAAGTAAACTAAGATTATGCAAATTATCGTGTTGTGGTTGGTTGGTTGTCATGTGTTCATATTATTAGTAAAGGATTCTTGCTTCATCTAAATACAAAATTAGGCTCAGTCGTTTGTTGCTCGAACAAATTCGCCTTGTTGTGTATTTAAATTAAGTGCTTTCTCTATCGGTGTGCTGACTACTTTTCGTTCCAGCTTGCCGTTTACGCGTTCTCTTGACAGTTGTTACGGTTGTTAATTCTGTGGTGTTAATGGAATAATCGATACATAAACTAAAGTTAAATCTTTACATGCTTCTAAATCCTGCAATACATTTAAATTGATGTTATTAACTTAAGTCTGAAATTCTACCGTTTTGTTTGTTTTTATCTAGTGTAATTAAATTTAAGTTGCATATATTGTATCGTTATCCGTTATACTTAATTTAGCTAAATAGATTTATCGTTTCTGTTTGATAAAATTTCGTTCTCTTATTTATCGTGTTTTCTTAAATGGATTAGTTGTAGGGTTTCTAGATTATTTGTGTATTATTATTACTAAGTGTTTGTTTTGCTCTAGGTGTTTATTTTAAATGGGTTTATGTTTGTGGTAATTAACGATTACGTCCGGCAATTTTGGAACTTATTCCATAAAAATATTTCTTAATATTTTTGGGCCGAATGACTAGGAGAACTTCTGATTTTCTTTAATTCTTACAAACCCCAGCCCACAACACTCAACTTTCAATAAATATTTAGAACTATATTAACTTGTTGTTAAAATCTTTTTTCTACAGCTAACATTTCTGCATCCTATTTAGGTATATGATAATGTTTCTACTAAACATTCTGAATCGATGCAAACGGAATGCTTATTCGCATAAAATTTACTATATAATTAACAGAATTTGAGTTTATGTACAAAATGATATCAACTGTGGCGCCATAACATGAAATTTTGCTTATATTTATGACAAAATAATTAATTTAATTAATCTTTGATAGTTACAAAATTCGTTCAGCCTTATTTCATTAAGTTGTAAATATTCAAATGTACAAGCAAATCTTTTCTTTAAGCCAATCACCTTGATATCACGTTTAAATCTCGAATGTAAATATCGTGCAGTTTGATCTAACTATTTTTCTTAAATGGAAACCAGCTGACTCTGAGATAAATCTTGATTTCATGTTATGACATCCAGAATTTAAAAATAGGTAACGAGTGATATTAGAAACTGTAACCTGAATTGTCCTCCTTTGGTGTTACAATTTCTTCCTCTATAGGTATATATTGTGCGTCTCTGATTTGTATTAAGTGTTGGCGAGATGTTTCACATTTTTCCAGAAAATTGTACGATTGATGGATAACGTCAAGGCATCTGATGCATATTTGGTCGGGTAATCATTATTCTCGCTGACTAACAACTTTGAAAATAGGTTCCATAATTCAACAACGCTCTTTCGGCACATATCCGACACAATTGGTTGAAATTCATTTTCACATTGAAAATTTATTATTAACTGCTGCGAGAAATCATCAAATCCTCATCATTCTCATCATTATCATCGCTGATCGCCGTTGATAGTTTATTCTCCTGATTTCGTGCAATCAATTCGGAAAGTGGTTGCCAATCCTCGTCGTCATCATCATCTTCATTTGTTACTATTTCTATAATTTGGTTTTCAGCCGGCCGCATGAATGCCCTCACATCCGCCAACAATTCCTCTTCTGGAACTTCTTCTTTGATACCGACTGAATGTTTTATCGAAGGTATATTTCCACTTAGTCCGCAGTTCACGCAACGTTAAATTTGATGAGGTGATCAGCCGCTGCATAGCTTCGCAATAATAGCAGCAAAGCTCTAGTGGATCACAATACCGAGTCAGTTCATTGTCACAATTGTCACTTTTCAAAAAGACATCTGACCATTCAAGAAAATTGTTTGCAGATGTGAAAACTTTCGTGCAACCAGCTGAAAACAAAATTATCATACGAACGCAACAATTTTCGTTCCGGATTCTTGCGATTTTCTATCAAGAATGAGGTTAGAGACGGAACTCGGGAAATATCCGTTAGCAGACTTACCTTTCTATAGATATTTTCGGCACAAACGAGAGCGAAATCCGGACTCTGCCGCACCCAACAATTAGCAGCTGCTATCTCTGGTTCTTCCGATATTTCGCGACACTGGACATATTCGAAGACGACAGCCACGAAAAACTAAGCCGACATGTGGCTGTCAAAAATTTCGGTTGTCACCTCGGACAAAACATCTGTGCGTGGAATGGCACTTCATATGGCGGAAATGTGCTTCTCCAGATGTCGCCAGTGGCATAGTTTTCTCGATGGCCACGGTGGAGGGGCATTTCCAGATGGCTATGTCTCGAAATGTGCCGGGGTTGGATTAATTCTATATTTCGAATATTTATATCCACGGATCTAAATATTTGGACAGAAAAAAAAATATTTTCTGCACAACGATATCCGCACAACAGATGAAGTCCGCTGGCACTTCGAGGACATATCCATCTGGCAGGTTACAAGGGTTCGGGATCGGAATCACTTCGATTCCTGGGCGTAGGCGTCACATTACACCTTGTAGAGGCGAAGATATTTTGCTAATAAAATTGAGTTTGAGACTTAGGGATTACTAATTGAAAATCTGCAGATAGTAAATTGTTATAAATATTTACATAAATACAGGTTTCGTTCTTCTCACATTTGCTGTTTACACATTAATCAGTGGCTACCACACAAAGGTGATAACTTGTCGGCTTGAATAACTCAATTAGTAAATTTTAAAAGATTTCCATAAAAATTTAGTCAATACTTGCATTGCCATGAATTTATACATTTTCTATTCTTTTCTGAACCATCAGGGGCCGCCATTTTGAACTTGAGCGTTTCCTTTTTGATTATTTTCACAGATATAATTCGTTTAGTCTCAAGTGCTGTGCTGAATCTTATTCGAATTGGAGTTTCACTCTGTACAGCACAAAAATTTCCGATTTTTATTGAAAACGGCTGCTAAAATTATTAAGCTGGAAATTTTCGACTTTGTTATTTGTCATCCGAGTTGCATAATTTTTTGCAAGTTAAATTAACTTGCCTTAACAATCTATAGTTTCAAGTTTCATCGGAATCTTTGGAGCAACTGTCAAGTTGCTACAGGGATTCAAAAATAAATGCATAGGAAACCCCTCCTTAAACACTTTGAAATACTTTGACCTACATCGAAAATTTCATCGTTCTAGCTCAACTGGTTTGCGGGAAAACTTGCTGTGATGTACGAACGGACGGACGGACAGACAGGTCGCGATTTTATAATTTTTTAGGATATCGTAAAAATATTTTACAATATCCTTAAAAATGGTCTGCTTTGTAAATACTTTTAAGTTAAGTCACTTAAAAATATTCATTATTTTAGTTGCTACTCAAATAGCAAATTGCGCTTACTTGCTTACCTTTGCGGGCCGCCATTTTGAATGCATGCATTCGATTTTGGACTATTTTATATCTTTGTGTGCTAATCCTTCATCAATCAATGTGCCGAATCTCGTTCAAATCGGAGTTTCACTTTAGACGGGGCAAAAGTATTCAATTTTTAGTGAAAATTGCAGCTGAAAATATTAGGTTTAAAATTTTCGACTTCTTTATTTTTCATCTGATTTAGACATTTTTTTTCACAATACAAGAACTTAGTTCAAACATCTATAATCCCAAGTTTTGTCCAAGTCCGTTGGAAAATGTGGCCGCTAGAGGGCCACGAAAATTTCAAAAAATCGCATATTTAAATCGCCGCCATTTCGAAACTTTCCCACGCAAGATCACAAAAATAACAAGATATCTAGATCTGATTAATTTTTATGTCAAAGCCAAGTTTCATGTACATCGGATTAAAAATACGTCTTTTAAAAGCTTTTAAAATCTTGAGTTTCAACTAGCGCCATTTTGTTTTTTGTGACCTGACCGCCAGTTTTTTTACATGATTCTTATATACTTATAGATATTGAATTTCATAAAAATCGGTTAAAAGCTTTGGTCACAACTACAACAACAAAATTTTATACGTTTTTCGACCTTTGAACGCCCCCCATTTTGTTTCAGACGAACCGACTTTGGACTTTTTATTGTGAGATTCATCACACACATCAGTGAACCTTTGTAGCAAATTTCACCCAAATCGGGGCTATACTTTGGTCAGAACAGAAATCACGTTTTTGTCTAAAACGCTGCCATTTTGATTTCGCCCAGCCATTATAGCTAGTTCGCGAATCCAACCGAGATATTTACTCAATACATCTTTCCTGAAAATTTGGTAACATTGGAGCAAAATGGTAACCTCTAGCGTGGTCTCAAATTTCCTTATATCCCATATATATAGATATATATATATATATATATATATATATATATATATATATATATATATATATATATATATATATATATATATATATATATATATATGTATATATATATAAAGTGCGTTCCAAAACAAACGAGACAGAGGTCAAATAGAAACGACAGGAGCTTTGTTCTGATAAATTTAAGTTTATTCATTCAAAATAGTCTCCTCGGGCCTCGATACACTATTTTGCGCGATCCAAAAGCGTTTCAAAAGACCGGAATGTTTTTCAGGATGTCTGTACAAGCCTTTTGAATGCCCTCCATGGACGCAAAGCGTTTTCCTTTTATGGCCAAATGCAATTTTCCGAATAGGTAGAAGTCACAGGGAGCCATATCAGGTGAATACGGTGAGTGATTGATGGTTAAAATGTGATTTCTAGTCAAAAAATCAGTCACAAGAGTGGATTTTTCTGACAAAAGTCTCTTTCATTTTGGAACAAAACGTGCACAGATCTTTCGTAAGCCTAAATGATCGGTTAAAATGCGATAAATCGATGTTTTGGAGATATTCAACTCCGTTTCCATGAATTTCAACGATGATTTCGGCTCATTTTTGATAAACTCGCGCACAATTTCGATGGAGTTTTCGGTGATCACTGAATTTGGGCGGCCCGTATGTTCATCGTCATTTATATCCTCATGAGCATCTCTGAAACGTGTAAACCACTCATGAACTCTGGCACGAGATAGACAATCATCGCCATAAACTTTTTTCATCAATTCAAATGTTTCAGTAAACGTTTTACCGATTTTAAAACAAAATTTGATATTAGCTCTTTGTTCGAAACTCATTTTTGTACCGATGACACAAACATACTGTCACTTTAGACGCAATAATTTTGCTTCCACTGACCCGAATGTCACCAATCTTTCACTCGAAGTCAGGGAGGGATGTATCTTTCCAACACACTATCTCATTCACAGATGGAGTCACCAAATAAAATGTATGGCGAAAGTCTCGTTTGTTTTGGAACGCACCTCATATATATATATATGTATATATATTTATATATATATATATATATATATATATATATATATATATATATATATATATATGTATATATATATATATATATATAAATATATATACGAGTATATATATATATATATATATATATATATATATATATATACATCTATATATAAATATATATATATATATATATATATATATATATATATATATATATATATATATATATATATATATATATATATATATATATATACATTTATATTATTTCAAACCTAAGGAATTCAGCCTCACAAAAAAACAAAAAGAAAAGAAAATCAGTAATGAAGCAAAGTTCAACGAAACTTAAATCCACCCTCCAAGATGCGCAAAAAGTATTCGTACGGTTGCCCTTAATACGCGGTATGTTCTAGGGGACATTTTATGTAATTAACTTCTATCGGAAATATCCACAGTTGGTCTGTCAGTAGGAAGGTCCGGTATGATTTCAGGATTTTCAGTGCTAGTGTCTCGTTCTTTAAGCGAAAATTTAATGAAAGTGAGTGAAAATGAGTCCGAAACGGAAAGAAGCTAGCCAACAGAAGCTCATCATCCAGCTGCATAATCAATGCAAATCATTGGGGAAAATTGCTTGTATTACTGGAAGACCTAAATCTAGCATACAAGGCATTGTTGATAGGTTTTCAAATCGAAAAACAGTTGGTAACAAGCGTCGGAGTGGCAGTCCTCGTATTCTAAATGAGCACAACCGGCGTGAAATTGTTCGAAAAGTCAGGGATAACCCCAAAATAATTGCACCACGAATTGCTTCTGAGCTTCTAGAAACTGCAGGCGTTGATATGTGGGCGAGTACCGTAAGGAATGTCTAGCAATCGGCTGGATACCATGATCATACAAATATTTGATTAGTGAGGCCAATCGAAGGAAGCGCTCGGAGATTGCTAAAATGTACATAAATAAGCCCGTAGAGTTCTGGGAACGAGTGATCTTCACAGATGAAAGTAAATACAATATTTTTAACTCTGACGGAAAATGTTTCGTATGGAGAAAACCAAATACAGAGCTGGAAAAGGAAAATTGATGTCCAACAGTAAAACATGGAGGAGGTTCTGTTTTAGTGTGGGCGTGCATGAGTGCTTATGGGGTTAGAAATTTAGTATTCATTGAAGGCGTGAACATTTATCATTTATAGAGGCATATCACTACTTTGTACGGCGTACAAAATACTTTCTAAAATCTTAGTAAATAAAATCGGATCATGCGCCAACTGTATTATTGGGGAGTATCAAGGTGGTTTTAGAGCAGGTAGATCGACAATAGACCAATTATTCACAGTCAGGCAGGTACTTGAAAAGTGCTGAGAATTCAACGTAGACGTGCACCAAATTTCGTCGACTTCAAACAAGCATACGACAGTATTGATCACATACTGTACCAAATAATGCTTTGCTTTGGCAACCCAGCCAATTTAGTCCATCTTACCAAAATGACAATGAAGTGGACGACCTCCCAAGTCCGCATCAATGATCAACTCACCAATGCCTTTGACACAAATATCGGACTGAAGCAGCGAGATGGACTGGCCCCATTGCTATTCAATTTGGCTCTGGATTACGTCATATACAAGTTGAGCCAAGTAGTATATTGAACGCCTTTGAGCGACGGGTCCTGAGGCGAATAATCGGAGCGAAGCTAGACGGGCACCAATGGTGAATTCGATACAACCATGAGTTGTACGAAATTTTTGACGAACTGGAGGTCTCAACGATTATAAGACTGCAGAAGCTGCAATAGGCTGGCCACACGAATCGTATGGACGAACAACGGATACGCAAAAAGGTATTCGTTGGGAGAACTGAAGGCCGGAGACCAGTGGAGAAACCGAGAAAACGCTGGTCTGACTCAGTTGACGAAGACAGTTCATCGCTGCTGGGATTTCGGAATTGGATGACGCAGTCAATGGACCGAGACAGCTGGAGGCGCTATTTGCAGGAAGTGAAGGCCCGAGATGGGCTGTAGTGCTGAAAAGAAGAAGAAGAATTTATTGAAGGCATCATTGACCACAATCACTTTATTAATATCCTGAAGGATAATTTGGGTCCGAGTACGGATAAAATGGGGATATTGAACAATTTCATCTTCATGCACGATAATGACCCAAAGCATACTGCAGAGAATACTTGGCTTTGGCTCTTATATAATACACCCAGCATGTTGAAAAAACCCACACAATCTTCAGGTATTAAACCAATAGAACATCTAAGCGACATTTTAGACAAGTGAGTACCGAAACAGGAATGTCACAAACAAGGCAGCTCTAAAATCAGCACTACAGAAAGAGTGAAACTTGATTTCGGAGAATGTGACCACATGAATGTCAAATCAATGCCGAGGAGGCTTAAGGCAAAAATTAAAGCAAGAGGATATCCTACCAAATATTGAGTGTAAGTGATAACACTTTATTCCTATTCTTTAATATAATTTGATAATTTTTACTATTCTATAGGAGCGATCGTATGAAGACTTTTTGCGCGTGTTAAAGGGAGGATTTGCAGTTTGAGGAGCTTTTCTCTATTTATGAATTTTCGAAGTTTTTCTTTTAATTGATTTTTGTTCCTTAGACTTAAGATGATCATATCGTGCAATTAATTCCTTAAAAAAATTATAACGTTTTGGTGAAATATAAATTTTTATTGGAAATTTCTGGTCATACGTACACTTTTGCACTCACTGTATATACTCGTATATATATACATGTATATATATATATATATATATATATATATATATATATATATATATATATATATATATATATATATATTGACTTTTTGTCAAGGATGCATTGGCCTGCAAATGCTCGGCAGCTGGGCCTCTTAGAGCAAGAATTAATGCAGTTGCTCGTTCCTGCTCATTCCAGTGATTTATCCTAGCGGCTGCTTCAAACTGGATTTTGTAAATACTCCAGACCGTTTGCCCATCGAATATTGGTGCTTGCACATTTCTGGATGAGCCTTGCACTGCGGTTGTAAGCGGGGCTGGTGAGGTGGTTACTACTGCCTTTGCTGCTTCCAATTCCTTTTTCATGTTTTCCATCTCATTGTTGATTCTCTCCTCGACCTGGCTGACCTTTTCCTCGACCTGGTAAACCTTTTCCTCGACCTGGTCAACCTTTTCCTCGACGTCTGTTGAGACTACCGAGCTCCGCTTTTATTTCGGTTGACTGTTTCTCCAGCTTCTGTGTGATGTCTGCTTTGATTTCGATTGCTTGTTGGTCTAGCTTCGTTGTTAAATTGGACGACTGTTCATTGAGCTTCGCAGTTAAATTAGATGACTGTTGTCGCAGCTCTTGCTGCATCAGCATTTGCATCAGCGCATTTTCTGGTTCCTTTGGTTTTGATATTTCTGCTTCACCACCTTCTGCGCCTTTTTCTGCATCTGAGGGCTCACCCGAATCCAGATACGCGCCTTCCGATTCAATTGCGTCACGCAAGCGTGCAATCAGTGTGGCCTTTGTACCTTGCGTAGCCAGGTTTCGCTGTTCCAACTCTTCCTTAAGCTCCGACATGGTCAATTCATTAATTTTTAAGTTTAGGCTTCGTTGCACTATAAAAATGTTCAAATTTTCACTTTCAAAATTTTTCTTTCTCACTTCTTGACACCATTGTCGCGTGTTTTTTTTGGTTCGCGGCCTATAATTTTAACGTTCCCGGAAAGTGAAAACGCAATGTCTTTTAATTTAAGTTAAAAGAGTTTATTAAACCAAATAAAATGCACAATAATCAGTTAACACTTTCACTAATTTTAATTTTCACTTAATTTTTAAATCTAACACTTGTCCATAAATTTCTTATCGCAATTGTCTTCTAAATCACTTCGCACTCAAACAATCAATCGTCTTTACTTCGCGTTCCACTATATCGCAGTTTTCTATCGCGGTTGTAATGAATGAGCCCCCCCATTCATTCAGCTCGCCTTTATATAGGGTCTCTACCTTTTCACCCATTTCTCGTACATTATCGAATGTTCTACCGAGAGGTACCTGGTAGATTCGAGCAAATTAATGAATGGAGTGACGTCACTTGCAGATGTTGATCATGCTTGTTGGGTTCTCGTGGGTTCGAGTAAATTCATTTGTTGACGTTGATTATGAAAACAATTGCGACAGCAGCTCGCAGAATTATTTGTACATGTAACAATATATATATATATATATATATATATATATATATATATATATATATATATATATATATATATATACATGTATATATATATATATATATATATATATATATATATATATATATATATATATATATATATATATCTTCTTCTTTACACTACAGCCCCTTTCGGGCCTTCGCTTCCTGCAAACAGCGTCTCCAACTGTCTCGTTCCGTTGACCGCGTCATGCAATTCCGAAATCCGAGCAGCGATGAACTGTCTTCGTCGACCGAGTCAGACCAGCGTTTCCTCGGTTTCCCCACTGGCCGCCGGCCTTCAGTTCTCCCAACGAGTACCTTCTTGGATATCCGTTGTTCGTCCATACGATTGATGTGTCCAGCCCATTGCAGCTTCCGCAGTCTTACAATCCTTGAGACCTCCGGTTTGTCAAAAATTTCATACAGCTCACGGTTGTATCGAATTCGCCATTGGTCCCCGTCTAGCTTTGCTCCGATTATTCTCCTCAGGACCCATCGATCAAAGGCGTTCAATATTTTGCGGATGCTTGGGTTAGGATCCATGTTTCACACCCATAGCATAACATAGGTCTTATCACAGATTTGTATACTTGGAGCTTTGTTTTCCTGTGTATGCAGCTGGTCTTCAAGGTCGTCAATACTGAGTAAAATATTTTATTTGCAAGTTGTATTCTTCGGCGTATTTCGTCTCTTTCATAACTGGTTCTCGTTGTTTTGGCGCCTAAATACACAAATTCGTCTACATTTTCGATACTGTATTCACCAAGTGTGATATTTTGTGTATTTGGGGTATTTTTCCTCGACTTCGTCATGAAGAGTTCTTTGGCATTTGTTAGTGACCGTGACAGAATGTTGACGTCATCCGCATAGGCCACTATCTGGCTCGACTTGTATAGTAATGTACCTCACGTATCGATAGGTAGCTTCCGAATGACGTAATCCAGAGCCAAATTGAATAGCAATGGGCCCAGCCCATTTCCCTGCTTTAGTCCGATATTTGTGTCAAAGGCATCGGTGAGTTGGTTATTGATGCAGACTTGGGCGGTTGTCGACGTCATTGTCATTTTGGTAAGACGGACAAATTTGGCTTGGATGCCAAAACCAAGCATTATTTGGTACAGTATGGTACGATCAATGCTGTCGTATGTTTGCTTGAAATCAACGAAAATTTGGTGTACGTCTATGTTGAACTCCCAGCACTTTTCAAGTACCTGCTTGACTGTGAACAATTGGTATGTTGTTGGTCTACCTGCCTTAAAACCATCTTGTGAATAGCTTGATGAACACTACTGCCACCATATTTGATGAGCTCCACTTGAATCTCATCGATGCCCGGCGCTTTATTATTCTTTTGGGCTTTGATGATGGAACAAACTTCATCCAGAGTTGGTGGGGCCAATGGAAGCTCTCCGTAGACACCTATAGGCTCCGATGTTCTGGAGCTGTGCGGAGGATTAAGGAGGTTCTTAAAATATGATGCCCATCTTTCCTTAATCTTGATTTCATCAGCGGTTATATTGCCGCTGTCATTACGACAGAGCGTGGTTTTGGGCTGATAACCACGATTCAGGCTTTTCACTACATTGTATGCTTGTCTTGTGTTATTGCTCGCTAAACTTACATCTATACTTCTCAATTGGTTGTCATAGTATTTTATTTTCTTAGTCCTCATTATCTTATTTGCTACTCTTCTGAGATTTTCATAGTGTTCTCTCTTCGTCCTGGTTTTCCTACATACGTTTTCTTTTTACGCCTGGTTCCTTTTATCTAACGCATTCTGGCACTCATAATCGAACCAATCATTCCTCTAGCGCCGGCTTGATGTCCAATCGTCTGTTCTGCCACGGTTCGGATAGCCGCTTTCACTTCCATCCAGAGCTCGTTGCTCGTCTTTAACGATGTGTCTGATAAGATGGAAGCCAGCTGGTTGTCGAGGGTCTCCGTGAAATTTTCGGCCACAGACGCCGTTTGGAGCCTTTTGATGTCAAATTTTTGTAACGGGTTGGTCTTCGCTGAATATGCCTTTGACATACGACATCGATAGGCTAATTTGATCAAGTAATGATCTGAGTTACAACCGGCTCCTCGGTATGTACGGACGTCAAGTATGCTCGAGGCCCAACGTTGTTGAATCAGAACATGATCGATCTGGTTTTGTGTGTTGCTAGCCGATGATACCCAGGTCATTTTATGAATTTTATGAATATATATATATATATATATATATATATATATATATATATATATATATATATATATATATATATATATATATATATATATATATATATATATATATATACATATATATTGTAAACATAGATAGGTACTTTTCGCAATAGGTAAATTTCTCTTGAGAAATTTTCCTAAAATCATCATCATGCAAGTATGGTGCGATAGCTGGGCCTTGGCCTCCAAGATTAATCTCATCCAACTACAAGTTTTACGGCCTCGTTAGCCAGTTGATTACTCCCATAAAGGATCTGCTGTGATCTTGTATTATGTCTTCCCATCGATTCCTCGGTCTTTTTACTGGACGTCTACCTTGTACTCTACCCTTTAATGTTCTTTTGGGTAGCCGGTTTCCTTCTACTCTTTCTACATAGTCCGCCCATTGTAATTTGCGCAACTGTACGCAAGTAGATACAGATGGTACGTCAGATAATTCATACAGCTCATCATTGTAAGATAAGACAAGTTGGGTAAACAGACCTACGCTCATGCCAGAAGGGTTTTGTATCCAACTTCTCAGAAATGCAGTCACCAGCAATGAATAACGTCAAGAAATTTGTCAAAGAGATGTGCACGTTCAAAGGAAAATCCATTGTTTTTCTACTTTTAACGGTCGCCATTTTGTTGCAAACCGACAAAAATCACTCAAATCATGAATTCCCAAAAATATTAATGTTATTGACCTTATTGGAAAATTTCAACAAAATCAAGTCAAAACTGCAGTGACTGATTGGATGGAAAGTCCATAAAATACCAAAATCATGTGTCATTATTGTTGTAATTGGAGAAATTTCAAACGGCTATAACTTCCGTGTATATCATCCGATTTTCACCAAACTTACAAAGTCTATGAAACCTTAGTAGGACTACGTAAATATCGAATTTTGTTCAGTTTAAGGGTACCAATGCGATTTTATTTGAGAAAATGTGAAATTCGAATATCATACTATTATTAACAAAGTTGAGCGAATTTCGACTTCTAAGGTATTTATTGTTGTTGTACTCATAAACACCTAACACCATAATTTTTTTCAGATTTTTCGGATCACAGGTGTCCAATCGCGAGGGGGGGCACAAGTTTTTCATGTATTTCCCCTCCCTGCGCGTCCCTCGAAGCAAAAAGTATCAAATTAAGACCTGTTTTGAAAAGACCTTTCATTTGATACCCATATCGGCTACCTTTGATGAAATTTTTTTTCTCGGGGGCCACTCCTCTATATGGGGAGACCCCCCCTTAAATACCTTATAAAATTTTTTGTAGTTAAACTTTGAAGAGAGCATCCCTTTACACCTGCTTACAAAATTTGATCTTTCTAGCTTAATAAGTTTGCGAGAAAAAGTGCTGTGACACACGGACGGACGGAAAGACGGACGGACGGACAGACAGGTCACGAAACTAGCAGGGTTCTGTAAAATTATTTGACAAAACCCTAGAAAAGCGAAAAGAGGGCCCCAGATTCAAACCTTGAGAAGCACCTACTCGCATGTTAATTCGATACTTTTCGCTCATTTCGTTACTGGCACATATGGAAATGGATTTATTTTTTAGGAAGTATCAAATTAAATCCCATGTTAGAGCTCTGATGGGAAGCTCATTGAGGTATTGAAGCAAAATAGCATGGTCAACCGTATCAAAAGCGTTAGCTAGATCAATAAATATGTCAGCGCCATAAATTTTGCTATTGATGAACTGCAAAGCGTCCTTTATAGTAGATGATGCACTACTTTTTCTAAACGCACGGTGCACTTTGCAAAAAAAAAACTCATCACTCTCCCTCCTCCGCAAAAGCTGCTCCTATTTTTAAAATTCATTTATTTAACTTAGTCGTGGGTGTCTGGGTCACAGGAATACATAGTAGTAGTAGCAAATTGGCGCGAGTGATTTTATGATAGTTCCACTTTTGCAGCTTCCTCGCCATGGAGGCCAGTGAAAACCTCATGAATACGGTTTATTGTAACATACGCGATGGCGCTTTAGATGAGGCTATTACCAGGATCAGACAGTAACATTGTTATCTGATTTTATTGTAAATCAATATTCATCACAGCTCAGTGAACACATGCAGTGAAAAGATTGAAACCAATAAGGCCTTATCAAATATTAGGATTGTCGGCGAAAGATAGTTTTTGGTATAATCTATTGGTACAAAAGTTCTTATAGTTGGTAGCTTTTCCACGGCAGTCAGATATACAATTTGCAGTATTATCTTTCCTGTCTAAAAAAAATTTTTAGTTTTTTGTAAACATTTTTTTTACAAAGACCTACTAGTTTCTGTCCGTCCGTCTGTCTGTCCGGGCGTCACAGCTAGTTTTCCCAGAAACTATAGAAGCTAGAATCTGAAATAAAAATTCATTTTATGAACTAGAGAGTCCAGGGGAAGGCAAAATGTACCAAAATTTGTGTTCAGCCCCACCCCCCCCCTCGCGATTGGACACCTTTGAGCCGAAAAATCTGAAAATTATCACGAATGTGGGCCTTAATGAGTACAAGGGCAACAAATACCTTAGAAATCGAAATTCGCTCAACTTTGTTAATAATAGTATGATATGTAGATTTTACATTTTCGCCCATAAAATCAAAACGGTACCTTTAAAATTCTTGAAATTTTGCAATTATATAGACTAATATAAGATATTTTCGTTCACAAAATTTAATTGAGATCAAATCATAACTGAGTGAGTTATAGCAATTTCAATTGTACGGATTTACAACACCAATAACACGTGTTTGTGGTTGATACATATTTCAAATTGACCTAGAGACTTTTATTGATGTTTACAAAGACCTTTTGGTAGGAGAACTCTCCTGCTTACTCAACTTGCTATAATATTAACCGAGATTTGTCAAATGACAGGTCTTGATAAGATTTCAGTGTTTTCATAATTAGCAAAAATTTAGTTCTAGAATTACTTGATTATATTTCATCTCTGAAGTTTAAAATATCTATTAGCAGAAAAAATATTGGATTTATTGGGAAACGGGACATTACTCTAAGGATGCTCATGGGCGGAAAAGTTTCATTCTGCCCAGTTGCTAGTTAAATAAAAAAAAGCTTTAAATTCATAGATAGATCATGTAACACCATATTGTCTCCAAGAGAAATTCCCAGTGAAACCTCGACAGAAGCTTCTTTTGCTTGAGCAGAACCAGAAAGTGACCATTTGAGTATTTCATGATATTGATTGAACGTCCCTACTACTGCTGGATAGACTAAAAGTAAAAGTTTTGCAACCATGAAAATTTAGAGTGGCTTTCAAATAAAAAAAAATTATATATATCTCAATTTGTAGATGCATAAAAGAATGACACGAAATTTGGGCATATATGTATGTATAATATTTACATGCTTAACACCTTACAAAGCCGACGCTATTTCGTAAAATAACAAGTGAAGACCTATATACATATATAAGTACTTGTGATATAAACTTCGTAGAAAATGTATTGAGGACAAGTTCTGTGAAAAATTAATGTATGTAGGTTAAAGTAACGTAATACCTTTCAGATTTGTAATCCACAAGCGGTTGATTTTCTGCATAGCCGGGAATTTGTAGTCTTTCGATTGGAATTAAATGGGACGACTTAGATTTTTTCGCCTATTAAAACGCACCCTTCAATATATTTTTGAGTATTTCTCAGTAAATTTACTTACATTTTCCTCTTGTAACTGGCTGTAATTCCTTTTGGCACGTTCTACTTTGAGCTGTAGTTTCCGTTGTAATATCTTACATGTACTCATTTGGACATTTTGCGGCTCGGCTGGGACTCTTGCGCTTGGTCCATCATCATCGATCCCTTTGAATGTTACTTTTAAATTACTTCTAGTCATTGTTGATTCTTCTTTATCTATTTCACATGGGTCCTCATGTTTTGACTACGGAATCGGGAGGATGTATCAATAAAATGGAGTTGGTTGTGATTATTAACTAGCTCACCGCACCGTTGTAATCACCAAAGTTAATAGCACTGAATTTATCTTCACTATCAATACCACTATCTTCCATTTGAACACTTTATTAAGATACAAATATCTTTCTAGCTATACCAGATGGTTGAACATAGCTTGTGTGGCAGATGCTCAGGATAGTGTCAAATTGACGGGGTTGTATCGATTTTTCCCAGAAAGTCGACCGTTGAACGTGTTTTACTTGGAATTTGAATTTATTTTCAATATACATATTTGTTCAAACATTTTTCATGTGCGTTGAAAAGTATATTTTAAATAATCTTTACTTGTTGAAATTCAATACAAATGCCTTGCTTAAAATTGAATTCAAATTTCAAAATATCTTAAAAATTAAATAAAAATAAAAATAACATGTATGGTATATGTATATTTTTGGATTCAATGGAAGAAAAAAAACATGTTGAAATACCTGGAGAGTGCTCTAGCCAGAAGGGTTTTTTAAAATAGTAACTCAAACAACGATTGCTGTACATCAAGAAAATGTTATAAAACAATTCTGAAATTGTAGTGTCTACTTCCTTTGCAAATGTGTATGCACACAGAACACGTGTTGTTGTTTTAATTGATGAACTTTTAATAAGCTGTAATATGATTGTTTCTGACTCGATTTCATGAAATTTTCAGATAACATGTGTTTGATATCAAAATATCTTAACACAAGCATTTGGCTAGTTTTGTTCAGAAGTTTTTAAAACAAAAGTTTTCGATTTCAAGTCGTGCCAGCACGGAAAATTCATATTTTATTTCAACGAAACATTGCCCTCGGACCTCATATCGAGCGGTAATTTTTTTTGATTATTTTGTCAGCTATGAGGACTTGTGTCTCATATTTGGCAGGATAAATAACAAGAAAGCGTGTGATATTGACGGTATTCCCAATATAGTACTACGATATTTACCTGAGATCGCTATTAAGAATTATTGTACAATTATATTGTTCAATAAAGGCCAAGATACTTCCGATCTTAACCCTTAACTACATTCGTGGGATAGTTTTCGACCCCATCTGATCTTTTTAGGGTTTTGTAAAATAATTTTACAAAACCCTACTAAAATCGCGTCCTGTCTGTCCGTCTGTCTGTCCGTCCGTCCGTCCGTCCGTCGGTCCGTGCGTCACAGCAGTTTTTCTCGGAAACTACTTGAGCTAGAAAATTCAAATTTTGTATGTAGATGTAAAGTGGTGTTCTATTCAAAGTTCAACTACAAAAAAATGTTATAAGGTATTTAAGGGGGGTCTCCCCATATAGGGGAGTGACCCCCCGAAAAAAAAATTTCATTGAAGGTAGCCGATATGGGTATCAAATGAAAGGTCTTGATGAGAACTTTTCAAAACAGGTCGTCGTTTGGCAAAGTTTGCTTCGAGGGGCACACAGGGAGGGGAAATACACGAAAAATTTGTGTCCCCCCCCCCCTCGCGATTGGACACCTTACATCTGAAAAATCTGAAAAAAATCATGAATGTAGGCCTTAATGAGTACAACAACAACAAAAACGTGAGAAGTCGCAATTCACTCAACTTTGTTAGTAATAGTATGATTTATTGATTTTATGTTTTCTTGAATAAAATCTTAACGGTACCCTTAAATTCAATGAAGTACACAGAGGACTATTTGTAAGATTGATCTATCCTGGAAGTTTCATAAAGATTGAATCATATTTAGCGATGTTATAGCGGTTTGAATTTTCCTGTATTACTATGGAATTATATGCGCTGCATTTATTACTATGGCAACATATGGCTATGGAACAACATGCGCTTTTTACCGACTCAGACACTACAGTTTTGCTAGGATTTGCATGAAAATTTCAGGAATGATTGGTGTCATTAATATCTTTGAGAATCGGTTCAGCTAGTGGTTTCAGTAATCTCGAAACAAAATAGTGGCTGATTTAAATGCGAAGATTGAATAATTTTGAGTTTTTTTTTTTATTTTATTTAATGAATGACTGAAGATGAGTACCTACAATTAATGCTCATAAGTGAAACAAGTCAAGGAGGAGAGAGAGAGCTCCTAGCAAAAGGGTTTTGTAACCATTCTAGGATTCGAAAAAACTGGCCATGAATGGATGATAACAGTACAGGAGAGTGGCCCCTGAACAAAAAAAAAATCATCAAACGTAGCCGATATGAGTATGAAATGAAAGTTTTCATGGGAGCTTTTCAAAACAGTTCTTAAACTGTTAGTTTTTGCTTCAGTGGGGGGAAAAATGTGTTTCCTCCCTCGCGAATGAACATTTGGAATAATTATCAAGGGAGATATTTATGAGTATAACATTAATAAAAACCTCAGAAGTTGAAATTCGTTCAACTTTGTCAATAATAGTATGATCTTCGAATTTCATATTTTCTCCAATAAAATCATCTTTGACATGTTTCTTGATTTGATTCGATCTGGTGACTGCATTTTGTAAATTGAATACAAAACCCTTCTGACATGAGCGTAGGTCTGTTTACCCAACTTGTTTTGCTTGTAATTAAGATCGTATTACGCTGTGTTCGTGGAAATTTCACGTAATCTCAGTTGACATTGGGATCTTGCGGAGTGCAACAGTGTGTCTTGTTTCATCAAATAGCAACTTCGGTAGGTATACGTTGGGGTAGAAAAATACCTCACGAATGTGGTTACGTTAGTGTTTTTTTCTATCGTCTTTCTTATATATGTACTTTTTTTTGGATAAAATGGCACGATATTTGACCGAAGAAGAAATCGCAAAAATTTTAGAAGAAGAATTTTCAGAGGATGACGGAGAAGTCGCAGATCTTTTTGCAAACGATGATGAACTGAGCGATGCTGTGTCAAAAATTATCGATGACGACTCAGAAAGTGAAGTCGAAAGTGACGAAGATGATACGAGTGAAGAGCGACGAGAACAAGATATAGCCAGAGAATCGAGTTTTTTCTTCGGAAAAAATCATTTCAAGTGGTCAAAAGCTCCACCAGCAACTTCTCGAACAAGGGCTCACAACATTGTGATACATTTACCCGGCATTAAAGGACCCGTTGTTGAAAAACAGAATTTGTCACCTCTTGAACCATGGTCCTTGCTTATCACGAATGGTACGATTTCGTACATTACTACACAAACTAATGAGAAGATAAGCGAAATTTTAGAAAAGAGGACTAGCAGTGACCTGCCTGCATTCGCTTGTCATTCTGATGAAGTGGAAATCGGAGCGTTTATTGGTCTTCTAATACTGAGTGTTATTTTCAAGTCCAACCATGAAGACGTGGGCTACTGATGGAGCTGGTCGCAATGTTTCCAGGGGTGTAATGACTCTGAACAGGTTCTTATTTCTGCTGTCTGCTCTGAGGTTTGATGACGTACAAACTCCTGAAACAAGAAAAGTTACAGACCGTTTGGCTCTAATTGCTTATATATTTGACATGTTTATGGAAAACTGCAAATCAAATTATATTTGTTCGGAGTATTTGACCGTGGATGAATTGCTGGTGCCTTTCCGGGGGCGATGCAAATTTCGAGTATATATGAAATCAAAGCCTGCACGATATGGCATAAAAATTAAGTGCATGTGTGATGCAAAAACTCATTACTTATACTCCGCTTTTATATACCAAAGAAAAGAGCAAACAAGGCGAAATGAGCAATCAATACCTTCGAGAACAGTTTTGAGACTAGTGGAACCTTTCTTTGGCACTAATCGAAACATAACTGGAGACAACGGGTTTTCATCAATCGAGCTAGTAGATGCTTTTAAAAGCCGCGGTCTAACCTACGTTGGAACCATGCGTAAAAATAAAAGAGAAATCCCGAAACAGTTTCAACCTCAGAGATCAAGACCAATTGAGTCATCTTTATTTGGATTTGTTGCCGATAAAACACTGGTCTCATATGTGCCCAAGAGAAACAAATCTCTTGTCTTAGTATCCTCGATGCATCATTCGTCGGATATTGATGCAACATCCTCGAAACCTGAAATAATTATCTTTTATAACTCAACCAAGGGTGGCGTGGACTCTCTTGATCAGAAATGTGCGACATATTCTGTTGGCAGAAGAACTTGACGTTGGCCAACCACTCTTTTCGGAGCAATTTTGAATATAGCAACAGCCAACAGCTTCATTATTTGGAAAGCATCCAACATAGGTAGTAAGTTGCGTCGGCGTGATTTCGTTAAAGATATAGGAATGTGCCTAGTAATGCCTCGTCTTAAAGAGCGTGGCAAAAACTTGAATAATTTTCCAAAGGACTTAAGTAATATAATTTACCAGTTACTTCGAGCAGAGCATGAGGCAGAAGCTGGAGCGAGTCAGCAAAAGCGGTCAAAAATTGCTCGTTGCTACATATGCCCACAGAAGAAAGATGTTCAAAATGTGACAACTTTATTTGCAAATCACATTCAAAAGAAATGGAACTCTGCAATAATTGTGATGATTGAAACACCAGGCCTTTATATTTTTGTTTTTCTCTTTAAATAAAATGCTTAATCAAGACACGAAATTTTACATTACTTTTTTACATGAATATGAAATCGAAAAATTGTTTTTGTTTATTTTAATTTCAATTTGTCTTAAATTCAAAATGGTACATAAACGTTTCAAATAATTAGGTTTAAAAAATTTTTTATATAAGGAAAAATGCTCCATTTTTTTATTGAAAAAATATGACTGGCTCGAAAAAACGCCAGTTTCGTTGTAATTATAATGTGTTTTGAAACAATCAACAATAATTTGAATTCAAAATAAAACATGTGCTATATTCCACTCAAAAATTTCTTTAAGTATACAATATTTTGGAATATATACGAAAATATTTATTGGGGTAGAAATCTACCCTACGAATGTAGTTACGTTGGTTAAAATACCGAATGTAGTTAAGGGTTAAAGAAGGGATAGAATATTCGGGCCTTAAAGCTATTGCCCATTCAGTCTGCTACCTAACTTCAGCAAGGTGTTTGAAGTGATACTGAAACAAATATTAAACGCCCACTTTGTAAAATATGAGTTGATGCTGAATGGTCAGTTTGGATTCCTTCCCAAGCATTCGACCATACATACGATAGCGAAACTAAACTCAGACATCTGTTAAAAACGTAATAATAGATAATGTGTTATAGTGTCCCACTAATATGGAAAAACTCTTCAATACGGTTTGATTAGATGGATTAATTTTTAAGCTCCTTCCGGACAGTTTCCTCAAAGTCAAAGTCAAAAACGCTTTATTCAATAACAACGTAATAAATTTGCAAAGAATCTTAAACAAATCCAAACGATAAAAATACAAAAACTTAATGGCCTAAATGGTTCGCTAAATTTATACGTTATAAATCAAAAACATTTAATCAATAAGACAATATCAAATTCAAATTCATTCAAATTATTACATATTTTATGATTCAATTGGAAAAAGGAGAAAACACGAACCAACGCTATTCAGAAATTATTTATAACTTTATGACAACAGTGAACTTTTATCCTAAATCTAATATGTTATAACCTAATTCTAATAAAATTCAATGAAAAACTTTATCTTATAGGTACTCATACAATGCTTTCACAATATTCCTAACCTAAATGTTAAATCTCATCTCTAAGCCTAATATGATAAACAAAACATAATATATGAGTATATTGTTCCTATCCGAAATATTGAAATCTATTCCTGATTTTTAACACAAACAAACCACAACAGCACTTAATGTAGCTATAGTGAGCTGAAATTCAAAAATATGAAATGAAAACTCATAAAAAAAAAACACAAAAATAACCACAAATAATTTAGACATTGTCATTCAGCCACCAATACCTAGATTGCACCATCCCAGCTCCACTAGCCTCAACGAATTTAGCAAATGAGTATCTCCATTGGAATTGTTGGTCTCGTGAACTCAAATTGGAAGCTTATTTTATCTGCCTATCGTCGGTCCGTCTACACTCGTTTCTGTTATATATAATTGGGACACCGTCAGAATCAAAAACATATCGAGTTATGTCTAAATACATGCATACTTCTGGAGGAACGAAGCCAGAAGCGAGGCAAGTTGCAATATATCCGTCTGTAGGGTCCAGGGGTTTTCGATCACAGTTACAGGTCTTGCGATATGATTCCGAAGAAGCCTCAATATCAGTTTCAGCAGTATGATAGATTCTTCTATTCAATATAAAGTGCTTCCAATCCACCTCAGGCTTTCTGTACAAACCAGTTATACACGAAGACATTTCCTTTTGAAAACACTTAATCTTTCCATAGTACTAGCACTCTGGTTGTGCTAGATCTGACATCCATTTGTCAAAACTGGTCTAACTAGGGCCTTGTGATAGATAACTTTGACCTTTTGATCGATGTATTTGGAATGAAAGAGTCGTCGAAGGGCTATGACTACTTTTTGTGCTTTATTGAGCATGGTTTTGACATGTTCAGTATAGTGCAGATACTGATCGAGATGAACACCGAGGTATTGAACATAGGACTATTGTGGAACTCATTCTGAAATATCCTCACTAGTTGTAGTGTGGAAATCCTTCCAATTACGTTTCAGGTCTTGACTGGCCCCCTGGAACGCTGTCTGGAACAAGTTTGTTTCGCACTTCTGCGCATTGATTTTCATTCACCATTGTTGGTGTAGAGCTGCACATCATTGAACATTTTTTGGAGATTGCTCTGAACTATTGCAGTATTTTGGTCTGCCGTATATATGATCAGCTCATCAGCAAACGCTACCAATGACTACGTTGGTGAGATGTTGAAATCAAAGACATTCAATGGCATGTGAAAGAATATTGAGAAAAGCAGAGGCAGAGTAATTGTTCCCTGCTGGAGATCATTAAAGACATTGAATTTGCGAATCATCGTTAGATTTCCATCATTTACAACAAACGATTTCCCGTATAACATATTGCACATCATGGCGACAAGTTGTCTGGGGAACCTATCCTGAAGGAGTTTAAAAACTGGTCCATCTAACCACACCGTATCGAAGGTTTTCTCCATATCAATGAGACATGCTCCAACATATTCTCTATCAGTTTGTTTCCAACAGACATTTGACGTTAGTTTTTTCTTCGCATGTATGGTCGAATGCCAGGTACGAAAACCAAATTGGCAATTTGGCATCAAATAATATTACTCAATGAGGGCGTTTAATGCTTTGTTCAGTAGCACTTCAAACACCTTGCTGATGTTACGTAGCAAGCCTATTGGACTATAGCTTTTAGGGTACGAAGATTTTTTTTCCTTTGTTCAAGATCGGAAGTATATTAGCCCTTTTCGTCTCATTTCGGAAATATGAATTTCTCAACATGTTGTTGAACTAAATGCAATAATTCTAAATAGCAACCTCAGGCAAATGTCGAGAGACTACGAGTATATTGGGAATATCGTCAGTACCACATGATTTCTTGTTGTTTATCCTGACAAATATCAAAAGCAAGTCTTATAGCTGACAAAATAGTCACTAAGATTCAAGCCCGGTATCATATCAGATATTAAGTCGGAAACTTTTGCTGCAACGACCTCTGAAAATATTTGGTTCCCTGTCTCAGGGTTTGGTAGATGAACCAATTCAAAATGTGTTCCAATCAGGGCAAGTTTCTGTAATCCATCAAATATAATCCTGTTTCCATTTCCATCTGGAGTCGTACTATCAATTTCGATACCAGCCCTATCGAGAAGATTCATCTCAACACTAGCGACTTCAAGATTCGATACCTGCACTTGAGACTTCTTACAGAATAAAATATTTTCTTTCATGAAAGCACCATCTGGGTCCTGTGGGCGAATATCCTTCAGTTTTTCCGCTCATAGATTGCTGACCTCACTCCTGAAGTATGAACGGATTAAGTTCCAGACATTCTTCAGGTGTAATTTCAGCAAAGCCAACGCGGGATGGTTGTAGTCCAAAAATCGCCGATAAATATTGTTGACACGAGTGAGAAGAAGGCTTTACAATCTTTTTGTGCTTAGGATGGTTGGTGTTTCATATCCTTCTATATTGGTTCGATGTTTAATCTTGGGAACTACTTTCTCGATCGTTTTCAACGTTAGCCTCTCTAAGGTCGACAAATAGAGATATATTTCATCGTTAGTTAGATTCCTGTCACTAGGAACCATTGAGCAAGCGTTGCCATCATCAGAACGGGGACAATGCTTCTGGTACTCTCGATTAAACTTCTTTTGAAACTTTCCCCAGTCTGTTGTTTTTTTTAAATTCAGCCTACGCTTTCCATGTTGAACCGGAATAGGAAAGACATCATCCCTTTGATGATTGATTTCCATTACGATTGCATTGTGGTCACTATCGCAAGGAAGCACCTGCAGTTTTCGTTGAGGACAATTCAAGCTGAATTCAAGTCTTGCGTCAGCAATGCAGAGGTCCAAATATGAATTTGCGCTAGCGTATGTTGGGAGCCCCGATCCATATAGATTGCACCTGTATTCAATTTGGATCTCTGTTATCCATAATTTCAGGAGTACACCTCTGGGATTATTGGTGACGTTCAGCCAAGATGCATGCTTGGCGTTCAGGTAGCCAGCAAGAATATAATAACTATGCAGCCCGTTCAATTCGAGTATTTCAAACAAGGAAGTGAGTTCCTCCTTGAACTTGTGAACATTTCGACCAGTTGCATAGGCAGAAATAACGAAGAGGTTATCCCCACCTGGCAGTGAGATTTTGATAACGGACACTGCAAGAGATTCAAAGCTTTTGAATTCGACTTTTTCAATATTTTGGAAACAATAGGGTCTTTGAACCAACATCCCGGTGCCACCTCCTCCATCACCTATTACCCTATCGTTTCTTACGAATTCAAAATCCTTGATTTTCATGGAGTGCCATGAAGTGAGGCATGATGTCAGACTTTTGCTTGACAAGGAATTCCAACAGACAGTCTCGTCGATGTATAGTAACAATGGAGTTGACGTTGATCGAGATGAGATGAATCCTATCCATGGAAATGTGACTGTAATAACTTATTTTGAGGCATTTGAAAGCCCTAAATGCTGGCAAACAAGGTTAATTTTAGAATCCTGTTTATCGACTCTCTTCGATAAGGAATTTATTGCTGGTAAATTTTGAAAAGCAACTTATTATTGCCACTTATATTATTTATTTTATTTGCATTGTCTGCTGCTCCTCTCGCAGCAAGTGAAAATGACACCCCGGGCTTGACGAACTTGGTAGGTACTTGACCTTGTTTTGAAGTAAATTTTACTTTTGCATCTTGATACCGGGGGCATCCTCCATATGATGCTGGATGACCAAAGACACTGCATTTCACAAAATATAATTTTTATTTTGGCTCCGCCTGAGCCAATTTACACTCGCCGGGAGCTTGGACATTTTTGCACTTGACACATCTGCATAGTAAAGTATATAAGTATATTTCATGGCGCAGTTGGCAGCCAAGTTCAAATACCTTATTTTTTGTAGGGCATTTGAACTGCTTTTGCTGAAAATCTAGACTACGTAATAACGCAAGTTTTAACGCTCGACAATTGATCTCCTTTTTGCAAAGTTTTTGGCTGTAATAAATTCTATTTCTAGTACAACTTCTTGAAGCACCTTAAGGAGATCGACTGTATCCTCTCCACAATCCAGACCCTTTCATAAGTTTTTTTCGCTTTTGGAGGTGTATGTAAAATGCGGAACATCTCCAGAATTCAACGCACTTTTTGCTGCCTGAAAGTCTAATTGTTAGTTTATCGGCATTGACTCTCTTGATCTCAAAATCATTTAACTTATTTTTGGCTGCCAAAAGCCGAACAATATCTTTGCCTGTTTGCCCAAATACATTGATTGGTGGGACGTTTTTTTTCTTTTGATTAACCTTGACAGACGGATCAGCAGACAAAACTTATTGTTTTTTCTTCCTATTTTTAATTTTGAAACACTCGATAAATTTATTATTATGTTTAGTAATACAGTCTTCAGAAGTTTTGTTACCTGTATCCTCATAAATACCCATGGAATCTTCAAGTCCAGCTAGCGCTGCATAACAGTTCACGCTGACGTTTGCTCCGCCTGCGCTGAGGACATCCTCTTGATCAGGTTCTTGTTTCAGTTTCTTAGATTTCTTTTCTTCAGTCACTTTTGACCTTACCTCTTTTTCTTTCTTGCTGGCTTCTTTTGCTTTGTTGAACGTCAATTTTCCAACTAATTCTTCTAGTGATTGGATCCGAAGTTTGAGCTTTTTGCTTTCTCTCTCAACTTTCTCAGCTTTATCGTTAGCTTTGATTAACTCGATGACCGTTAAAATTTCCGGTTTTTCTTCGTAGCTATGGAATCCTCGTTTCTGCTTTTTTTTGCCCATCATCGTTGGACACGATCTTTCTGGTTGATGGGTAAAGCCTTCGGGCTCCTCCATCTATTTGCTTTTGTAGCGAGACTAGAGGAAATGTGCTTAAACCGGGACTTCCCTTGAATGTATTTCCGCTTTTTGATAATTCTTCAGCAAAGAAATTTCAGATATCCGATAAATGTTCGAATAATTCTACGGTGATGGTTCCAATTAAAAAAATTAGTTTTAGCTGACTTTTGTGAAAAATTAATTAAATTTTAAAATCAATGACCAGAGTGATTAAAAACACGTCTACACACAACGAGGGCTAGACATAGAATCGTCTTCACATCCCAATTCAAAATGAAAATTATTGATTTAATTAAAAAGCTTCCCTTACCACTACCAGCCTGAAAGGTACATTTCTCGTAGGCACCATTATTTTTAAAACAAATGATCATTATATTCGCCGCAATGTTTAAACAATGTTTAAGGAAAATGTTTTATTGTGTAATAACTTCCAATTTAAGCCATTTCAAACGTTTCCATCAATAAAAACCGAATAGAAAAAAAAACCGACTTAAAATGCCCTAGAGAGGATGAAATAAATTTTATGGAAACGTTATGTTGGACATGTTGGAAATTTTATATTGAAATGGGAAAATTGATTTGGTACTGTTTCCATAAAATTTATTTCGTCCTTTTTAGGGTACTTTGAAGTCGGTTTTTTTTTTTTCTAAACGTATTTTGACTTCACCGTTTTTAATGGCGAATTTTTTCATAAAAAGTCTTTCAAAATTGTTTTCCTTGAATACATTGTACCATGTATATTAAAATTTAATTTCTTGACTGCAATGCAAAACTCACTTATAAAATCTGCAGAGTCCATAAGAATCGAATTTTGTTCGGCTACATTTTAGTCCAATATCTCATCAACATCTACCTTGATTTTAGGTTTCATAAAAATCCAATACAAATTGTAGCTTTAAGAAGCTTTCGAGATTCGAACTTTTTCTAGCCGCCATTTTGATATTTTGACCTGACCCTGAAGTTTTTTTGCTGTTCACTAGACGTCAATACCCCATTGCCAAGTTTCATCAACATTGGTTCGAAGATTTTTTCAAAACTATAGAAAAACATTTTAGACGTTTTTTGACTTTTGAGCTGTTTTTGATTAGCCAAGTTGAATGAACATAGATGTACCCCAAATTTGTGTTGACTTTGAGCAAGCATACGATAGTATTGACCATAACGCACTGTACCAAATAATGCTTTGCTCTCGTATCCCAGCCAAATTAGTCTGTTTTACCAAAATGACAATGACGTCTACAACCTCCCAAGTCCGTATCAATAATCAACTCGCCGACGCCTTTGACACAAATATCGGACTAAAGCAGGGAGATGAGCTGGCTCCGTCCTTTGCCTTCTTACTCAGGCCCGAAAACGGAAACACTGCGTCACGTCGCGAACTAACCTCTTCGAGTAGCCTTATCAGCGCCATCTAGTGCTGTTTACATCAAACACATTTTTTAAAGATTTTTGAAAGTACATATGAATGTAGTTTGAAATTTTATCAGTACTATGTCAACGATTTATTTTAACTATGAGACGTCGAAGACATTAGCGCGCAAATTCATGTATTTCGATCCCGTTTGTATCATTTCGGTTAAATTTCATCTGAGAAATGTCATATTTGACAATCTCAAAAGTAGCTGTTAATCGAAATTTAGAGCTAATGATCAGCTGTTTCCGGTACGGGAAGTGACGTCCGGTACGTTAATTGATTTCCTTATGGGCCTGAGTAAGATGGTTATTCAATTTGGCTCTGGAATATGTTATCAGAAAGCTTCCTGTTGATACATGAGTTACGTTACTATACAAGTCGAGCCAAGTGGCAGCCTATGCGGACGACATCAATATTTTGTCACGGTCGTAAATAACCACCCAGGAAAATTTCCTGTAACTCGACAGTGAAGCAAAACTCATAACGCAGTCGAGGAAAAACGCCTCAAAGGCCCAAAATATCACACTTGACGAATAAAATATGGAAAATGTGAGTGAATTTTTGTATTTAGGTGCCAAAATAACAAGAACCGATAGTGAAAGAGACGAAACACGCTGAAGAATATAGCTCGCAAATAAAATATTTTATTGAGTTTTGACGATCTTGAAGATCAGCTGCATACACAGGAAAACAAAGCTACATGCATAAAAATCTGTGATAAGATCTGTACTATGCATCCGCAAACATATTGAATACGTTTAAAAGACGGATCTTATGTGGATAATCCGAGCAAAGTTAGACGGAGACCAATGGCGGATCCTATACAACCAGAGCATATATAATAACTAGCCCATGCAATCAAGGAGCTGTCAAAATGAGAAGAGAGGCAAATACATGTGTAAAAGATGGATTAAAGTTTACCATGTGTTGGTTCAATTGCTTGCGCATTCATGTTTTTGTTTACCATACATATGAACTTTTAGTCCAATTCTCTCTACTCTATAAGTACCGTAGGAAGTAAAATTTGTTCTAATTGCAGCTGCTATTTAGTAGATATGCTCTTGTAGAACTATGAGCTGTATGAAATTTTCACCGAGTCGGAGGACTCAACGATAAGACTACGGAAGCTGGCCACATGAATCATATAGAGCAACGGATACCCAAAAAGGTATCCGTTGAGTAAACTGAAGGATGGAGACCAGTTGGGAAACCGAGGAAATGCTGATCTGACTCAGTCGACGAAGACAGTTCTTCGCTCATTTGATTTCGAAACTGGAGGAAGCGGTCAATAGACTGAGACAGTTGGACGCACTACTTGCAGCCCGAAAGTGGCTGTAGTGCTACGAAGAAGTAGAAGAAGATTAACTCTATAATTTACAGTCATTCATTCTTCTTATTTTCTTGGGGAATTTCGCAAATCCTACGTAAAACATCTCCAACTAAGTATTTGCGACGGATCTTTTAATTAGTTTTTCAATAGGTGAAGGACCAATTAGGAAGATAAAAGCAATTATCAAAATTCATCCAATGATATTGCTCTGAATCACTTGTGTGATAGCATTTATGCTGCATTTAGCATTGATTTATTGGTTATTTCCGTTTAGAAATGATTGGCTAAAATGTACCATTTGTGGGTACTGATCACTTTTATCATCCGCCGCCAAAAACATCGGTTTCTCCAACAAACCCTCGAAGAGTCGTAAAATAGTTGGCATATTTTGTATGAAATAACATTACAGTTCAATTACTCGGCATCGAGGTTCCATATTTAACTGTTAATATTTATAGAGCCTTTAAAAGGATTACAATTTTCGATATGTTCTCTTTCATTTAACATCCTTATAATCAAAATCCTGATATGCGCCGATCAGTTATGCTGATAAATTGGGGTAAAACTTGGAAGGTTTTTAACCTTGACGATAAAAGTTCTCTACGGGTATTTGATTTTCTTTTCCTTTAAACGGGACCCTTCTATCGATCCCCGTTCAAAAATTATGCATGAACATACATAAAAAGGGCAATTTATATATATATATATATATATATATATATATATATATATATATATATATATATATATATAGATATAGATATAGATATAGATATATATATATATATATATATATATATATATATATATATATATATATATATATATCCTGTATATATGTATCTATTTTTTTTCTTTTCTTTAAAAGCCGTCGGGCCTTGCTTTGTTGTGTGAGCAGACGCGTTTTGACTACTTCGAGTCATCTTCAGTGTCTAAAGGATGTGTTGAAGCGAATGACTTTATATAGTCGTAGGATGGGTTAAGCGAATGGGTAATTAGGTCAGGTAGTAAATTACGTCAACTACTAAATTATGCCAGGTAGAGGGATATTTAGTTTATGTTTTATTGGTTGTTGGATGTCCGTTTGTTCTTTTTCATCTCGTTTCCGTTTTCGTCTAAGAGTGTGGTCTAGTACTTTGAAAATTGCGTCGGAATTGGTGCCAAGTTGTTCGTTGAATATGTTACCTTCTGTCTTTCTATGTTTATAAATTTCAAGCCTTTCTAGGATGTCAGGTCTCGGTCCCTTGCTTTGTTCGTGAAGCAATTTCATAGAGTTTGTCATAGCGTCAGGCTCATGTGCGTGGTTTTGTAGGTGCATCGCATAATTGGAGTCTGCCTTGATGTGTAAGGAACATCGTAAGTGCTCTTTGTATCTTGTCGTTAGTTTTCGTGTTGTCCTTCCTATATATACCATGTCAGAGTCCTTGCATGGCAGTTTGTATATGCCACTGTTTTCGTAAATTGATGTGTCAATCAGTTTTGGTTTCAGTTTGTTTCCAATGTTGTTGCTCGTTTTGAATGCAGTTTGCAATTTTTATTTCCTAAGGAAGTTTGATAGTTTGTATGTTTCTTTACCTACGTATGTTAACGAAACCCACTGTTAGTCATTCTTATGAGTTTCAGTCGGTTAGCGTTCCTGTTTTTGTTTGTACTGTGTGACAAGTTTATCAATGTCGCATTGTTTGTATCCGTTATTATTAACTATTCTGTAAATGTTGTTTAGTTCGTTGGAGTGGTTAGTAGGAGTCATGGGGCTGGAGTGAAGCCTCTGCACCATTGATCTGCATGCTGCTAGCTTATGTTGTGTGGGGTGGTTAGAAGTTTCAGGTATGGTATGATCAGTTATGGTTGGTTTTCTGTATATTTTGTAGTCCAATCGTGTTTGTTTATGTATCACAGTTAGGTCCATATAGTTGAGTTGTCCGTTTGTTTCTTTATCCATAGTGAAATTTATATTCAGGTGAATTTCATTCATATATGTTATGTAAGTAGTTCGTCTTGTTTATTATCTTGTGAGTCAATAACGATGAAACAGTCATCCACATATTGTCTGTAAAATATTACATTGAATCTTTTGATAACTTTGGGTAAAAAGACTTCTTCTAAAGATTGTAAGAATATTTCTGACATTATTGAGGACATTGGATGTCCCATACTCAGACCATCCTTGGCAATGTATGTGTTACTATTGAACTTAAAATAGTTCTGCTTGATTATGGTCTTAATGAGATTGAGCAGTTCATCTGTGAATCGTCAGTTATTGTTGAATGAAAGTTTTTCTTCTAGTATGGCCAGTGTTTCATCGATAGGTATAGACGTTTAGAAGTTGGTGATGTCTAGTGATAAAAGTCGACAAGTTTCAGTCAATTTTAAAGAAGTGGTAGAGTTTGCTGGCTCGCGGCTGTTCTTTAACGCGTATTTGTCGTTAAGGTGTATGACATAAACCATTATCGTTGTCAAGTACCGTGCTAATTGGTATGCAGGAGCTGGGCGGAAGTTAACAACAGGATGGTACTGTGTTACAATACTACCATCATGCAATTTTGTTACACTACCAGCATACCCTATGTATTGGAACAAACTGGGGGCTTGATTTGATGTGTGTCTTATATACACAGCAAAGCTCCCGGGAAGAGGGAGGACTCAATGCATACCATTTACTTGCTACTACATACGTTTCAACCGAATCAGTAAAAAATTGCGTTTGTTTAATGAGTTAATATTATTTCATTGTTTAATTATGTTGAAAAATTGCACGTTAAGTTGGGTATATTAATACTTTTATCATCCATTGTTCAGGAAAAGATCCTCTGCTGGATTGTTTTTTGCAGGAGGGTTGCCCTATTACTGAATCGCGAGTTGATTTCGGTCATGACGTATAACAACATAGTATTTTAATCTAAATATGGTGAACCAATGTAAATGAGACTACGTGTCGGTGTTTTACGGCGCTTAAATTTGGTTTATGGTTAACACAATATTTCAAGAATTTAGTAAATTAATCCATCAGAGAATAAATCAATGAGGACTTATGTGACTATGTATCGGTTTAGATTATTAATGGAGCTACAAATTCACGGGACTTATGTTTACTTTAATTATTTTTTTATTTGACTTACACCACAACAACGTACTCAAATTGTTCAGCTGTATTACGAAAATCAGCGTTCTGTGAGAAATTCTTGCCCTTAGAGCAACTTATGGTGTAAATCGTCGACCTGCCGAAACCACTATAGCCAATACGATCCGCAAATTCGCAGCCCAGCATACATTGCTTGATGATACTCGACCGATTAGACCACATCGGCCACGTAGTGAAGAGAATATGGCAGCTGCAGCTGAGAATGTGGTTGAAGATCGTGCCGAATCAGCGTCGTTCTCAACAGTTTGGTTTGTCGTATGCAATAACTTGGTGTATTTTACGTACGGACGTACGATCTTGTTTTTAAGGCATACAAAGTTCAACATGTACAAGAATTGAAGGTTTGCGTCGTGTTTTTGGTGAAAGAGCTCTGAATCAGCTCAATGAAAATCCGATGTTTTATCGCGAAATTTAGTTCAGTGGTGAGGTGCATTTTTGGCTCAATGGATACGTCAATAAACAGAATTGCCGTATTTAGGCTGATGAACAAACTGAAGAGCTCCAACAGTTACGACTGCAGCCACAGAAATGCACAGTTTGGTGTAGTTTATGGGACGGTGGAATTATCGGTCCATGTTTCTTTAAAAATGAGTCCGGTCAGAAGGTATCCGTCAATGGCGACCGCTAATGCACCATCATAACGGATTTTTTACAACCTGATATTGAAGCCCATGGTATCGGTGAACTTTAGTTCCAACAAGATGGCACTTCTTCGCATATAGCGAGAAAAACAATGGACTTATTGAGAAATCCTTTTGGTGAGAACCTGATTTCATGTTTCGGACCAGTAAATTCACATACGAGAGCTACTGGAAGAGCGGAAACCAAATAGTATTATTGAACCCAAAAATATCATCATATCTGCTAAGCAAAGCTCTACAATTGAGAAAAAAATCAGGTGTCGACAACGGACTTGGATAACAAAAAAAGTAATTGATGCAAGTATTAAAACAAGTCGGGTAAACAGACCTACGCTCATGTCAGAAGGGTTTTTTATTCAATTTACAAAATGCAGTCACCAGATCGAATCAAATCAAGAAACATGTCAAAGACGATTTTATTGGAGAAAATATGAAATACGAAGATCATAATATTATTAACAAAGTTGAACGAATTTCGACTTCTGAGGTTTTTGTTATTGTTATACTCATAAATATCTCACTTGATAATTATTTCAGATGTCCATCCGCGACGGAGGAAACACATTTTTCATGCATTTCCCCCCTGTGCCCCCACTGAAGCAAAAACTGACAGTTTAACAACTGTTTTGAAAAGCTCCCATAAAAACTTTCAGTTCATACTCATATCGGCTACGTTTGATGAATTTTTTTTCAGGGGCCACTCTGCTGTACTGTTATCATCGATTCATGGCCAATTTTTTCGAATCCTAGAATAGTTACAATACCCTTTTGCTAGGAGCTCTCTCCCACCTCCTTGACTTGTTTCACTTATGAGCATTAATTGTAGGTACTCATCTTCAGTCATTCATTGAATTGAATCAAGTGTTCAAAGCATGCACCTTAAACGTTGAAGTTGGGGAAAAATAACTCAAAATTATTCAATCTTCGCATTAAAAACAGCCACTGTTTTGTTTTACGATTACTGATACCACTAGCTGAACCGATTCTCAAAGATATACATGGTACCTATCATTCCTGAAATTTTCATGCAAATTCTAGTAAAACTGTAGTGTCTGAGTCGGTAAAAAGCGCATGTTGTTCCATAGCCATATAACAAAGTTGAGTGAATTACGATTTCTCACGTATTTTTTGTTGTTGTACTCATCAAGGCCTACATTCTTGATTTTTTTCAGATTTTTCGGATCACAGGTGTCCAATAGCGAGGGGGGGGGGACACAAATTTTTCGTGTATTTCCCCTCCCTGTTCGCCCCTCGAAGCAAACTTTTCCAAACTTAGACCTGTTTTGAAAAGTTCTCATCAAGACCTTTCATTTGTACCCATATCAGCTACCTTAAATGAAATTTTTTTACGGGGGGTCACTCTCCTATCTGGGGAGACCCCCCTTAAATACCTTATAAAATTTTTTTGTGATTGAACTTTGAAGAGATCACCACTTTACACCTACACGCAAAATTTGATGTTTCTAGCTTAAGTAGTTTCCGAGAAAAACTGCTGTGACACACGGACGGACGGACGGACGGACGGACAGACAGACAGACTGGTCGCGAAACTAGTAGGGTTTTGTAAAATTATTTTACAAAACCCTAAAAAGGAAGGCATACATGGACTACAGGAAGAACAATGCAAACCAGGCTTTCAAGTATGTATACGAGTATATGCAAGCGAAAAAAGAATCAAAACGACTGGTGAAAGAGGCTAAATTCTTATATTCCTCAAGAAGAATGGAAACAGCGGCTGCCAACTCCCGCGAAATATGGAAAATAATAAATGAGGTAAAGGATAACTCTGCAACCCAGGGTATGTCACAAAACTTTCAACTGAATCCTGATGGGCCCTCTAATACATCGTGTCCACGTGAGGCGGCGAACTCATTAAATAACTTTTTTCAACAATTGGTGGAAGAATCACTAAAAAAATCGTTGCCAGTTCAGCAAGCAATTTAAATACTACAAATATCTCAATAAATTCCATCTTTCACATTCATCAAACAAATAAAAGGGAAATCTTAAATGTAATCAATGAATTGAAAAAGAATACGGCGCCAGGCATCGATGGCATCACGATGAATGAGATTAGTATAATAAAAGAGGACATAGCCCAGATTATGGCAAATTTTATAAACGTGCATATTAGGAATGGGACTTTTCCGGAAGAAGAAAAACTTGCAAAAAAAGTTCCTATATTTAAGGGTGGTGATCATCTCGACCCGAATAACTACCGCCCGAATGCGCTGCTGACGGGATTTAGTAAGATATTTGAAAAAATACCAATCAATCGATTAGCATCATTCTTAGTTGAACACTCTATCATAAGCCAACATCAGTTTGATTTTCAAAAGAACAAGAGTACATTGGATGCCCTACATTCTGTCACACGTTTCATCAATCTAGGACTTGACAGAGGTGATTATATCATCGCAATTTTTGTGGATTTGAAAAAAGCATTTGATACAGTTGATCATGACCTCTTGCTTCGTAAACTTGAATCGTACGATATTCAGGGTAGTCCTAAGCAGTTGTTTAAGAGTTACTTGGAGGGAAGATCGCAGAGAACTTTAATCAACAATGTCCTGAGCGATCATGCACCTACGAAAACAGGAGTTCCCCAAGGCTCAATACTTGGCCCAACTTTGTTCCTGCTATACACAAATAATCTAAATACATGTGGGCTGACGGGATATCACACATTATATGCTGATGACACAGTTCTACTTTATTCAGGACGAGACAAAACTGCCATTGACAACACTATCAACGAGGATCTAGGAAAATTTCATCAGTGGTTAATTGGAAACAAACTAGTATTGAACACTACAAAGACAAAATATATTGTTTTTAAGCAAAAGAACAAAGGAGACATAGATGTCAAACTAAATATTAACGGCGAAAAATTGCAAAGAATTCTAGAAATGAAACATCTTTGTCTTATCATAGACCATCGTATGACCTGGTTATCACACATAAATAGCTTAAGAAGGCAATTAGCCCCAATAACAGGATTGTTAAGAAGATATGAGGATTTTCCAATGCACATCAAGAAACTTGTTCTAAATGCGTTTGTCCTGGCGAAATTGCATTATGGATTACTTATTTGGAGTCAATCAGCAAAGCAACATTTAAACAGTATATCTAGGCTGCTGACCAAAGCGTATAAAAACATTCTGAAACTGCCAATGCTTACTCAAACTAGTTTGGTTTACCAATTTATGGAGAAAGCTTAGTTTATCTACAGAAATTCAAAAACTAATGGATCGGAATGAGCGCTATTAATTAAGGTATCACAGATCAACCCATATAATGCGGCGAATGCAGATCAATTCGTAATATCTTTTGCCAGAACGGATCGTCTAAAGAACGATGCAACGAATGATGCTCTGCGTAAATATAACAATATACCAGAGATTGTTAAGGAAGCAAACCCACTTATGGTATTTAAGAAAAGACTAAGGGAGCATTTAATGACCACTGATTGAAGAGTGGACCTGTAATCCTGCTTTTATGAGCCCAGTATCGCTCATGTCAGAAGGGTTTTTGCTCATGTCAGAAGGGTTTTGTATTCAATTTACAAAATGCAGTCTCCAGATCGAATCAAATCAAGAAACATGTCAAAGACGATTTTATTGGAGAAAATATGAAATACGAAGATCATACTATTATTAACAAAGTTGAACGAATTTCGACTTCTGAGGTCATTGAAATTGTTATAATCATAAATATCTACCTTGATAATTATTTCAGGTGTCCATCCGCGACGGAGGAAACACATTTTTCATGTATTTCCCCCCTGTGCCCCCACTGAAGCAAAAACTGACAGTTTAACAACTGTTTTGAAATGTTCCCATGAAAATTTTTATTTCATATTCATATCGGCTATGTTTGATGAATTTTTTTTTTCAGGGCGTCTCCTGTACTGTTATCATCGATTCATGGCCAATTTTTTCGAATCCTAGAATGGTTACAAAACCCTTTTGCCAGGGGCTCTCTCTCACCTCCTTGACTTGTTTCACTTATGAGCATTAATTGTAAGTACTCATCTTCAGTCATTCATTCGATTGAATCAAGTGTTCAAAGCATGCACCTTAAACGTTCACATTTAAAACAGCCACCATTTTGTGTTACGATTATTGATACCACTAGCTGAACTGATTCTCAAAGATATACATGACACCTTTCATTCCTGAAATTTTCATGCAAATCCTAGCAAAACTGTACTGTCTGAGTCGGTAAAAAGCGCATGTTGTTCCATAGCCATATGTTGCCATAGTAATACATGCAGCGCATATTGTTCCATAGTAATACAGGAAAATTCAAGCCGCTATAACATCGCTAAATATGATTCAATCTTTATGAAACTTTCAGGATAGATCAATCTTATAAATAGACATCTACCTACTGAATTTCATTGAATTTAAGGGTACCGTTAAGATTTTATACAAGAAAACATAAAATCGATAAATCATACTATTACTAACAAAGTTGAGTGAATTGCGACTTCTAACGTATTTTTTGTAGTTGTACTCACCAAGGCCTACATTCCTGATTTTTTTCAGATCTTGAAGCAAATTTTGCCAAACTAAGACCTGTTTTGAAAAGCTCTCATCTAGACCTTTCATTCGATACCCATATCGGCTACCTTCAATGAAATTTTTTTTTCGGGGGGTCACTCTCCTATATGGGGAGACCCCCCTTAAATACCTTATAAAATTTTTTTGTAGTTGAGCTTCGAAGAGATCACCACTTAACACCTACACACAAAATTTGATGTTTCTAGCTTAAGTAGTTTCCGAGAAAAACTGCTGTGACACACGGACGGACGGACGGACAGACGGACAGACTGGTCGCGAAACTAGTAGGGTTTTGTAAAATTATTTTACAAAACCCTAAAAAGTGAATGCCATAGGTTATTCTTTCGACTCAGAATAAAAGTTTTACTATAGAATTCAATTTTATGCCTTTTATTTGAGATTAAAAACCAAACCTCATAATGTATCACCCTATATAAGCGACAAACTGATAAGCTTCTTTCATTTGTAAGTCGGTTAATAATATGTTCATGCAGGGAGGATTAGTAGAGTGAATAATCCGGTTGGAAGTTTTAAACTGATATTTAATTCAAGCATGGCAATAGTCCTATATAATAATACCAGAAATAAAGTTTTCATTCAATTACGCTATTAGAATAAACAGCCTACCTAATCGATAAATCTTTTGCTTCGATCAAATGTCCGGTTGCTGTGATGAGAGTCTAAACCAAAAACAATTTTCAAGCCTTCACATTAGTTCTGACGAACAGCAGCGCGGGTTCACACGCAATTCACTTTTCTTAGAAACACGTTCACTCCACCACGTATAACAGGTGAAACTAAGAAACCTATGATAACAAAAACAAGCAGTCGGTAATTTTTTCCGTTTATTATGACAACCCATTGATTTTAAGGAAAAGCATATTTCGTGAAATTAACAGCAAGAAACACGTTCGTTTTTTGATTGCACATTCTAGAATACAATAAACGAATTATATTAATAATTTAATAAAGACAAATTTTAGTAAATCCAAGTAGTTAAAAGCTTCGCCCACCTCGTTCAGCATGGAGGATGTTAGAATAATTTGGCTGAAACAAACCATCGCAAATCTTTTGGGTGTTTTAGAGCCGGAATATGCTAACACGTTGGCGGAAGAAAATGCTGACAAAATCAAAGAGTTCTTCGACGAAGAATATACGCAAGTGAGTGATATTTCTCACATTGTTGTGTACGCCTGGAGAACTTTTTACGATAAATTGGTCGAGGAAGAAGTGACCGTTCTGGAGAAAGGTAACTTACTACAAAATCATGAAATTCAAACAGTTGACTTTGGTTTTATTTTATAGTTCCACCGCCTACTCCACCACCAGAACCAGAGAAAAAGGAGAAAAAGGGAAAGAAAAAAGAAGGAAAAGGGAAAGGTGTGTAAATCGAGCGTAAAATTAAGCTTTTAGTAATAATGCGTTGCCTTTTAGGAAAAGGAAAGTCAAAGGAACCAGATTCTAAAGCAACTGGCGAGGGAGCAAAAGAAAGTGGAAAAGAGAGTGAGAAAGAAAGCGAAAAGGAAAGCGGAAAGGAAAGTGGGAAGGACACCGGCAAACAAAGTCCAAGTAAGAGCAGTTTCTGATTTTCTTATGAAATTGGTTAAAAATACTATAAAACTCACATGTTTCCTTTCTCTGCTTACATTGGAATTAATAGCTATATCTGATGATGATGATGAGTATGGTAAATATTAATTTTTAAATGCTTTATCGTGTGAAATCTTATTCAAAAATATTCAGTTTCCCTTCGGATTGTTATTTGAGAACTGTTCACGAACTTAACTAGACTAGCAGGGAGGAGTACTTCACAGCATTTTATGTGCCCCCTTATAATGATGTTTTAACATTGCCTGGGAGGCACACATAGGTATCGATGACGTATGTAGTGCAGGTCGCACGAGCATTGTACCAAAATGAAAGAGTGATGGAGAGTGGTAGGGAATCCAGATCGCATGAGCGTTGTGCGACGAAGAAAGAGTGATGGAGAGAGTGGTAGGGAATGGAGGTATTTAAAAAAAAATTTTTTTTTTAATACCTTCATTCCCTACCACTCTCACCATCACTCTTTCTTCGTCGCACAACGCTCTTGCGATCTGTATTCACATTACGTTGCTTGGTCCTTTGTGCCACCCAGAAAATGTTTAATAAATCGGTATAAAGAGGCACACAATCTAATGTGAACATGATCCGCTCTCAAAGATAAATAAAATTCTGGGTAACTCACTTTAGTATCCAGCCGATAGGTTAAACAACGCGCTAAGATACTGGGCTCCTTAAAGCAGAACTACAGGTCCACGCTTCAATCAGTGCTCATTAAATGCTCACTTAGTCTTTTCTTAAATACCAAAAGTGAGTTTGCTTTCTTAACCATTTCTTGTAGATTGTTATATATACGCTGAGCATTATTCGTTGCATCGTTCTTTCGACAATCCGTTCTGGTAAAAGGTATTACGAATTGATCTTAGTTAATGGTGCTCATTCCGATCCATTAGTTTTTAAATTTTTGTAGATAAAAGCTTTCTCCATTATAATGATTTGACTAAAGGTTAATGATTTTGCCAATTGGTAAACCAAACTAGTTTGAGTAAGCATTGGCAACTTCAGAATGTTTTTATACCCTTTGGTCAGCAGCCTGGAAAGTCAAAGTCAAAGTCAAAAGCGCTTTATTTAATACTAATCATTATAAATTTTAAAAGAATATAAAGCAAATTCCAAACAATAGCAATAAAAATACTAAATGACCCAAATGGCTCTCTAAATTTATACGTTATCAGTAATCACATTTTTAAACAAAAAACTATAACGAATTCATATCAAAGAAGATTATTACATTTTATTTCATTCAATTGGAAAAAAGGAGAAAAATCCAACCAACACTATCATAAAGTTATTTATAATCTTAACACAACAGAGAACTTTGATCCTACACCTTATATGTTTTAACTTAATTCTAATAAAATTCAATCAAAAAGTTTATCTTATACTAAAAAATGCTATAGCAATGTTCCTAACCTAAGCGTTTAACTTTATCCCTAACCTAATATAATAAACATAACATATACCTAACCTATACGTAATTTTTAACACAAAATAAACAACAATACTAAATGTAGCAATAATGAGCTGAAACTCAAAAACTAAATAACGAAAAAACACAAAAACTGGAAATAAACACAAATAATTTAGACATTGTCATTCAGCCACCAATACTTGAATTGCGCCGTGTCAATTCGATCAGCTTCAACGAATCTAGCAAATGAGTATCTCCATTGGAATTTTTGGTCTCGTGAACTCAAACTCGGAGGATATTTTATCTTCTTATCGGTGGCCCGTCGATATATGTGATATACGAGTATGACTGGGACGCCGTCAGAATCAAAAACATATCGATTCATGTCCAAATACACGAATGCTTCTGGAGGAATGAAGCCAATAGCGAGGCAAGTCGCTATATACCCGTTTGTAGGGTGGAACGGCTGTGAAATCCAAGGGTTTTCACTCACAGTCACAGATCTTGCGATATGATTCCGAAGAAGTTTCAATCTAAAGGTATCGACCCTCGTCACTCCAGCAGTTTGATAAATTCTTCTATTCGATATCTAATGTTTCCAATCCGTCTCAGGCTTTCTGTACAAACCAGTACATGCACGCACATTTCCTTTCGAAAACTCTTAATTTTTCCATAGTACTAGCACTCTGGTTGTACCAGATCTGACATCCATTTGTCAAAACTGGTCTAACCAGGGTTTTGTAACAGATAATTTTGACCTTTTGATCAATGTATCTGGAATGAGAGTTTTCGTAGGGCCATGACTACTTTAAGTGCCTTACTGAGCATGATTTTCACATGTTCAGTGTAGTACATATACTGATCGAGATAAACACCGGGGTATCGAACACAGGATTTATGTGGAACTCGTTCTAAACTACCCTCCCAGCCATGATGTGGAAATCTTTCCAATTACGTTTCAGGTCTTGACTGACCCCCTGCAGCGTTGTCCGAAATAAGATGGTTTCACACTTCTGCACATTGATTTTCATTCGCCAATTGTCAGTGTACAGCTGTACATCATTGAACATTTTTTGGAGATTGCTCTAAACTATTGTAGCTTTTCGGTCTGCCGTATAAATGATCAGATCATCAGCAAACGCTACCAATGATCGCGTTGACGAGACGTTAAAATCAAAGCCGTTCAATAGCTTGCGAATGAAGATTGAGAAGAGCAGAGGTGCTGTAGCTGTTCCCTGCTGTAGACCATTCAAGACCTTGAGCTCGCGCCTTGTTGTCAGATTTCCATCAGTTACAACAAACGATTTCCCGTAAACCATATAACACATCATGGCGACAAGGTGTCTGGGGAACTTGTCCTGAAGGAGTTTAAAAACTAGTCCATCTAACCACACCGTATCGAAGGCTTTCTCCATATCAATGAGACATGCTCGAACACATTGTCTATCATTTAGTTTCCAACAGATTTCTGAGGTTACTTTCGTTATTGCATGTGTGGTCGAATGCCTGGCACGAAAACCAAATTGGCAATTCGGCATCAACTCATATTCCTCAATGTGGGCGTTTAATGCTCTGTTGAGTATCACTTCAAACACCTTGCTGATGTTATGCAGTAAGCTGATTGGGCGATAGCTTTTCGGGCATGAAGATTCTTTTCCTTTCTTCAAGATCGGAAATACCTTAGCTTTTTTCCACTCATTTGGGAAATATGAATTGCTCAACATGTTGCTGAACAATATGCAATAATTCCTAAGAGCGACCTCCGGCAAATGTCGGAGAACTACATTTGGAATACCATCAGTACCACATGATTTCTTGTTATTTATCCTGCGAAATATGAAACACAAGTCTTCATAGCTGACAAAATAATCAATAAGATTCAAGCTCGGTATGAGGTCAGATGTTAATGTTTCATTGAAATGAAGAATTGATTGGCCGTTCAAGCTTGATTTGAAGTCGGAAACTTTTGCTTCAACGACCTCTGAAAATATTTCATTCCCTCTCTCAGGGTTTGGCAGATGAACCAATTCAAAATGTGTTCCAATCAGGGCAAGTTTATCCAATCCTTCACAAATAATGCTGTTTCCATTTCTATCCGGAGTCGTACTATCAATTTCGATACCAGCCCTATCGAGAAGATTTATCTCATCACTAGTGACTTCAAGATTCGATACCTTCACTCGAGACTTCTTGCGGAATATGCTATTCACTTTCGCAAACACGCTGTCTGGTTCCTGTGGGCTAATATCCCTCAATTTTTCCGCCCATTGATTGCTGACCTCACTCCTGAAATATGACCGGATTAAGTTCCGGACATTCTTCAGATGTAATTGCAACAAAGCCAACGAGGGATGGTTGTAGTCCAAAAATCGTCGATAAATATTGTTGACGCGGGTGAGAAGGCTTTTCAATCTTTTCAACCTTGCGATGGTTGGTGTTTCATATCCTTCCATATTGTTTCGATGTTTAATCTTGGGAACTACTTTCTCAATCGTTTCCAACGTCAGCTTCTCTAACTTCGACAAATAGACATCTATTTCATCGTTAGTTATATTCCTGTGATTAGGAACCATTGAGCAAGAGTTGTCACCATCAGAAGGGGGGGGACATTGCTTCTGGTACTCCCGATTAAACATCTTTTGAAACTTTCCCCAGTCTGTTTTTTTGAAATTCAACCGAAGATTTTCATGTTGAACTGGAATGAGGAAGAAATCATCCCTGTGATGATTGATTTCCATTACGATTGCGTTATGGTCGCTATCAGAGTAAAGCACCTGCAGTTTCCGTTGAGGACTATTAAAGCTGAATTCAAGTCTTGCGTCAGCAATGCAAAGGTCCAAATATGAATTTGTCCTTGGGTATGTTGGGAACTCCGACCCATATAGTAGATTGCACCTGTATTCAATTTGGTTCTCTGTTATCCAAGATTTATGGAATACACCTCTTGGATTATTAGTGGCGTTCAGCCATGATGTATGCTTGGCATTCAGGTCACCAGCAAGAATATAATAGTTATGAAGCCTGTTCAATTCGAGTATTTCGAACGAGGAATTGAGCTCCTCCTTGAGCTTGAGAACAGTTCCACCAGTTGCATAGGCAGAGATAACGAAGAGGTTATCCCCACCTGGCAATGAGATTTTGATAACGGACACTTCGAGATTTGAAGCTTTTGAATTCGACTTTTTCAATATTTTGGAAACAATAGGGTTACCCTACCGTTTCTTACGAACTCAAAATCCTTGAATGTCATGGAGTTCCATGAACTGAGGTGGGTTTCGGTGAGAAGCACGATGTCAGGCTTTTGTCTGGCAATGAATTCAAGGAGATAATCACGCCGATGTAAAGTAACAATGGAGTTGACGTTGATCGAGATGAGACAAATCCTATCCGTGGGAATGTGGCTGGATGACAACTTATTTTGAGGCATTTCAATGCCCTAAACGCTGAAAAACAATGTTAATTTTCGAATCTTGTTTATCGATTCGCTCCGATAAGTAATTTAATTGCTGATAAATTTTAAGGAGCAGCTCATTATTTCCACTTACATTATTTATTTGATTTACATTCTCTGCTGATCCTCTCGCAGCAAGTGCAAATGACACCCCGGGCTTGACGAAGTTGGTAGATATCACATTGCGGTGTGCTTGACTTTTTTTCGGAGTGACTTTAGTCTTTGCATCTTGATACCGGGGGCATCCTCGATATGATGCTGGATGACCAAAGGCACCGCAGCTCACACAATATAGTTTTTCTTTTGGCTCCGCCTGAGCCAATTTGCACTCGCCGGGAGCATGAATGTCTTTGCATTTAACACACCTATATTTCATGGCGCAATTGGCAGCCGAATGCCTGAATCTTTGACACCTGTAGCACTGGTTGACCTCACTTTTCTGGAGGCGTTCCCACCTCACCACGTGAAAGTTCAAGTATCGTATTTTCTGCAGGGCACTCGAACTACTTTTGCTGGAAATCTGGACTAAGTAGTGAGGCAAGTTTTTGCGCTCCATAATCGATCTCCTCGTTGCAAAGTTTTTAACTGAAATAAATTGTATTTCTGGTGTAACTTCTTGGAGCACCACAGTCCAGACCCTTCAATAAAAAGATTTGGTTCTTTTCGCTTTTCGGGTTGTAGGTGAAATGCGGAACATCTCCAGAATTTAACGCACTTTTTGTTGTCTGGAAATCAACCAACGACTTAGTCCTAATTGTCAATTTATCGGCATTGACTCTTTTTATCTCAAAATCCTTTAGCTTATTTTCGGCTGCCAAAAGCTGAACTATATCTTTGGCCGTTTGCCCAAATACATTGATTGGTGGGACTTTTTCATTTTTTTTCAATAATCTTAACGGACGGACCAGCAGACAAACCTTTTGGTTTTTTCTCTCGATTTTTAATTTTAAGGTATTCAATGAACTCATTATCTAACTTAGACGTTTTACCTGGATCTTCTTCAATGTTCATCGTTTCTTCAAGACTAGCTAGCGCTGCATAGTAATTTCTGCTGCCGTTTGCGCCTCCTGCGCTGAGGACATCCTCTTGATCAGCTTCTTCCTTTGGCTTTTTAGTTTTCTTGTCTTCGGTTTTTGAATTTGCTTGTCGGCCTTTCTTGGTTTCTTTATTTTTGTTAAACGTTAACGTTCCAACAAGTGCTTCTAACGATTTAACTCGAAGTTTGAGCTCTTCATTTTCTTTTTCAATTTTTTCAGCTTTTTCTTTGTCTTTGATCAGCTGCTCGATTTCGATTACCGATAGGATTGTTGGTTTTTCTTCTTTATCGTCGTATCTTCTTTTTAGTTTTTTTTTTTTCACCCGTCATCATTGGCGATGGGCACGGACCTTCTGGTTGATGGCTGAAGCCATCGGGCTCCTCCATGTCGTTGCTTTTGCAGCGAGACTAGAGGGAATGTTCTCGGACCGGGACTTCCCTTGAACGTATTTCCACTTTTGATTTTTCTTCAGGAAATGAATTTCAGGTATTCGATAAATGCTGAGATAATTTGACGGTGATGGTTTTCAATTTAAAAAAATTGTTTTCAACTGACTTTTGTAAAAAATTAATTAATTTTTAAAATTAATGGCAGGAGCGATTAAACACACGCCCACACGCAACGAGTGCTAGACGTAGAATATTAAAAACACGTCTACACGCAACGAGTGCTAGACGTAGAATATCAATAAGCCGTTAATTGTTTATACTTCAATTTGTTCAGTAGGTTCATTAGTTGTTTCGCGCATAGCGCTGAAGATGGTCGGTCGGTATCGCCGACGAAAGGCATCCGTGTGTGTTGTGGACTAAAAAAACGTTTTTTTTTTTTATTTTTATTCTAAATCAATATTTGTGGTCCATAAGGGAATTATAACTTTATTTCATTAATCTAAAACGACCTCAGTGTTCATATCTAACAGATTAAAGTGTTAGAAAAAGTTTCTGAGTTAGGATCGTTAGCAGTCATCACAGAAGGAACCTCATGGCGACCTCTATATCCTCGGGACCGTGGGGCGGTGCTCCCTAAAGACTATTCCTGTCGGCCGGCATTTCCTCTAATTTAATAGTTTGGAAACAGTATATCATCTTCTGAACAATACACCCGTGCTGATAGTAGGGGTACCGGTTAATTCGTGCGGTTTTTTCGAAAATTGAAGCTTTATTGTGAAAAATTACTTTTAGACGATCGGAAATGGTTTGTTGAGCGACGCCAAGTGATTTTGCAAGTTCTTCTTGCGTTTGGGATAGACCTTGGTCAAACAATGTCTTCGATTCGTGATCTTCAAACTTTTTTGGCTGTCCGGGCCGTTCATCGTCCTCCAAGTCAAAATTGCTACTTTTAAACCGTGCAAACCACTACTGGCACATACGCTCAGCTAGAGTATGCACACCATACACTTCCACCAAAATACGATGACTTTCGGCAGCCTTTTTCTTCATATTGAAGTAATGAAGTAGTCCCCGCACAAAATTTGACATTTTCAAAGTAAATGACACATACTGATTCTGAAACTATAAATTAACGAGTCTTCACGAATTTTTAATAAAAAAAACAATTTTATTTTTCATCCGTTCGTTACAAAGTTGTGATAAAGACTAATTCTAAATTCTAAAATCTAACTTAAGCTAGAAACTGCCACAGGTATGTTCACATGGTATCAGCACATTCTTGATACTCGAAAATGAGACCCATGTCTAGACATGGTGTCATCACGATTGCATTGTCTCATGGCCAGGTAAGATGGTTTGTTGACTGGCATGTGGCTGGATCGCGTTACAATTTCAAGTTGGATGATTGTTACCTTAACTCTTCCCCCCTTGAGTACGTTCGTCCTCGAACGTTAGAAAAAGGGCAGGTTGTACATGCCGTTGTTGCTTCGTAAAGTAGGAATGTCCTGGAGATTCAGTACCGACCCGGAATGACTCGTCGGGATGGCAGGTAGGTTTGCAGGTATGGAGTTGACTACCTTGGTCGTCGTAGTCTTTTTACAGAGCTTTGGAATCTTTAGTGCGGCGATTATGCATATCAATAATCCCAATATTCCATAATTGGCGATCTGGTAAGTTGCTTTTTCGATCCTTAACGTCTCGATTTGCTTGGTGTTGTTTATGGTCAACTCCTTCATCAACTCCAAGGAGAGGATGTCCTCGAGTGCATTGTCACCAGTGTACGTGTTGAGCAGCGGTGGTAAAATTTCCACGGTTTGTAATTCATTGGCAGCGTATCTTTGTTTGTTGATTGTTATTGAAGAGTTTCGGAACATGATCAGGTAAGATCCTTTCAATTCATGGGTGTTTTGATCAACCTCGATGATCCCTTTGAATTCATTTATGAACAGCACGCCTGATTCGATTTCTTCCACCGATGGTAGGTGATGGCCGCTCTCCCTTTTGCACTGCGCTGTTCTACTCCTAAACAAATGAGGTATACATTGCGAATCCCTAATATCCCTAACCTTACTTTGTTTACAAACAAATAAATTATTAAAAGTTTTGCATGAGCCTGTTATTCCAAAAAAATCATCATTATTGAGTAATACATTAGTAAATTCTAACTTAGGTATCGTTCCATTCTTTTTCACTGGTTTTAATATATATATATCAAAAATTTTATTTGTTACAATAGGTACTGCAATAATATAAAAAATGTGGGAAGAATTTTGCATGACCTTTGGTTCTGACAATTCTAGGATTTCTTCAATGCTTATTTTCGGTATACTATCTTGACGAAAATTATTAATTATGGTTGCTATTTCGAATTTTGAAACAATATTGGAGTTAACAGTATTTGATTGAGCCAAACGAATTGCTTGAATGACATTTAAAATCTCTTCCTTAAGTAATCTGACCTTATATTGTGTTGTCATAGCCAGCGTGCTTTCGAAAACTTTATTTTTCCTGATCATATTTAACAGTTCGTTAGTGGTATTTGTTAATTTATTAATCCTGTCATTATGTTCCCTATTTATTATAACCTGTAGATTGTTATTAGAAATAATGCCGTTGATTTTGTCCTTCAGCATGACTAGGTCATCGTGGTCGGGGCTACCCGCGACCCATTTCCAGGCTGTGCCAAGAAAATTTAATGCCCTTTTTGGCCGAATAGGTTTAACGTTTTGTAGGTATTTCTCCACCTCAGATATCTCCTGTACCAATAACTGATGAAAAGGATTATTACTTGGAATATGGTCGTTCACAAGGGATGCGATGTTGTGTGCCGATTGCTGAAATTGCTCCATTGGAAAGATGTGGATCAACTTCAGGGTACCACTCTGGATCCATGCCTTCCCACATTTCATAGCTATCATTTGCGAGTTTGAATGATCTATTATCTGCACCTCCGCTCCCACAAGAGCCATGAATCTGTAAGGAAATCAATTCCGAATGTCACTTTTATGTATTACACGGCCTGTTTCTGTAACTTACTGTGTCCCTATTTTCTTTGACAGTTTCTTATACCTAGCGGAAAGTTTTGATCCGACTCGCTTATTATTTTTTACAAATACTTGTTGGCCTACTTCATAATTTTTAAGCCCTAATCTATTCTTATTATGGAAATCTAAATCCTTGGCCTGTCTAGCCTTCAAAATTTCTATGTTATCCTTCCTAGTTCTTTCGAGAATTTCCGGGTCTGCAGATACAATCCTTCCGAAGAATAGCTCAACTGGCTTCTTACCAGTTGCCGAGTGTACACTGTAGTTATACTCATGGACCGCTCTTTCTACCAGCTCCTCAAAGGATCTAGGGATGCCATCTGCCATCTCTGTTAGCGTTGAATGGAATTGCTCCACTTGCCCGTTAACTTCACTTCTGTGGGAAGGAGTTCGGTAAACTTTTATTCTCAACTGATCTTGCATCATGAATGTGATTGATGCGGAGTTTAGAGACTTTTCGCCATCTATGACTACCTGTCTTGGCACTCCAAACGAGATCGGCAATTCCCTCAAGGGCCCTCTTATGTCCTGTATTCCCCTAGACTTTAAAATACGCACTTGTGCATATTTGCTGAATTTATCCAAGGATGTAAGCAGTAACTTCCCTTCGGTTTGATAGATGTCTATATGAACTATATCGCCAGGGAATTCCGGGATAGGTGTCTCTTTTAACACCGGGTTATACGGTCGTCGCTCGTACTTATTCTCCTTGCACGTTGCGCATTGCTTGACCAATGCCTGAATTTTTGCAGCCATCTTTGGGAAATAATAATGCTCTAAAATTTGAATTTTGTTTTCTTTTGCATTCCTATGGGCCCTATTGTGATAATTTAAAATAATCTCCCCTTGCTCGACATCGTTACTAACATCCGTCACCATATTTTGGGTAAATAAAATTTTATAGTCCCTAAAGTATAGCGGATACACCCGTTGGTTAATCCCCATTACGACCTCATCTGCTTTTATCCCATTGGTGACAGAAGGGTTTAGATATCTTTTAAATATGCCTACAATTTTCTCCTGGGTGTAATTTGGCTCTACAAAAGTGTGCCTAAAGTAGTTTGTAAATGGCTAGTCCAACTTATAACTGGTTTCCTCCCCAAACTTTAGGATGATTTGCGTCCTAAATGAATTAAGAGGGGTGAGTACTGATGTAATTAGCCCGTGCGAGGAGCTCTCATCACTATGAGCTGTCATAGTTAGCGAGTTTACGTTAGTTACAGGTGGAATTCTAGAAAGGGCATCAGCCACAACATTCTCCTTTCCCGGTTTATACCTCAATTCATGATTGAATTCTTCTAAAATCGCCTTCCACCTCTTCATCTTTGCATTGTTGTTCTTGCTACTTAAGGCGTACGTTAGCGGCTGATGGTCTGTAAATATGTTAATCTTCTTTGACCCATACAAGTAATCCCGCAACGAATTCAGGGACCATATAATGGCTAACATTTCCTTCTCGTTAGCCGCATAAGACTCTTCGGTCTTGCTGAGCGTTCGAGAAAGGAAAGTTATGGGCCTACCTCCCTGCGACAATACTGCTCCAATCGCAAAATCAGAGGCATCAGTCGTTAGCTCATACTCTTTATCAAAATCAGGATGAGAAAGTACCACTTCTTGAGATATTAGACTGCTCTTAATTTTGTTAAAGGCCTCCATTGCTTCATCCCCTATGCTTATTTGTTTGTTCTTCGATTGATTTCGTCGTCGTCTCGTCCATCCTCCCCTCTTAGAAGGGATGTCAGAGGCTTCGCCATCTTTGCGTAATCGAGCATGAAGCGGCGATAGTACCCTGAAATACCAAGGAATGATCTCAGTTCCCGTAGCGTCTTTGGAATTGGGAAGTCCACGATAGCCCGAACCTTCTTCGGATTAGTTTGAATGCCCTTTTCTGAAATGATAAGCCCCAAAAACTCGACCTCCTCCCTTAAAAACTCACATTTATCTAGTTGGATTTTCATATTAGCTTTTTCAAGCGTATTCAGTACGATTTCCAAATTTTGGAAATGTTCCTCCTCGTCTTTTCCCATAACTATGATATCTTCAATGTAAATCCAACAACGTTTTCCAATATGATCCCTAAGGATGTCATCTAATGCACGCTGGAAGGTTGGAGGGGAGTTCTTGTAACCCATGGGGCATCTTGTGAACTCATATTTTGCATTATTTATCTGAAAAGCAGTCTTATGTATATCGTCCTCTTTTAACGGGATTTGGTAAGACCCACTCTTCAAATCGATGACACTAAAGAACTTGCTTTTCCCTAGGCTGGCCAGTATATAATTAATTGCAGGAATTTGATATGTATCCGGTATTACCACCTCATTTAGTTTCCGGAAATCTACAACAAGGCGGTATTTTTTCTCCCCTGACGCGTCGTCCTTCTTTGGGACGACCCACACGGGTGAATTGTATGGTGATCGAGATGGTCGTGAAATTCCATCACCCAATAGCTGCTTCATTTCCTTTTCCACCACATCCTTTAAGCACATGGGATAAGGATACGATTTTGAATAAACTGGGGTATCGGTTGTAGTTCGAATTTCTCCTTGAATTCCAGTCGTATATGTTAGCTTCTGATTGGGTTCCAACAATACCTTAGGACACTTACCAAATATTTCCATCAATCTTCCTCTTTGTCTTTCCGTCATATGTGATGTTCTGATGTTAATAGCATGGACGGGCTCTGATATTTGTTGCTTCAGAGGAATACGCACGTCAGGATCTACTATCATGAACCCTCTGCCAGTATGAATTATTGCGCCCAGTTCCTTGAAGCTGTCGTTACCGATAATGCCATCGAAAGAGTTTAGGCCTTTTAGCAAGAATAATTTCAGGGGTTTTCCGCTATTGAACAGATCGATAAACGAATGATGGGTTATCTGGGTATTTCCATTAACGGAACTAATCGTAAAAGGTTTTTCATTTTGAACAGGATTTCCAATATATATAGGTTGTACGTAATTCTTGTTAGATCCTCTATCGATCAGGAATCTAAACATTTTTCCGCTCTTCGCCGTATGTTCTATGTAAGGCAGCGAAGAGCTCGCTAATCTAAAAAATTCACATCTGCAAATTCAACTTCTTCTTCCTGTGGAACGTATGGCAGACATGTACCCTCATCCTGTTTTCCGTCATACTCAGAAAAAGGCTCGCTGAAATTCGTGTCGTATTCGCTGATTTGCTGTTCGTAATCCTCCATAGAACTTTCCGCTGTGGGTATCTGGTCTCCGTCGGTGTAAAGGATCCTTTGTGCTTTGTAACCCCGTGGTTCCTGTCGTGGAGGAGGACGTTTACCAGGTTCATTTCTCATTCGAAATTGATTCTGATAGTTAACGGCTCGCGATCTCATTGATTGATCCACGTCCATAGGCTCAGGAGGAGGTTGAGGTTTAGGCGGCAGGAACGCTCTAGGTGGTGGAATTGGACGCATCTGGCGCAATTGATTACCAAATTGTTGTTGATTGTGTGGTCTAAAGTCTGCATAAAGTGGTTCCCGCTGATATACCCTAGCGTCTGGATAAAAATACCTACGAGGAGCAGGAACAGGTGGATGCTGCGTTCTATTTCTTGGTGGAACCTGTGGAGGAATATTTTGATCAGATTTTCGCAGACTTTGTTGCCCGCTATGCGCAGCTTGTTTGCGATATCTCATGTTCTCAATCTTCAAGCATAGATGAAGGGCTCGGGGTAAAGTAGCTGGCTCCTTCATACTTATTTGATCGGATAAGTCACCGCGTAGTCCCCTAATGAAGGTGTCGAGAGCCCTATCACGATAGCTGCGAGTAAGGACATCCCTAGCTTCTGACCCCATTTCCATACTTGAAACTCTATTCAGAATTAAGGATAGGTTCTAATATACCAAATGGTAAAATTCTTGAACAGTATTGTTCCCCTGTACCAGCGCATTCATCTAGTACTCCAATGTGCTAATATTCCGTTTATCGGCATAGTGAAGAGTCAGGCAGCGGGAAATCCTCACCCAATTCAATGGGGTGTTGAAGGACTCGAGCACCATATCTGCTTGTCCTACAGTTTTATTTCTGATTACATTCAGAATTCCATAATATCTTGGGGTCCCACGCAAATTTTCATAAATTTGCAGAACCCTTTCTACGCTCTTTCTCCAGGAGCTGAATTCTCCAGGCTGCCCTGAGAACTCTCTAAGGCTCTTCACCATATCAGGAATCTTGCTCATTTCCTCAAGATTTCTTCTGTACCTCTCCTCTATTCCCTGGTCCATTTCCAAAGTAGGATCCAAATCGGGATATAGCAATCCGTGTAGGGTTCTAGGGTACTCTCGTGCAATTACTCCTTCTATTACGGCCTCCAATTGCCCCGGCGGGTTCGGGTTAGGTGCTGCTGGTCTTTGAGGAGCACCCCTCGGAATATCCTGTTCCTCAGCACCGTTTCCGAACTCTAACATCGCCGGTCGAATGAGGTTCTCTTGCCGTGCCATATCGACACTACACTTACACCACAACACTACAATTTAAGTTCAGGTTCGCGAAAATTTTCTAAGTTCAATACTACACTCTCACTTTAACGTCACAAAATAAATTTTAATTTTAACACCACAACACAAGTATTCTCGGGGAAGGTTTATCAAAATAACAATTCAAATCAATTTAATAAATTCCTGGAAATAACATGCATTGAAATACAGAAATATATGCGAATTTAATGTATAAGGCTCAGCTTTCAAACTCAAGTCTAGCTAACTTAATTTTCTAAACAACTTACATTAACACTACTAAAGTGTGCATAATAAGGGAGGCGGCTGCAATCCTTAATTGCTCCTTTTTGCGCGTTGGCTACTTGGGGGCCTCGTTTCCTCCCTGTTGTCCGGAACCCTACACAAACCTCGGCACTTTCGTCTCCGCTCACGAATTTTCCTTCCGCAACAAATCACTTTCGTCTCTCGCGATTAATTTACTTTTCGCGTGAATAGTTTCGTGTAATTGTTCACGGTAGATTACGTTTACTTCGCGTGTATTTCTCACTTTTGTGCGTACGGTTATGCTAGGGCCCCACGTTGGGCGCCAATTAACGAGTCTTCACGAATTTTTAATAAAAAAAACAATTTTATTTTTCATCCGTTCGTTACAAAGTTGCGATAGACTAATTCTAAATTCTAAAATCTAACTTAAGCTAGAAACTGCCACAGGTATGTTCACATGGTATCAGCACATTCTTGATACTCGAATATGAGACCCATGTCTAGACATGGTGTCATCACGATTGCATTGTCTCATGGCCAGGTAAGATGGTTTGTTGACTGGCATGTGGCTGGATCGCGTTACAATTTCAAGTTGGATGATTGTTACCTTAACTTATATGATAGTAGCTTTCCAATACATATTTGGAAAGGTGAATCACTGGAATAAAAATCAAGTTACGCCATCTGTTAGAAAACCAGCACCCTTATTACCTCCGAAATTCTGGAATGTAATTTAGCACCGGGTGTTTAGATGCATTTTACAGAGGAGAACGAAATCAGGTTGTTGCCTCACAACAAGATTGAGAAGATTTATACGTGGATGCATTGTTGGAATCGTTTTGAAGTTACTAGGGATGACACGAAGCCTATCTTTTATTATGTGGCCGTGTGGAAAATTCTTCTTCTTCATACTACAGCCCCTCTTGGGCTTTCACTTCCTGCAAAAAGTGCCTCTAACTGTCTCGGTCTATTGACCGCGTCCTTCAATTTCGAAATCTGAGCAGTGTTGAACTGTCTTCGTCGACTGCGTCGGACCAGCATCGGATGGTTGAAGCTATTCGACTCCTCCATCATGCCTCTCGAGCAAACCAGCTTTTCTCGATAATTTTCAACGATGTAACCGCACCGCAACAATTATAATACTTAAAGATGAATTATTTAACTTCTACAATGAAATACAAAAAAAAACTTTTTTCACTAAATTTTTAATTTTGGAATGATGGTTAAAAAGATTATTATTTAATTCGTAAAATCAATGACTGGAGCGAATTAAAAATAAGTCTAAATACTACGAAGACTAAATGTAGAATCCTTAGAATTGGTTTACATAAGTTTTAAGGTATTTCTGAATTGAAGGTACTTTGAATTAATCGCAGAGGAACTGCAATTTTAATGCTTAAATACTTTCAATAAATTTTCAATTCTAAATTATTCAATCCATATTCTACAGAAAAGAAAGGCAAAGCCAAGAAGGGTAAAAAAGGAAAAGCCAAGCCAGTTCCAGTTGAAGTTATAGTTGAAGTTGAGCCTATTTTTGTTGAAGTTAAGGTAAGTAACAGTATAACAAGATGAAAAAATTATTAAAACTCATAAAAAATTTGCAGAAAATAATACAATCGTACGTTAAAACACCAATTCTTCATTGCCATTTTGGTCCGATGGAATCATCTGAAATAGATCCGAAATTAAAATATGTTTATATTGTTCGTAGAAATCCTAACGATATTCGTAAGCAAGCAAATCTTTTATTCTCATGCGTTACTATGTACGCGTTTTTTCTACATTTCAGCGCCACTCAAAGATGTGAATGAATGTTTTGCCGAAATGCCCCAGTTCTTTATTATTGGATCAATGAAAGGGAATTTAATCTCTACCATGAGATCGGTTATTGAGGTAAGATTCAAACTAGAGCAAGAAGTGAAATAAGTTGCTTCAGCCATTTTTTCAGACTTCGGAGACATTATTTTCTAAAGATTTAATGAATATAGTTCAGATTGGCTGTTTTGTAGGGTTTTGAAAAATAATTTTACAATACTACTAAAACTACCGCCTGCCTGTCCACTGTCCATCTGTGCCTACTTTACAGGAAGTTTTCTCGGAAATTACAACTACTAAAAACATGAAATTTGGTGATCAGGTTGATATTGATGCCCTCTTCAAAGTTTCGATATAGAGTCGCCTAGCTTATAGGTGAAGTCCTGCTTTCGTCTTTCATCAAATGTTTTTTTTGTATTCAGCTTGTGTGTTTTGTATCTGCTGCTTTGCCTCTTGCCGGAGAATGTTTCGCTCATCGTTAAAATTTTCGACCAGCTTTTCTTGAATGGTTGTACCACACTGTCATCTATTGGATCATCTGGCATCTTAACTCCAAATAGAACTTCGAACCGTGAGTATTTAGTACTTCGTTGTACCGGTTTGTTGATTGCATGCTAAAGATTATCTACGGACCGATACCATTTTTCCGGGCATTCCCAAGAATGTTGAAATCACGCTGAGAATAGTCCTGTTTACCCGTTCTGTTTGTCCATTTCCTCTAGATACGCCCATTGTTGTTGTTTGATATTTGCTTTTTCGCAAAATTCTGCGAAAGTATTCGACATTAAAGCCGGCCGCTTAACGCTAACTGTGCGCGCAGGATTTCCGAATATCTTGCGCTGGTCGATTTTTGCCAAAACTTCGTCGGTTCCAGTAAATTTTGTTGGGTACAGCCAAAAAAATTTGCTGAATCCGTCCACCATTGCAAAACTGGTTTATAATTTTGGACCTACATGATCTACGTGTAGCGTGCATAGGGGTGTATTCCCTTTATCAATTGTGTGCAAAAAGCCTTCCAGTTTACCTTGTTTTTTGTTACATAAGATGCATTTGATGCAGGTTCTTATTACCGCTGTGCTACAATCAACATAATACAAAATAAGGAACATCAAGTGACGTAGCGCGCACATAGCTCGCCTACATACGATTCGCGCTTATGTGATGTTGACAGATATGAAAAAGTGTCGGTGCAGCAAAAGTATTTGAAGAAAATGGATGATTTCGAATTGATTTTGAATTTTTATGTTTTTGACAATGTGTTATAATGTTGTTGGTGAAAGTCTTCAACGGCGTAGAAGAAATATTGAATAAAATATTTCAATACCAGAGTGCAATTGTGCTTAATAGGTGAGAACACCTGTTTTCTGCATAATTCCTCACAGCTGGATAAAATTTTACTCACCCTTTCAAATGGCGAACAACAATATATCATCGTCACTTAAAGTAAACAATGTATTTGTCATACTGACATAAAAAGTTCGTTCGAATTCAAATTTTCATGTTGCGTATGTCATATTTATGTCAAATGTACTCAATGCCCTATAAAATATTCGGGTGCAACTTTTTTGACATTTGCTTTATGTCTGGTTATGTTCATTGTAGCTCAGCCTTTACTTTGTCCACTTTCTGTTCGAGGTGGCAAATGCAGTATAGCTGCTTTATTTGATGCGCGGTTTTCATAAAGCCGAAAAGCCCTTGATCGCTTTTATAACTTCTTTTTCCATCATACGCGGGACCACTAATAAATTCTGTCCGTCTGTTTCTTTAAATAGCACATTTCCGATTTTTTAATAATTCATATATTGTTTCGAGTCAAGTATATCTATAATCGCTTTCAAGTGGTCATCGCATTTTTGAGCCTTCAGTCTTAAACGCAACTCATTCTTAGAGTCGACTGTTTCATTTGCGTACCCGTACGATGCTCAACCGTGAAATTAAAATCTTGCATGTACATTATGTAACTTGATACTGAAGTCGATATATCTTCCTTTATGGTTGTGTATTTATACGCGTTGCAATCCGTAATCAAGTCGAACTTAATACCCAGTAAATAATGCCGCAGTTTTTTCATCGCCAAGAATGCTGCTTTCCTCTCATAATACAAAGCTGTGTTGTTTTGCCTCTGCCTCTGTTTTTTTACTCCAGAAATATATCGGATGTAAGTTTCCTTCGAATTCTTGCACAAGCATAGCACCAAATTTGTCTTTGGATGCGCCCGTATGTCGCTCCGTCCGTAGACCTATTGAAAAAATTCTCAGTACTGGTTGATTAATGCTTGCTTAAGTTACTGTATTGCTCTTTATTAAGTTAAGTTAGTAAGTTTGTTAGTTATCTTGCAACTGTCGCATAGCCTTTTAAAAATTTCCGAAAAAATCCAAAAAAGTCCCAGTTACGATTGTACTGCTCTTACATTATTGGGCTCAGGAAAATTTTTTACTGTAATTGCCTCATCGAATTGAATTGTCCCCCCTTCGATCATCAGACCCAAAAACTGAACTCTTGTTTGCAGGAAACTGCATTTCTTCCATTTACTCCGTAAACCGTAGTCCGCTGCCACCCCGAAAAATCTCTGGTTTTTGCAAAAATAATGATGTCGTGCATGTAGATTTCCACAACGTCCTCGTTAATAAGCTATCGTAGAATGCAATTAATAAACCTTATAAAATTCGCAGGTGAGTTGCACTATCCAAAAGGGTGCAAAATTGAACTCAAATAAACCGTCGTGTAGTGAAGGCCGTATATTTACCGCTAGATTCCTCAATCGGCACGTGTAGAAAGGCATTTTCAATATCCAGTGCTGAATATCATCGCCCTACTCAGTTTGTCGACAACATCTTCCATGTTCGTATAGGATACTGATCTTTAAAAACCACTTTGTTAAGACGTCTGTAATCTACACATACCTTTTTGGTCCCATCTCTTTTATCCACTAACATGACACAGCTGCAATACTGTGATGTCGAGTTTAGAATAACTCCCTCAAGCCATTCTTCGATCTGTTCCGTAATAAGTTTTGTATCTTCAGCCGTTTTTCTGCTTGGCACTTGCATATCGGTACCTCTTCTGCTAATAAAATTTTCATTTCGACCGTACTTTGTTTAACTTTAACGGTTTTTCTTTTAGTTCTGCGATTTCTTTTTCATACTGTGGGGTTCCATAATTAATCGTAATGCTCATAATATTTTTTACTTCGCGTTCGTTCCATTTTCATCTGATATGTACCTGCATTTGCTCAAGATGTCATACCCGACTATGACGTCATAATTTACCGCATTACCCTGCACAATTACAACATAGTGTTTTAATTTCACTTTGTCTAGCTTGACTACGCACATAAATTTGCCTTTAGGCTTTGTTGTTCTGCCGCCAAAGCCGACAATTTCTTTATCATATTTTTTAATTGCTTTTTTAGGTCTTTGTAAAATTTTTTTTTATAAAGACCTACTAGTTTCGCGACCTGTCTGTCCGTCTGTCTGTCCGTCTGTCCGTCTGTCCGTCTGTCTGTCCGTCTGTCCGTCCGTCCGTCCGTCTGTCCGTCTGTCCGTGCGTCACAGCTGATTTCCTCAGAAACTATAGAAGCTAGAATGCTCAAACTTTGTGAAAAGGTCAGAAGTGATGGTTTCTCAAAAGTTAAGGTCTTAACAAAAATTTAAAGAAATTTTAAGGGGGGTCCCCCCTAATAACGAATTGGCCCTTAAAAATTTTTTTTTATCAAAGGTAGTCGAGTGGGGTATCAAATGAAAGGTCTTGATTAGAACTTTTAGAATATGAAATAAAAAAATCATTTTATGAATAAGGGGGTCCAGGGGAAGGCAAAATGTACCAAAAATTTGTGTCCCCCCCCTCGCGATTGGACACCTTTCAGCCGATCTGAAAATCATCACGAACATGGGCCTTTATGAGTACAAGGGCAACAAATACCTTAGAAATCGAAATTCACTCAACTTTGTTAATAATAGTATGATTTGTAGATTTTCCTTTTTTGCCCATAAAATCAAAACTTTGCAGTTATATAGACTGATAGAAGTTATATACGTATACAAAATTTAATTGAAATCGAATCATAATCAAGTGAGTTATAGCCATTTCAATTGTATGGAATTACAACACCAATAACACGTGTTTATGGTTGATATAGGGTTTTCCAATAAGAGGTGTTATTTTGATATTAAAAGAATAATGCATTTTTTTAAATATAAATGAACGGATGTTTATTTTGTTATAAAGAAGAAGATATGCCGCAAAAACTAACATCAGGCAAATAACAAAACTAACATCAGGCAAATAACTACTACGACACGCTCACAGGACCATATCCTCCATGAAATTTTCCATAACCAAATCGCAAAGTGGCTGCCCTATGTCCTCGATAGCCTCACGAATTTATCTTTAAGGTCTTGAATCTACGCTGGGCTATTGGCGTAGGCCTTCTTTTTCACGTGACCCCAAGGGGAGAAGTCGCAAGGTGTTAAATCACAAGATCTATTCAAAATAACACCTCTTATTGGAAAACCCTATATATATTTAAATTGACTTAGGCACTTTTATTTTCTTTCAATTTTCATGAAAATTTAAGTAATAGTGATGAACTTGAATATGTTCAATCGGCCGAGCATTCTGAAAAATCAGTTAAGCTAGGTCAAAATGGCGGCAGCACTGTGCTTATGAAAGAAACTGTGCATCTTTTGCATAAATTTGAACGTTTTCATATCCAAGTATTGGACGAATAATTCAAATTATCGATTCACGCCATTAGAAAACTTATTTCTAACCCTAGGCTGTTTACAAAGACCTTCTGGTAGGAGCACTCTCCTGCTTACTCAACTTGTTTTATTTTGTTTTCTATACAGGTTTTCTTTAATAATTGAAACGTCCGCACCGCCTTCAATCAAACAATCTAAATTATTGTTGTCGATTCTTGCTCTTATAAGTTTCTTCATTTCTGCTGTCCAATTAACTTGCATTGTAGATTTGTCATCTTGTCAGTTTATACAATTTCTGGCATTGTGACCCGTTGAATTACATTTCAAACACTTTTGCATCTCTTTACACTCCCGTCGCTTATGCTCTGTCGAACCGCAATTGTAACAATGTTCTTCGCATGTACTTCGAGTGCATTTGTTTTGTTTTGTGTATGCGTTCGAATATTTCTATTTGCTCCCTTAATTCAGCATAACTTTTTGCATCGTACAATGAAATTTTCGCCTCTGGGTTTCTTTTTATGCCTTCTACAATGTATTGGATAATTGACTTCTCTTCTACCGATCCCGCCGTCCCAATATTACGCATATGTAGCATATAATCGTGTACACTTTCATCCTCTTCTTTTTTTCTTTCGCACAGCTGGTGGTGGACTGCAATACTCGAAATAGTGTGTGAAAATTTCGTTATTTCGGTTTTACAGCTGTGATAATCGGAGACTGTTAATGATTGTTCAAACAATTTTGCTGTTTTTGTCATCTTGCTACGCGCATAAATCAACTTTTTGGTATCCTCCCATCTGTACATCGTAGCTATCGATTCAAAGTTTTCTAAACATTTCGAAATTGATATGTCTGTCTCCCCTGTAAAGCATGGGATCATCTCTTCTGCATTTAAATTTACATCCGCATTAGCTTCTTCCGAGTATTTTGCAATGAGCAGTGCTATTAAATCTTGAAGCTCTGTATTTGCCATTATCTTTGATTCGTCTCCTTCTTTCTTGCTTGTAGTAGTATCCTCTTCGTTGATTTTTTCTCTCTCCACGCCTGATTTGTTTTTCGGTTCTCCTTTTTCTGATTGCAACTTTTTACTCTTCATTCTCATTAGAACACCGGTACTTCTCGCCGAGTCGTCTTCTGCGTCACTCAAGTAATAATTTTTTTTCTGTATGTTTTGCACAAGACAACCACAACTTTAGGCAACTGATTTTCTCGAAAATTCGATCGACCCGCAATACACACTGAATTTGTTCACGCGACTCTCTTTTCTTATTTTACTTCCACCGGTTGAGACACCAACGAGCCCCCATATGTAGGAAGGGAGAATAAATATACCGAGAGAGCTATAGTGTAATTCAATGTTTTAATTAATTCCAAATTTCCCTATAATTGGTTTTGATTGCCCCAAGGGGTAAAATTATCAAGAGTTAAGAATGTAATTTAAAGTAAATAGCTACCGTTACTCGACTTTCGTTTCCACGTGTGCGTTAACCGACGGGAGATCACCGCCTGACTGCCTACATAGATATGTACGGATTTTCAAGAAAATTTCAGGAACGGTGTGAAATATTGATATATCACTGTTAGTGCAACAAAAATAACAGCATCACACCAAAAATAAAATGCCAGCAAATTGATAAGATGGTAACACCGTTTTAGTTTTTGCTTACAGAACCCTTCCGGCGGGATCAGTCCCCTGGTAATTCAACTTGTTAGGTTTATGTTGAATTATATTGACGACAGTTATCTCAGTGTTCCTTCGTATCGCTAGAGCCCCTCTTGGACCCTCGCTCCCTGTAACAAGCGCCTCCAACTGTCTCGGTCTATTGACCTTGTCCTCCAGCGTTTCTTTGATTTCTCCACTGGTCTCCGCCTTTCAGTTTTCCCAATGAATACCGTTTTGGATACGCGTTGTTCGTCCATACGATTCACATGACTAGCCCATCGCAGCTTCCGCAGCCTTACAGTCGTTGAGACTTCCGGCTCATCAAAAATTTCGTACAACTCATTGTTATACCGAATTCGCCGTTGGTTTCCATCTAAATTCGCTTCAATTATTCGATGTTTTACACCTATAGCATTCAAACGAATAACATAGCGTTTTAATATTATTCTCCTTACAGGTTTTTTAGCAAGCACTAAAAAATGGATGCAATCAACGAATTTGGTACAGTACGTTGCGATCAATACTGTCGTATGCTTGCTTATACTCAAACTCTTAGCATTTCTCAAATATCTGCTTGACAGTGAATAATTGGTCAATCGTGGATCAACCTGGTCAAAAACCACCTTGACACTCCCCAATAATACCGGTGGCGTATGATCTGATTTTATTTTCTAAGAAGTTTGGAAATATTTTGTACGCTGCAGAAAGTAATGATATGCCTCATTAGTTTTCGCACTGTAGCTTGTCACCTTTTTTGTGGATAGGGAGTACAGTAGACTGGCTCCACTCGTTTGGCATATGTTCTTGTTGCCAATTGTGCTGGATGGCGTTCTGAACATTGCTGCCACCATATTTTTAGAGTTCCACTGGAATCTCGATACTCAGTGCTTTATTATTCGGCTGGGTTTTGATGGTATAAAAACCATCATCTGGATTTGTGGGGTCAATGGAAGCTTTCCGGAAATATATATAGGTTCCGATGCTCTGGAGCTGTGCGGAAGATATAGGAGGTTCTTGAAATATGCCTATCGTTTCTTCATCCGATTTTCATCTGTGATGATGTTACCGACATCATCACGACAGAGCGCGGTTTTGGGCTGATCACCTCGTGTCAGGCCTTTTGCTACTTTGTATGCTTGTCTTGTATTGTTGGTCGCTAGACTTACATGGATGCTTCTCAATTGGTTGTCGAGTATTTTCTTTTCCTGATTCTACTTAGCTTTCGCTACTCTCCTTAGATTTTCCTGGTTTTCCTACCTAAATAATCTTTGCACGCCAGATTCTTTTTATCTAACGCATCCTTGCTCTTATCATTGAACCAATCAATCATTTTCCACCGGGCTTGAATCATCTGTTCTGCCATGGTCTTAATTGTCACTTTCACTTCTGCCCATAGCTCGTTGCTTAATTGCAGCTTTGTATCTGATAGGATGGGAGCCAGCTGTTGTCGAGTGCCTCCATGATATTTTCGGCCACTGACGCCGTTTTCAAACCTTTCTATGCCGAATTTTCGTAGAGGGCGAGTCTTCGCCTAATGCACATTGATGGGTTAATTTGATCACGTAATGATCTGAGTTATAAATGGCTCCTCGGTATGTACGGATGTCAAGTATGCTCGAGGCTCAATGGTTTTGGATCGGAACATGTCGATCTGGGTGTGTGTGTATTGCTATCCAGTGATACCCAGTCCAGTTCGTTTCCTGGATTGCCAGTTCTTCTTCTTCGTAGCACTACAGCCCCTCTCAGGTCTTCGCCTCCTGCAAAAACCGCCTCCAACTGTCTCGGTCCATTGACCGCGTCCTCTGATTTCGAAATCCGAGCAACGCTGAACTGTCCGCCGACCGAGACCAGCGTTTCCTCGGTTTCCCCACTGGCCTACGGCCTTCAGTTCTCCCAAAGAATACCTGTTTGGGTATCCGTTATTCGTCCATACGATTCATGTGTCCAGCCCATTGCAGCTTCCGCAGCCTTACAATCGTTGAGACCTCCGGTTCGTCAAGAATTTCATACAACTCATGGTTGTATCGAGTTCGCCATTGGTTTCCGTCTAGCTTCGCTCCGATTATTCGCCTCAGGACCCGTCACTCAAAGGCGTTCAATATATTTGCGGATGCTTGGGTTAGGGTCCATATTTCACACCCATAGCATACTTGTAACACAGGTCTTATCACAGATTTGTATACTTGTAGCTTTGTTTTCCTGAGTATGCGGCTGGTCTTCAAGATTGTCAAAACAGAATAAAATATGTTATTAACGAGCTGTATTCTTCGGCGTATTTCGTCTCTTTTATTACCCGTCTTCGTTATTTTGGCGCCTAAATACACAAATTTGCCAACATTTATATTGATAGGCCTGTTATAAAATGTCTTTTGTAGCGCCAGGGGTGTTCAGTGATCTGTCATTTCAGGATCCAATGCCACAGTCCAATTCATACTGACGTTCTTTTGCAGGTTTCGAAACAATGTAGGCAATGTTTCCAGGAATGGGGAGTTAGCTCGTTAGCCAACCTTCACTCCGGCAGTATGATTATTACTTCGATTCCATTATAAGGCGCAGAAGATTCGCCTTCACCCTCTTACATCCCCACAAATTGGGTGTAAGTGGGATTTAGTAGCAGACTGCAGGTGTATTTGTAGTTATTGGCATTTCTCGGCATTAAATGTCCCATCATTGGGGAACCACTAAACCCAATGTGCGACCCCGAGACCATTTACTACCATTTGATCGATGAATTTAGGATGAGGAATCATGGAGGCTGACAATAATGATTGGATCAATTTTTATCATTAGTGGATGACCGGCCAATTCTGAAAATTAAATTCCTAATATTTTGAGAGAATTTCCAACCGTTTTTTCTAAAATTTGATTTATCATAAATTATTTATACGATTTAAACAAAATTAATTTTGTGAAAGTAACTTAAACATAAAATTTTAGGTATATAAGGACGCAATTGAGTTCCAGTTCCACGAGCCCACTATTAAAGAAGTTCAGAAATTTGACTTTACTGTCGCTGAGAAAAATGCTGCGACCGAGCAACCCGGTCTCTATGATTTTGCGAAACCATCTCAATTTAGATTGAAGGCAGTTAAAGCAAAGAAGTTAATCATACTTAATGGATTTTTTTTCAAATTAATCTTATAACCCTTTATGATTTCAGGAAAATGGATGAACAGAGTGATGCTGCTTCTACAACAACATATGCAGAAAGCACCAAAAGCCAAGCTACAGAAGTAGCTTCCGAATCAGAAGGTAAAAGAAATGTATATTTGCATGGAGAATTGCTACAGGAAGTCATTTTCAGAGGAATCTGTTAAATTGACAGTATCTGAGCGTTGGAACAAATTGTACGAAGCAACTACAAAACAAGCTGAAGAACATTATAAACGGCAGGAAAGTGTGGAGCTGGAGAAACCGCCGTTGCAAGCAAAACTACACAAGAATATGGAAAAGTTTGTCGATGGAATCGACTGGACAGTAAGCCACGTTGTATGGGCTTTCAATCTTCCCACTTCATATGTAGCACCAGGCCAAGATGATCTTCAGTATGAAGATGCTAAGCTTCGAATACTTATTGATACAAGAAAGGCAAAACTTGACGATTATTCCAATGTTCAGCTGGAGGATGTTGTCAAAGGGTGGAAAACGCATATAAAAAAGATTCTAAAAGAATTCAGAGATAAGGTTGGAGAAAGTCTTGTATTAAAATATCTAAATCAAATTGGAAACATATGTTTCAGCAACCAGAAGAGTTTACGCCGATGTCAGAGTTCAAACTTTGGCGAGATCAAGAACTTGAGATGTACAGTATCCTTGAACAACTAAAAACATCCTTTGTTTCTATGGTTCTTGGTAAGTTGGCGATAACATTGAAAGCAATGAGCAGTAATAACAGAATAAATCTCAGATCGTTTGAAAAATTCAAACTCACCAGCTCTCACAGGATGGGATGAATTTTACCAAGAGATAGAAGAGTATCATCTCAGAGCCAAGGAAAATTCAGACTTTTTGTCAACGATTACGGAATACTTGGAGGTGATATATTTCCTTAACTCTATTAAACATATTCTAAAATCGATTTCTTGTCTAGGGGATCCGAAAATATGACGATTTCCGGTTCATGTTTTCCTTGATTCCTAACTTAATGGTCGGACTACGTCACATATGGACCATGTCCTCATACTATTGTCGTGACGAAAATATGCTTGTCCTGCTAAGTCAAATATCGAATGTGTTCACGAGCAAAGTAAAGAAAATTATAGCCCTCAATAATCTATTCAAGTGAGTGGAAATGCTGCGACACTTTTCTCCATTATTTTTAGCTCTTTGTATTCAAGTGCTTACGAGACATTTATTGTTTTGTATCCATTTCAGACGCTCTTCAGCCGAAGCTTTCGAGTTAGCCACAAATTGTGCCAACTTGTTGCAGACATGGAAACAATCGTACATGGACAGTCGAGCACATATCGAAAATTCGGGCGTTGGATCTCGATGGGAGTTCGATAAAAACGTTTTATTTGATGAGGTTGACCATATCTATCGGATAAGCAAGGACCTCGCCTACATTACGAACGTGTTTATTGAATTTGAAAATATGTTTGGCTTTCAATTGAAGGCGATAATAACGGATCCGTCGATAGTTGACGATATAATGAAGAAAGTTTATCGACTATTGGACGATGTATTGAATGTCGATTACGACATTTTTTATCCAGGCAATTGGGAAAACTGGGAGGATACTTTGGGTTATTTTAAAAAACGTCTCGACATTGTTGAGAACGAGTCGAAGGGAGTTCTGGATCAATGCATTTCATCGCTGAGGTCAGCAGACTTGGGATTGAACTTGATTCAGGAGGTAAAAAATTTGAAAACGAGGCAATCCCTGATTGACTATATGGCAAATAAACATGAAAGTGTTTTAAGGCATTTCGTGACTGAAATTGGAGTTGTAGAGCATGAGTTCTTGGTAAATAGGGTTGTAGCTTAACTATGAACTTGAATATATGTCCATTGTTTACAGAAAAATCGTAAGCAACCACCATTAACAAGGAACCAACCACCAACAGTAGGTGCAATTCAGTGGGTGCGGTTATTAAGAAAGCATTTGAAAAAATCTGTTATTGCATTTAAAAAGGTAAGTTCGTGCAAGGTTCATACCAAATGTTACAATTAGTTTGAACGAGATTACGTTTGTGGTTCTAATTAATCAAAAAATAGAAATTGATCTGTTGTTGACACAAATTACGCTAGTGTACAGGGGCGGATTTACAATCTTGGCCGCCCTAGGCCCCAGGTCATGTAGTAATAACAAGCCGCCTCTTTCGCAGTACCCATCATATAGATTTTATTTATAATGAATTTACTTTATTGCCAACTTTTATCGAAATCGATTCAGAAATTTAGTTAATAGCTACTTGTTTGTAAAATTTTCCGAGGTAGTTGCACATTTGAATAGAATATTTAAAACTGTTTCACGTTTGATTTATTTAACTACAGGTTTATTCTCATACAAGATAAGATATAATAAGTGTTTAACCTAAATCTGCGCAATTCAACTTCAGCAAAGTAGGATCGTTTAATCTTAACCCCGTTGCTACGATAGGAATTTCTTTAACGAATAGAAAAGAAACTGCACACTATTGATTGTTCGAATATTACAGTGAAAAATGCAAACACTATTGATCCACTACAACCAACCGGCATAAGTTCTAAACAGTTTGAATCCGCAGGGGGAATGCCGGTCGACAAGACAACTCTTGGAGGCTAGCATTCTTTGGGGAGTTCCGCCCCCACGTACCCGAGGAATTTCCCGCAAGGAGAAAGCCGGTCGACAGGAACATTCTTGGAGGCTAGCATTCTTTGGGGAGTGCCGCCCCACGGACCCAGGAGGGAACCTCACGGCAGGTAACGACTCTGATTGGATCTGGACTACGATTTGGGCAACGAACTGGAATTGACGCTTTGGGCTGGCGGATGTGATGGTTTGGACCTAGTTGCTTTGCACAGTAGCGCCGAGGTGAAACTCGTGTGTGAACGGCTCCAATTCAACGATCATACCGTCCCGTCCCGGTAAAACCTTGGCAGGCCTCGGAGGGTTGGTGGTGTAGGTTCGGTTGAGACGGACTCCCGATTAGCGCTGGTCTGGCTCTGAGCACTTGTCCCCATAAGGGCTTGTGGAAACCCTCGCATGGCCTACCTGCTTTGCAAAGATAACCATGGGACCAAAAAGGTGACTACACACGCTCCGAGGGGGGACCCAACAAAACTGGAGCAATCAAAAGACCAAAAAAAATCCAAAAAAGGAAATAAAAAATAATAGCAACGACGACGCAACCAGCGGTTGCAGCCACGATGTCAACAGTACATCGAAAGCCGTACTAACCACAAGAAAACGAAGACTAACACAACGACAGTGACGGTAGACGAAAAACGGAGAACAGCAGACAGTCTGGTGCAGACTGAGATTCCTGCGGCGTTTGGGCACAGCAAAAAAAAATATGCGAACGCCCGAGCGTCCTATTAAGAAGAAGAGGGAGACTCTGCAGGATGCTTCAGGTGTTCGAGCAGTGGAAGATAACATAAAGAGCACCGAAAATTCGATTGTCACCGCTGCGATCGTTACTAAAGCGACCGATGCAAGGGTCATAAATCCCGACATTGCAACGAAAAATCCAGAAGCGAACGAGGAAATTACGGCACTAAAAGCAAAGAGTAACCAGACACCGCGTGATTGTACCGCCAATGTTGAAAATGTGGCGGAAGCACTGCACTCGGAAACGGAACGTGAAAACCTCTCCCAAGGATGGTTGCAAGGTACAATTGCGGCCCAGCGATACGAAGAAGAAAGACTACTTCGAAAACCGGGAGATGTTCTGAAAAGAATACAAGCTGCATGCGACTCCCCAAAAATCAGCAAAATAGCAAAGGCAGGGCTCCTTGAACTAGAGGAGCTCCTAGATCGCATGGGGCACTAACGGAGGAGCTGGTTAAGGGCCGAAGATGAACAGAAGGCTAAAGAGGCGCTTGGGGCAAAATCTAAAGGCGACATGCAGATAGCTCCATCATTAAAAGTCAATAAAGGAATGGCGTCTAGCCCAATCGAAGGAGATCGGGATAAAACAAGGAAGGAAGAGGCACTTGATGGGCGTGGAGCACCAGATCACGAGTTCCATACAGTGCTTACAAAAGGAGCGAAGAAAGCCGCAAAGAAACTCCTTCAAAAAAAACCAGAAAATAAAGTTCGCACGGACGCCCAATTAGAAAAAGGACCTGATGCAAAACAGGAGAGGCAGAAGCCCCGACGAAGACCCCGGCAACAGGCACTGCTTGTAAAGCCCCAAGATGGCCGATCCTAGGCGGAGGTGCTGCGGGACATCAGGGGAAACGTAAGGCCCGAAGACACCTACACTACCATTAAAGTAGTACGACCAACGCGGTCGGGACACATACTGGTCGAATTCGGAGCAGAGGCCGGCAATAAGGAAGCATTCTGTGACGCAGTAAAGAAAATCCTCGGCAAAAGCGCAACTATAGCCCCGCTCGAGCCGATGACAACGATCGAAATACGGGACATTGACTGCGTGACGGATCTGGCCGAGGTAGGAGAGGCCATCAAATGGGAGTTCCCTAGAGTGGGAAGGATCAAAGCGAGACTGACACCAGAAAACAACAGGGGACAACTCATGGCCATAGTTGACAACCGAAAAGGACGCCGAACAATTCCTGAACAAGGACAAAGTACGAATAGGATGGGTTGTCTGTAGGATGCGGCGAAGAACAACGCCTCTTCAATGTTCCAAATGCCTTGGTTATGGTCACACCACACAAGTGTTACAAATGCGGTGAAATGGGACATAAAAGAAGAGAGTGTACGAAGGAGGCACACTGTATTCTTTGCAAGGATGCTGATCCAAAACCTGATTTTGGACACGTCTTGGGATCTGGAAAATGCCGGGTGTTCCAGGAAGCCCTAGCCAAGGCCAAATCAGAGCTTCGATGACCCGCATCCTGCAGCTAAACCTACACCGCAGTTCAACCGCCCAAAATCTGCTTGAGCAGTTTGCGAGGGACATGAAAGCCGACTTCTTGCTGCTGAGTGAGCAACACCATAATAAAAGTCCTGCATTATGGTATTCTGATGAAACTGGTACTGCCGCCATCTGGGTTCGGAACAGTGACTTTCAAGCGAAGAGTTGTGGACGGGGGGATGGTTTCGTGAGGGTTCGGTGTTCAGGGATCACCTTTTTTAGTGTGTACCTAACGCCTAACGAGTCATCATCTTTCCAAGCCAAGCTTAATGCTTTGGAGGGCGCTGTCTCGAACGCAGAGGGCAAAGTGCTCGTTGGGGGCGACTTCAATGCTAAAGCAATCGAATGGGGCATGCCTCAGACGGATCCGCGGGGACAACGAATCCTGGAAATGGCGGCCAGGACGGCTTTCGTCGTACTAAACTCCGGAAACACGCCGACTTTCCGCCGTATTGGCTGTGAGGGAACCATACCGGACGTGACAGTTGCCTCGGAGTCCTTAGTACAGAGGATACACAACTGTAACGTATTAGAGGACTACGCAGCCAGTGATCATCAGTGCATTCTGCTTGAGATAAGTGATGCTGTCTCCCGACGTCCGTGCTCTCGGCCTACCACAATTGGATGGAACATCTTAAGGATGGACGTCGAGAAGTTCGTCAAGGCTCTCACAGCGAGTCAGCCGCTGCAGGGTGCTTCGGAGGGGACGGAGGAACTGGCAGCTGAAGACGTGGTGAACTCAACTATGAGCATAATCACGACTACTTGCTGCGCTTCTATGCCCCGTCGAAGACCCCGGCACGGCAAGCCCCCAGTGTACTGGTGGTCTACTGAAATCGCTGAAAAGCGGAGGGAGTGTCACAAGCTTCGGCGTGAGGCTTAACGGGTGCGGAGCCATGATGAGGCATGCGAGCAGGTGGCAGCATATAAGTCGGTCAGGAAATGCCCTCGCAAGCTGATCAACAGTAGCAAGGCTCGCTGCTGGCAAGACCTAGTGGACAATGGGAACAAGGATCCCTGGGGCCTTGGCTACAAGCTGGTCATGGGGAAACTTGATGCCCTACGGAAGCCTTGTATACATGACGCGGAAAACATGGACGCGATAGTGCCGTGTTGACGCTGTCCATGGTGAAACAGCAGTAGAGTGCCCACTCTTCACACAGCTGGAGCTGGAGGAAGGCTCCAGGTCCAGATGGTGTTCCAGCTGAGGTGTTGCGGCTCGTCTATCACCATTGTCCTGACTTGCTGCTCAGCACATTCAACGCTTGCCCACGAGACGGGATTTTCCCGGTACGATGGAAGGTGGCGAAGCTCATGCTGATCAGCAAGGGGAAGGGAAATCCCGGATCGCCATCTGCATACCGCCCGTTATGCATGCCAGACACGGCTGGGAAAGTGCTAGAGAAACTCATCAAGGGAAGACTCACTGACGCGATTCGTGCTGCTGGGGACCTATCTCCTCGGCAGTGCGGCTTTAGAGCAGGACGTTCTACCATTGATGCGATTGCAGAGGTGGTGAGCGCGGTCCAAAAGGCAGAGGCATATAGTCGCACCAAGCGACGGATCATCCTGTTGGTGACACTCGACGTTAGGAATGCCTTCAACTCTGCTGAATGGGTGGATATTCTGGATACGCTGGAAAACTCTTTTCAAGTTCCAGAATATCTAATGCGGCTTTTGAGGAACTACCTAAAGCACCGAAGCCTGCTCTACGACACGACACAGGGCCAACGAAGGATGGAAATTACATCGGGTGTTGCCCAGGGATCTATCCTTGGTCCGGACCTGTGGAACGTGTCTTACGATGGGCTACTAAGACTTGAGATGCCAGATGAGTCGCGCTTGGTTGGCTATGCGGATGATGTTGCGGCTCTGGTCGCTGGACGCACCGTTGAACAAGCGCAACTTAGGCTAGGTATGCTAATGCGCCGAGTGAGGGACTGGATGACTGCTCGTGGGCTGAGTTTAGCACTGGAGAAAACCGAAGTGGTCATCTTGACAAAAAAAAAACGAATCCCTGGGGTAAGGATGATCAGTATTGGAGACATACAAATCCAATCGAAGCCAGCAGTGAAGTACCTGGGGCTACTGATCGACGCGAAGATGAGTTTCTCTGAGCAAATCAGGGCAACGGCTGAGAAGGCTGCTTCGAGAATATCGGCTCTGAGTCGACTTATGGCCAACGTAGGGGGGCCCAGTCCATCAAGAAGACACCTCTTGCTGAGTGCTGTAGGGTCAGTGCTACTGTACGGAGCAGAGGTATGGGGCGACGCTCTCAGCAAGGAGGTATACCGAAAACGTTTGGCACGGGTGCAGAGAAGAGGAGCACTAAGAATTGCATCTTCGTATCCAACAGTCTCCGACTCGGCCGTGAGAGTGATTGCAGGCGTGATACCTATCACCCTCCTTGCTAGAGAGTGCCGCGCTATTTACCTGCGCCGAAACGAGGATGCGAGGGAGATAGTTGTCCGCGAAGAGAGACAGCGCTCACTCAACGATTGGCAGCAGTCTTGGATGAATTGCATGAAGCGAAGGTGGGCTGCGCGACTCATCCCGGATGTGAGACCGTGGCTAGATCGAAGGCATGGTGAGACTGACTTCTATCTGGCCCAGCTTTTGAGCGGGCACGGGTGTTTTCAGTCTTACCTGCACAAGATCGGTAAGTCACGGTCCCCCGATTGTCGGGTTTGCCCAGGAGAGGAGGACAATGCCTGTCACACATTTTTTGCGTGTAAGAACTGGGTCAGGCTGCAAAGGGAACTCTACAGGGAGACGGAGGGGCTCACCCCGGATAATATAGTTGCGGTTATGCTCGAATCGGTTGACAAATGGAACCAGGTGGCACATTATGCTCGGGCAGTCCTAAGATATAAAAGTGGCTCACAGCAGCTGGGGGCGCTAGGGCTGGGGGATCGCTCTTCTGGTATTTCCTCTTCCCCTCTCCCCTCCCGCTAGAAAAGGGACTCCTCAGCTTGAAGGCGCCCCACGGCGTAACATAACGAGACCTGGCCCGAAGTAATGTGTTAAACGGTTCCAGGCTGGGTTCTCAGGTTGACAGGGGAGGTGTTTAGTGGGTAGTCCAGTCGCGCATGGGAGTCCCACACTCTGTGCATAAATAGCATTCACCTCCCTACCACAAAAAAAAATTTTTTTGAATAGAATAGAAAATATAACAATGGAAACAACAACCTCGTACAAGTTTAAAATAGCTAAAGATAAAAAAGAACAGTGTAAACAATAACCGTGTACAACCTCTGAACTATTCTAATACAATATTGAAGAGTTGATCGTAAATATAAGACATCTACCGGAACTAAAATAAGATTGATGAACATCCAGAATAGGTTTTAAAATTAACTACTCTCCCACTTTCACTGAGCAAGCAAAAATAAAATACAGGAACAGCGAAGCAGACAAGGAAACGGGAAGCGAGTACTAATCATTGCTTTGTGTGGTTGCATCGCCTTCACTGATTTTGTAAATCTAGTTGGCCTTTGCCCTAGTTCAACTGGTTGGCTTAGTGCCCAGTCTATTCCAAGCAAAGCATGCCTAACTGGCTCAGAAGGTTTACCTCATCCTGGTTAGCTCGTTGGCTTAGGAAGTACCAAACCTTTCTGGTTAGCCTGATTAGCTCAGAAAGTACGAAACATTCCTAGTTGGCCTGTTAGCTGAGGAAGCATAAGCTTTTCTAGTTGGCATTTTGGGCCAGGACTCCAAGCGCATATCTAAGTGCTCTAGTTGGCTATTTGCCTAGACCCCTTAGATGCCGCCAAGACTAAGTTTGGCAGAGGCTATCGCAGCAGACCCCAAGCTGATTCCAAACCCATCAGCATCACTGAATGCCGGGCCCAGTAGAAGAAACCGCTCGATTTTTGGGGTCTCCTTATATAGAAGAGTAACCCTCAAAAATTTTTTTTTCATCAAAGAAGTTCAAGCTGGATGTTATATAAAAGGTATTAATCATATCTTTTCAAAATAGTTCTTGATATTACTTTACCAGCATCAAGGGGGCCAGAGAAGGGAAAATGCACGAAATTTAGGCGTACTCCCTCCCCCATCGCGTTTGAATACCTTTCATCCGAAAAATAAAAAAAATCATGGGTAGGCCTTTATGCGCGCAGCAAAAACAAATACATCAGAAGTCGAAATTCGCTAAACTTTGTTAGTACTAGTATGAACTATTAATTCTACAATTTCTTGAATGAAATCGCAAGTGCACCCTTAAATTCAATGAAGTCAATATGCAAATCTCAAATTACAAGCTATTGAAAATTTTAGAAAGATCGAATAGTATTTAACAAAGTTATGGTGGTTTAAATTTTCCATTATTACAATAGCAACTACACATGGCTATAGTATTATACTACCTTTATGGCCCTACTCTTCGAGCCGTAAATCTTTTGCCTTTAACTTCAACCTAGTCGGATTCCCGCCAAGCTCCAGTGAAAGGTTGGTTATTTATTATTTTAGCTATACTTAATTAAATTTCATTATCATTAAGTTCACATTTCATTCATTATTCATTAAGTTCTCAATTCAGTTCAATAAGTTCACTATTCATTTACACTTTAACACTTAAGAACTAAGAACCCTAATCTGCAGCAGATCTTAAATTTGGGCAGTGGGGTTGAAGGTGTTTGTTGCGCTCTGGTTGTCTGGGATTGTTGCTTCGTTAGTCGGGGATGCCTTCACTTTCCCGGTATGTCACTAAAGCTCCTTTTGGGGACCCGGTTCTCCTGCTGCGGTTCGCTGACCAGGCGCTAGATTTTCTCGCACTCCACCGTAGTCGATGTGACCTTGGTCAGCCATTTTACTCCCCAGATGCGTTGCCGTAACTGCACCTGTCAGCTACTACGCAATGCCAGTGGTTTTACTTCTACCACCTTTGTGTCGAGCGGCTTCTTCCGCCAAGCCCGGTATTCACCATTGCTGATGCGTTTGGGGGTCCTCTGCGATAGCCTCTGCCAAACTTAGTTTTGGCGGCATCTAAGGATTCTAGGCAAGTAGCCAACCAGAGCATTTAGATATGCGCTTGGCGCTCTGGGCCAACAGGCCAACCAGAAAAGCGTTATGCTTCCTAAGCGTACAGGCTAACCAGGCGGAGGTAAGTAGAAACAGTTTTGGCACTAAGCCAACTAGACCAAACCAGTCACAAGTCCAATTGGTTTCCTCCAGACGAACCTGCTGGGCAAAGCCAACCAGCAGAAAGGTTAAATAAAATATGTCCAGGTACTTAAGCCAACTAGACTTAACCAGGCGCAAGGCCAATTGGTTTCCTCCAAACAACCCTGCTGGGCAAAGCCAACCACACGAAGCAACGATTAGTAGTCGCTTCCCTTTTCCTTGTCTGCTTCGCTGTTTTTGTATTTTATTTTTGCTTGCTCAGTGAAATTGTCTTTCCCAAAATCGTGATAAAGAATTTCATTTTAAAACCTCCGCCGTTGACAGCAACACCTATCTTGGTGTGCATCAATCTTATTTTAGTTTCGGTAGATGTCTTATATTTAAGATTGTGGCGGTCACGACATATACGACAAGTAGATGTTACTGACTACAGCAGTGGTGTTGCAGAATCGCTGTCAGAGGACCGCTGTCAAAGTCAACTCTTCATCTACATCTAGCCGAGTCCGGACATACCGAACGTACCCCGTTATCGATTAAATGAAATCTGTACATGCATGACGCTATAGCTCCGTACAATTTTGTTATAATAAAGTTTATTTCGGTTTACAAACGAGAGTTTATACTTTTGATGTTCGTATACTCCATTCGATCAATGTTTAGATGTAAGATTGTTGTACTGGAACAGTCTAGAGTTTGTATGAGGTTGTTGTTGCCACTGTTATATTTTATATTCTTTAGCTATTTAAAACTTGTATGAGGTTATAGTTTCCAATATTATATTTCCTTTTCTATTCGAACAGTTGAATCAATAGTGTTTGCACTTTTCACTGTAATATTCGAACGATTTAGATATATTCCTATCGTAACAATTCGACAATATGCACTTCCAATCAACTCAGACACTAGGTTTGCATGAAAGCTTCAGGAACTGTATTTATAATAAATACCTTCGAGGATTTGTTTAAGGGGGTGATATCCGTAGTCTTAAAACAAAATGGCGGGCCTTTTAGATGAAATATTGCATAAAATTGTGTTATTGTTCCCCAATTTCAACATTTAAGGTACATGCTAACACGGTTGAATTTATTAATGAATCATGAAGAAAACAATAATAAATAACCTAAAGATTGAAATTCGTTGAATTTTGCTATAGTAGGGTTTGTAAATTTGTTTTCGCATGTAAAGCTGTATTAGTATGACTCAATTGGATGAAAGTATATATTTAAGTAGTTCTTTTGAAAGTTCTTATATTGTACAAGTTATAATGGAATGTACAGAAGTTATTGCCATTTGAATTTCCTCCGCTAAATCTGCTTAAAGAAACTCTGGTCAATGTCGGCATAAGCACTCTATATATAAACTGGATCAACGAACTTTATAGTCGAAGAATCTGTTGTTAAATAATCAAGGGACCACGGCAAACTACAGGGTTACCCTTTTAAACCCCCTTCTGTTTATTGTGTGTACAATTGTTCTACATCGTCCAGCAAACGATAAAACCACTGTCATTTAATACGCCAACGATTCCTTCATGAAGAAAAGAAGCTCGACGCCGTGAATGCCTTTTTTTGTGGTAGGGAGGTGAATGCTATTTATGCACAGAGTGTAGGACTCCCATGCGCGACTGGACTACCCACTAAACACCTCCCCTGTCAACCTGAGAACCCAGCCTGGAACCGTTTGACACATTACTTCGGGCCAGGTCTCGTTTTGTTACGCCGTGGGGCGCCCTCGAGCTGGGGAATCCCTTTCCTGGCGGAAGGGGAGAGGGGAAGAGGAATTGCCAGTAGAGCGATCCTCCAGCCCTAGCGCCCCCAGCTGCTGTGAGTCCCTTTTATATCTTAGGACTGCCCGAGCATAATGTGCCACCTGGTTCCATTTGTCAACCGATTCGAGCATAACCGCAACTATATTATCCGGGGTGAGCTCTCCAGTCTCCCTGTAGAGTTCCCTTCGCAGCCTGACCCATTTTGTACCCGCAAAAAATGTGTGACAGGCATTGTCCTCCTCTCCTGGGCAAAACCGATAATCGGGAGACCGTGACTTACCGATCTTGTGCAGGTAAGACTGAAAACACCCGTGCCCGCTCAAAAGCTGGGTCAGATAGAAGTCAGTCTCACCATGCCTTCGATTTAGCCACGGTCTCACATTCGGGATGAGGCGCGCAGTCCACCTTCGCTTCGTGCAATTCACCCAAGAATGCTGCCAACCGTTGAGCGAGCGCTGTCTCTCTTCGCGGACAATTATCTCCCTCGCATCCTCGTTACGGCGCAGGTAAATAGCGCGGCGCTCCCTAGCAAGGAGGGTGATAGGTATCACGCCTGCAATAACTCTCACGGCCGAGTCGGAGACTGTTGGATACGAAGATGCAATTCTCAGTGCTCTTCTTCTCTGTACCCGTGCCAAACGTTTCCGGTATACCTCCTTGCTGAGAGCGTCGCCCCACACCTCTGCTCCGTACAGTAGCACTGACCCTGCAGCACTCATCAAGAGGCGTCTTCTTGATGGACTGGCCCCCCCATACGTTGGCCATAAGTCGACTCAGAGCCGATATTCCCGAAGCAGCTTTCTCAGCCGTTGGCCTGATTTGCTCAGAGAAACTCATCTTCGAGTCGATCAGTAGCCCCAGGTACTTCACCGCTGGCTTCGATTCGATTTGTATATCTCCAATACTGATCATCCTTACTCTAGGGATTCTCTTTTTTGTCACGATGACCACTTCGGTTTTCTCCAGGGCTAAACTCAGCCCGCGAGCAGCCATCCAGTCCCTCACTCGGCGCATTAGCGTACCTAGCCTAAGTTGCGCTTGTTCAACGGTGCGTCCAGCGACCACAGCCGCAACATCATCCGCATAGCCGACCAAGCGCGACTCATCTGGCATCTCAGGTCTCAGTAGCCCGTCGTAAGACACGTTCCACAGGTCCGGACCAAGGATAGATCCCTGGGCAACACCCGATGTAATTTCCATCCTTCGTTGGCCCTGTGTCGTATCGTAGAGCAGGCTTCGGTCCTTTAGGTAGTTCCTCAAAAGCCGCATAAGATATTCTGGAACTTGAAAAGAGTTTTCCAGCGTATCCAGAATATCCACCCATCTAGTGGAGTTGAAGGCATTCCTGACGTCGAGTGTCACCAACAGGATGATCCGTCGCTTGGTGCGACTATATACCTCTGCCTTTTGGACCGCGTTCACCACCTCTGCAATCGCATCAATGGTAGAACGTCCTGCTCTAAAGCCGTACTGCCGAGGAGATAGGTCCCCAGCAGCACGAATCGCGTCAGTGAGTCTTCCCTTGATGAGTTTCTCTAGCACTTTCCCAGCCGTGTCTAGCATGCATAACGAGTGGTATGCAGACGGCGATTCGGGATTTCCCTTCCCCTTGCTGATCAGTACGAGCCTCGCCACCTTCCATCGTACCGGGAAAACCCCGTCCCGTAGGCAAGCGTTGAATGTGCTGAGCAGCAAGTCAGGACAATGGTGATAGACGAGCCGCAACACCTCAGCTGGAACACCATCTGGACCTGGAGCCTTCCTCGCTTTCAAGGAGAGGACTGCCTCCTCCAGTTCCAGCAGTGTGAAGAGTGGGCACTCTACTGCTGTTTAACCATGGACAGCGTCAACACGGACAGGATGGGCGGGGAAGAGTCCCCGCACTATCGCGTCCATCTTTTCCGCGTCATGTATACAAGGCTTCCGTAGGGCACCAAGTTTCCCCATGACCAGCTTGTAGCCAAGGCCCCACGGATCCTTGTTCAAATTGTCCACTAGGTCTTGCCAGCAGTGAGCCTTGCTATTATTGATCAATATGCGAAGGCATTTCCTTGCCGACTTATATGCTGCTACCTGCTTGCATGCCTCGTCACGGTTCCGCGCCCGTTGAGCCTCACGTCGAAGCTGGACACTCCCTTCGCTTTTCAGCGATTTCAGTTGACCACCAGTACACTGAAGGCTTGCCGTGCCGGGGTCTTCGACGGGGCATAGAAGCGCAGCAAGCAGTCGTAATGATGCTCATAGTAAAGTTCACCATGTCTTTAGCTGCCAGTTCTTCCGTCCCCTCCGAAGCTCCCTGCAGCGGCTCACCTGCTGTGAGAGCTTTGACGAACCTCTCGACGTCCATCCTGTCGATGTTCCATCCAGTTGTAGAAGGCCGAGAGCACGGACGTCGGGAGACAGCATCACTTATCTCAAGCAGAATGCACTGGTGATCACTGGCTGAGTAGTCCTCTAATACTTTCCAGTTGTGTATCCTTCGTACTTAGGACTCCGAGGCAAATGTCACGTCCGGTATGGTTCCCTCACAGCCAATACGGCGGAAAGTCGGCGTATTTCCAGAGTTTAGTATGACGAGGGCCGTCCTGTCCGCCATTTCCAGGATTCGTTTTCCCCGCGGATCCGTCTGAGGCATGCCCCATTCGATTGCTTTAGCGTTGAAGTCACCTCCGACGAGCACTTTGCCCTCTGCGTTCGAGACAGCGCCCTCCAAAGCATTAAGCTTGGCTTGGAAAGATGATATCGACTCGTTAGGCGTCAAGTATACACTAAAGAAGGTGATCCCTGAGCACCGAACCCACACGAAACCATCCCCCCGTCCACAACTCTCCGCTTGAAAGTCACTTCCGAACCCAGATGGCGCCAGTACCAGTTTCATCAGAGTACCATGATGCAGGACTTTTATTATGGTGTTGCTCACTCAGCAGCAAGAAGTCGGCTTTCATGTCCCTCGCAAACTGCTCAAGCAGATTTTGGGCGGTTGAACTGCGGTGTAGGTTTAGCTGCAGGATGCGGGTCATCGAAGCTCTGATTTGGCCTTGGCTAGGGCTTCCTGGAACACCCGGCATTTTCCTGATCCCAAGGCGTGTCCAAAATCAGGTTTTGGATCAGCATCCTTGCAAAGAATACAGTGTGCCTCCTTCGTACACTCTTTTCTTTTATGTCCCATTTCACCGCATTTGTAACACAGGGAACTCCTATTGGGTCCTTTGCATACTTGTGTGGTGTGACCATAACCAAGGCATTTGAAACATTGAAGAGGCGTTGCTCTTCGCCGTATCCTACAGACAACCCACCCAATTCGTACTTTGCCCTTGTTCAGGAATTGTTCGGCGTCCTTTTCGCTCAAGTGAACTATGGCCATGCGTTGTTCCCTGTTGTTTTCTGGTGTCAGTCTCGCTTTGATCCTTCCCATACTAGCGAGCTCCCTTTTTATGGCCTCTTCTACCTCGGCCAGATCCGTGACGCAGTCAATGTCCCATATTTCGATCGCTGTCATCGGCTCGAGCGGGGCTATAGTTGCGCTTATGCCGAGGACTTTCTTTACTGCGTCACAGAATGCTTCTTTATTGCCGGCCTCTGCTCCGAATTCGACCAGTATCTGTCCCGACCGCGTTGGTCGTACTACTTTAATGGTAGTATTGGTGTCTTCGGGCCTTACGTTTCCTCTGATGTTCCGCAGTACCTCCGCGTAGGGTCGGCCATCTTGGGGCTTTACAAGCAGTGCCTGCTGCCGAGGTCTTCGTCGGGGCTTCTGCCTCTCCTGTTTTGCATCAGGTCCTTTTTCTAATTGGGCGTCCGTGCGAACTTTATTTTCTGGCTTTTATTGAAGGAGTTTCTTTGCGGCTTTCATCGCTCCTTTTGTAAGCTCTATCTGAAACCCGTGATATGGTGCTCCACGCGCATCAAGTGCCTCTTCCTTCCTTCTTTTATCCCGATCAATTCCGATTGGGCTAGACGCCATTCTTTTATTGACTTTTAATGATGGAGCTATCTGCATGTCGCCTTTAGATTTTGCCTCAAGCGCCTCTTTAGCTTTCTGTTCATCTTCGGCCCTTAACCAGCTCCTCCGATAGTGCCCTATGCGATCCAGGAGCTCCTCTAGTTCAAAGAGCCCTGCCTTTGCTGTTTTGCTGATTTTTGGGGAATCGCATGCAGCTTGTATTCTTTTCAGAACATCTCCCGCTTTTCGGAGTAGCCTCTCTTCCTCATATCGCTGGGCCGCAATTGTACCTTGCAACCATCCTTGGGAGAGGTTTTCGCGTTCCGTTTCCGAGTGCAGTACTTCCGCCACATTTTCAACGTTGGCGGTACAATCACGCGGTGTCTGGTCACTCTTTGTTTTTAGTGCCGTAATCTCCTCGTTATCTTCTGGATTTTTCGTTGCAATGTCGGGATTTGTGACCCTTGCATCGGTCGCTTCAGTAACGATCGCAGCGGTGACAATCGAATTTTCGGTGCTCTTTATGTTATCTTCCATTGCTCGGACACCTGAAGCATCCTGCAGAGTTTCCCGCTTCTCCTTAATAGGACGCTCGGGCGTTCGCATAATTTTTTTGCTGCGCCCGAACGCCGCAGGAATCTCAGTCTGAACTAGACTGTCTGCTGTTCTCCGTTTTTCGTCTACCGTCACTGTCGTCGTGTTAGTCTTTGTTTTTTTCGTGGTTAGTACAGCTCTCGATGTACTGTTGACATCGTGGCTGCAACCGCTGGTTGGGACTCCGTTCGTGTGTGTAGTCGCCTTTTTGGTCCCATGGTTATCTTTGCAGAGCAGGGAGGCCATGCGAGGGTTGGCACAAGCCCTTATGGGGACAAGTGCTCAGAGCCAGAACAGTGCTAATCGGGAGTCCGTCTCAACCGAACCTACACCACCAACCCAATGGTGCGAACTTCGAACGTACTACGAGGCCTGCCAAGGTTTTACCGGGACGGAGACGGTATGAAATTTGAATTGGAGCCGTTCACACACGAGTTTCACCTCGGCGCTACTGTGCAAAGCAACTAGGTCCAAACCATCACATCCGCCAGCCCAAAGCGTCAATTCCAGTTCGTTGTCCAAAGCGTAGTCCAGATCCAATCAGAGTCGTTACCTGTCATCACAGGCGGGAACCTCACGGCGCCCCCCATATCCTCGGGTCCGGTGGGGCGGCACTCCCCAAAGAATGCTAGCCTCCAAGAATGTTCTTGTCGACCGGCTTTCTCGCTGCGGGAATTTCCTCGGGTACGTGGGGGCGGAACTCCCCAAAGAATTCTAGCCTCCAAGAGTGGTCTTGTCGACGGGCTTTCTCCCTGCGGGAATTTCCTCGGGTACGTGGGGGCGGAACTCCCCAAAGAATGCTAGCCTCCAAGAGTGCTCTTGTCGACCGGCACTCCCCCTGCGAGGGAATGCCTTACACAGCAAGTTAAATGACTTCAGCAGAGCTTGTGACCTGGGTTTGAAAGTAAACCCCGCTAAAGTGTAGTGAATTGGGTGTTCATAACAAAGTCCGTAAAGGACTGCAGCGATGTTCTGCTGCCTCGGCAGAGGAAGGTGTCGGTATCTGCCGACAATGCCCTCGTCTGGAGACGCGTGAATGCGCTGGCAGGCTAGCATTGCGGTGTCGTGGGGCGGGTTCATTTCCCCAGCACGAGGACCCACTACAAAAAAATTTCGCATTCACGAATTGGTCGATAGCTCAAAAGGCGACCGAAGTCGCAAGAATTGTAGATAACCTCACCGAGGGAGATGTAACTTGTTACGAGAACAAGTGAAACCTGAAAAGAAAGGCGAACTTGGGGTGACCTCGTCGTTACCCAAATAAATTCATGGCCCACAAATGAAAGAGGGGCAACCGGGTGGTGGTGGAGCCCCTTCATACCCACCCAACCGGAATAAATCCATAGATAGCTTGTTGAAGTGGCCAGGTATTCCTCTTCTGAGTGGAAAACTCATACAACTTGAATTGTATGAGCCTTCCCATCAGAAGGGGAGTACCCCGGTGACCAATTTATGTCATAGAATTATACAATTGGATTGCATAAATCTATGCCATAAAAAGGCACTCTGCTTGGGCCACTCAACCCAAAACGTCACCTGAAACAGAAAAAGGAATTAGTAAGTACCCGGTGGCTGGCTCATAGTTTTGGGGGGCAGCCTGCCACCGTACCGAGTCCTATACCTGGTCAGAGTCGGAAGAAAGGAAAGACCAGTTTACAATCTAACAATTCATTTTTATTTCTTTTCGAATTACTTTTATAAGTTCTTTTACTTGGTTATCTCTTGATTTTTATGGAAATTTCTCTAAATACTATACACACTTACACGAAAAAAGTGTGTAAGTTGCAAAGAGATTCAAACATATTTCATTTGTACGTTTCTTAATACTGTGATAATGAAAGGATTGTGAAAAAAAATAACATTAGTACTACACATAATAAAACCGTTTGAAAAAAAAAAAAGAAATCAAATAGCCGAAAATATCAGAAAACAATCATTTCAAAAGATAAACAAAATTTACCATTTTAGCGTTTTAGCCTACAAATGTTTCTCTATAAAGAACGTGTCGAAAAAATTTATTTTTGACCTCACTATTTTGATTCTAAGATTATGTTTGTTTATCATTATTGTATGCACGATTTCGGGGCAAAATTTAACTTTGGGTTATGTCAGTTGCTTTGGGTAATAAATATTTCACAAGTTAATAATTATTTTGCAACTTGTACTAAATTAATCGAGAGGTTCAATTACAAGTACATTCATCATGTGAGTTATACTCGATGACTCGTGTTAGGAATACAGTAGAAAAAAATACTAGAGAGTAAGTGTGCGGTTTTGTGATCAACCACGATTTCTGGCTTTAAATAAAATTTCTCATATTCTAGTAAATTTACCAATGATAATTTTGAATAAAATTAAAAGAAATTAACGCATATACCTATTTTTATGTTTTCATTCATCGAGAAGTTTATATCATATCAACAAAAATATGGTACCATATTAAGTCTATGTCGGTAAAAAGCGCACCAAATAATGTTCAAAATTGTATATTTCACCCATCGATTTTATCGTTACTAGAGTAGGAACGATCGGCAGCATTTACTCTAAATTTTATTTTTTTATACTTTTAAATTTTTTTGATTGTTCCAAAAAAAGGAAATCATTAGTCTTTGGACTTCGCTGACTATCACCCGAAAGACCAAATTTCACCCTAATGCACATTTTATACATTATTTAGTGATTTCCCTACATCCCTATACGTAAAACTAACACTACCACCAGCGAAAAGATAAGAAATAGAATGTTGTATTATACGCGTTCTAATTTAAAAGGATCTATTGCAAAAAAAATTGACATTCATCAATGATAGGGGTTAATGTATATTCTATTGTTTGCCGGAGATTTCTGAGTTAAACCCCGAAATCATCAAAAAGAATTTACCACAGTAGTCATTAGCAAATCGAAATACGGGAAAGGAGTTCTTAGGAAATAATATTGGTTTCTCATAAAAAGGGTCTCGTACGTATTTCACAATTTAGTTCAAGTTCAGAAAGGAGGCTCTTGCAAATAATCTTTTCTTGAAATTTTAACTTTTAATGTCACTGGGCGCTTTTGGGTGCGATACACATTTCAAGACGAGACGGGACACCGTTTTCTTGTGGATGCGTGGGAAAATATTTTCCACCATTAAATTCACAAAACTTCGATTAAATCACGGCCTGGGTTCGAGTACTAACCAGGAGGTCCGACACTTGTGAAATATGAATTGGAAATAATGGCTGGCGAAAAACTTCCGCGGAACTAAACTCTGAGTACGTTTTTTTTTGTGGTGGAAATTCTCTGGCTTGTAATTTGTGTCGAGCAAAAGAAAACCAGTCGCGCAAATTCGTCAAAGGTCCTCGATTCACTTCAAATTGCTACGGAAAATCGAAATCGACTGACTTCTACAAGACGCAAAAAAAATGAAAATTTATTTGACTGTTCTTTGTCGCTAGTTCAAATAGATTCGCAAAGGTATCAGCTGTACTCAGTAAGCGGAAGGTAATCCAATCACGAATACAAAACAAAGTCTTAGGAGCACTGATAGAGACATGCAATTAAGATTCTACAAGTAATAGTAACTTAACCACTTTCCAAGGATATCCTATGGCACAGCAAAATCTAATTAACAGCGATCACACACCACTCATCGTTGAAAGCGCGACTGTGACTACGATGCATTCCTTCGTGTCTCCATTTACGTCAAGGCACCCCACATTTGAAGAGCTTGAAGTGACGCCTACTCGATCGCTTCAACTTCGATATTCCTGTCTTAATCGCAGCAACCACAGTACAGCACTTCTAATGAGCAGAGTCCATCCTCATCTTACGTCCAGAACAATCCTTTAGTTCACAGCACCATTTCTCCATCAAAAGCACATTCTCATAGTACGAGCTCCTGTTTCAGCCTATATTGACTACGAACTCACCAATGCACTACAAATAGAATGGCACAAACACAGTCAAGACGAAGTGTAGTTTCTATCGAATAGAGTACGCACCTTATGATCATTGTCCAATTCCCCCAAACTGTTTTCCTGTTCGATTTTGGCTGGTGAGTATGCAATTTTTCATTCACCAATGAGCCAGATCGGCCTCAGTTACTTTGTTTCCCGCCAAACATAGTTGCATCGCTAATTGACGTCGCGAACTCGCGTACAAGACAATCAACAAAGTGCATGATAGACGATCAGGTCTAGTGGAGTGCATACGAGCCAAATAATTTGCAATGGAGGGTATTGAATGAATGTAAATAGTGACACACATTTGCAACGACATGAGACAATCTGAGCAGTTTAAATTGGGGTTTCAGTTTTGCGGTTGAGCTATGATTATTATCAGGATTGTTGGTTAGATCACTTTGTTTCTACTTTATGGAACGTATAATTACTTGTAGGTAGAAAGAGCCGAAATTTGAGAAGCGGGAAATCAAAACGGTTTTTCAATAAGTTTTTACTGCAACCGCCTCATTCTACCAAACTCTTTGCCCGTTATTTGCACATTTCGCATCGATCACTTTTATCACTGATGTACACGATCGTTCACTTCCCGACTGACCAACTGAGACCATCTCCGAGGTGATCTTAGTGAGCACAACCAAGTCTTGGCGCTATATTTAATGTCTTCACTATTTTAACCCATCACTCAACCGATGATCGATTACCCGGCCCAGCAAACGCTTCAGATACCCCACTCGAGTAGCGAAATCGCTCGCAAATTAGGCGCTTCGTCATCGGTTGGCTCCAATAACAGTACTTTTTCTTGAACTAGATCCATACACGAAATGTAATAGATCTGAACTAGACTATGCACTTCGACGATTTTCGATCGATGATGCGTACTAGGGTGGATCCGCGATGGTGATAATGCACACTCGTTTCGGTTGTTTTTAAAATTTACGTCGTCTTTTGTAGATTCGATTAAGTTATCAATTGAAAGCAATTTTCGTTTATAATGATTAGGCGTAATTAAGTGGAAAAAAAAAATCGGAAGAATTAGACAGGCACACGTTAATTACTGACAAACAAAACAATTTTTAATTAATATTATGGTTGGAATCGGTAAAATTTGACAAATTTTAAGGGGTTTAAATGATACAATGATTTTATCGTTCATATAATTTAAGGGGTTAACCGTTTCGTTCTAAGCATTTGTATACCGCGTTACACCGCAATTCGTTAAATTATATTCAAACGATATTGTAATAAAATCACTACACATTAAAAATATTAAACAGTTTTAGAATTTAGTTTCTTGACTTATTTTTCATGCGAAAAAAAGCGAGTGTTGCGATGGGGAAGGTGACTGAATGGTTACTCATCGTTAAATTGAGTTTGTGCTGTGTGCCTGTGGCAGCGCTGGCTTTTATAGCCATAGCTCCTCGATTATTACAAAAGCACAAACAGAAATCTTTTTCTAGATATAAATACCTTCAACGTTTCTTAACAATAAATGGAAGTCTGATTGCATGGAAAAACAGCATTCTAAACCTAGAAAAAAAATTTAATAGGACAAGATCCATTAAAGAATGTGGTGACGACACATCAGCAAACAGAACCAACAAAATCTAATCCGCATGTTGTGCAAACCTATGACCGATTTCAAATCAACCACCGCCTTAGATCTATATAAAGCTTTAATTAGACATAACCTTGAATACTGAATCACCATCTTTGCAAACGCACCAAACTATTTTTTCAACAAAATCGACGCCGTCAAAGCAAATGTCCCAAAGCTCTGCCTTGAGCCCCTACGCAGTTCCGCTAATGTTCAAGCATTCAAAATTGCTGAAAAACTAGGGAAAGAGCCAAATCACAGCAAAAGAGCTAAGCAAAGCCTTTTTTAACAACTTCCCTGACACAGAGTTGTCCGTTGAGAAGAATGCGGGTTTTAACCTGTCGATGGATATGGCTGTTGGTCGTCCATTCACGTCAACCTTGAAGTACTTGTCCTTCCGTTTTAGTACCGGGTACGGACCGTCGTAAGGTGGCGTGAGTGGGGCCTTGACCTTGTCGTTCCTGACGAAAACGTGCGTGCTGTTACGCAGATCCTTGTTTACGAAGACGTCATCTGAGTTGTGGTGTGCCGTATTGCACGGGGTTAACTTTGACATCCTCGCTCGCAGATCCTTTAGGAAGCCTTAATCATTCGTGCCAACATGAGAGGTGTCGAAAAATTAGGCGAAGTGTCGTTCCTAACCATGTCGGTTGGCGTTGAATCGATGTCTTCCTTCAGCGTTGATAGTAGTCCGAGTAGTACGATTGGTAGCGCCTTGGTCCATTGAGGTGAGTCGTGGCAGCGGATCGCGGTTTGACCGTGCGATGCCACCGCTCTACTAGTCCGTTGGACGCTGGATGATATGGGGTTGTTCGAAAGTGCGTTATTCAGAGTATTCGTCAGTTCCTTGAAAATTTGGCTTTCGAACTGTCTACCTACGTCGGTTGTGATGCGAGCAGGGACTCTGAAATGGCTGATCCATTTGTTGATCAGAGCTTCCACCACCGCTGTTGCCGTGATTGTCTCGATTGGAATTGCTTCGGGCCAACGGGAAAACCTATCCACAACAGTGAGGCAGTATCGAAATCCTTCGCTTGGTGACATCCGCCCGATGAGGTCAATGTTGATGTGCTCGAACCTAGCATCGGGCAAGCTGTATCTCTGCAACAGTGATTTGGTGTGACGAGTGATTTTGTTGGACTGGCATGGTAGACAAGTTCGAACGAACTTGTTGATGTCGCTGTTCATTGAAGGCCAGAAGTATCGCTCGTTAATCAACTTCCTGGTTGCTCGGATGCCTGGGTGTGAGAGCCCGTGGATGTTTTGCATAACCGTCACCCAGAACCTCTGTGGGATGAAAGGGCGTATCCTCTCTGACGTCACAACGCAGTGCAGAGTCATATAGTCTCTGCTGTCTCTTTTCAAGTGGCTGGCCGCGGGTATTCATTAGCGCTTGAAGCTCGGGATCATCCTTCTGTGCTAGAGCAATAGTATTAAAATCAATCTTTTGAATTATATTTGCCCTCGAAAGATAATCAGTGACGGTGTTCTCTCAGCCTGGGACGTGTCGTATATCCGTGGTGAACTGAGATATGAAGTCCAGCTGGCGTTGTTGTCTCGGCGATGCTTTTTCTGAGCGTTGGTGGAGTGCAAACTGCAGCGGCTTGTGGTCGGTAAAGACGGTGAACACTCTGCCTTCTACCATGTGTCAGAAGTGTGCTTAATTGCTTCGTAAATGGCCAAAAGCTCCCTGTCGTACGTGCTGTACTTTTGTTGGGCGTCAGTCAGCTTCCTTGAGAAAAACCCAAGTGGCGTTGCACTTCCTTCTTTTGTTTGTTGCAGTACGGCTCCAATACCGTTATCTGAAGCATCAACAGAAAGAGACCATATAGCGTTGGAGTCCAGGTGAGCAAGGGTTGGTGTTTTCCCCAAATCCGCCTTTGATTGCTCGAATGCAGCTGCCGCTACTTCCGTCCAGTTGAGACGCATTTTATCGCGTTTGCGGTTGCCTGTGATCAGCCGCAACAGGGCGCGCTGGTGTTGAGCTGCATGTGGGAGAAAACGGTGGTAAAAGTTTACCATCCCTAAGAATAACTTCAGCTGGTGTACGATCTTCGGCCTCGGTGTCGCGGAAATTCCTTCCGTTTTTCAGGCGAAGGCTTCAATCCGTGGTTGTTGATGGCGTGTCCCAAGAACCTGACTTCTTGCTTTTCGAATTGGCACTTAGGAATGTTGACAATCAGACCGAACTTGACAAGCCGATCCAGGACTTGCTTTACGTGAATCAGGTGTGCCTGTTGGCTGGGAGAGGAGATCAGTATATCCTCGAGGTAAATCGCCTTCTGTAAATCGATCACGAAAAAAAACGTCATTCCGTGGAGGGCTGCAGTACAATCCTGAAGAAATCCGATGGGATAGTGGTCCAGGATTGTATGATTGTTGAGCGCGTGGTAGTGCCCGCATGGGCGCCAATCTCCATTCGACTTTTTCACCATATGCAAAGGGCTACTCCATGCGCTTTTTGATGGGCGGCAAATTCCGAGTTGGATGAGGTGATCGAATTCAGCTTTGGCGGCGGACAGCTTGTCAGATGGAAGTCTCCGTGCCTTAGCGTTGACCGGCGGTCCCTTGGTTAGGATGTGATGCGTAGTTGAGCACTTGGTTGTTGGTTGTCCTCCGAGACGTTAATGTATTCCAACAGCAGTGATCGCAGCTCGTCACTAACATCATCCGGGAGCAAGTTAGCTTTGGGCGGTCTTTTGTCGATGTGCGCGATGATTGTTTTGAGGCATGCGCGTTCAATAAGCCGTCTCCCCTTCAAGTCGACGAGGAGGCCATAGTGTTCGATGAAGTCGGCCCCGATGATTGGAGAACTTACATCGGCTATTGTGGAAGTCCACGTAAATGGCATTGAAATTCCCAAGTTCAGTTTCACTGATCTTTTGCCAAATGTTCGAATCTGTAATAAACATAAGCAGTCGAGCAGCCCCGTGGTGATCAGGAGTGGCTGCTCCTGAAGAGATAAGGTGGTCACCCCGTCGAAACTGCTTAGTTTGTTGTTTTACTAGTGTAAAGTAAACTGCATCCGTCAAGTTTCCATCATTTAGGCAGAGATGAGTGGTTCACTTCAGCCACTTTAACATCTTTAGGTTTGACATTCCCCTTGTAATGCAACGACCTTCTTCGGTGAAAGTAACGGTTGCTTTTTGTGTAATGTTTGCGTTTGTCTCAAGCCTCCGTGTCCGCTAACTTTAACGAGGCAAAAAAATATTGAATTTCTGTAGAGTAGATTAATTGACACCTAATAAAACTTTTCTAAAGACAATAAAAATTGATCGGTGCGTCTTGTAGAGTAGAGTACGCGTGATAAGTATTTTGTAGTGTAGCTTCGTGGCTCGACAAGAACCCACCTCATATGATCCCGCAAATGCTAGTCGTCAAGCACGCGTACGCGGTCGTTAAGCGAAGCTAGTTAGCTGAGCTCGGTGTTGTTTTAGCTCGCTGACACGTGCCAGACCATCGGCACCCGTGTCCTACACGGACATTTCGAAATTCATTACAATGGCGCCCAACGTGGGGCCCGAAGGGGAAACAACACCATTCTCCTTCGAGTTCTCACATTTTTAATTTTGCTGTCGGCAGATGAACCGATTCAATTTTTATTGTCGCCCTCACCATTTGATATTAACGTAGCATACTTTGGAGGGTTCCATAAAGTAAAGATAGAGTCACCGATAAACTCTCTTTTGGTGTTGTTTGTTTTGTCTTCGGTATAATAAGGTCTATAGCATCTTCTGGAGTTCTTCGTTCGTGGTGGCTCAGTCGCCTGAACATGCCGATGATGTTATAGAGTAGTGCGTCCCTTAATGTTACCAAAAAAAAGGTTTGCACATTTTTATACAGTTTGAAGTCGGACAGTTCTAATTTTGAACAAACTGATGGTGCCAGGCGTTTTCAAATACATTGCTTGGAATTGCGTCAGTTTTTGCTGGGAGCTAATCTGATGACCGGCAGTGATAAAATCCGCGTCATCAATTAGTCCTAACCGACATCCGATTTGTTTTTATGATTGGTTAGCGGTTTTTATTAGCATACTTTCGTAGAAGACGGGGACTTGTATTCAAGGAGAGGGGCCTAAAATTATAACAACCATCTCTCCACTGCGGAAACAATTGTTTCTTCACTAGTGTAGAGCGAAATCCTTCAGTCTCTCCATGCCTGGGTCGGCATCGAAGAGACTGCCCTGTAATAAACATAAGTAGTCGAGCAGCCCCGTGGTGATCAGGAGTGGCTGCTCCTGAAGAGATAAGGTGGTCACCCCGTCGAAACTGCTTAGTTTGTTGTTTTACTAGTGTAAAGTAAACTGCATCCGTCAAGTTTCCATCATTTAGGCAGAGATGAGTGGTTCACTTCAGCCACTTTAACATCTTTAGGTTTGACATTCCCCTTGTAATGCAACGACCTTCTTCGGTGAAAGTAACGGTTGCTTTTTGTGTAATGTTTGCGTTTGTCTCAAGCCTCCGTGTCCGCTAACTTTAACGAGGTAAAACAATATTGAATTTCTGTAGAGTAGATTAATTGACACCTAATAAAACTTTTCTAAAGACAATAAAAATTGATCGGTGTGTCTTGTAGAGTAGAGTACGCGTGATAAGTATTTTGTAGTGTAGCTTCGTGGCTCGACAAGAACCCACCTCATATGATCCCGCAAATGCTAGTCGTCAAGCACGCGTACGCGGTCGTTAAGCGAAGCTAGTTAGCTGAGCTCGGTGTTGTTTTAGCTCGCTGACACTTGTGCCAGACCATCGGCACCCGTGTCCTACACGGACATTTCGAAATTCATTACAAATCCTTGAACCGTTGGCTGCCCTTAATTTGGATGAGGCGTCGGGAAATCAAAGATCTCGGATGGTTGGTGTTATTAGTGAGACATCTGTGCCGGTGTCTATAAGGAAAGCACATTTGTTAATGTTGTCGTGGATTTTCAAGCGTTCGATTTTGCAATGGGGGGTCGCTACGAGTGGACGGTCGGATCCTAGTTTTTTGAGTGGGAGCAGGGTCCATAATGGTGGTGATGCCAACAAAGCTGATCATCGGACTCTCTGGCTTGGCGTGGTGTTGATGCTGGCTGCTGCGTAGGCCGCGTGTGACGTGCTTCATGTCGTGAAGTTGATCGCTGTCTGTTACGCAAAGCTTGAAGTGCGTCCTCGATCTTCGTCATCCTGTGGCTGAGGTCGCGTACTGCGGAAGCGAGATTGCTCAGCTCGCTTGTGATTCGCAGCGTTGGTGGAATGCTATGCCGTGGCTCATCTTCCTTTGTGACTGCGGTGACTGACTGTCGGGTGACTTCGTGCACACGATCAGCGATCGTTGCGAGATTTGAGAGTGGGGCGTCGTTAGCTGATAGGATGCTCCTCAATGTGATAAGGAGGCGGTTAAGCCACATTTGTTAGAGCAAGGTGTCGGTTACATTTCTGTTGGCGAGCGTACGCATCTGGTTGAGAAGCTGTCACGGGCGCTGGCCTTCAAGCTCGATTTCAGAAAGTAGCTTCTGAATACGCTGTTGGGCCGAGTCAGCGTAGACGGCCAACAGGCCGTTTTCAGGGCGCTGTATTTGTTGTCGGATGGGGGGTCCGTGACTAAGTTACGCACCTGTTGCGTCGCCTTCGTGTCCAGGTTCGCCACGAGGAGGTTGAACTTGGTGGTGTCATCACTCGACTGCTGGCGAAATTGCATCCACCTGGGCGAACCAAAGCTCCACGTCCTCCTGCCACAAGGTCGGAACTCTGAACGCAACGCGTACCACCCCTTCCGTGTCGTGAGCTTCTTCCTTCGGTACGGTCCCGGCTTGTGGAGTTAACAACCAGCGTGTTGGTGAAGTCTCCCTTGATGGCCGGTGGTTGTGTATTGCCCATTCGCTACTGTTGTGGAGCGTAAAAGTAGAGCGTGGCGCAGGTCCAATGTCGATGATGAAGCGTAGTTCGATGGTCAGGATCGCCAATATGGAATTTTTGAAGAGAATTTTCCTCTCCCTATAAATATATTTATTTAAAACAGATTTCACAACTTAATTTGATCAAGATATGTCGAAGTCTAGTGAGCGAATGAATCAGCGAATCGATGTGACGATTTGAGACTGGGAGAGATTGCTGTGTGTTGTTCGCTTATATTCCTTGAAATCGCTGATATGGCATCGCCAACGATAGCTCCACGGTTGCTTATCGCGTTGGTTACAATATCTGCTGACAAGCATCCGTCCCATCGTTGCACATCGTCAGTGCAACGCTATTCAGGTGCAACATAGTTGCACCCATTCATCGCGTGGACATGGGATCGCGGAATTTCCCAGTCAGTGACATATTCCAATCAAGCGCAACATAGTCGCGCATGTTCATGGCACCGTGGTGGACTTCGCGATTCATGTTGCCTAACCCAGGGCGCACACGTATATACGCTGGGTGCGTTGGTGGTCCGCCGCAGGATCATCTAATTTGCAGATAAATTGAATAATTAAAAATGTCGAAGATTTCATTCAGTCAATGGTTGTTAATGATATTGCAACATTATGGCAGCAAGCTAAATTGGTATGGTAGTGGTTTCCCTCTAAAAACGAGTATTTATTTGTTGTGCATGTCGTTCGTTTTTCTTGAGTTAATTCATTATTTGTGTCTGCATATCATAGGCTGAGTACAAAACCCTTCTGACATGAGCGTAGCTATGTCTGCCCAATTTGTTTTTTTCTTCAGATCCGTCGGGCCTTGCTATGTTGCGTGAGTAGGTGGGTCTCGACTCCTTTGAGTCATCTTCAGTGTCTAAAGGATATGTAGAGGGAAATTAAGATTTTGCCTTTTGGGTTGCGGACGGAACGGATATCCGTTCCGTTGCCATCGGAGAGTGTGGTTTAGTACTGAGAAAATTGCGTCGGAATTTGTAATGTTGTTCGTTGATAATGTTACCGTCTGTTTTTCTTTATTTTATATATATTTCAAATCTCGGTTCTTTGCTTTTTTTGTGGAGCAATGTCATAGTTTGCCATATCATTCGGCGAGATTATGCGATGCAACTGCAAAAAAATGCAAACAAGCCTGACGCTATGGCAAACTCACTAGCAGTGGAGTGGATCTCCTAGATAAGGGTCACATTGCTCCGGGTATAGATAGAGAGAGGGCTTTATACCACGGTTTAACATAAAGATGCTTGCTCCGATTGGAACTCATTTTGAATTGATCCATCTTCCAAACCCAGAGAGAGGAAGTCATACTTTCAGAAGTTGTTGATGCAATAGTTTTCAACAACTCAAACCTGAATGACTAATTCGTGCTTAGTTTTAACTGGCAAACCAGAGAGGGCGTTTGTTCTCCCAACCCCAACTCTGCGCCAAATGGGGTGCGACAGATGGTGGCTTTTAATTCCCATGGATGAAATGTAAAAGCGGTTTCATGTTTTAACAATTTGCCTCGTTCACACGGGCGACGATGAAAGCGAAAATTGTAAATTTACCGACATGCCAACAACGCATTGCTAAATATTCACAGCAACAGCGCAAAGAGTAATTGCGCCATTTGAATCCACAAATAGTCATTGTCGTTAATGGCTATGGGGATGCGAATGTGATTTTTCATTGTAGCGGATTTTTTCAATGGGTAAGGATGGAGTTCAAGCTGGATTTACTATTACATAAATTATAGATCTTTTTTTTAAATTTTAGTAGTCTACTACTAAGCTTCGGGGCATAATATTTTTGATCAATTTATTCAGATTGGGCCTAAATTTCCTGTTGATAGATTGCTCATGATATTTTCAAAAGATAAATCAATTATATCCTCAATTTCTTTGCAGGTTTCTGTAAAATAGTTTCACTAAAATCGCGACTTGTTTGTCGTCCATCCGTGTGTCACAGCAATTTTTCTCGCAAACTGCTTAAGCCAGAAACATCAAATTATGTACATAAGTGTAAAATGGTGCTCTTTTCAAAATTAAATTACAAAAAAAAAATTTTAAGGCATTTAAGAAGGGTCTCCCCAGGGAGTGGCCAACGAAAAAAACATATCAAATAAAAGGGCTTGATGAGAGCTTCTCAAAACAGTTTTAATGAAACATTGACCTCCGACCTTATACTAAGCGGAAATCTTCTTGATAACTTTGTCTACTATGAAGACTTGTGTCTCTTATTTGGCAGGATAAACAACAAGATATTATGCGATATTGACGGTATTCTCAATTAGTACTATGACATTTGCCTGGGGTTGCTATTAGAAATTATTACATATTGTTCGACAAGTTGGAAAATTCATACTTCCTAAATCAGGGGAAAAAGATCAAGGTATTTCCGATCCTGGAGAAATGTAAAAAATCTTTGAGCCAAAAAAGCTTTGGCCCAATCAGTTTGCTGCGTAACATCAGCAAGGTGTTTGAAATGATACTGAAACAAGCATTAAACGCCCACATTTAGAAATATAAGTTGGTGCCGAGATGCGAGTTTGGTTTCCGTGGCTGGTATTTGACCATACATGCGATAATGATGTGAAGAAAGCCTTCGATACGGTTTGGTTAGACGGACTCATTTTTGAGCTTCTTCGGGGCAAGTTCCCTACACATCTTGACGCTATGATCTGTAGTGTGTTATTTGAAAAATCGTTTTTTCTAACATCTAAATCTGATGACTATACACAATTCCGAAATTTTGAATGATCTACAGCAAGAAACAGTTACTGTGCCTCTGTTCTTCTCCATATTCATTCGCAACCTTTTGAACAGAACTGACTTTAACGTGTCTCCAACGCGATAATTAGTGGTATTTACTGATGACCTGACATTTTATACGTCGGACTAAAAGGCATCAGTTATTCAAAGAAACCTTCAGAAAATATTCAAGAATGTACAAGTCTATACGAAGAATTGGCGAAATAAAAGGAAGGTTCAAAAATGTGAAACAGTTTTCTTTCGGACAGTGTTGCAGTTGGTCAGTCAAAACCTGAAATATAATAGGAAAGATATCCACATTATGGCTGGTGAGGGCAGGTGAATTAGGGGTTCCTCATAAGTCCTGTGTTCGATACATTGGTATTCATCTGGATTAGTATCTGTACTATAATGGATATGTCAAAACAATGCTGAGTAAAGCGCTGAAAGTGTTCATGTTCTTCGACGACTCTTTCATTCCAGATACATTGATCAAAAGGCCAAAGCTATCTACTACAAGGTTCTGGTTAGATAGATTTGATAAATGTATGTCGAATTTGGTATAATAAGAATGCTAGTGCAGTGGAAATGTTATTTTGTGAAAGAAAATGTCCGTGTATTTACTTGTCCATATAGAAGGCCTATATTTCGAATCGAAGAATTTATCAAAGTGACAAAAGTTGGTACATTCAGTTTGACGCTTGTTCAAACTTAAGTAGTGAGGTATGTAACTGTAGGTGAAAATCTCAGAATTTTGCAGCTGTTTCACCCTACTGACGGATACATTGAGATTTGTATCACCATTGGCTTCATTTCTCCAGAAACATTTGTGTATTTGGATATGTATCGGTATATTTTTAATTCTGATGGTCCCTCGATTATCCTCCTAATTTGAGCTCATTTGCGAGGTTTGTTGAGGCTAGTTGAGCTGAGGCGGAGCAGTCTAGATTTTGTTAACTGCATCATAATTATTAAATTCGTTGTTTTTCGTTTTTCTTGAATCTTAGTATTGCTTGCATTTATGTAATTAGATTGTGTTTTTAATTTTAAAAACTAGCCTTAAGCTAAATATGTGGGTTATTAATATTGTTATATTTTACTGTTAGGATTACTCAACTGTTGTACAATTTTCTTTACAGGTTCGGGGTTTCCTTCCTTTTTTCAATTAGTTGATAATATTTAGTAATTTTTAATGGATAACATTTGAAAGTGTTTTCTGGCTCAGTTTTTGATTGAATATCAATTGAACTTAAAGTACCATGCGGGCCATTATTTTTGAAACTTACTTTGTTTTTATAAAATTTATAACAATTGAATCGGTTTGAATCTTGCAGATTATAGTTCAATGCTTCAAAAGTTTTCATAAAGGCAATGATTGAGAGCATGATGGTGTCCTTGAAAATTTTCAACATGAGGCTCGAAGGATTGCTTCATATTGACCCTTGTCAGATCCTTGAAAATTTATCGGTAACATTGAGTTATAAATCGAGCACCATATGAGAAAATGTTCAATACAAGAGAAAGAGAAAATGTTCAATACTTGATCATTTGCAAACTGTATCTTTCACTAAGTAAAAGAAGTCTGTGTGGTCTAGTGGTTAGAGCATGAATGCATAAGCCGAAGGCCCAGGTTCAATTCTCGTTGAGAGCAACGTGATTTAGTTCAGGTGGTTTTTCGGACAGACTGAGTGTTCACTCAGTGGTGATATGTACTGATTTAATCAGATAATATCATAGCTGAGCAGGCACACGGGAGCATGGTACTGACCAAACCAACTTCCTAAAAAATCAATACGGTCGTGAAAATGAGATACTCTAACTATATCTAAGCAAAGGCCCGAGAGCGGCTGTAATGCTACAAAGAAGAAGAAAAGAACACAATCTCCGAATTAATACCCATAACAGACCTTGTAAGAGAGCCTTAAATGCCTATTTGCGTAGAAACAGAACATAGTCTGTGATTGGAAATAATCCTAGACGAACTACATGATGGGGAAGATGAACGGGATGTCTCATCCCTGGGCTGAGGCCGACGCTAATTGAAAGCACGAGATTGACTTCAAATTGATCCAGCTCTTGAGTGGGCATGGATGTTTTCAGTCTTATTTCCACAAAATTGGCAAGTTACGGTCTTATGAGTGCATATTCTATGCTGTAGAGGATGACGCTTGTCATCCATTTTCAAGGTCTTTGTAAAAAATTATTTACAGAGACATAGCTTCGTGTCCTGCCTATCCGTCTGCCCATACGTAACAGCAAGTTTCCTCAGAAACTATAAAAGCTGGAAACGTCAAACTTTGTGCTAGGGTCTTATAAAACATATCAACATTTTTTAAGGGGTCCCCTCTTTGAGCGAAGTAGCCCTTAAAAGTTATTTTTAATCAAAGGTAGTCGAGTGACGGGGTATCACATGAAAGGTCTTAGAATTTTTAAAATCTGAATTAAAAAAGCCATTTTATGCATCGAAGTCCAGGGGGAGGCAAAATTTACCAGCATCGAAATTCACTCCGCTTTGTTAATAATAGTACGGTACCCTTAAACTTCTTTCAATTATATGGATTATATTTCGATCTTTTTATGCTTACAAAATTTCATGGAAATCGGATCATAATCAAAGTCAACGTCAAAAGCACTTTATTCAATACTAATCGTTATAAATTTTAAAAGAATATAAAGCAATTCCAAACATTCATACGGAAACTTAATGGTCCAAAGAACTCTCTAAATTTATACGTTATCAGTTAAACAGATTTGATCACCAAAAAAATCCATGGCAAATTCAAATTAATTCAGATTGTTACATATTTTATGATTCGATTTGAAAAAGGAGGACAAATCAACCAATACTATTGAAAAAATTTTTTATTGCGATATCAACAGTATCGAATTAAAACGACAATAACACATATTGATGGTTGACATGTTTAAAATTGACATAATGTGAATATTTTCAAATGGCCGATCATTCAAAGAAATTATGTAAGCTGGAATAAAATGACTGCTGCAATGTGGTTATGAAAGAAGCTCTGTATTTTTTGCATAAATTTGAGCGGTTTCTTATCCAAGTATTGGATGAATAATTCGTCATCGATTCACGCGATTAGACGACTTGTTTTGAACCCTAGGATGGCTACGAAGACCTTCTGGTAGGGGAGCTCTCCAGCTAACTCAAATTTTGTTAATAAAAATCAGGTAAGCAGTGGAGGGAGCTCTAGTGAAATGCCTTCGAGTCCTGAGAGCTATCGCCCAATCAGCTTGCTGCCTAACATCAGCAAGGTGTTTGAAGTGATACTAAACAAAGCATTAAACGCCGTCGGTTTTGCCAAGGAGAGGAAGACAATGCCTGCCACACATTTTTTGCGTGTACAAAATGGGTCAGGCTGCAAAGGGAACTCTACAGGGAGACGGGAGAGCTTACCCCGGATAATATAGTTGCGGTGATGCTCAAATCGGTTGACAAATGGAATCAGGTGGCACATTATGCTTGGGCAGTCCTAAAATATAAAAGGGACTCACAGCAGCCGGGAGTGTTGGGGCTGGGGGATCGCTTTTCTGGCACTTCCTCTTCCCCTCTCCCCTCCCGCTAGGAAAGGGATCCCCCAGCTTGAAGGCGCCTCACGGCGTAACAAAACGAGACCTGGCCCAAAGTAATGTGTCAAACGGTTCCAGTCTGGGTTCTCAGGTTAACCGGGGAGGTGTTTTGTGGGTAGTCCAGTCGCCTTCTTGCGCGCATGGGAGTTCCACACTCAAAAAAAAAGGCCCACATTGGGAAATATGAGGATGCCAAATTGCCAATTCGGGTTTCTTGCGAGGCATTTGACCATACATGCGATAACAAGTAACCTCAGATTAGCGTGTCTCCTTGATATGGAGATAGCCTTCGATACGGTGTGGTTAGATGGACTTATTTTGAAACTCCTTCAGGACAGGTTCGGCATGATGTGCAATATGTCATATGGGAAATCATTTTTGTAACTGATGGAAATCTGACGATAACGCGCGACTTCAAGGTATTGAATGGTCTACAGCAGGGAACAGTTACGGCGCCTTTGCTTTTCCCGATATTCATTGAGAAGCTATTGAACGGATTTTTTTCTAACGTCTCGCCGACGCGATCATTGTCAGCGTTCGCTGATGATCTAATTATCCACATGGCAGACCGAAAGCTACAACAATACACAGCAATCTTCAAAAAGTGCTCAATGATGTGCAGCTGTCCATTGACAATTGGCGAATGAAAATTAGTGCACAGAAGTGCGAAACAAGTTTATTTTGGACAACGATGCAGAGGATCAGTCATGACCTGAAACGTAATTGGAAGGATTTACACATCACGGCTGGCGGAGATAGTTTAGAACGGGTTCCACATAAAGCCTGTGTTTGATACCTCAGTGTTCATCTCGATCAGTATCTGTTCTACACTGAACATGTCAAAATCATGCTCAGTAAGGCACAAAAAGTAGTCATGGTCCTACGAAGCCTCTCCACTTGGAAATCACTATTTCGAACCCAGATGGCTGCAGTACCAGTTTCATCAGGATACCATGATGCCGAACTTTTATCGTGGTGTTGCTCACTCAGGAGCATAAAATCGGCCTTCATGTCCCTCGCAAACTGTTCAAGCACATTTTGAGTGGCTGAACTGTGGTGCAGGTTTAGTTGCAGGATGCGGGCCATCGAAGTTCTGATTTTGTCTAGGCTAGAGCTTCCTGGAAAACCCGGCATTTTTCTGATTCCAAGACGTGTCCAAAATCAGTCGTTATATCAGCATCCTTGTAAAGAATACAGTAGGTCCTCGGCACAAAAAGTCGTTATGGCCCTATGAAAACTCTTTGATTCCAGATACATTGATCAAAAGGTCAAAATTATCTATTACAAGACCCTGGTGAGACCAGTTTTGACATATTGATGACACATCTGGTACAACCAGAGTGCTATTACCATGGAATAATTAAGAGTTTTCGAAAGGAAATGTCTTCGTGCATATACTGGTTTGTACAGAAATCCATAGGTGGATCGAAAGCATTATATATCGCATAGATGAATTTATCAAACTGCTGAAGTGACGAGAGTCGATATATTCATATTAAAACTTCTTCGGAATCATATCGCAAGATCTGTGACTGTGAAGGAAAATCCTTGGATTTCACAGCCGTTCCACCCTACAGACGGGTATATTGCAACTTGCCTCGCTACTGGCTTCGTTCCTCCAGCAGCATTCGTGTATTTGGACATGAATCGATATGTTTTTGATTCTGACGGAGTCTCAGTCAAATATTACATATATAGACGGGCCACCAATAAGAAGATAAAATATCCTCCGAGTTTGAGTTTACGAGACTAACAATTCCAATGGAGATACTCATTTACTAGATTCGTTAAAGCTGATCGAGCTGAGACGAAACAATCTAGGTATTGGTGGCTGAATGACAATGTCTAAATTATTCGTGTTTATTTTCAGTTTTTTTGTTTTTTGCTACTTACTTTTTGAATTTCAGCTCAATATTTCTACATTTAGTGTTGTCGTTCACTTGTGTTAAAAATAAGGGATCGGTTAGGTATATGTTATGTTTATTATATTAGGTTAGAGATGGAATATTGTGATAGAAAGAATTTTTTGGTATAAGATAAAATTTTTGATTGAATTTTATTAGAATGAAGTTATAACATATTAGGTGTACGATCAAAGTTCACTGTTGTGGTTAAATTATAAATAATTTTAGGATAGTGTTGGTTGGTTTTTTCTCCTTTTCCAATTGAATTTCAAAATATGTAATAATCATGATGAATTCAATTTGCTATAGTTTTTTTATGAAATATGTGTAATGATAACGTATAAATTTAGAGAGCCATTTGGGCCATTAAGTTTTTGTATTGTTATTGCTTGGAATTTGCTTTATATTCTTTGAAAATTTATACCAATTAGTATTGAATAAATTGCTTTTGACTTTGACTCTTAAGAATCATCGGTAATGGAGTCCTCTTAAGTCCGTCTGCCTTCCCCAGGTCCAGGTTGGCAATTTCCTTTGACCCTGAGTTGGTTACCCCCTTTTCGACTTCGGTCGACATTTCTTTGACCCCAGAAATTCGTTGATGCGAAATTCTTTTGTGGTGGGTCCTTGTGCTGGGGAAAAGAATCCACCCCACGACACCGCAACGCTAGCCTGCCAGCGCATTCACACGTCCCCAGCCCAAGTCAATCTCGTCGGATCTCAATATCCTCTCCTGCTGAGGCAGCAGACTATCGCTGCAGGCCTGAACGGACATTTAATCCTATCCGTTTCACTACAACCGGCCCATACAGCAAACCATAAGGTGACTTTTTCCAGATGTAACGGTATTCAGACAACTGCCTGTGTTCATCGCTAACAATTGCGGTAGTTTTGTTTATTAACTTAGGCATTCAGCTAGAAATGAGCCTCATAGCTAAAAAAAATTTCCAGTGAAATTCGGATCTCCAGCAATTTGTTCTTGGGCCCATACACCAAATCTACGCCATACCCGGTGGTCTTTTGGCTTCAATTCCTGCACGAGTTGGATTTTATTATCCCGTAAATCAAGATTCTTCCGTAAAATCTTCCATAATGTGGGTGAGCTCAGGTTTAATTGTTGAGTACGATATCGAATGGACTCACTTGGGTCTTCATCGATACTACGCTCTACAGCTGCATTACGCACTGTACGATACTTGGGTGGATGCGTATAATCAGTGAGGACAAAGATGGTGCGGAAATATTCTATGGTTAATCGAATTAGTTGTTCTGAGGGACGATTATGTTGACTATAAAATTGACGGAGTGTGCGATGAGTTTCTAGAACAGAATCGTTTTTTTTCGAAATAAATTTGCACAATTTGCTCGGGCTTCAGCCTATTCATGATAACGTAAAATGCATGACAAGTGTCACAAAATTCATAGCATTAATGAGTGCTGCCAAACAAAGTTCTATACCTCTAAAAAACACCTATTATTTGACTTGCATGCTTGCGAAACTATAACCAGGACTTAAAAAATCTTAAAAGTGGTGTTTGTACTATTCTCTTGCGCTTGTATTTTCACTCTAATATAATTCTTTTATAGTTATTTAATTTCTTGATTTCATAAAATTATATTTCTTCTTCTCTGACTTTTTAAAGTACAAAGAAATCAGGTGTGGAAGTTTAATTTATTTTTTCCGTTTATTTTGTCAGGTCGAAAACGACATTAACTTGCAAGCCAGCTATCTAAAACGAACAGCTTTTGGACAGTATTTTTCCTTAGTAAACGACATGTTCCAATATGAAAAGGATCACTTTGAAAATTACGAGAGGAAGGCTTTGTACGTCGTGAACAATATGCTCCGTAGAAATGTACTGAAAGTCGAAATCGTAAAATATGAATCACGTAAGAAACAAAATCCGATTATATTTATTCGAACGTATAAAATATCTCATTTTCAGTTGAGGCTATTTCAATGGCTGCTGAAGCAGGACCACCAGCACCGGTAAATTTTTGCTTTATGACTCTTAGATTCACTTAGTTAGTATGTTCCTAATAGAAAAAAAGTATGGTTGGGCAAGGACTATCTGCCCAGTTTTTCAAGAGGCAGAAGAAGTTAGCTGTTTTAGCTACAGCTATTCAATGGCTTGTTTCGAAAAGCTTCCAAGGTGATGCTCAAGTTAATATTTGCCGCCGATATTTGGGCAATGTAAAGTCTTTGAATGTTTCATTAATGAATGAGACTGATAAGTTCCGTATGAGGCAAGCGAATTGTAAGTATATTTTAGTTTTGCTACCATGTAATCTATATTGATTTATAATTTATTTGAAAACATACTTTTCACCTTATGACTCACTTTTATCTTACTTAAACTGTTTTTCCTCGCGATTTCTTTCGTTATGAGCGCTTGAAATAATTTAATGTGATGAACTTAAGAAAATCTTAACCCTACACTGCAGTAAATATCGGCGCCTCTTCATCTTATAGTTCCAGAATAAATATAGGCAGAAAGATGTGTTTGCTACAAATTTAAACCTGCCAGACATAATTAAGCTAAATATATTTACCTTCCATACTTCAAAATCGAATAACTAAAATATCAGCACTGATGTAGTTTGTTTTTTATTTGAAAGCTACATAAGGATCCAACGGGGATTGTAATTGTTTCAGTGATTTGCCTTATGTATTTTCGCTTTATAGCGAAAAAAATTGATTTTCTTCTCCGATATCTAACGTTCCTGCAGTATTCGAGTGAGAATAAACTTGCGTAAAAAACTGCCAAGGCATTTTAATTACCAAAGAGTTTCATACTCGAAAGTATTGTTAATTTTCGGAGTTCAATCCATTCCAAGAGAAGTTACTACCGATTCACTCGTTCGATTTTCAAAGTGCAATTGAGAACTCTGAAACTTTTCCTGGCATAATTTTGTTTTATTTCATTTCCCAGCAGCAGAGTATAAAAGAATTTTTTTCGTTGCTTTCTATTTATATGTAAATGAATAACCGTTACACGGCATCTGGCTAAAGGATTAGTGTTGATTGGAGTTTTGATTAGTGGAACTAGTCCACTTCCGCTTCATTTCATCGAATCAATTGGAACATAGTTTTCGTTAAATTTTGAAATTTGGCGAAATATAACCATCGTTATTCGATATTGCTTACAATACTCTAAATAAATTTGATATAACATATGAATACGCAAATATTATTTCAGTCAGTGAAACTATTATCATAGTGATGTCAAAAATGATTAAGGTTTCTAAAAACTAATCTAACACTGAATATTTGTGGCTTACGCCCGAGAGGAGGTATCGTTTATCATAAGCAGAATCATACAACACTACTAGACACGCTTTGTGTGCATGAAAACAAATTAATCTTCCCAGAACAAAGTATATTCCTTTCTAAAGATTTTTGATCTCCTTTCGTCTACTTCATATTCAGTGATTGTGAAGGCCAACAGTCAGGAAAGCATACCAGCATGGAATGAATTGATTGGAAAGTCAGTCCTGCCCGAGTACGAGATGGAGTTTATGGTGAATTTCTCATACGGTATGATAATCCGACTCAGGATATATTATACATACATATCTATAATATGTGCAGAAGTGTGATGCATATCATAAATATTTTCTTTGCAGAAATTTTCGATGTCATGAAAGAGGGTCAACAACTTGAGTTTATGGGATTCAAACTAGTCCCAGCAATTCGCATGGCAATCATGAGGAAAAATATCTTATTTCAGGACTTCGAAGCTGTGACTCATATGATTGATAGATACAACGGTCTGATACGACAGTTGTCACTGTCCGAGGTAAGAAACTAATTTGAAAAAGCTTAAACCTTTATAGTATTAAGACGTAGAAGCTCGAATGAATACTATATGTTACGTGGGAGCTTATAATATGGGGAGCTTTTGACACTTCAAATATTAATTTCCAAGAACTCAGGAAGCATCTTGGTTGTCGATTTTTAGAGTTTTGTACTACTTAAAAAACTCTATTTACATCGAGTTTGTCTGTCCGTCGGCCTGTCCTTCCATATGTGTGCTATAGCAGTTTTTCACTGAAACTATGGCAGCTACAGACACCAAACTTAGAAGAATCAGAACTGATGACCCTCGAAATTCAAGTATCAAACATTGTTTCAAAATAAGCGGCCCGTTTTACCAAAGATAGTCGTGTGGGGTGTCAAATGAAAGATCTTGATGATAAATGTTTGACACAGGTGTTCAAAGATTGTTACCGCCTTCGTGACATGCAGAGGGAGGGGAATGAAAAGGTGGTGTCCCTCCTCGCAATTGGACTTTTTTGATAAGAAAAATCTGAAAAGAGTTATGGTGGCAGGTCTTCATGAATACAACAAAAAATACCTTGGTTTCAAAATTTCATATTCTCCCCAATAAAACCGTAAGTGTGCCCTTTAATTCTATGAAATTCGATAGTTAAATAGTCTTGTACAATATAAAGTACGTATACTTGTTTCTAAGAACTGAATTATATTGTCGCGTGTTTTCTGTTCGCGGCCAATAATTTTAACGTTCCGGGAAAGTGAAAACGCAATGTCTTTTAATTTAAGTTAAAAGAGTTTATTTAATTACAAAAATGCACAATAATCAGTTTAACACTTTCACTAATTTTAATTTTCACTATTAGAAAATCTAACACTTGTCCATAAATTTCTTATAGCAATTGTCTTCTAAATCACTTCACTATTACGAAACACATTATCGCAGTTCTTATCGCGGTCGAATGAATGATGATCCCCCCATTCATTCAGCTCGCCTTTATATAGGGTCTGTAGTCATTCAACCCAGTTCTCGTACATTGGCGAATTCGCGGGAACATTCGAGCGACTGCAAATGAATGGAGCAGTGACTCACTTTCAGATGTTGCTCATGCTTGTTGGGTTCTCGTGGTTTCGAGTGAATTCGTGTTCTTCATTGTTGTGAAAACAATTGCGACAGTAGCTCGCAGAATTATTTGTACATGTAACAATATATACGGAAGATATAACCATTTGAGTGTTCCCTTATTACAAGAAGAACATTGTATGGATTTTTCAATGAATCTTACACTACCGTTTTGATTTGACCTTAAAATTTTCAGATAAGTTGAATAACATTAATAACTTTGAGAATTCATGATGTGAATGAAATTTGTAAAATTGCAACAAAGTGGCAGCCGCTGAAAATAGAGTAATAATGGTTTTTCTTTTAAATATGTATGAGCATCTTATTGAAGTGCTTCTTAAGTTTATTCATTGTTGGTGTCTGCGTACAAAACCCTCCTGACAGGAGCATATTTATGTCTGCAAAACTTGCTTCATCATATACCAATATGTTTCAACGCATCATTCTTTATCTTGGATTTAGTATGGCACCCAAATAAAGTCGTTATCCCCACTTGCTTAAGAAGTCAATATTGTGTCGTTGTTTTCGTTTTTCATTTCTATTTTCAGCTTTTTGACTGATGAACGTTTTGTCGATATAAAAGAGATATGCTTTGAACTAAAGTAAGTTGTCTTTATGATACGAACTCATTTTGATATATTTTGTACAATGTAAATTCTAACGAATACTAGCTCATACGTAGTTGAACATCAAAAACTTCAAAGGCATCAAACTCCGGTGGACAGGAGTACTCTTAGAGGATTTGGGGAGTGCCGATTATATGGGGAGCGCCGGGAGGTTCCCTCGTGGGATGACAGGTAACGACCCTGACTGAATCTAGACTACGCTTTGAACGAGCTGGAATTGATGCTTTGGGCTGGCAGATATGATGGTTTGGACCAAGTTGCTTTGCGCGGTAGCACCGAGGTGACACTCATGCGTGAACGACTCCAATTTAACTATTATATCGTCTCCGTCTCGGTAAAGCTTTGGCAGGCCTGGGACTACGTTCGAAGTGCGCACCATTGGGTTGGTGGTGTAGGTTTGGTTGAGACGGCCACCCGATAAGTCCTGGTCTGGCTCTGAACACTTGTCCTCAAAAGAGCTTGTGCCAACCCTCGCATGGCCTCCCTGCTCGGCAAGGATAACCATGGAACTAAAAAGGTAACTAAACATACAAACGGATATAGAGGCTCCGTGGGGGGACCCAATAAGACTGAAACAACTAAAAATCCTAAAAAAAGATAAAAAAATTCAAAAACAGTCAACGTAACCAGCGGTTGCGGCCACGATGTTAAAAGCGAGTCGGAAGTGGTACTAATGATGAAAACCCCACGATGAATACAATGACCTTAAAGATGGACGGAAAACTGAGATTAGCAGACAGTCTTGTCCAGACACAGACTCCTGCGATGTTCGGATGCAGCACAAAAATGATGCAAACGTCAGAGCGTCCTAAAAAGGAACTGTGGGAAACTCTGCAGGACGCGTTAGATGTTCAAGCGAAAGAATATTCAGAATTTGGTGGTTGCTGCCTCGATTGCTACCGAGATGACCGACGTAATGGCCGTAAATCCAGAAATAAGAACGAAATATCCTGAAGTCCACAAAGAGATGAAAAGAAAGGATTAACAAGACAAATAAACCGCCGTTGTGCGATTTCATCGCAAAAATGTGGCACAGAAGTACTGTACTTTGAAATGGAAGCCGATAACCTCTCTCAAGAAAAGTGGTCGCAAAGTACAATTGCCGACATGAAGAAGAAAAGTTAATCTAAAAAGCGAGAGATGTTCTAAAAAGAAAAAAACCTGCATGCGACTCGTCAAAAGGAGCCCATAGACTGCACAGAAGATTATCGGAGGAGCTGGTTAAAGGCCGAAGAGGACCAGAAGGCCAAAGAAGAGTATCGGGCTAAAGAAGCGTTGAGGGCTAAGTCTTAAGGGCGTGCGCAGATAGCTCCACCATCAAACATCAATAAAATAATGGCATCTAGACCAATCAAGAAGATTGGGATAAAAGAAGGAAGAAAAAGGCACTTCATGGGCGTGGAATGCTAGATTGGGAGTGGTAGATAGTGCTTTCAAAAGGGAGAAAGAAAGCCGCAAAGAAAATCCTTCAAAAAGTGCCAGAAAATAAAGTTTGCACGGAAGCCTAGCAAGAAACAAGTTGGGTAGTCAGACCTACGGTCATGTCAGAAGGGTTTTGTGCTCAACTTGCAAAATGCAGCCACCAGCACCAAATAAAATTAAAAGAAGAGTAGAGCAAAAATTATCATATAGATTCACATTAAATTGATGTGAAAAGGGTGAAATTATTCATTTAAAGTTTAGCTAAGACAAGTACTTACAAAAGGAACTTTAACGAACATAATTCGTAGTTACAAAAACATATTGAGTTCACATAAGTAGGAAAATTAAAAATAACTCTCTCATCTCTACGCATGGTGGTCGCCATCACCGGTGTGTATCTAAGAGTGATGGCCTGATGAGAATTAGTACACACGTCGAAACCAACTTCTTCTAACATTTTTCACCTCTAATAATTTTTTCAGAAAAATTATTAAAAAAAAAAATGCAACTCATTCATGTAGCTACAAAGAATTCCATAAGTAATTTAAATAAATAAGAAACATGTCAAAGAATTTGCTCGTTTAAAAAAAAAATCCATTGTTTCTCCATTTTCAACTAACAAAAATCACTCAAATCATGAAATCCCAAAAGCATTTATGTCATCGATCTTATCTGAAAATTTTAAGAAATCAAATCAAAGCTGCAGTGTCCAATTCGATAGAAAGTCCATAAAATACCAAAATTGTGTGTTGTTGTTGTTGTAATTGGAGAAATTATAAATGGATATAACTTCCGTGAATATGATACAATTTTTATCAAACTTACAGAGTATTAGGATCTTGTGTAAGGCTACTTAAATACCGAGTTTTGGTGGGGTTAAAGACATCCATATGATTTTATTGGAGAAAATGTCAAATTCGAAGATCATACTATTATTAACAAATTTGAACAAATTTTGACTTCTGAGGTATTTATTGTCATACTCATAAATATATCCCTTGATAATTTTTCCAGATTTTGTGGATCACAGGATCACGAGGGGAGAAACACATGTTTTGTGTAAAAAGACCTGAGGCGAAACAAGAGAGAAAGAAGCCCCGAACTGCTCACAAAACACAAAGATGGCCGATCCTACGCATCAGGGGAAATATAAGGCCGGAAGACACAAGCACTACTATTAAAGCAGTACGATCAACGTGGTCGGGCTATACACTGGTTGAATTTGGAGCAGAGGCCGACAATAAAGAAGCATTTTGGGATTCAATAAAGAAATCGAAATAAGAGACATTGACTGCATCATGGACCTGCCCAAGGTAGAAGAGGCCATCCAAAGGGAGTGTTCTAACTTGGGCAGGATCAAAACAGGGCTGATACCAGAAAATCGTCGGGGACAACGCATGGTCATCACAGAATAGATCGAAAAGGATGCCGAACGATTTCTGAATAAGAGCAAAGTACGAATTGTGGGTTATCTGCAGGATAGGGTAAAGTGCAGCACCTTTTCAATGTTTCAAATGCCTTGGCTATGGTCACATCACACAAGTATGCAAAGGAACCGATGGGAGTACCCTATGTTACCAATGTGGTGAAATAGGACATAAAAGAAAAGTATGTACAAAGGAGGCATACTGAATCCTTTGCAAGGATGCTGATCAAAGATCGGATCTTGGGCACGTCTTGGGGTTAGGGAAATGTCGGATTCGCTAGAAAGCCTTAGCCAAGGCGAAATCAGAACTTCGATGACCCGCATTCTGCAGTTAAAGCTACACCGTAGTTCCACCGCCCAAAACCTGGTCGAGTAGTTTGCGCGGGACATGAAGCCGGGGCTTTATTAATACTGACAAGTAAAAAAATATCAAATTAAAATTTAAAATATTTAAATTGGTAGGAGCGACACTACTTTGCACGGCGTACAAAATATTTTCAAAGATCTTAGAAAATAAAATTGGATCATACACCAACAGTATTATTGGGGATTATCAAGTTGGTTTTAGAGCAGGCAGATCGACGATAGACCAATTGTTTACAGTCAAGCAGGTACTTGAAAAGTGTTGGGAGTTCAACATAGACGTTCAACAAATTTTCGTTGACTTTAGGCAAGCATACGACAGTATTGATTGTAACGTACTGTACCCTGTACCAAATAATGCTTTGCTTTGGCATTCCAGCCAAATTAGTTCGTCTTACCAAAATGATAATGACGTCGACAACCTCCTAAGTCTGCATCAATAACCAACTCACCGATGCCTTTGACACAAATATCGGACTAAGGCAGGGAGATGGGCTTGGCCCCATTGCTATTCAATTTGGCTCTAGAGTACGTCATAAGGAGGCTACCTGTCGATATGCGAGGTACATTACTATTCAAGTCGAGCCAAGTAGTAGCCTATGCGGACGACATCAACATTCTGTCACGGTCACTAACAACTGTCAAAGAACTCTTCCTGAAACTCGACGGCAAAGCAAGACTAGTAGGCTACAAATCAATGAAAATAAAACAGCTCATGACGCAGTCGAGGAAAAATACCTCAAGTACACCAAACATTACACTTGGCGAATACAGTATCGAGAATGTTAGTAATTACAACAACAACATGTGATGATGGTTCATATATATTTGAAATCTAAGCTCGAATGAAATGATGGCTGTTTTGTACTGATGACTAAATTCTTTAATGTCTGGCTGGTCAACTGTCTTGTACCCACAGAAGAGAAGGAAGAAACAATTAAACGGGTAATGAAGGAGACGAAATACGGCGAAGAATACAGCTTGGAAACCAAACATTTTATTCAGTATTGACGATCTTGAGACCAGCTGCATACACAGGAAAACAAAGCTCCAAGTATACAAATCTGTGATAAGACCTATGTTATGCTATGGGTGTGAAACATGGACCCTAACTCAAGTATCCGCAAATATATTGAACGCCTTTGAGCGACGGGTCCTGAGGTGAATAATCGGAGCGAAGCTAGGCGACGACCAATGGCAAATTCGATACAACCATGAGCTGCATGAAATTTTCGACGAACCGGAGGTCTCAACGGTTGTAAGACTGCGGAAGCTGCAATGGGCTGGCCACATGAGTCGTATGGATGAACAACAGATACCCAAAAAGGTATTCGTTGGGAGAACTGAAGGCCGGAGACCAGTGGGGAAACCGAGGAAACGCTGGTCTGACTCGGTCGACGGACAGTTCATCGTTCATCATTTAGAAATTGGAGGACGCGGTGAATGAACCGAGACAGTTGGAGGCGCTATTTGCAACAAGCGAAGGCCCAAGAAGAGGCTGTACTGCTAAGAAGAAGAAGAAGAGACACTAAAATTTCCTCACAATTTTACATATTCATAAAATGCTTTTTCTTTAAGCATTATTTTTATATTATTAGCTCATATTTCGTTTAATGAAACTGTCATTTTATTACAGTTTCAATGATTAGATTGAAGAAATGAAAAAATCTTTCAAATACATACAGATACGACAAAGAAACGGCATTCATTTGAGTTTAGTGCACGCCTAACTCATTTATGCACTATGCATGCCAGCGTGAGTATCACAAAAACTTTCGACTAAATTGGTTTTAGGAAGAATCGCAAATTCCTGCGATTGCCAACCTGGCCAAAAATGGACTTATTTGGAGCTGGTGCGATTTAGCACCCCAGGTCTCTTCTATGTGTGAGCAATTATTTACTCTCTGTGATTGGCGAGATCATATTATTTTGTTCTTGTTTATAATAAAATATGTTTATTTAACGCTATCGGGGATAGTTGGATGGATTTCATTTTAGTGCGCTTTACGTCTTAGGATTCCCAGGATAGTTTTAGGATGTTTGTCTACTGTGTCGAGCAGTTTAAGTGCTTTGTCGCGTACAAATATTTCAACAGGTTCGATTCTGAAGTCCTTGGATGTATCCGTGCTTCTAACATACTATGGGATTCCGAAGATTTGTGTGATGATTTGGTTTTGCATGGATTGTAGTGCCTTTTTGTTGGTCCGCATCATCTGGTAGAAGGCTGTACTGCCATATGGTAGCGATGGACGTATTATTTGTTTGCAGATCAGGAGACGGTTTTTAAAATTGAGTCTTTTGGCCTTAAGGAGTGGATAGAGTTGGGATAACACATTATAGCATTGGCCTCGTTTGTTACGTGTGTGGTGACTCCAGGAAAGTTTGTTGTCGAATGTCAGTTCTATGTATTTGGCTGTTCTTGACCAGGCAATATTTTCGTTGTCAACAGTCGAGTTTTCGATTGCTATCGTCTTTTTCTCTATATAAAAAAAATGCCTGGGTCTTGTCTGTGTTCACTTTAATCTTCTATTTGCGAAAATACTCAAAGTATGTCTATGGAGAGTTATAGTTTGGTGGTGATGACTCTTGCTTGTCTATATGAGTAAAAAATACAGGTATCGTCTGCAAATAGGGATTTGTGAACATTTAAAGGCAGCTGAGGTTTGTCTGCAGTAAAGATGAAATGGTCTGCCTTTTGGAAAGGAGCCAATGATTTGGATGAGCTGCAGTGGCATTTGGAATTCATGCATTTTGTAAGTAAGCCCTGCATACCAGACTTTATTAGAGACTTTGGCTATATCAAATATAACCAAAATCGTTGATTTCCTGCGGTTTGGCGTTATTCTTATGAGCTGGACCACCCTAGGAAGCTATAGTTCTGTGGAATGTTCTGGCTTGAAGCCAAATTATTTTCCTGGGGGTATTTATTTTTCGGTAACAACTTCAGTTAGTCGATTTAGTAGCACTTGCTCGACTATTTTTGACAGAGAAGATAATACGCTAATAGGCCGCCAGCTTTGTGAAAACGAGAGGTTTTTGCCAGGTGGTTGAAGTACAATAATTGCCGATTTCCATATTTTGGGGTATTTTTGCAAGCGGAAAATTGCGTTGATAGTGCTGTTATTGCATCGAGAATGTTTTCGTAGAGCCATTTTACCATGGTATTTGATATTAATTCAAATCTCGTTGCTTTCCGTCTTTTCAATACTCGTATGATATCTTTTACCTCTTGAGGACAGGTGCTGTGTGTTTGATCCGAGTCTGCAATGTCTGACCTCATGAGCCTGTTGGTTAACCGATTGACGTGATCTTCATGTTCGTCAAGGTGCCCCCCATCGGATGAATTTTCACAGAACTACTGTTCTAGAGTATCTGCGAAGGCGTTTGTCTTCCCAGAGCTGTCGAATTTGATACCGTAAAGGCCTTGAATCGGTGGTATTATGTTTGTTTTTTATACGAAAGTATTTGGACACTCTCCAGAAAATGTCGTACCCAGGCTTCAGACTGCAAGAATCTCTCCCATTGTTTATTACGGAATTTTGATATCCGATCTTGAATTTTTTTATAATTTGACTTGCTTCCTGGCGCCATCTTGGCTCACCTGTCTTTCTAGCTCTTCTCTCATTAATTTTTTGATGCTTTTAGGGAGTTTATAGGGACTTGTCTTCCTTGTCAGAGTTGTGACTGTGTCATCCTCTTTTGCCTCTAATATTTTGTCTGTAATTTCTTCTATTTTTTAGTGTCACTAGCTGTTCTAGGTTTTCTAATGATGGTTTTTTGAGCCAGTTTGACTTGGAAAGCTTGCCAATCAGTTTTCTTCTTTACTTGTAGGAGTTTGTCTATGTATATCCCTCCTTTTAAGAACGTACATGGTATAGCGATATCGAGAGGATACCTGTTTCGGTAGCCGTATGTGTTGGGTCGTTGGGGATATGCAGGCTTAATGGGTTATCTGTAATGGATTGATTTAACTGAGTCCCAGCAGGGTTGCTTCTCACTTTTCCCCAACTTGGTCGACAGGCATTGAAGTCGGCAGCAAGGAGTGTGGGACTCTGAAAGTCCAGAAGTTTTTTAATATCTTCAATGAGCGTAGATGCATGTGGGTGGCTATATACCGAGACTACTATGAATCCAAAAGAATCCGTCCGCACTTGAATTGCAGCAGGTTTTAGCGTTTGTTAAGTAGGTTTCAATATGAGATTATGGTTCACATTCCTTCTCACAAGAATCACAGTTCCACCCTCTCTGCTGTGCAGAGAATAGTTAGGGAAGCGCACGTGATTTCCAGCCTTCAAAAAGTTTTCCTGGATGAGAATGATGTCATACTTCTAATCAAATATAAGTTGAGTCGCTCATCAGTCTTGTAAAGTAGGGAATTTTCATTCCATGTGAGAATGGTTAAATGATCCATAAAGGTCATTATTGTTGACTTGTTAGTGTGTTATTGATGCTGTTTTGTGATGCAAACATGCCCTGAATCATTTTCGCCATAATGTCTTTCATCATAGTTTGGAACTGTGTCTACATGATGGCAAAGAGTCTGTCTTTGTTATTATTTGTGTTTTGTAGAATGTTTGCTTGTTTTTGTGTGTTTTTAGTTTTTTGTTGTGTAGGTATTGCTATTTGCAGCTGTAACTTGTGCGAACGATTTCCTGACATTCGCTCGGTTTCAAGGACATCCATCATAGTTGGCTGGATGTTCTCAACCACAGTTCAGACATTTTGGCTCCTCCTCTTCCTTTTTAGCGCATTTTGAAAGAAAGTGGAACCCATCGCATTTAACACAACGGATCTGTGCGTGACTGTTTTAGAGGAATGCTCAAATTGCTGACAGTTGTGGCATATGTACGGGGGCGTTGCGCTTCGACAGTGCATATGAGGTAACATTTTGCCCTTATGTTGTATATGTTACTCAGATTTGGGAAGGAACACCTTCACCAACCTGGATGGCCCATCCCTTAGTTATATGTAGTGGATTTCGATAGGGTGAATTTCCTGACTCTCCATATCTTCTTTGATGTCGTCAATTGACAGTCCATATAGACCCCTGATGACCACATTCAGGTTCCTTTCTTCAGGGAGGATGTATGTGTGGTGTTGAATTTTCATTTCTGTTAGGAATTTTGTCAGTTTCCTGTGGTTTTGAGGTGCCTGTGGGATTATCGGGGTCCCCAAGTAGACCCATTTAGGGGATTAATGATTAATTCTGTCTTTTCATGTCTTTTAGGAATTGGGTTCACTTTTCAAGCTCTCGAAGAATGACTGGTATCGTTGTCCGTTTCTTGTCGTCGTCTGGGAATTGGGTGCTGTGCTAGTGGTTTCGTTGGGATGCCCAGCTCTGTTAGAGCCATTAGTGGCAGAGCAGGAAATTCTTCTTCTACTATGGCTTCTTCTTCTGTTGCTTCATCTTCCGGAGAAGGCGGACAGCTATCTGATGAGGAAGATGAAGACTCCATATTCCTCTTTTTATTTTTTGATTTAACCAGCGCCAAATCCCTCTTTTGCTCCATGAGCTCTTTATTAACTCGGCGGAGCTTTAGTCCTTTAATTGCTGTTGAGCCTATCTCAACTGATGTAGGACTTCGCTAAGCTGTGCCTGTACAGTTTGTGAAGCTTTTAGTTGATCAATCAGCAGAACAATCTGCTGGTCATTTTCCATTGTGGATATATCTATCATACCCACATCACACCCAGATCAAACTCAAACACTTTGAACACTATCTAACTATTAAATATTTGTAATGCGAATGAGAGATAAACAAAATAATATGGTCTCGCAACCAGGGAAAGCAAAAATCACTCACCTAGAAGACCTTGATTTTTGTTTGCTTGCTCTTCCTTCTCATTCTGCTTCTCACTGGGATGTTCCCTCCTGCACGCACTTTCAAATTTGGTACCACTATCACTATCGATTGCAATCACTGTCCAACGCAGACTGTGTAAATGAAAATTTTCGCAGTAAGAACGCTTCCATTTAAACATATGTAACTGGCGACGGTCACGCGACTGTATAGTCGTAGTCTGATCCAGCCCTAAAATTCCCTGGCCTACGTTTATACTCGTTTCTGAGATAATTTAGTGTCCTCAATCTTCACCTTTAAACGAATAGAAATTTCCGACGATTTAACGCCTTCATTGGTTAAAAACTTTATGATGACACGTTGCGCGACAAACTCTGATCTATCTATTGCTCAGTCATGTCTGTGTGACAAAACCTCAGCATAGCTGCTAACTAAGCTGGTTCCCCACTCCTTATAAACGAACCACCAACCGCCGTACTGTATCATCTACATACTTCGGAGGTGTGTGCTAAGCAGAAGAGCTAAATCACCATTTATATTTGATTCACACTCGTATATTGATCCTTAGTCATAATTTTGTTACATTCAACCTTTTCAGGTGGATTTTCTTCGAGAACATTTGTATGAATGTGAGTCAATCATTCAAGCGGGGCTTGGGAGATATACGTGGCAATCGTTCAATATTATCCCATACTGTGAAGCGTGCCAAGTACTGATACGGAAAATTGCCTCAATGGTGTATCAGATCAAATATATTAGTACGGACATCACAACTCGCGTTCGACAGATTGAATCGTTCAATTTATTTGAAATAAGTGATCGCAGAATAACTTCCATTTTTATCGTCGATGATAATGCGGAAACAGACACTCGGGAGTCGGAAGGAGTATGTGATACTACTATCTACCCTTGCAAGGAGTTTTTCGCCAAAGTCGAAAAATGCCGCGATGAAAAAACTATGCGACTAAAGAAATTATACGATTCATTAGGTCCCATCTTGACAAAGCTAGAGAGTCTTATTCTCGGGACTTTTACTGGAAAATCACATAAAATGAAAGAATATTATGTTTATTGGGAGAAAAATGCTTTTGAGAGTATTTTGAGGTAATCTTGTCAATAAATGTTCCAACTCTTGATAATTGTTGACCATTTTACAGATTCGTTTACAAGAATTTGGACTACTACCTGACGGTACTTTTAGGATCGAAACCAATTTTCGAAGTAGATGCTGTTCTTTCTGTTCCCGAGATTGTACTGAGACCAACGCAATCGGAAATATTTAATATTGTTGTGCACTCAGTGAAAGATTTTCTTGAAAGGTAGGTCGAATGATTTCAAGGAGTGATGGCCATAACTTAATTTTGTTTTGAAGAATCAAAGCTTTCACACGATGGATGGATGGTACCTGCTTACCATGTCCTCCGCAAGGTCCAGCAAATGATCAGTATATTTTTTCGTTTTATGAAGATGTTATGCTGGTAAGATTTTTCTGAATACCTCAAATGATTGATTGATGTTCCACTGAGTATTTTAGATATCTGCTATTTCGGATATTGTGCAGAAGGTTCAGGATATCGCTATGAAGCAGATAACAGATTGTAAAGTTTATCTTCAAAAGTAAGTATAATATAAAATGGAACAATTTAAATTCCATAATGATCTAAATTTATATTTTAAAGTCTATTCCTCCGATAAAATTTGAACCTTATTTCCGTTCAGCAAAACATTCTACGTAAAATTTTTTCCATAGTCGGCTCAAAAAGTGCCCGTGTTAGAAAGGGGCACCATTTTTTCAAAGATATTTTTTTTTTTCAACATAGTCCCCTCTTAGAAATATACACTTCTCCCAACGTTCCTGCAATTTTTTTAACGCTTCCAAAAAATAGGATTTTTCAAACTCTCCAAAATATGCCTCTGTCTCGGCGATGGCTTCTTCGTTTGAGCTTAATTTTTTTCCCGCGAGCCATTTCTTCATGTAAGGGAACAATAAAAAGTCGCAGGGATCCTGATCGGGTGAATACGGGGGTACAGCAGTAACTCGTAATGCAATTCATGCAGTTTGGCAGCGTTATCATGATGAAACAGCACCTTCCTTTTCGCCAAATGCAGCCGTGTCTCCAATTTTTTTGTCGAAGCGGTCCAATACATTGTAACATTGTCAAGTGATCGTTCTATAAGGATGATGCCGTTCGCATCCCAAAAATCGTCGCCATGAACTTTTCGGCCGATGGGATCGTTTTCGTCTTCTTTGGAGCAGATTCGAAGGGAGCGATCCATTGTTTTGATTGTTGCTTAATTACCACTCTACACAAAAACTCCTTTGAATCTCTTCAAAGACCTCTTCATAGTTAACAGCCGCCTATTGGGCCGACAATTTTTTCATCGCCAACTTATCATGTAAAATATTAATTGCCATTCCAGTTGACACACCGACGGCCGCCCACTTTCGTTCGTCGATCAGTGAGAATTATGTCGTAGAATTTCTTAATGGTTTCCTTGGTAATCACGTCCGTCAGGCGTCCTGGTCGCTCCTCATTAAAAATGGATGTTCGCCCACGTTTAAATTTGTTGAGCACATATCTAACTGTGGTCACAGATGACGAAGTATCCTCATAAACAACATCCAACTTTAGTTATACCTCCTCGCATTTTTTTCCATCCAAAAACAAAAAGCGAATTACCGAACGATACTGGTCTTTTTGCATCAGCAAAAATCATGAAACGAGTTTTACTCGAATGACTGCCAAATCCAAACTAACCTATCACTCGGTGTGAAATTTATTTTGCCGTCGTTTGATAGATGGCAGCACATGATGATAATAATGTAGCCGCCTTGAATCCCGTGGATTAAGACGTGCACAATGCAATCGTTAAACTCGCTTAAATAAATAACTCAAGTAAATAATAATTTATTGCAAAAATCTAAATATATCACATTTTGTTAACTTAAACTAAATTTGTCTGCTTTGCGACTAAAAGTCAAAGAGAACAGCTGATGATAACTCTTCTTGTTGCTAGCTGATTGGTTGCCAGATGTGTATAGTCAAACTTCCTCGAGATAATGTCAGCGCCACTCAGTGGTGGAAATAGTTTTATGATCGCCACAGTACCCCTTTTCCAGAATTGACGTCAAGTTAATGTTGCCTTTGACGTCCGACTGTACGTTCTGAAGGGAATGTCATGATGTTGTTCGTTGTCATCTTTTGTAGTGTACGCTGGTTTGAGTTGATAGGTTGAGATGGTCGCATCTTGTCCCTTTATCTTGATAATGAAGACGTGATCGTTGATTCAACGGCTGTCTGACTGCATCGACTCGCAGGAAGACATGAGTGCAAGTGTAGAGATCCTTGTATTGAAAAAGGCTTCTTTTTATGCGGTGAGCTGTTGGTGTCGGTCGAAGGAATCGCATGTGCTCACGAAATTTCTCGACAATAAGGGTGGGATCGGCTGGCATGTCCTCGTTTATAAAAAATTAACCCGGAACACGTAGCTGTTTGCCGTAAAGTAATTCGGCGGGTGAAGCTCCCAGTCCTCCTTGAGTGACGTTTGCAATCCTAGTAGAACAGTTGGAAGTAGTTCTATCCAGGATGTTGGTTGACTGCACTTAAGAGCTACCCCCAGGGCGGAACTGATCTGGTAATTCAAAGGGGTGCAACTGCTATCGTTGGGTTGTCGTCTCCGATTCCAGTGAAGCCGACGGGGACTGGCGTTCCCGGGGTACCCGAATCGCTTAGTAAAAATACTAGGATTGAAACTGGATCCGAGACATAGTGGCTTTGTGATTGTTCGATAGCAAGATCAACTCATTGCTGCGAACCTCAACCCTGGAGGTATATTCAGGTACCACGGGCAGCTGATGAGCCTCCATCATAAAGATGGTCAGCTGATTGGTTGCGGCCCTTCGGGGAGTTTCGTGGTGGCTTGTGGTGCAAACAAAGGTTGACGTTAACCTTATAGCGTCAGATACAGCTGGGTCTCGGATCTACCAGTATCAAAGTTGAGAGTTTCCTCAATGTACACTGGTACCGAACTTGGGGGCGAATGATTGGCGCTTAAACCAATCGCTGTCTAATGGTGACCGTGAGATTAGGCCTATAACAGGCAGGTGCTCACGTTAATCAAAACGACACATGCACTTAAGAGCTGATTTGAAGGTTGGGTGCCATCGCTCAATCGCACCATTGGATGCAGGATGATAGGGTGTTGTTCTAATTCGTTTCGTTCCGGTCAGATTGATAAAGGCTCGAAAAAGTGCGCTTTCAAATTGAGCACCTTGGTCGGTTGTCAACGTTTTGGGAGTTCTAAAAGGCGCAACCCAGGTGTTGTTAAAAGCGTTGGTGACTCTGTCTGCAGTCATGTCTTGCATGGGGACTGCTTTATTGAGATGGGCTGGTTCCTGTTGTGTCGTTGGATTTTCGAGCGTTGACAGGAGATGCAGTTGTGGGTCCATCGTATCGTGTCCGTGAACGCTGGGCCATACGTACTTTTGGCGCAGTTGGTGAAGTGTGGCCTTGCCGCTCGGGTGAGCGAGTCCGTGAACTGAAGCAAAAGCCTGTTGACGAAGTTCCGGTGGGACGTAAGGACGAATGTGTCCCATTGAAATATCGCAGTAAACTGTAGCTGTATCGATTGACAGCTTTTGTAGTTGTAGTCCCGTGTTGTTGCTGTTGTCTAGGAGGGAGCACACGAAGCTCATCGTCTTCTTGTTGAATCGAAGGGTAATGGCATGTTGATCGTATTAATTCTGGAGAAGGCGTCGGCTACCAGATTCTCCGAGCCGGAGATGTGGGCTATCTCCATCGTAAACTGAGAGATGAAGTCCAACTGTCTCAATTGCCTCGGATTGGCTTTGTCAAGGCTTTGAGCGGATGCGTACGGTTTTGATAATAAAATGCCGACCCTCAAGCATATACCTAAAAAACTTGATTGCGACATAAATAGCTAGTAGTTCGCGATCCTACGCGTTGTATCTAGCTTGCGTTGGGTTCAGCTTACGAGGGAAGAAGCAGAGTGGATGCCAGTGTTCGCCATCGTGCCGTGCCAAGGCTGCTCCGATAGCGATGTCAGATGCGTCAGTGACAAGTTGAAGTTGTGCCTTGTGATCTGGAGGGACGAATAAGGCTGCAGTTGCAAAGTCGCGTTTGCACATTTGGAAATCTAATTCCGTTTGTGGTGTCCAAGGAACTTTGCGATTATCGTTTCTCTTGCTGTTGCTTAAGAAAGTGTGTGTTTAAGACAACTTCTGTAGAAGTTGCAGGCCCCAAGAAATCGACACAGCTTGACGATGGTCTCAGGTTGCTTGAAGTTAAGCAGCGCAGTGATTTGCTCTTGTGTTGGTTGTGAACCGTTCCTGTTGATCGTGTAGCCCAAATACGCTATCATCATTTGACCGTAAGCACACATCAATGTTAATGTGCAAGTTATGTTGCTCAAGTCATTGATGGACAATGTTGAGGTGTTCTCGTTGTTGGTCAGCATTGTCTGACATGATGATATCGTCTATATAGCAGAAGACGAATTCCAGTCCATAGAGGATGTTGTCCATGTGCCATTGGAAAGTTTGTGTGGCATTTCTAAGACCGAAACGCATGACCAAATATTCAAACAACCCGAATGGTGTTGTAACAGTTGTCTTTTTATGTCGGCTTCGGACATCGGGATGTGATGGTCAGCCCGTTCTAGGTCCAACTTCGAAAATATAGTTTTACCGTGGAGCCGGTCAGCCACGTCGTGGATATGTGCGATTGGATATCGATCCGGTACTGTAACGGCTGTCTTTTTATGTCAGCTTCAGACATCGGGATCCGATGGTAAGCCCGTTCTAGGTCCAACTTCGAAAATATATGTTTTAGCGTGAAGCCGGTCAGCCACGTCGTGGATATGTGCAATTGGATATCGATCCGGTATTTTCTGAGCGTTAAATTTGCGATAGTCGCCACAAACTCTCCAGGCCCTGGATTTTGCATGCCTTTGCATGTGTCGTGGACACCCCGAAAACATCAACCAGATCAATTTGTTCCGGGCTGGAGCAGATAGAATTGTCATCTAACAGCCTTCTGTTTTTAAAATCGATCAAAAGCCCGTAATGTTTCGAGAAGTCCGCCCCGATAATTGGTGTAGAGACATTTGCTACAATAAAATTCCACGCAAATAGACGCTTGAAACCTAAGTGTATCTTCAAGGGTCGTTTACCATACGTGGTAATTGTGGTCTTGTTGGCGGCATATAATGTTAGCATTTACGGCTTTTGAAGTTGAGCGATGCGTTTAGGCAGAGTCGAGACGGACGATCTGTAGTCGATTAGGAAATTTAAGTATGACTGCTGATCGGCTATGAGCAGTCTGAATCCCGGAATTTTATCTATGTTGTCTGCCACTACGGTGATGGAAGGCAACTGTCTCAGTTTGTCTGATGCTGATTTGCTTGAAAGCGAGCAAGGCTCCGAGCACCGCTTCGCTTTTACGCCAAATCTTTTATGGTAATAGCAAGCCTCGTTGTTAGTTGAAGTGCGGTGGCCTTTTGCACCACCTGTTGAATTGTGCAAATCAGAGGGGTTGAAATTGCTTGTTGATTTTCTAATGTGAACGACAACGTTATTAAGCTGACACTCGATTTTTTCAAGTCGTTTGTTGAGTTCAGACGTGTTAGGTGCGCCTGCCTATGGTGGAGTGCCCTCTGCAGCAATACGTAGGCCAGAACACTAATTTACACTATGCGGTCTGCTATTTTTGCGAGTTTGTAGAGTTCGGAATCCTCGCTAGTAGCCAGAATGCACCTGACGCTCACTGGTAGTCGTTTCACCCACAATGTTTTGAGGATGTTCTAAGACAAATCCGAATGTGCGAAATTTTACGTTTCTCGAAGTAGCAGTGACGGTTGTTTTCCATCAAAGTCTGCTCTTGTGAGCAACCGGTTTAGCTGTCACTCCTTAGATTCGGAGAATCTGGTGTCAAAATTCTGTTTAAGCGTGCCGTATTCGTTCGTGACTGGTGGCGAACGGATAATGTCAGATACTTGCTGCAGGATATCGATGTCCAGAGCAGCGATAATCGTACAATACCGAGCATTGTCAGACGTTATTTTATTGATGAAAAGTTGCGCCTCCGCCTGCACAAACCAAAGCGTCGGGTCGCTTCGCCAAAATGGTGGCAATTTCACGTCTTCGACAGAAGCAACTTCCGCAGACGGTGGAAAGTTTGTTGCTGCATCCACCGATGGCAACTATTTGGGTGAAGATATCAGGTCCTTGCTTGGTTCATATAGCGTGTCAAGCAACGTGTTGTTGTCGCACCTTGCCGGTGGCGGTGTTACATATGTTGAACGAACATGCCGATTGTCAAATCTTGGTCGACATTTTAATGAGTGCTCCCCTAGCTCACGTCGATGATAGTGTCACCAGTTGTAGCCGCCTTGAATCCCGTAGATTAAGATGTGCACAACGCAATCGTTAAACTCACTTAATGTGGTTAAATAACAATTTTTTGCAAAAATCTAAATATATCACATTTCGTTAACTGAAACTAAACTTGTCTGCTTCGCGACCAAAAGTCAAAGAGAATAAATAAATAACAAAGAGAATAAATAAATAACAATTTTTTGCAAAAATCTAAATATATCACATTTCGTTAACTGAAACTAAACTTGTCTGCTTCGCGACCAAAAGTCAAAGAGAACAGCTGATGATAAGTCTTCTTGTTGCCAGCGGATTGGTTGCCAGATCTGCAAAGTAAAACTTCCTCGAGATAATGTCGGCGCCACTCAGTCGTGGAAATAGTTTTTACGATCGCCACAATAACTCCCCTCAGGAACGCCTTTTGTCACCAAACACCGGTACTTATTGAACCACCCTCGTATTTGGAGTATTTTAATCTTTTTGGTCATAAATGAAATCGAAGTTGACTAGTTCTGATACTTTTCTCTTTTTTAATTTACAGGTTCAGGCGATTCAGGAGTCTTTGGATCTATGACAAAAATGCAATTTGCGAAAAATTTGTGAATAAGGGATATCCGTTGATGAAAATTGATGAGAAATTTCTATTTTATGCTAATATAATTGATGATTTAAAGAAGCTGAAAAGTTACCACGATCTAGGCTCTGTTCGATTGAATTTAAAACCTCTCTTAAATAGTATATGTAGTCATGCAATGGAATGGAAAAACACATTGGGTGAAATTCTTTCCGAACGAACGCGGCGAAATATGATTGAACAGAGGGACGAGATCAAGGTTCGAATATTCCAATTCCAAATCATATATCTAGCAAAAGAATCAATACATTCCACAATGTTCAATTTACACGTTTAGGTACTCATATATCTTGCCGGAACCCATGCACTGCATGCATATTTCCCAATGTCGTTATATGTTAGTCTAAAACTGAACTTCGTTAACACCTTTTGTTCAGGCAAAGGGCCCTTGTTTTCCTCTAAGCTTCTTATTCTGTATCTGTATGCTTTTCACGAGAAAGAATTCTCCATTCAACATTTATTATATTACCGTATATTAACATGATTCTAAGAATTGCTTGCATCCGTCGCTAAAAGTTTTTGGCACCATTCAATAGTGATCGGAAGGTTTGAAATAAATTCTTTTCAATATCCTCAGCAACTTCGTCTTGATTTGGACAGAAATATCAAAGGACTTGAGGATTTCAAGACAGTAATGCAAACTATTGCAACCATACAATCTCGTTTGACAACAGTTGAATTGAAAATCCACGAAATGCAAGAAACGTACACAGTCCTCAGCGAACATGAAATAAAGGTAAGCCTTCTACTTGGTTAATTTAAATTACTACCGCGTGGTTTGAACAACCTCAATGGTGAAGTTTTCTTCGCAAAGACTGCCTATATACAGAATATTTCATTGCTACTCGTTCTTTTTCTCTTCAATTTCATTTCAGTTTAATTACTCGGACATGATAATGGCGTATCATTTGGAAAAACGATGGGAGAGGCTGTACCGGTCAGGTCTTTTCAGAGGTGAAAAGTTGCAGCCAATTAAAATGAAATTCGCCTCTATTACTTCATCCGAAATCGAAGGCTTTTCGCTAGAGGTCAGTGGCGTAGTAAAAAATTTTTTTTTCGAGAAGCACTTCGTGCAAGTAATTAAATCAAATTTACTCTTCCATTGAAGAATATTCGATTTAATAGAGTATCTCCGAAGGAACGCTCTTTCGTACTCATGAATTTTATTACGTACATTATTTGAGCTATATCGGGGATTACGATGAAAAAGTTCTGCAGATACTCGATTAAACGGGTTTATTCAATTATCGGCTTTCCTTTGTTGTGTTCAGTTTCTAGGAAATTTGTAGAAGGATTTTCTTTCGTATTCAAATCATGCTCGCATACTTTTAAAAGGGAAGAGAAGTTACTTTAATCAGTTTGTTCAAGATGTGGATGTTTTGCCTGTTACATGGAATATGTTTGATGAAAGAGGAAGTGCATGTATACTTCAAATTTCATCCTGATAGCACAAATTATTAGCAAATTGGAGAAGTAAAAGAAATTTTGAACAAAGTAATTATATTTCAGATTGCTGAATTTGTGAAAAGATTTGAAGAGGAAGGTCCTGGTGCTGTTGGTCCTGACTTAGATAGAGGTGCAAAATTAATGGATCCTTATGGTGTGGAGTTTGAAAGTTATGAAGCACGAAGAGCAGAATTAAGTACGATGCCTAATCACTTATGTTTACTGCAAACTATAAATAACTAATTTTTTGTTTCTAGCTAATGCCGAAAAATTGTTTGATATGCCTTTGGCTGATTATTCAGATTTTTATCGAATCCGGACGGATTTTGAAGGAATGCAACAGGTCACTTAGCCTTTGCTTAATTTATCACGGTTGTTTTTGACTAAATAATTCATATTTTAGATTTACAAACTATTCCGGCATCAAAAAGTCGCAAGGGAAAATTGGTCTAAAACATTGTGGGCTGATCTTAATCCCTCTGTGTTGACCGAAGGCATCGAAAATTATTTAAAGGAATTCAGAAAATTAACGAGAACTGTAAGTTATGTTTACAATAATATTTTTATTTTACTTTTTATATAATTGCTACGCCACAGTACTCTCACTGCAGCCAAAGAAACTTGTAAATATAGAGAGTTACAGGTCCTGAAGTGGCATCCTGCTCTGGCTAGCTCCAAAGTCCCGAATAATTGTAGTCAATTATTTTGTTTATTTGGTATCCACAGGCCAATTCTGTTTTTAGGGTTTTGTAGTAAATAAATTTAAGGATAACCATTAACCCCGGACTATATTACCAAACTTTCAACCGAATCTTGATAGGCCCGCTCATGCATCATACCATTGTGATGCAGCAAATTCCTCAAATAACTTTTTTCAACAATTGGCGAAAAATCACTTAGAATATCGTTACCCTTTCAAAAGCAATTTAAAAAGCAAATATTTCAATTAAATCCGTCACTGACATTCGTCAAACAAATACAAGTTGGGTAGACAGATTTACGCTCATTTCAGAAGGGTTTTGTACCCGACCTCCGAAATGCAGTCACCAGCACCGAATAAAGTCAAGAAACATGTCAAAGAGATGGGCACGTTTAAAACAAAATTCATTCTCTATTTTCAATGGTCGCCATTTTGTTGCGAAATAATAAAAATCACTCGAATCATGAATTCCCAATAATATTTATGTTGTTGATCTTATTTATTTTAAATTATTATTTTAAATTATTTTGTAGTTGAACTTTAAAGTGAGCACCACTTTACACCTACATACAAAATTTGATGTTTCTAGCTTGTGGTTTGCAAGAAAAATTGCTGTAATACACGGACTGACGAATGGATGCACATAACATGATTTTAGAAGGGTTTTGTAAAATTATTTTACAAAACCCCAAAAATGGAAGTCTTAAATAATCCAGGCATCGATAGTATCACGATGAATGAGGGTCAGTATGGTCAAGGAGGACATAGCCGAGCTTATGGAAAATTTTTTAAATTTAATAATTATCGCCCAGTTGCGTTTCTGATGGAGTTTAGTAAGATATTTGAAAATATATTAAATATTCGTCTACCATTATTCTTACTTTGAAAAGTCAACAGGAGTTTGGATTTCAAAAGGACAAGGTTTCTTCAGACGCGCTACTTTCTGTCACACATTTCATTAATGTAGGACTTGACAAAAGTGATTATGTTATCGCAATTTTTGTGGATTTTCAAAAAGCATTCGATTGAATTAATCATGATCTATTACTTTGTAAACTTGAATCGTATGATCATCAAGGTAGACCTGATCAATTGTTTAAAAATTAATGGGAGGGGAAATCTCAGAGATCTTTAATCAACAATCCCTTGGGCGACCGAGTACCTACAAGATTAGGAGTTCTCCAAGGACCAATGCTTTGTCCAACTTCATTTCTGCTATCCCCAAATAATTTCCATTAGTCTACATGTACTAATGGAATACCGTACAATATATTCTGACGACATGGTTCTACTTTATTCGGGAAGAGAGAAAGCTGAAATTGTAAACACTATCAACGAGGATCTAGGAAAATACTAGTGAGTGGTTAATCGTAAAAAAACTAGCATTAAGTACTGTAAAGACAGAATGTTGTTTTGAAGCAAAAGAAAAAAGAAAACATAGATGTCGATTTTAATATTGACGGTGAAAAATTGCAAAGAGTGTTAGATATGAAATACCTTGGTCCTATCGTCGATCATCGTTTGACCTGGTTGCTACATGTAAATAGTTTAAGAGGAAAATTAGCTCCAATAATAGAATTCAAATTCAAATTCAAAAGCGCTTTATTTAATACCAATCGTTATAAATTTTTAAAAGAACATAAAGCAAATTCCAAACAATAAAACTATAAGAAAACTAAATGGCCCGAATGGCTCTCTAAATTTATACGTTATCAGTTAAACACATTTAATGAAATAAATACACTTGCAAATTTAAATTAATTAAGATAATTAGATATTTTTTGATTCAATTGGAAAAAGGAGAAAAAACCAACCAGCATTATTCAAAAATTACTTATACTACTAACACAACAATGAACTTATATCCTATACCTAATATGTTACACCCTAATTTTAAATAAGTTCAATCAAAAAAAAAAAAACGTTTCCTTATATTGAAACCTATACCTAATTTATAATACAAATAAACGACAATACTAGATGTAGCAATAATGAGATTAATCTAAAAAACTAAGTAACGAGAGAAAGCACAAAAACAGAAAATAAACACGAATAATTTAGACATTGTCATTCAGCCACCAATACCTAGATTGTTCCATCTCAGCTCGACCAGCCTCAACGAATCTAGCAAATGAGTATCTCCATTGGAATTGTTGGTCTCGTGAACTCAGATTCGAAGGATATTTTATCTTCTTATCGGTGGCCCGTCGATATATGTGATATATGATTGGGACGCCGTCAGAATCAAAAACATATCGATTCATGTCCAAATACACGAATGCTTCTGGAGGAACGAAGCCAGTAGCGAGGCAAGTCACAATATACCCGTCTGTAGGGTGGAACGGCTGTGAAATCCAAGGGTTTTCACTCACAGTTACAGATCTTGCGATATGATTCCGAAGAAATTTCAATATGAAGATATCGACTCTTGTCACTTGAGCGGTTTGATAAATTTTTCTATTCGATATATAGTGCTTCCAATCCGTCTCAGGCTTTCTGTACAAACCAGTACATGCACGAAGACATTTCCTCTCGAAAACTCTTAATCTTTCCATTGTACTAGCACTCTGGTTGTACCAGATCTGGCATCCATATGTCAAAACTGGCCTAACCAGGGTCTTGTAACAAATAACTTTGACTTTTCGATCAATGTATCTGGAATGAAAGAGTCGCCGAAGGGCCATGACTGCTTTTAGTGCTTTACTGAGCATGATTTTCACATGTTCAGTATAGTACAGATACTGATCGAGATGAACACCGAGGTATCGAACACAGGATTTATGTGGAACCCGTTCTGAACTACCCTCACCAGCCATAATGTGGAAATCCTTCCAATTACGTTTCAGGTCTTGACTGGCCCCCTACAGCGTTGTCCGAAACAAAATTGTTTCGCACTTCTGCGCATTGATTTTCATTCGCCAATTGTCGGTGTAGAGCTGCACATCATTAAACATTTTTTGAAGATTATTCTGAACTATTGTAGCTTTTCGGTCTGCCGTATAGATGATCAGATCATCAGCAAACGCTACCAATGATCGCGTTGGCGAGACATTAAAATCAAAGCTGTTCAATAGCTTGCGAATGAATATCTAGAAGGGCAAGGGCGCAGTAACTGTTCCCTGCTGTAGCCCATTCAAGACCTTGAATTCGCGCATTGTTGTCAGATTTCCATCAGTTACAAGAAACGATTTCCCGTACAACATATTACACATCATGGCGACAATGTGTCTGGGGAAGTTGTCCTGAAGGAGTTTAAAAACTAGTCCATCTAGCCACACCGTATCGAAGGCTTTCTCCATATCAATGAGACATGCTCCAACGCATTGTCTATCATTTAGTTTCCAACAGATGTCTGAGGTTACTTACGTTATTGCATGTATGGTCGCATGCCTGGCACGAAAACCAAATTGGCAATTCGGCATCAACTCATATTTCTCAATGTGGGCGTTTAATGCTCTGTTGAGTATCACTTCAAACACCTTGCTGATGTTAGGCAGCAAGCTGATTGGGCGATAGCTTTTGGGGCATGAAGATTCTTGTCCTTTCTTCAAGATCGGAAATACCTTAGCCTTTTTCCACTCATTTGGGAAATATGAATTGCTCAACATGTTGTTGAACAATATGCAATAATTTCTAATAGCAACCACAGGCAAATGTCGGAGAATTATATTTGGAATACCGTCAGTACCACATAATTTCTTGTTGTTTATTCTACGAAATATGAAACACAAGTCTTCATAGCTGACAAAATAATCAATAAGATTCAAGCTCGGTATGAGGTCAGATGTTAATGTTTCATCGAAATGAAGAATTGATTGGCCGTTCAGGCTTGATTTGAAGTCGGAAACTTTTGCTTCAACGACCTCCGAAAATATTTCATTCCTTCTCTCTGGGTTTGGCAGATGAACCAATTCAAAATGTGTTCCAATCAGGGCAAGTTTCTGCAATCCATCACATATAATCCTGTTTCCATTTCTATCCGGAGTCGTACTATCAATTTCGATACCAGCTCTATCGAGAAGATTTATCTCATCACTAGCGACTTCAAGATTCGATACCTTCACTCGAGACTTCCTGCGGAATAAGCTTTTCACTTTCACGAAAACGCCATCTGGGTCCTGTGGGCTAATACCCCTCAGTTTTTCCACCCATTGATTGCTGACCTCACTCCTGAAGTATGACCGGATTAAGTTCTGGACATTCTTCAGGTGTAATTTCAACAAAGCCAACGAGGGATGGTTGTAGTCCAAAAATCGTCGATAAATATTGTTGACGCGTGTGAGAAGAAGGCTTTTCAACCTTGCGATGGTTGGTGTTTCATATCCTCCCATATTGTTCCGATGTTTAATCTTGGGAACTACTTTCTCAATCGTTTCCAACGTCATCTTCTCTAACTTCGACAAATAGAGATCTATTTCATCGTCAGTTAGATTTCTGTTATTAGGAACCATTGAGCAAGCGTTGCCATCATCAGAAGAGGGACATTGCTTCTGGTACTCCCGATTAAACTTCTTTTGAAACTTTCCCCAGTCTGTTTTTTTGAAATTCAACCGATGGTTTTCATGTTGAACTGGAATGAGGAAGAAATCATCCCTTTGATGATTGATTTCCATTAGGATTGCATTCTGGTCGCTATCGTAAGGAAGCACCTGCAGTTTCCGTTGAGGACTATTAAAGCTGAATTCAAGTCTTGCGTCAGCAATGCAGAGGTCCAAATATGAATTTGTCCTAGGGTATGTTGGGAACTCCGACCCATATAGATTGCACCTGTATTCAATTTGGTTCTCTGTTATTCATGATATCAGGAATACACCCCTTGGATTATTGGTGGCGTTTAGCCATGATGTATGCTTGGCGTTCAGGTCACCAGCAAAAATATAATAACTATGCAGCCTGTTCAATTCGAGTATTTCAAACAAGGAATTGAGTTCTTCCTTGAAGTTGAGAACATTTTGACCAGTTGCATAGGCAGAGATAACGAAGAGGTTATCCCCACCTGGCAGTGAAATTTTGATGACGGACACCTCAAGAAATTCAAAGTTTTTGAATTCGACTTTTTCAATATTTTGGAAACAATAGGGTCTTCTAACCAATATCCCGGTGCCACCTCCCCCATCACCTATTACCCTATCGTTTCTTACGAATGCAAAATCTTTGAATTCCATGGAATACCATGAATTGAGGTGGGTTTCAGTGAGAAGTATGATGTCAGGCTTTTGCTTGACAATGAATTCAAGGAGATAATCACGTCGATGTATGGCAACGATAGAGTTGACGTTGATCGATATGAGGCAAAGCTTATCCATGGGAATATGACTGGATGACAAGTTATTACGAGGCATTTGAAAGACCTAAACGCTGAAAAGCAAAGTTAATTTTTGAATCTTGTTTGTCGATTCTCTCCGATAAAGAATTAAGTTGCTGGTAAATTTTGAGAAGCAACTCATTATTGCCACTAACATTATTTACATTATTTCCAGCATTTTCTGCTGGTCCTCGAGTGCAAATGATACTCCGGGCTTGACGAAGTTGGAAGGTATGATATTACGGTGTACTTGTGTTTGCTTTGGAGCAAATTTAACTTTTGCATCTTGATATCGGGAGCATCCTCAATATGATGCTGGGTGACCAAAAACACCGCAGTTAACGCAGTATAATTTTTCTTTAGGCTCCGTCTGAGCCAATTTGCACTCGCCGGGAGCATGAACGTCTTTGCATTTGACGCAACGATAGTGCATGGCACAATAGGCAGCCGAATGTCCAAATCTTTGACACCGGTAACGCTGGTGGACTTTTTTTTTCTGGAGGCGTTCCCACCTCACCACTCTGAAATTCAAGTACCTTATTTGTTGAAGGCACTTGGACTGCTCTTATTTGCAATTTGTAACCGGTAAAGTGGTAAATTCTTCCTTTCAATGGTCGACCGTCTTGTCGCAAAGGCTTCGACTGAAATAAAATCAATATCTGGTGCAGCCTCCTTGAGCACCTGAAGAAGATCGACCGTATCCTCTCCGCTGTCCAAACCCTTCAACAAGAAGGTCTGATTCTTTTCACTTTTTGGGGTATAGGTGAAGTGTGGAACCTCCCCAGAAATCAGCGCATCTTTGGCTGACTTGAAATCAACCAGTGATTTCGTCCTTATAGTTAATTTTTCGGCATTAACTCTTTTGATTTCGAAATTGGCCAGTTTATTTTCGGCTGCCAATAGCCGCACCATATCTTTCCCGGTTTGTCCGAACACGTTGATTGGCGGAACTTTTTCTGTCTTGTTGGAAGCTTTTTCAGAGGAACCAGCAGAACTGCGGGCTGGTTTTTTCTCCTTATTTTTGTTCTTTAAATATTGAATAAAATTAACGTCATTATCTTGATTAAAATTACCTCCGATGTTTTCTTCGATTTCCATATTTTCCGTTAATCCCTCCAGCGCTGCAAAATAATTTTGGCTCTTGTTGGCGCCACCAGCACTTAGAACTTCCTCTGGAATTGCTTGCTTTGTACTTTTCTTCGGCTTTGTTACCTGTTGCCATTGATTTTGTGGCTGCGTCTTTTGAGCCTTCATCCCTTTCTTGAAAAGATTCTTGAGAGACTGTATCTCTTGCCTTAGTTCATCATTTTCTTTCTGCAATTTGGCCATTTGTTGATTGTCCACTATTATTTGCAGCTTGCACCCTCCATCTGCGGAGTTTTCTTCGTTATGCTTTCTTTTGGTGATTATCGCCAGTTTCGTATTCGTCGTTTCCCCAGGTTACCACAACGGTGGGAAGCCGTCGGGCTCCTCCATACCAGCGTTCGTTACCAGTCGAAGTAAAAATATTCGATAGAAATTTCCTGAGTCGATTACTTCGACAATATAAGATTTTTTCCGATAAAAATTAACTTCGGACTAACGTGCGAAGGAGCACCAACTTCCATTTGGATGCCCCACTTTCTTTAGTGTATTACAGGTTTCTTGTCGGGGATGAGGTAGATTTCTGACAGCGTGCAGTGAACAGGAATGGTCAGTATTAGGAAACAAGATACCTTCAACCATCGTGCCTACGCCTACCAGCATTTTTGTTTTGCGCTTGGTGCCTCATCACCGCACAACCCGTGTATGTGAAGAAATAATTTTTAGTGGAACTTGGTGCCGGGAGAGAGAACCCGCCCACGTCTCCACAGGTTCTAGCCTGCTAGTGCGTTCACGCGTTCATAAATCGTCAGTCACAGTGAGCGCCGTTCACTGTGGTAGCACCATACAGTCACAAGTCCTTCGCGGACAATTTATCAAACCATAAGTACTACAATATGGTCAGTACCATGCTTTGGCCGTATGTCCGTCCACCCAGCTGCGGTACGTTCACATGCATGAAGTAGCAACTACTAACAGGGAGGCTTCGTTAAAAAACTAAAGATAAATTTAAAAATCAAAATGGTCAAAAACAAGGGGGGGAGGGGGCACTGGAAATCGATCTTGTTTTCATAATTAGTGCAGTCAATGAAGGTACAAATAGGGTATAGCCTTCGAATTCGTTGAATCTCGATCAATTTTCATGAAAATTTATGAGTAGTTAGAGTATGCCTCAAATATAAAAAATGACATAGTACCGACTTACGATTTTTGTGTTTTATGGATTAAATCCACCCCCTCTGAAAAAATGCTTATTTAAGCATTATTTCAATAAAGATATTATTTATTTATGTAGAATAAATATTCTTAAATACTTTCAAGCATGATTTATGATTTCCATCAATTTTTCAACCCTTGGAAATCAACCCTTAGTTCAAAAATCATGGAAAAATGGTTGATTTGTCTCCCTGAAATATTAACTTGTTCATTAATAATACAGCTTTAATCGTTTTAGTTGTGCACTTATAAATATTAAAATATTTTTCAGTAAATATAAAAAAAAAATTTATTTTTAGGGTTTTGTACTAAAATACAAAACCCTATTGCAATCACGACCTGTGTCCGTCTGTCCGTCTGTCCGTCCGTCCGTCCGTCCGTCCGTCTGTATGTCACAGCACTTTTTCTCCGAAACTATAGAGGCTACAGGCATGAAACTTTGTGGAAAGGTCAGAAGTGGTGACCTCTTGAAAGTTCAAGGGTGGAAAAATTTTTCAAAGGGGTTTAAGGGGGGTCTCCCCATATAGGGAGGTGACCCTTCAAAAAAAAATTTTCACCATTGGTAGTCGAGTAGGGTGTCATTGGAAAGGTCTTAATAAGATCTTTTCAAAACAAGTCTTAAAATTGCCTTATGAGTACCGAGAGGGGCAGGGGAAGGGGAAATGTACGAACTTTTCGCGTACCCCCCCCTCGCGACTGGAAACCTTCCATCTGAAAAATCTGAAAAAAATCATGAATGTAGGCCTTTATGAGTACAACAACAACAAATACATGAGAAGTCGAAATTCGCTCAACTTTGTTAGTAATAGTATGATTTATCGATTTTATGTTTTCTTGAATAAAATCTAAACGGTACCCTTAAATTCAATAAAATTTAGCAAACGGATTACTTTCTATAAGGTAAATTTTTCCTGAAAGTTTCATGAAGATCCAAAAGTATTTAACGAAGTTATAGCGATTTGAATTTTCCCGTATTACTATGGAACAATATGCCCTGTATTACTATGGAAACATATGGCTATGGAGCCATATGCGCTTTTTATCGATTTAGACACTACAGCTTTGCTAGGATTTGCATGAAAATTTCAGGAATCATAGGTATCATGAAAATGAGTACATACAATTGAAACAAGTCAAAGAGGCAGGAGAGAGCTCCTAGCAAAAGGGCTTTGTAACCATTCTAGGATTCGAAAAAATAGGCCATGAATCGATAATTACAGTACAGAGGAGTGGGCCCTGAAAAAAATTTCATGAAAGGTAGCCGATATGAATATCAACTGAAAGTTCTCAATAAGAGCTTTTCAAAACCATTCTTAAACTGACAGTTTTTGCTTCAGTGGAGCCAATGGGGGGGGAGTGTAAAAACATGAAAAATGTGTTTCTAAAAAATCTGAAAAAATTATCAAGGGAGATATCTATGGGTATAACTAAAACAAAAACCTCAGAAGTCAAAATTCTTTCAACTTTGTTAATAATAGTATGACATTTTCTCCAATAAAATCGTCTTTGACATGTTTCTTGATTTTATTCGTTGCTGGTGACTGCATTTTGTATGTTGAGTACAAAACCCTTCTGACATGAGCATAGGTCTGTCTACCCAACTTGTTTTTTTCAAATTTCAACCCCCAAAAAAACAACCCCTTGCCATATCAAATTAAAAAAAAATTTTAATAGGCTTGGCACCTTCTTTTGATCAGAACTTTATCCACTGCTTATGAAATATTTTATTTATTCATTTTAACTTCTAAGCCTCGAAATTTATCCTTTATGCATACATGAATTATTTTTTGTGAAAATAATCTCGATGTTTAAAGGAACAGTCACCTCACAAATAGGCGAAACAGTCGTACCTACAAATACAAAAATAATTCCTAAAGTATTATTGTACTTCAGCGTCTTTTTTTCCCTATTTTCTATTAAATTATTAATAATCATTTAATACTTCTGCATACAAATTTTTCATAAAATTAATAATTTAAATTAAATTTATTTTAAGAGTTGATACTACAAAGCGACCCACGTGTTTATTCTTTCGATTTTGAAAATTTCTGGGATATTTTAACGTTATTAACGAGGGATGCATGCTATCCAAAAATAAATATTTTTGATGCGTGAGAGAAGTAGACTTTTCTGGCGTTTTATTTCGATCCATATTGTTACGATGTTTAATCTTGGCAACTACTTTCTCAATTGTTTCCAATGTAAGCTTCATTAACTCCGACAAAAAGAGATTTATTTCATCGTTAGTTAGATTAAGAATTGAGCAAACATTGCCATCATCAGAAGGAGGACATTACCTCTGCTCATCCCGATTAAGCTTCCTTTGAAACTTTCCCCAATCTTGAACTGGAAAGAGAGAAATATCATCTCTTTGAGGATTTTTTTCCATCACGATTGCAGAATGGTTACTATCATAAGGAAGCACTTGTAATTTCCGTTTAGGATTATTAGATGTGAATTCGATGTGCGTCAGCTTTTATTTGAATTAGAGAACGCTTCATCCAGTTGCATAGGCAGAGATAACAAAGAGGTTATCTCCACCTTGCAGTGAAATTTTGATGGACACTTTAAGAGAAAGTTTTTGAATTCGACTTTATCAATATTCTGGAATCGATAAAACCTAACTAATATTCCCGTGACACTTGCGCTATCACGGTTGACCCTATTGCTTCTTACGAATTCAAAATCCTTGAACGTATTGAGCGCCAAGAATTGAGGTGGATTTCAGTGAGAAGTATGACGTCAGACTTTAGCTTAACAATGACTTCCAGGAGGTAGTAATATCGACGCAAAGTCACAATAAAGTTGACGTTGATCGAGATGAGGCAAAGCCTATCTGTGGGAATGTGCCTAGATTACAAGTTATTTTAAACCATGATTATCTTTTTCATCTTGCTTATTGATTCTTTCTGATAGAGATTCAAATTCTGCAGGTCCTCTAGTGGTGAGTGCAAGTGGTACTTGCATTTTTCTTAGAATAAATTTAACTTTTATATCTTCATATCGAGGAATCTTCGATATATGATGTAGAGAGACTAAATACACCGCATTTGATGCAATACAATTTTTCTTCAGGCTCCACCTAAGCCAATTTATATTCACCGGGGGCATGAATTTCTTCGAATTTTACGTACTGAGTGGATAGCGCAGTTAGCAGCCAAATAGTGAAACCGTTAACACCAATAGCACTGGTTGGCTTCTCTTTTATGGAGATTTTCCCACCTGACCGCTCTGAAATTCAAGCTAAGTTCGAAGCTATTAATAAAGAACTGCTTTCATTCGACCAGCTGAATTTCGTTAAATGCCTGAATTGTGATGCTACTTTGACAAACTTTTCATATATTGTATATGCTTAATCTTATTCGCTACTTTACACCTCTTCAGATGTCCGACAAAGTAAACCAAAACGCATGGCTTACTTAGTGAGTGCCTTGTACCCCAGCAGCAAAAGACTAATTTTGGCAGGCTAGATCTAATTTTGGCAGGCTGCGTAGTACTGCCAAGAAGAAGATTACATATAGTATACTCTGAAGATTTATTTCAGAAGTCTCGAAAAATCTCTTGTGGCTAATAATACAAAGCCCCTTTAGTCTTATATTAGGTCACTGAGATCCTCTTCTTCCAGTCCTAGGAAGGTCCATTGGAGTGGTGTAGAAGATTCTCCTCAACAAGGAATTACTGACATATTCGCCTGATTTCCCTCTTTTCTCCTCTCGTTGCAGCTGTACATTATGTTGTCTTACCTAACCGCCTTCCTTTCTCAACTTTCTATATTTGTACAGATGTACTGAAGTCGGATCTATGACCAGTATTTTTAATCCTACATCTATCAGCGTTGAACCGGATGGTTTGCAAAATATATTTGTGAGGGCGATAGCTTCACCAATGAGTTTTCCTTTGCCTCTCCTCTTCAACCTAGGTTTGAGTGCTGGTACTTTCCCTACCTGTTGGGAAAGGGTTAACATTCTGCTTATTTTCAAAAGTAATGATCCTTCATTAGTGTTCAGTTATCATTCTATTTCCTTAATTTTCTGATTTCCAAAGTAACGAGGTACTGGTTCATAGTCAATTCTCAATCTCATTAGCCCCTTTTATTGCATCAGAGTAGCATGGCTTTCTAAAAGGAGACTCTACCACATCTAATTTAATGGAGTTCACAAAAGTATTGCAAGAGTTTTGGATAACCAAGTGCATATTAATTTGATCCTTACCGATTTCTCCAAGACTTTGACACTGTGAATCATCTATCTTTTTCTTTGTCGTTAGCTTGAAGCTCCTGTTATCTTATGTGCTCTTCTATCTTGGATGCGTTTCTGTCCAGTAAGTCTCTCTAGTACTACGTCTAGCCTTTTTATCCTTCATTAGGTCTTGCATAAGATTTAATTTTCGGACCTCTTCTCTCTCTCTATTGTTAATAAAAGATCTTCCCTTTGTTATTAATTTCCCTTGCTTTGCTGCTTGTATTCTGATAATTTCAAAGTATTTCGGGAAGTCAAATCCCATCTTAACTGTCAGCACCTCTAAACTGATCTAAATGCTCTTAATGAATAGTAATTTTCAAACTATTTATGTCTTAACGCTACTAAATATCATGAGATTTCTTTTCTCCAAAGGAGTCTCCTTTTAATTTTATTCATTTATTAAATGATACTTTGCTCGCTGAAGTGCTCAGTCGCAAAGAACCTAGAGTGACCTTTGACCTGAATCCCAAATTTGATGCGCATATTTTAAATGTGATTACTGAGGTGCCTAACGTTTTTTGGTTCATCCTTAGGCATGTATATGAATTGTATAGTATTTCTTCTTCTATCCGCCTATTTGTTTGTTTTGTTTGCCGTTTGCTGGTACACTCTTCTGTTATCTTCTTCATAGCATCATATTCCCCTTAGGCCTTTGCTTACTACAAGAAGTGCCTCCAACTGTCTCGATCGATTAACTGCGTCGGAGCAGTGATAAACCATCTTCGTCGGCCAAGTCAGACTAGCGTTTTTTCGGTTTCCTCACTGGCCTCTGCCCTTCAGTTCTCCCAGCGAATACCTTTTGGGTACCCGTTGTTTGTCCATACGAATTACATGGCCAGCCTATTGCAGCTTCCGCTGTCTTGCAATCGATGAGACCTCCGGATTGTCTAAAAATTTCATACAGCTCATGGTTGTATCTAGCTTCACTCCAATTATTCGCCTAAGGACCCGTCTCTCGAAGGCGTTCAATATGTTTGTGGATGTTTGCGTTAGGGTCCATATTTCACACGCATAGCATAGTATATGTCTTATCCTGAATTGGTATACTTGAAGCTTTGTTTTTCTGCGTATGCAGGTGGCCTTCAAAATTGGCAAAACTGAATAAAATATTTAATTTCAAGCTGTATAATTCGGCGTATTACGTTTCTTACATTATCAGTTCTTGTTATTTTGGTGCATACATATGCAAGTTTGTCCACATTCTTGTTGTTTACACCAAGTATGTTTTTTTTTGCGTATTTTAGGTATTTTCTTCTCGACTGTGTCGTAAGTTTCGCTGTATTCTCATTGATTAGTAGCCCCACTAGTTTTACTTCGCTGTCGAGCGAGTTCTTTGGCGGTTGTTAACGACCATGACAAAATCTTGATGTCATCCGCATGGGCTACCACTTGGCTTGACTTATAACCTTTCTCGTGTATCGATGGGTAGTTTTCTGATGAGCTAAGTTTAATTGCAATCCATCTCCCTGCTTCAAACTGATATTTGTGTCAAAGGCGTCGGTGAGTTGGTTATTGATGCGGACTTGGGAGGTTGTCAATGTCATTGTCCTTTTCATAAAAAAGACTAATTTGGCTGGAATACCAAAGCGAAGCATTATTTGGTTTAGTACGTTCCAATCAATACTGTTGTATGCTTGCTTAACGTTAGCGAAAATTTGGTATACGTATAGGTTGAACTCCTAACATTTCTCAAGTACCTGTATGACTGTAAACAATTAGTCCTTCGTCGATCTGTCTGCTCTAAAGCTACCTTTTTTTCAAAGTTGGGAGGTGAACGTCATTTATGCGCTGAGTGTGTAGGCCTTCCATGCTTACAAGTGACTGGACTATCTACTAAACACCTCCTGTCAACCCGAGAACCTATTCTGGAACTGTTTAACACACTACTTCGGGCCAGGTCTTCTTTGGTTGCGTCATGAGGCACCTTTAAGCTGGGGGGTCCCTCTTTTGGCGGGAGGGAACAGAAGAGGAATCGCCAGGCAAGCGATTCCCCTGCTCCGATGTCACCGGCTGCTGTAAGTCCCTTTTATCTTTTAAGACTGCCCAAGCAATCATGGCTAGAATACCAAAGCAAAGCATTATTTGTTACCGTATGTTACAATCAAAACAGTTGTATGCTTCCTTAAAGTCAATCAAGATTTGGTGCACATCTATGTTGAACTCCCAACATCTCTACCTGCTTAACTGTAAATAATTGGTTTATCGTCGATCTATTGGCTCTTGAGCCACCTTGATACTCCCTAGTAACATTATTGGCACACAATTTGATTTTATTTTGTAAGATTTTGAAAATATTTTGTACGCAGTGCATAGCCGCCATATGCCTCTATAGCTTTCGCATTGTAGCTTGCCACCTTCATATATTATGATTGGATCTACTAGTTTGGCATGTGTTCTTGTTGCCAAAGGCATTGGATGACTTTGTGAATAGCTTTCTGAACACTACTTGTGTGAATGTCATGCCATCTTTCCTTAGTCTCGTTTTCATCAGTGATAATTTTGCCTCTGTCATCACGGCAGAGCGTGGTCTTTGGCTGATAACTTTGCTTCAAAATTTTCATTACTTTGTATCTTTGCCTTGAGTTATAGCAAAGAATATAGAACAAGAAGAAGTCGAATCGCGAACAAATTTTCTGCACACGAATTTTTATGCGACGGGTCCTGATGCTGGAACCCACCAAGCGATAGCACAAATTTTCATCTCTTAGAGAGAGAGAGCTTTTGTCCAAAAGCTCATGATACATATTTGGCGCTGAGCTAAAGGAATGCATCGCAGCATTTTGAATGTGATCGATTGATTCATTGCAAGCAGTAAACATAATTATATTCTTGTTCTTTGGTGATTGTGGTGTGATAATGAACATTGTGAAGAAAATGGAAAAAAATAAGATAAAATCTGGTCTACAATGCAGTTTGAATCATTGTAAGAGGTCCAGACGGGAACCGAATGTTAGATTATTTAATTTTCCGGCATATGATTCTCCAATGGGAATATTATGGCGCGAAAATTGTAATTTAGAATCGGTAGTGGAAAGTAAAAAATTGCGAATTTGTAATCGTCATTTCAATGACGAATTTATAGGACCACGCAAATTGAAGGTAGGTGCATTTCCAACATTATTTTTGTCTCCGGAGCACGGAGATGACGAAGTTGATTTTAATTTGTTAACATCTCCAACACGGAAAAGACGGAGACCGTCAACAGAGTCCGTAGTTGATTTTTGTACGAATTGCAAAAAACACGTTTTAAATGAACAGTTCTATTTCAAAATGTGTAATAAATTAAAGGTCGAGTGTTCAAAACTAAAAAGTGAATTATCAAAATATAAAAATCAAAAAAAGAATTATCGGTGCAGATATAAATATCGTAAAACTATATTCAAAAACACGGTTAAAATGCCAATTGAAACTTTTATAGATTCACGAAACATTAGTAATGAGAGTAAAACTTTTTGTAAAATGCTAACCAATGTCAAAAAACGAAAATATAACAATGATGAAAAGAACTTAGTTCAGAATATTTTTTATGTATCTCAATCCGCGTATAAATTTTTGAGAAATAGTCTAAACATTAATTTACCGCATCCATCTACTGTATACAACTGGGCACCTGTTAAACAGTTGCAGCCAGGTTTAAGAAATAATGCATTTACATTCATTAAAAACAAATGTGAATCATTAAGTGAAACAGAAAAATATGTTGTTTTAATTTTTGATGAAATTGCAATCAGAAAAGAAATGAGGTATAATCTTTCACACGATGTAATAGATGGGCTAGAAGACATTGGTTTTAGTAGGAAAAACTTAATTGGAAAGCAAGTGTGTGTTTTCATGATCAGAGGACTTATCAGTAACTGGAAATGTGTGCTGAACTATTTTGTTTCTCAAAATGGAATCAAAGGTGACTGCTTGAAAGAAATTCTGAAAGAAAACATAAAAATTCTTTCAAGTTGGGGTCTTAACGTTAGAGTTGTAACATGCGACCAGGGCTCAAATAACAGAAAGTGTTATACAGACTTAGGAGTTTCACCTGAAAAACAATTTTGGCTTGTAGATGGGAGCAAAGTAATATGCCTTTTTGATTTCCCGCATCTAATTAAATCCTTGAGGAATCTTCTTTTGAACACTATTGTTTGTACACCAGATGGTCGTGTAAGCTGGGATGTTATCAAGGAACTTTGGAAGCTTGAGCAAAAGAAAACTACAAAAATGTGTACCAAATTAACATTTCAACACATTCAACCGAATTCTTTTGAAAAAATGCGGGTAAATTTAGCTTCTCAGGTATTTAGTAGAACTGTAGGCGCTGCCATCCGCACTGCTGTTGAAACTAAGCAGTTTAAAAGAAATTCTAATGAAATAGCGCTATCAACTGCTTCATTTGTGGAAAGGGTTGATAAAATTATTGATTGTTTGAATAGTGGATCGTTGAAAAATGCTAATGTTTTTAAGCGTGGTTTAACTTTGGATAATGAGGTCCACACATATATTAATAACTTCATTTCATATATTTCATGTGTTAGAGGTGAAAATATGTCAAAAACAGTGTATTTTCTCAACGGAATGAAGCAAACATTAACTGGGGTTTTGATGTTAGCGGAGAACATAATGAAAGAAAATTCTGAGATTTTCTTCATATTGACAAAAAGATTATCACAAGATCCTCTTGAGAATCTGTTTGCAGTTATACGGCAAAAAGGTGGTAATAATAGAAACCCTTCAGTTTTTGAATTGAACATAATATTATCAAAAACAATGTCCTACAATTTGATCAAATTTAGCAATAAGAGCAATTGTGGAGATGATAGCGATATTATGCTCTCAATAAATTTGAATGAATGTGAAGAAGGTGAAATTGCTGATTTTAATGACATCGAAAACAACGAATTTTTAATCCAGCATAATAACGTATCTCAGACCACATATTTAGATTTTATTGCTGAAGATACGTTTGAAAATCCTGAAATCCAGATAGAGCTTCCTTCAATGAGGTATTTCATTGGCTATGTAGCCTTCAAAGTTCTGATGAAACTGAACTGTGTAACTTGTGAGAAAATCATAAGGAAAACAGATGAAATTTTGTCGTGTCCTTCCGAAATTTTTATATTCGCAAAAAATTACAACGCAGCGTCATCCGATTTTGGGAATTTATTTGCTCCATCTGATGAGTTCTTTAATGTTTGCAAGCACCACGTAATCTGTTTTATAGAAATTTTCAAAAGCAGACCACAAATAAGGCTCATTAAAGAAACTATTGTCGCAAACTGCAAGCTTGTTACTCAAAACTGGTTCAATAAAATGGATTCCTGTCATGATCATAAAATTCAATTATTGGAGTTTTTGATTTTAGTTCTATTACGGAAAAATTGTAGCTGGGCTGTAATGAAAAACGAAAAAAAAGCCAGCAAAAAACTTCAATTCATTACAGATTAAAAGTAAAAAGTATCTATTAGAAACAAAGGTATAACACAAGCTATGAATTCAGCGTATAATATTAAATTTGGACATTTTGAAGGGGTTATCTTCTTTTTAAGGGTTTGTAGTTCATTTCAAAAGCCTACTAAAGCCACTTCATCTTTTAGCCTGTCTGCCCTTCCGTCTGTTTGTCACAGCAGTCTTAATCTAACATTACAATTCCTAAAAATACTGCAACTAGTGTGTTGCTGCAATTTTTACTGTAATTTTAATAATATTCTTGAAAATTTAACTTTTTCTGGTTGTATTCTTATTCTCTTAAAAACATTGTTAAATTTATTTTGCCTCTTATGCTTTTATGTTTGTGTGTTTACTAATCTCAAATTACCCCCTAAATAGACATTATTGTGTTATCCTACTATCCCAGTTATTTGTTTCTTTTTAATTTATTTGTTACATAAATGCCAATGAAAAAAATATATGTTTGTGTTGTGATTGTGGTTATGGCACCCATCCATTTCCTTTGTCCTCTAGGGATATGATGATTGTGGATACGATCAAAGACGAAATGAGTAAGTGAATAACTTATTCTTTCTGAAGAAGCTTAGTATACATTCTGATCTCATTGTCCGTTGTTATTCGGTTTTCGACTTTTTTCGAAAAATCCCTCAGACCGGGGAACCGAACGCGTCCCCAGGTTGCGGATAGGGGAAGCCTTCTTATGAAGGTTACTGTGAATAACCAATAAGCAGTCGCGGACAATGGTCGGCAGAGAAGGGAGAGACTTCTGTCACTGTTGATATGTATGCAAATTTTCAAGTCCATCCGACGCCTCGAAGGTGATGAAAATTACTATGTAAGATTTCACTACACACAAGTTAATGAGAGCGAGTTTAATCCTGATAATCCAGGTAAGGATATCACAATAAAGTTATGATATTCGATGGCCGTTAGTCCTTGACAAATGTACAATTTTCAAGTCAATCTAACTGGGTAAAAATTACGTCGCAAGATCCCTTTACATACAAATAACGTTTATAGAAGCGTATTTTATCCTGATGATTCTAGTAAGGAAATAAGAATCAAGGTTCAATATTAACGTATTTTCATCAGATTTTGATAACTGTACAAATTTTCAAGTCAATCAGACGCCTCTGAATTGATAAATATTACGTTGCAAGATTCCATTACATTCAGATGTAGTTATTTATCCTGATGATCCTAATAAGGATATCAGGATAAAATTATGAAATTATTGTATTTTCATTAGCCCATCATATCTGTGCAAATTTTCAAGATAATCAGAATTCTCTAAAGTGTTGAAAATTACGTTGCATTACAAACTAGTCAAGTTAATGAAAGCGAGTTAAATCCTGATGAACCTGGTAAAGACATAAGAATTAAGTTATCATATTATTGTATAGTTGTTAGTCCTTGATACATGTGAAAATTTTCAAGTCAATCGCATGCGGTAAAAACTACGCTGCTACCTTTATATACAAGCCACGTTAATAAGGTTGTATTTTATCCTAATGACCCTGTTAAGGACATCAGGATAAAGTTGCAATATTGCTGTATTGTCATCAGATTTTGAAAATTGTACAAATTTTCAAGCCAACCGGACGACTCTAAGTTGATAAAAATTACGTTGCGAAACTCCACTACATACAGGCGAAATTATTTATCCGGATGATCCTTATAAGGACATCAGGATAAAATTATTAAATTACTGAACTGTCGTCAGTCTTTGAAATATGTGCATATTTTTAAGTCAATCAAACACCTTTAAAGTGATGAAAATTACGTTGCAAGATTGCATGACACACAAATCAAGTTAATGAAAGCGAATTGAGTGCTGATGATCCTGGTAAGGACACCAGGATAAAGTTAGTAATTCTTTGTATTTAAATTTGTTTTCAATGAACGTACAAATTTTCAAGTCAATCAAAAGCATCGAAGAATTTTTTAAAATCCTGATGATCCTGGTAAGGATATCAGGATAAGGTTACGATATTATTGTATTGTCACCAAACCTCGATAGGTGTGCAAATTTTCAAGTATATCAAACCCCTCTAAGTTGACCAAATTTACGTTGCAAGATTCCATTACATACAGGTCGAGTTAATAAAAAGCGTATAAAAAGTATTCCAAAACAATACCTAAAAAGTTTAATATTTGTTTTGTTCCCTTCTCTAAAATCTTGTAAGCAGAGATTTCAATTTTTCCCGATTTGGTACTTTCAATCACCAGCAGATCGAAAAACTAATAGCTTTAACTCCCTACCCGCAAACGCACATGTTAATTAATCATCTGAAAACCTAAATTCAATCTGCAAACATAGGCAAATATGAAATGATTTCTCATATCTGCCAGGTATTGGGCTGCTACAGTCATAATGTTATGCATCATTTCATATTGCCGAGTTAATTGTGAAGTATTTGGTTCTAATACTTCCCAATTAACTCGGCAATATGAAATGATGCATAACATTATGACTGTAGCAGCCCAATACCTGGCAGATATGAGAAATCATTTCATATTTGTACATCTGAAATAAAGCTCTCCAAAAGCTCTCCCCAAACATTAACATGAGCTACATGAGAGCATGGAATTGGAATGAAGTGTGAAATCATCGAAAAGTGTTTGCTTGTTGACGAAAAGTGGAAACGAGAAAGCTCGGTTTCTCTCTGACCATGCAACTTCCCTCACGTTTCCCCCACATGTCTATCGATGATGAAATTTTCGGGAGGAAAAAGCATTAGAGCATTCGACTTCTTTATGTTCTATATTCTTTGGTTATAGATACTTCTCAATTGGTCGCCATAGTATTTATTTTATAAATTCTAATCAATTTATTCACTACTCTTTTGAAATTTTCATGTTTTCTCTTCGTGCTAGTTTTACTAACTAAATACTCTTTGTATGCCTGATTTTTTGTCTATCGCATGTGTTCCAATCATTTCTTTTGCGCCGGGCTTGATGTCCAATCGTCTGTTCGGCCACGGTCTTAATTGCTGGTTTCACTTCCACCCTGAGCTCATTACATGTTTTCAGCGATGTATTTGATAGGATAGGAGTCATTTAATGTTGTTGTTTATTTGTGTTAAAAATTAGGTATAGGTTAGGTATGTTAGAGATAAGATTAAACGCTTAGGTTAGGAACATGGTTATAGAATTATTTTAGTATAAGATAAAGTTTTTGATGGCATTTTATTGTAATTAAGTTACAACATATTAGGTGTAGGATCAAAGTTTCACTGTTGTGTTTAAAATATAAATAATTTAGGGATAGTGTTGGTTGGTTTTTTCTCCTATTTTAATTGAGTTCTAAAAATATGTAATAATCTTAATTAATTGAATATGCTATAGTTTTTTTGATGAAATGTGTTAATGATAACGTATAAATTTAGAGAGCCATTTGGGCCATTAAGTTTTTGTATTGTTATAGTTTGGAATTTGCTTTATATTCTTTGAAAATTTATATCGATTGATATTAAATAAAGCGCTTTTGACTTTGAGTCAGCTGGTTGTCGAGAGTCTTCGTGAAATTTTTCGTCACAGACGCCGTTTGGAGCCTTTCAATGTCGAATTTTTGTAGAGGGCTAGTCTTCGCCGTATACACCTTTAACATACGACACTGATATGTTAATTTGATCAAGTAATGATTCAAGTTAATAATTGGTTCCTCGGTTTTTTTGGAACGTCAAAAATGCTCGAGGCCCAACACAGAACATTATCGGTTTAGTTTTGTGTATTGCTATCCAGTGATCCCAAGGTCATTTCTGTATGCGACAATGTGGGAAGCAAGTCGAACATATGATTAGATTTCCGCTACATGTAAAGTCCATCAGGCGCAGTCTGTTGTCATTAGTTTCATCGTGCAAGCTATATCCTCCAGTCGTTCCCCGATGTGATAGCTCATTCCCAGTCTTAGCTTGGTAATCACTAAGAATTATTTATGTGTCATTTGTAAGCAATGAGTCGACTGACCTTTCCAGGTCACTGTGGAACATATCTCTGTATCTTTGTCACACATTCGTTTATTGGCTGCCTTAAAATCAATAACGTGCGATTTGAACTCCCTAATCACAAAAGAAACTACTCTGAACTCTCGCTTTCTAGCCAATTTCCTAGTATGTTTAATTTGTATTGACTGGCCTATTGTAAAAGGTTCTTAATGGTGCTCGAGTTCAGTTATCTGAAATTCCAGGATCCAATGATATATAGTCCTTTTTTTAGCTGCGAAGTCGTTGTCGTAGGGCGAATCTGATCTGAAACTCATTTACGGATTTTGAAACAATTTAGGATTTTCCAGGGACGAGAAATCAGCCTGTCACCCAGCCTCCATTCTGGCGGTATAGTTATTACTTTTAATTCCGTTATCTGGCGCGAAAGACTCGCCTTCACCCTCTTACGTCATCATAAGGGAGGTATAAATAGAAGGTAGTAGCGGTATTTGCAGTTATTTGAATTTCCCAGCAACCAATGTCTCATCATAAGGGAACCAGTAAACCCAAAGTGCGATCTCGAGACCATTTACTACCATTTGGTTATGGGATTTAGGATGAGACATCCTGCTCTCTCAAACTGGCTTGGGACCATCTATGGCGGAGTTTCCCAAATTAATTTACTGGCGGAAAGTTTCTGTCCTGCTACTTAATTTACCCGAGGAATCAGCAGACTTGCGAGCTGGTTGCCTCTCCTAGTTTTTATTGTTAAAATATTCAATAAAATTTACTGTACTCGTATTATCAAAATTTTTGCCATTAATCAAGTTTTTTCTTCAGTATGACAACCGTTTGATTGCCATTGATCGTTTGTTCGGGTTTCCCTAACTGTGGGAACACATTGGGCCTCTCTATGCCACTGGCATAGAGGTGTTTCTTGATAATTTCGGCAAACAGCGATCTTTTGGTAAAATTGGAACTTCCCTAAATCGGAAGAAGAAACAACCAAAATGTCATTCCGATAGACCGAACAAAAATTTAAATCTCGTCGTGCATGGTGGATGTACAGGGTGTGTACGGTATTTGAGGACATGCATAAATGTGACTTTAACTTCGCGAACTAGAACATCACTCAAGAGCTGAAGAGACATGCTGTCATCGTCGCTATATGTGCGAACCATACAGATTTAGAGATCTCTAATCTTTTTAATTGCGCCCGTTCATTCGTGCATAAGGTTCGCCGTGAATCGGAAGCAACAGGAGGCGATACAGAATCGGTTGCAAAACGCAAAAAGTACGAACAACGTTCTGACATTGTCCGATCTGCAGAGTTTTTAGAACAAGTGCAAGCGATCATAGACGAGGACCCTTCAAAATCAATGAGGGTCCTTGCGAGTGAGCTTCATGTTTCTGAGGCCTTATTCGTAGAGTTGTCCACGAAGACCTTCGGTATAAGCAGTTCATGTTGGAACGAACACAACAGAGAGTTCTCCGATCAAAACGTCTTTTAAAGAAAATCAAACACTCTGAGACGCCCAAAATGTTATGGTTTTTTCCGACGAAAAAAATTTTGACCAAGATCAAAAAACCAATCACAGAAATGACAGATGGCTATGTTCAAATCCTACGGAGCCTCCTGTTGTTATGCACACAAAATTTCCAGCCACTTATGGTGTTAGGTATTGTTAGCAACGAAGGACATGTTATGCCACCACATTGTTTTACTCAAGGACTTCGAGTGAACGCTGCTGCATACGTCGAGGTTCCGGAGACGGTAATGAAACCCTGGATAGACAATGTAAGCGGAGACAGACCATACATTTTTCAACAAGACTCTGCTCCTTCACATAAAGCGATGGCGACACAAGATTGGATCGCCGAAAATTTTCATGACCACATAACACCGAACCTATGGCCATCTAGCTCCCCAGACGTTAATCCTTTGGATTATTACGTATGGGGAGTAGTTGAGTGTGAGACCAATAAGCGTCCTCATAATATCACTTCTTCGCTGAAGACTGCTATTAATGCCGTTATGGTCAATATGAACAAGGAGCATTTGATTCGGGCATGTAATCGTTTCCGGACCCGGATCGAAGAGGTTATTGCTGCTAATGACGATTTTATTGATTAACTTTATAGCTATATATTAATTTAACGTTGTATAAAAAATTCCTGAAATTTCATTAAATTTTGTTAAAAATACAAGCTAATTAATTTTACTCTCAACTTGTCCTCAAATACCGTACGCACCCTGTAGTTAAAACGTTTGCAATGCATTTCACAATCCAAAACTTATCTGCATGAACTGAAATAGTCGAAAAGGTTGCCATTTTTGAATGACCATTCGTTAATGAGTTGCTAGGTATGAAAGATAAAAAGTTCGAATGGTTACTAAACCCATCATCTTCATGTTAATAATGCATACATACGAGTATATCCTTTGATTTCAATGTTTTTCTACCATCACAATCCGCTTTATAAGCGCTTTTTTTAATGAATTATTTGAAAAACTTTCCGATTTTCATTTCAAAAAGGTCCGTCAATTGCCGGTTGGACAGATGCTAGAGTTGCAAATGAAACAGTTCAAGAACTCTGTTCCGTTGATGGTGAGTTTGAAAAATGAAGCCCTACGGGAGAGACATTGGCATATCTTGATGGAAAAAACAGGAAAATTTTTCGATATGGCTCCGGACCGTTTCACTCTCGAGAATATGTTCGGAATGGAACTGCACAATTATCAGGCAAGTTTAAAATAAAAGTCCAATTATTGCTTTGCCTCTCTTATCCTTATTTTTTTTGTTTGTGTTGGAACTTTTTAATGCTGTACCCAACAGGACATAGCTGAATCGATTATAAATAATGCAATTAAAGAGCTTTCAATTGAAAAAGGCGTTAAGGAAATCGAAAACACTTGGGAAACGATGGCATTTACCGTGTACAAACATTTCAAAGGCTTGGAAGAACGAGGATTTTTCCTTGGCTCCGTCGAAGAAATCATTCAAGTCCTTGAGGATAATTCAATGAACTTACAATCAATGGGCGCTTCTCAGTAAGGCGATGCTACATTGGTGGTAACTTAAAGGATTATTACTAATGTCGTTACATTGACAGGTTTATAGGTCCCTTTCTCGATACCGTACAAAAGTGGGAGCGCTGCTTGGCTCTGGTATACGAGATTATCGATGAATGGACGAGTGTGCAGAGGAAGTGGTTGTACTTGGAAGGGATTTTTATCGGAGGAGACATACGAACACAATTACCGGAAGAGGCGCGAAGATTCGATGATATCGACAAAGCTTATCGAAGGGTGAGTTCCAGTATAAGATGTCGGATCTATTTCAATCAATCTGGGAGGGTTGACGTAACTGTTTAGAATTTCAAAGGGAATCAATTTGATGCAATCAACAGTTACATTTCTCGCAATATTATTTTAATGTTTCAGATAATGACTGACTGTGCCAAAAATCCACTAGTTGTTCCTCTTTGTATGGTAAGTGGACGTCTTGCAGAATTTCAAGGATTAGGATTAGGTTTGGAAAAGTGCCAAAAGTCGCTCAATGAGTATTTGGATTCAAAGAGACGAATTTTTCCGCGGTTTTATTTCATATCAACGGATGAATTGCTTTCAATTCTCGGAAATAATGATCCAACTTGTGTTCAAGATCATATCATCAAAGTAAAATACCTTATACTATATTTGGCATTTATGTATCTAATTATTTTATAAAAAATTCTTAGATGTTTGACAACATCAAGTCATTGCGTTTCTCAAAGGATAATATGGATTTACACATAGTTACAGCAATGATCTCAAGCGAAGGTGAAGTAATGAGCTTCCGGAAACCAGGTAGGTGTGACAATTAAAACGAAATTTTTATTATTTTCAGTAAATGGGCTTAGTGCACTCAGAACTTCTGAATTGCCCAGGTCTTAGTTGTTAAAAATATGAATTGTATATTTCATTCTATTCTACAGTCACTGCTGAAGGAAGAGTTGAAGACTGGATGAACGAGGTTCTAGCAGAAATGAGAGTAACAAATCGTTATATAACGAAGAAAGCAATATATGATTATGGCAAAGTTAGAGAAAGACCAAGGTGACTAATTTTTGCGTCAATAAGCTTATATGGGTTTATTTGATTTTTAATCTTCCCTTCAGACCCGAATGGATCCTTCTGTATCAAGGTATGGTTTGTCTAGCAGCAAATCAAGTTTGGTGGACTGCGGAAGTCGAAGAGGTGTTCAGTAAGGCTGCAAAGGGAAATAAGAGAGCAATGAAAGAATATCTGGAGCAACAAAACAAACAAATTGACGATCTTGTTCTAACTGTGAGAACAGATTTGTCACGAAATGATCGGTTAAAGTTCAAAACTATCACAACCATTGACGTGCATGCACGTGACATTATTGAAATTTTTGTGCGTGACAATATCTTAGATGGTCAAGAATTCGAATGGGAGAGTCAACTTCGATTCTACTGGTTAAAAGCCTTAGACAATCTTTTTGTTATCCAATGCAGTGGACAATTTGACTACGGCTATGAGTATATGGGCTTGAATGGACGACTTGTTATCACACCTCTCACGGATCGAATTTATTTGACAATAACACAAGCATTGCTGATGAATTTAGGTGGTGCACCAGCGGGACCAGCTGGAACTGGTAAAACCGAAACTACAAAAGATTTGGCGAAAGCTATGGCTCTGTTGTGTATTGTTACGAATTGTGGTGAGGGCATGGATTACAGAGCAGTTGGCACAATTTTGGGTGGCTTGGCACAATGTGGAGCCTGGGGATGTTTCGATGAATTCAATCGAATTGACATTTCTGTACTTAGCGTAATTTCAACGCAACTGCAAACCATTCGAAGTGCTCTTATTCAAAAGGTGGAGAGATTCATGGTAAGTGAAGATATGTTTGAAATATTTGATTTATTCGAGTGGAAATTTATAAAGGCTAGTTTTGAAGAGTTATAATGAAATAATTGCCCTAAGGGCACCAGTCTCGATAGTTTGGTAAAAAGTCAGCGAGCTTTTAAGCGGCCAAGCCAAGCTGACTAGTTTCGGCTAGCGCCAGTATACGAGTATGCATGCTTTTTGGATAGCATTTGTGGGTTCAAGTACATGCGATTTTCCGTCACTGCGCAGGGAAAATTATAAAAGAAAATTTATGTTTTTATTCATAATACCTGACTACCTAAACTCCAAACCAAGTTGACCGTGGTCTTGGGCATAAAAAGTCACATTCCTCGTAGATGGTGAAAATTAATGCGACAAGACAGCGAATATATTCTAACACCATAGAATTTTTCGATGTGATTCTCGCTATTAAGACTAGGTTTGAAATTTTGACTCGAGGTCACTCACATTCATCGCATAGGGTATACCGGAAGAGCTGGTTAAAGGCGGATGAGGACTAGAAGGCCGAAGAAGACCAGAATGCTGAAAAAGCGCTAAGGGCAACCACCCAGAAGTTCGCATGGGTGCCCAATAAGAAAAAATAATCTGATGCAGAGAAAAAAGCTCCGTCGAAAACTCCAGCAGCAGGCACGGTTCGTAAAACCCCAAGATGGCCACTCCTACGCAGAAGTGCTGCGGGATATTAGGGGAAATGTAAAGCCCGAAGACACCAACATTGCTATTGAAGCAGTATGGCCAACATGGTTGGTCGTGCTTCATAACTGCAGTCGTAGCGAGCAAACAACATCTATGTACTCGCACTTCGCCAATGGAAATTAGCCAAAGAAGCACATACTCGTACACAAGTAAATGGCGAAGTGCGAGTACATAGATGTTGTTTGCTCGCTACTACTGCAGTCATGAAGCAGAAATATATCCGAGCATGATATATGTGTTCGTTCACAACATACCTAATGTTAAACGAACCGATATCATCTTTCCAAGCCAAGATTAATACTGTGGAGGGCACTTTCTCCAACGCAGAGGGAAAAACAATACCATGCAATTCAGTATTGAGTGCAGAAACGTGCTCATTGAAACTTAAATAGGAAGCCAAAGAAGCACATACACAAGTAAGTAAGCTACCGCCTGCGCCAATTTTGTTGCATAACCAGTATACCCTATGTATACCCTATGTATACTGGTATGAACTGGGAGCTCATTTGATGTGTATCCTATATACTTAATCAAGACTCCCAGGGAAAGAACTCGCTGTAACACCACTTACCTGCTACTCCATTTAAACCAAACCAACAAAAGACAAGTTTATTTTCAGGGGTTCAACTTTATTTTAATGTTCATATTTTAAATTGATTACATTTTACTTTTTAAATTACTGGAGACATATCAATATTGAGCCTGTAGAGAATCGAATGGACGTGTTAATGGTTTGGGGTGGTCATACGGCGTGGAACGCCAAAAAGCCGATTGAGGATCGTGGCGCAAGCCAACACCTCACCCCTCACCACTTCGTTGAACACTGGACGATATCATCGGCTGAACTTTTAATCGCGAATGCTTGAACCGTCTAAATGGTAATTGGGTAGCAGCACGCTCCCTTTTGGATTTGAATACATACTGACTCGTAAAAGAACTTTGAATACCGTTCTTTCGTGAGCTTTCAACCTAAATTCTCTTTGAAGGTGCTGAGTAGTCGCACACGTGCCCTCTCGTTCCACGAAAGCTCCCTCCCTTCCACGAAAGCTCCCTCCCTTCCTCCCCGTTTCGTCTCTCTTGCTCGGCTGGTGAGTATGCGAAACTGGGGAAATTGAGCGAAAGGGTGTTTTTCGCTTAAGCTTTTGACTTCGAAAGAGTGCTTTCAGCTTCAGCTTTCGGCTTTCTCACGATCTCTTGAGGTGAAATAGCGAAACTGGGGACTTTGAGCAGAAGAGTGTTTATGCCGGAACTTTCGGGTTTCCTTTCCGCTTACCTCTCTTCGAAGCACCCCGTTCGTTCACGATGTGAATATCATTGCGGGTTGAAATTTCTCGTTTACTTTACTGCTCGCTTATTTACTTGTGTACGAGTATGTGCTTCTTTGGCTAATTTCCATTGGCCAAGTGCGAGTACATAGATGTTGTTTGCTCGCTACGACTGCAGTTATGAAGCAGAAATATATCCGAGCATGATGTATGTGTTCGTTCGCAACATAACTAATGTTAAACGAACCGATATCATCTTTCCAAGCCAAGGTTAATACTGTGGAGGGCACTTTCTCCAACGCAGAGGGAAAAACAATGCCATGCAATTCAGTATTGAGTGCAGAAACGTGCTCATTGAAACTTAAAAAGGAAGCCTCATTATTAAAGTCCTACAAATGGTGGCCATGATGGCGTTCGTCGTACTAATTACCAGAAATATGCCAACTTTACGCCGTATTGGCTGCTAAGGAACTAGGCCGACGTGGAATTCACCTCGTAGTCCTTAGTACAAAGGAAACATGGTTGGAGAGTATTAGATTACTACTCAGCTAGTGATCATCAACACATGCCGTCTTGTTCGTCTTCAATTGGGTGGAACATCAGAAGGATGGACATCGAGAGGTTTATTGAGCTGCTCTGCTCCGCTGCAGGGTAATTCGCAGGGGACAGAAGAACTGGCAGACCAAGATGTGGTACGCTTATCTCTGAGGATCAATACGTCTGCTTGCAGCGCTTCTGAGTCCTGTCGAACACCCCGAAATCGCTGAGGCACGGAACCATGATAAGGCATGCAAACGTGTAACAGTATACAATCGGCAGGGCTGCTGCAAAATCGAGTGCACAACGTGAATACGGATCCGTGAAGCGTTGGCTATAAGCTAGTTATGCGAAAGCTTGGTGCCCTACGGACGTCTTACCAACATGAAGTGGAAAATATGGAAGAGATGATGTCGGCTCCCCCTGCCTATCCCATCCATGTCGACGCTGTCCACAGTGAAATAGCAATCGAGTGTCGACTTTGTACACAGCTAGAACTGGAAAACGCAGTCCTTTCATTGTAGGCGATGAAGGCTCCAGGCCCAGATGGTGTTCTAGCTGAGGTGTTGCGGCTTGTCTATCACCATTGTCCTGACTTATTGCTCAGCACATTCAGCGCTCGCCGACAGGACAGGGTTTTCCTGTTACAATGGGAGGTTGTGCTGATCAGCAACGGGAAGGGAAAATCTGGATTACCGTCTAGATACCACCAGTAATTCAGGCTAGACATTGTTGAGAAGTGCTAGAGAAACATCAAGGGAAGACTCACTGACGTAATTCGTGCTGCTGGGGATCTATCTCCTCGGCAGTACGGATTTAGAGCAGGACGCTTTACCATTGATGCGATTGCAGAGATAATGAACGTGGTTCATTGCGGCTTCTGACGGACTACCTGAAGGATCGAAGCCTGTTTACGGCACAACACAAGGCCAGCATGGATGGAGGTTATACCGGGTGTTGGCCAGGGATCAATCCTTGGTCCAGACCTGTAGAACATGTCCTGCAACGGGCCACTGATGATGTTGCTGCTCTAGTGACTGATCGCACCGTTGAAAAAGCGCATTTAAGGCTAGGTATGCTGATGCGTGGAGTGAGATACTGGGGATTGCTCGTGGGTTAAGTCTAGCACTGAGGAAGCCAAAGTGGTCATCTTGACAAAAAAAGGATTCATAGAGTAAGGATGATGACGTGAATTGGAGACATACAAATGGAACCGAAACCAGCCGTGAAGAACCTGGGGTTACTGATCGGCTCAAAGATGAGTTTCTCTGAACAAATCGGGGCAACGACTGAGGAGGCTGCTTTGGGAGTATCGGATGTGAGTCAACTTATGGCCAACATAGGGAGACCAAACTCATCAAGAAGACGACTCGATGTGTGCTATAGAGGGGATCGGCTTTCAAATGCAGTCATGTGGCAGATTATGTCCAGGTAGTTCTAAAAGATAAAAGGGGCTCGTGGCAATCGGAGATGACGGCGCTGGGGAATTGCTTGTCTGGTAATTCCTCTTCCACAAAGTCAAAGTCAAAAGCGCTTTATTCAATACTAACCGATATAAGTTTTAAAAGAATATAAAGCAAATTCCAAACAATAAACATACAAAAAATTTATTGACCCGTGTGGCTCTCTAGATTTATGCGTTATCAGTTAAACACATTTCATCAAAAAAACTATAGCAAATTTATATTAAGATTATTACATATTTTATGATTTGATTGTAAAACGGAGAAAAAACCAACCAACACTATTAAAATTATTTATAATTTTAAAACAACAGTGAACTTTGATCTTACACCTAATATGTTATAACCTAGTTCTAATAAAAATTCAATAAAAAAAAAACTTTCTTGTACTAAAAAATTCTATCGCAATATTCCTAACCTACACGTTTAACCTTATCTCTAAACCTAATATAATAAACATAACATATATCCAAACTATCCCTAATTTTTAAGAGAAATAAACAACAATACTAAATGTAGCAATTATGAGCTGAAACTCAAAAACTTAGTAACGAAAAACACAAAAACTGAAAATAAACACGAATAATTTAGACATTGTCATTCAGACACCAATACCTAGATTGTACCGTCTCAGCTCGATCAGCTTCAAGGAATTTAGCAAATGAGTATCTCCATTGGAATTGTTGGTCTCGTGAACTCAAATTCGGAGGATATTTTATCTTCTTATCGGTGGGCCGTCGATATATGTGATTTATGATTAGGACGCTGTCAGAATCAAAAACATATCGATTCATGTCCAAATACACGAATGCTTCTGGAGGAACGAAGCCAGTAGCGAGGCAAGTCGCAATATACCGGTCTGTAGGGTGGAACGGCTGTGAAATCCAAGGGTTTTTACTCACAGTTACAGATCTTGAGATATGAGTACGAAGAAATTTCAATATGAAGATATTGACTTTTGTCACTTTAGCAGTCTGATAAATTCTTCTATTTGATATATAAAGTTTCCAATCCATCTCAGGCTTTCTTTACTTTCGGAAACTCTTAATTTTTCCATAGTACTAGCACTCTGCTTGTACTAGACCTGACATCCGTATGTTAAAATTGGTTTAACCAGGGTCTTGTAACAGATAATTTTGACCTATCGATCAACATATCAAGAATATAAGTGCCTTCCTAGGGTCATGACTACTTTTCGTGCTTTGCTGAGCTTGACTATGATATGTTCAGAATAGTATAGATACTGATCGAGATGAAAGCCGAGGTATCGAACATAGGATTTATGTGGGACCCGTTCTGAACTACCCTCGCCAGCCATAATGTGGGAATCCTTCCAATTACGTTTAAGGTCTTGACTAACCCCCTGCAGCGTTGTCCGAAACAAGATTGTTTCGCACTTCTGCGAATTGATTTTCATTCACCAATTGTCAGTAGACAGCTGCACATCATTCATTATTTTTTGGAGATTGCTCTGAACTATTGTAGCTTTTCGATCTGCCGTCTATATGATCAGATCATCAACAAACGCTACCAATGATCGCGTTGAAGAACCAAGGCCGTTCAATAGCTTGCGAATGAATATTGACAAAAGCAGACGCGCAGTAACTGTTTCCTTCTGTAGACCATTCAAGACCTTGAATTCGCGCATTATGGTCAGAACAAATGATTTTTGAAATAACATATAGTACAATGGCGACAAGGTGTTTGGAGAACTTGTCCTGAAGGAGTTCGAAAATTAGCCCATCTAACCACACCGTATCGAAGGCTTTCTCCATATCAATGAGACACGCTCCAACGCATTCTCTGTTCTTTAGTTTCCAACATGTCTGAGGTTGCTTTCGTTATCGCATATATGGTCGAATGCCTGACACGAAAACCAAATTGACAATTCGACATCAATTCATATTTCTCAATAGATGTTAGGCAGCAAGCGGATTGGGCGATAGCTTTTCCGGGACGAAGATTCTTTTCCTTTCTTCAAGTTCCGAGATACCTTGGCCTTTTCCACTTATTTGGGAAATATGAATTACTCGACATGTTGATGGACAATATGCAATAATTCCTAATAGCAACCTCCGGCAAATGTCAGAACCACATGAAATCTTGTTGTTTATCCTGCCAAGTACGAAACACAAGTCTTCATAGCTGACAAAATAATCAAAAACATTCATGCTCGGTATGAGGTCAGATGTTAATGTTTCATTGAAATAAAAAAGTGATTCACCATTCAGGCTTGATTTGAAGTCGGAAACTTTTGCTGCAACGACCTCCGAAAATATGTGATTCCCTCACTCCGAGTTTGGTAGATGAACCTATTCAAAATGAGTTTCAATCAGAGCAAGTTTCTGCAATCCATCACATATAATCCTGTTTCCTTTTCTATCCGGAGTCGTACTATCAACTTCGATGCCAGCCCTATCGAGAGGATTTATCTTATCACTAGTGACTTCAAGATTCGATACCTTCACTCGAGACCTTACGGAATATGCTATTCACTTTCGCGAAAACGCCATCTGGGTCCTGTGGACTAGTACGCTAGGGTTTTTCAGCCCATTGACTGCTAACCTCACTCCTGAAGTAGGAACGGATGAAGTTCCGGACATTCTTCAGGTGTAATTTCAACAAAGTCAACGAGGGATGGTTGTAGTCCAGAAATCCCCAATAAATATTGTTGACGCGTGTGAGGCTTTTCAATCTTTTCAACCTTGCAATGGGTGGTTGGTCTTTCATATCTACCCATATTGTTTCCGTGATTAATTTTGGGAACTACTTGCTCAAACATTTCTAACGTCAGCTTCTCTAACTTCGACAAATAGAGGGCGATCATATTTCATCGTTAGATAGATTCCTGTCATTAGGAACCATTGAGCAAGCGTTGCCATTATCAGAAAGAGGACAATGCTTATGGTACTCTCGATGAAACTTCTACTGAAAGTTTCCCCAGTCTGTTTTTTTTAATTCAACCGATGATTTTCGTGTTAAACTGGAATGAGGAAGAGAAAGTCCTTTTGATGATTAATTTCCATCACGATTGCATTCTAGTCACGATCGAAAGGAAGTACCTGCAGTTTCCATTAAGGACTATTAAAGCTGAATTCAAATCTTGCGTTAGCAAGACATAGGTCCAAATATGAATTTGCCCTTGGGTATTTTGGGTGCTCCGACCCATATAGATTGCACCTGTATTCAATTTGGTTCCCTGTTATCCACGATTTCAGGAATATACCGTTACCAGCAAGACTATAATACCTATGCAGCCTGAGCAATTCGAGCATTTCAAACAAGGAATTCAGCTCCTCTTTGAAGTTGAGAACGTTTCGACCAGTTGCATAGGCAGAGATAATGAAGAGGCTATCCCCACCTGGCAGTGAAATTTTGATAATGGACAACAAGAGATTCAAAGCTTTTGAATTCGACTTTTTCAATATTTTGGAAACAATAGGGTCTTCTCACCAATATCCCGGTGCCACCTCCCCCATCACCTATTACCCTATTGTTTCTTACGAATTCAAATTCCTTGAATGTCATGGAGTGCCATCAACTGAGGTGGGTTCCAGTGAGAAATATGATTTTAAGGCTTTTGCTTAACAATGAATTCAAGGAGATAATCATGGCGATGTATAGTGACAATGGAGTTGACGTTGATCGTGATGAGACGAATCGTATCCATGGGAAGGTGACTGGATGACAAATTATTTTGAAGCATTTGAAACCCCTGAAGGCTGAAGAACAAAATTAATTTTTGAATCTTGTTTGTCGATTCTCTCCGATTAAGCGTTTGGTTGCTGGTAAATTTCGAGAAGCAGCTCATTATTGCCACTTACATTATTTTTTTTATTTACATTGTTGTCTGCTGGTCCTCTAGCGACAAGTGCAAATGATACTCCAGGCTTAACAAAGTTCAGAGCTAAGACACAGCGGCGTAGTTGTGTGCGCTTTGGGAGAGATTTTACTCGCTCATCTTGATATCAGGAGCGTCCTCTCTATGATACCGGATGACCAAAAACACCACAGTTAACACGGAATAATTTCTCATTTGGCTCTGTCTGAGCCAATTTGCACTCACCGGGGGCATGAAAGTCATTGGTTTTGACCACCGATAATGCCTGGTGCTTTTGGCAGCCGAATGACCAAATCTTTGATACCAATAACACTGATTCATTTCCCTTTTCTGGAGGCGTTCCCACCTCACCACTCGCAAGTTCAAGTACCTAATTTGTTGAAGAGCACTTGGACTACTCTTATTTGAAATCTGCACCAGGAAAAGTGGTAAACTCTTCTTTCCAACCGTCGATCTTCTTGTCGCGAAGGTTTTTTACGGAAATAAATTCAATTTCAAGTGCAGCTTCCTTGAGCACCTGAAAAAGATCGACGGTGTCTTCTCCGCGTTCCAAGCCTTTCAATAAAATGGTCTGATTCTTTTCACATTTTGAGGTATAGGTGAAGTGTGGAACCTTCCAAGATTTCAGTGCATTTTTAGCTGATTTAAAATCGACCAGTGGTTTTATTGTAATTGATAATTTTTCAGCATTAACTCTTTTGATCTCGAAATCGGTTAATTTATTTTCGGCTGCCAACAGCCGAACTATATACTTTCCGCTTTGATCGAACACATTAATTGGCGGAACTTTCGCTGTCTTTTTGGAAACTTTTTGAGAAGGACCAGCAGATCCGTGAGCTAATTTCTTCTCCTTATTTTAATTTTTTTATGTACTGAGTAAAATTATCATGGTTATCTTGATTAGAATTACCTTCAATACACTCTTCAACGTCCATTTCTTGTTGTAGTCCGCTCAGTGCTGCACAATAGTTTTGGCTATCGTTAGTGCCTCCAACACTTAGTATTTCTTCTGGGATAGCTTGTTTAACAGCTTTTGCCTTATTTTCATTATTGATTTGCTTTACCGCTTCTGCATCTTGAATTTTCATTCCTCTCTTGAACATATCTTCGAGGGATTCTAGTCGTAGTCGGAATTATGATTTTCATGCTGAGCTTGAATCACTTCTTATTAGTTTTCAGCTATTTGATTGTTACGTCCGCCATCTGCGGAGTTTTCCTGGTTACTTGTATGTCTCCGTTTATTGACGCTTGCCGCCAATTTTATATTGCTACTCTCCCCGGGGCTCCTCCATACCAGCAGTCCCGAGTTAGTCTTTACATTATTTGCTTTTATTGATTTATCGAAGTAAAATAATATTCGATATGATTCCGTGGGTCGATTCCTTCTACGATAAAAGCTTTTACCAATAAAAACCGAAATTTACTTTGGACTGATTGTAAGATGTTAGTTAGTCAAATCGGCAAAGCGTTAGTTATTATCATGTTTTCGGTACCTTGCGTTTGTTTAATTTGTGTATTAAGCCTTTACTTTCTTGTTTATCTGTCGGTTGCATTTTAGTTGCGTTATGCAATTCAAGCTGTCAGGAACTTATTGACAGAGCTCGATATACCATTTTGGAAGTCATAGTCCTCCTCATCTGATTAATTTTCCATAAATTGTATTTCGAGGGATTCCAGGAAAGCTTTAACGCTTTAACTGCCGTATCGAACTGAATACCATTTGGGTCAGAGATTGGTGGAACTTTAATTTTGTTTTGCAATCAAAAATATTTAAGTGCTTACCAGAAACTATCAAAACCAGGATCAAGAATTTATAAAAAGGATTCCCACTGAACACACTTATTTTATCACGAATTTCGTTTCCTAACCGGGTAGGTTTCGTACGTAGGCTAGGATCACCAATATTCCTAGCTCTTTCCCAAACTTTATTCCTTCTCCTTATAAGTGATTTGATATATTCTGGGAGTTTGTAGGGGCTCGTTTACCTTCTTGGTGTTGTGATCCGTGTTGTCCTCTTTTGCCTGCTTAATTTTATCTGATCTGATTTTCTCTACAGGTCTTCTATGATTTTCTCTTTTAAGGTATTTAAGGGGGGGCTTCCCATATAGGAGACTGGCCCCTGAAAAAAACATTTAATAAACGGTAGCCGATATGGGTATTAAATGAAAGGCTTTAATGATGAGAGCTTTTGAAAGCAGGTCTTAAACTGACATTTTTTGCTTCGAGGGGCGCACAGGGAGGAGAAATATACGAAAAGTTTGCGTCCTCCCTCGCGATTGGACACCTGTCATCCGAAAAATTCACTCAACTTTGTTAATAATATGATCTTCGGATTTCACATTTTCCCCAATAAAATCGTTTTGTTACCTTTAAACTCAGCGAAAGTCGTGTTACAAAATATTCTACAATAGTTACTCTGTAAATTTGAAGAAAATCGAATCATATTTACGGAAGTTATAGCCATTTAAAATTTCCCCAAGTGCGTCAACAATAATAACTTTCTATCGAATCAGACATTGCAGTTTTGATTTGACCTTCTTAAAATTTGGGAATTCATGTTGTGATTTTTGTTAATATGCAACAAAATGGCGATCGTTGAAAATGGAGAAACAATGGATTTTCTTTTAAACGTGCACATCTCTTTGTCATGTTTCTTGACTTTATCCGTTGCTGTTGACTGCATTTCGGAAAAGTTGGGTACAAAACCCTTCTTGACATGAGCGTAGGTCTGTCTACTCAACAGGAAGGAAGGAACTGGTTTTGTTGAACCAAAGACCGGTTTCCGGTTAAACAGTCTTTCCCAGGATCTCACCTCACTTTGCCGTCCTCGGTCCATACATGATTTGCCACGGTAAATTGTACCGGCTGTTGCGTCAATTTAATTCTTCGAGGGAGCCAGTAGTGGCTTTTGAGCCAAACCTGAAACTCTAGAGTACTACGAGACCAACTCCGAGGTAAAATTTAAGTTAGCACACGTGCTGGGAAGGAGTGCTATAACCTGTGATCTCATTGTAGTGATATGAATGTCCGTAAAGGACTGCAGCGATGGTCTGCCCCCTCCGCGGAAGAGGATGATAGTATCCGCCAAGATTGGCCTTGCCTGCGGATGTGTGAATACGCTGGCAGGCTAGCGTTGCGGTGTCATGTGCCGGGTTCTTTCCCCCCTAGCACAAGGATCCACTACAAAAATATTTCGTGTTCATGAATGAACAGGTCAGCATATCGATCATCTTGTATCGAGGCCGAGGTAACCTACTAATGGTTGGAATTGTTTGTTCGAAGAACAAATTGTGCCGAGCAAAAACGGATGGACTGACTTTGGCTTCGTCATTAACGACGATCCTTATGGGCCCACAAATAAGAATGGGACATCCAGATGGAGGTGGTGCGCCCTCACACCCTCCCAACCGGATCAAGAGCCAAACGTAGACGTGGCCATGTGTTTCCCCCCATTTCAGTGAAAAATATACAAAAGCACTTAGTATGACTCTTTCCCTCAAATGAGAAGCACAAACGTGCCCAATTTATGCTATTGAATTATGCAATGAAATCACATAACCCTATATCATAAAAGGACACGCGAGACGAAGGCCACTCTACCCGGCAAGAGCCCCTGTTAAGCGACAAAAAACCGAGGAGCGCGCCCGATGGCTAGCTCATATGAGAGGAGGAGCCTGCCATCGATGCGGGTCCTATACCCGGTCAGGTATGACGGAATGGAAAGACCGATTTTAACTAGCAATTCATTGTATTTTCCTTTTCTTATCGCGATCAATGGCAAATAATATAAATAAAAGAGGGACTCACAAAACTTTCGTTATTTGCTCTGACATTATTTTTATTGGTTTAAAAGATTTGAATGGAAATTGTTCTTAAAATTCGCTGCGAAAAAATGTAAATCAGTTAACTCAGAAAATGATTCATTTGCTTTTTGGCCAAAAAGAAAAACTCACACGGTTTCGTTTTGATTCCTATATAACTGAGCATTTATCTACTTCGATCCTCTCATGCAGTGATAGACAAAAGGAAACGCAAATACAATTTGGAGGTATAATTAGCGACTCACTGCCGGTAAGTTAACTTTAACCAATTTGAAATACAAACGTTCACAATCCGTGGTTTTAACGCCACTAAGTTTCATTGAGTAATAAGTCTATTCGAGCACTGTCAGATATACGCTGATACCCGCTTCTGTATTGATTACTTCGAACATGAACGCCCTCTGCTAAGGACTTCTCCGGATGGCATTCTACAGCAAAATCGAATTAAAAACGATCACTCACCAGTTCTCGTTGAAAGCACGACCATGACTACGATGCATTCTGTCGTGTCTCCATTTACGTCAAGACACCGAATTTGAAGAGCTATTTGCAAAGAAACTTTATATTGTTCCGTCAAAAATTTCTAATAAATTTGCCTCGCAGTGGTGTATACTCGGACACTTCAACTTTGGTATTCCTGTCTTAATCTCAGCAACCACAGTACAGCACTCCGTTCATTAAGGGGGAAAATAACACTGCATGTACGCCACGCCGTTACTATCGAACACATAATCACTTGGAATTCAAAATAAGCTTTTTTGCGTGATCAGTATTCTGCCTCTATCATGAGAATAAATTCAACCCGCTAATTTGATTATTAGACCGCGGAAGACAACACTGACTCGGAATCTCTATTCTGACAAATACGAGGTCGAAGCTATCTCCCTTATTCGATTATTTTACAGCAGTTTCTCACATGTGAATGCTTTTGGACTTTTCAACAACCGGATTTCACTGTGTACATGATCACAACCAAGATGAAAAAATCAATTGCGCCCGCAAATAGCCTAACTCGGACAAATTTTGCAATATTATCGCTAACTAAAGCGTTACACACGAAAGTGATTGCTAAGACTCGTAAGTGTTATTCATACCGGAGATTTTCTCCTCGTTGCACGCACGATTTGCTCCAAATGCAAATAAATTGAGGCAAAAGTCAATCTGTAAGCGTGAACTAGATACGTGCTGTTGCTGAAAAATCTAGGTCAGATACATGTTGCGAATATAACTCGCTCAATTACTAAGTTGCTCGTTTCATTTCCATCGTGCCAGAATATAACCATAAGCAATACTGTTCAAGCTCACTCTTAGCTCTTGGTTGAACGCTATCCATACGTAAGTTTGTGTGCGCCGGGACGAGACGTCAAATGCAATTATTCATAGTAGGTCAAATCGAGACAGCATCAAGATGTTTGATGGGGCAATTCAAGGTTCTCCTTCTCGCAGCAGTTTAACGATCAATTTATTTTCCATGATCATACTGGACAATTTCGAGAACACAAATACTATTAAACAGCCAAAAGCGCGACGGATATGCCCATCCAATACCAAAACTTAGAACGACTCTTATAACTGAATCACGCTCTCATGATTGGTAGGTGGACGACGACTTTTGAAAATTGTATGTTGTGTTGACTTCTGGGCCCCGATTGTGATTTGCAACGACTTAAATTGGTTGGGTTTTAGCGCAGCCGCCAAGTTTTGCGCGACTCACTCCTTTATCCGGCGCCGATTTTTCGATCGGGTCACGTTCCACGGACTGTATGGTGGGTAATCACGGATTTGCGTATTAGACCACGATATTAACGCAATCACAAACGCAATCGTGGGATGCCCTGCACTGGCTTTTCACATTTTCCGAGCAAGGGAAATACGAACGGGCGGTCGTTGGGTTGGGGACAAGCTCGAGCTCGAATAACGCAAAACCGGGGTTTTCGACCTTGCACTTCGCGATCGTCCCTACGAAAATTCCGTCATGAGTCCGTCACTCTCGGGGTGATATATAATCGAATCGGGACACCAATAATTTTCACATGCGTTAACGAAAGTCCCGACTTCAAAACGCTGGTAAGAAAATATTCCGGTCGTTCTTTGCGTCCGCGCCGTCTAGCCATTCGTTGTTACGGTGGATGAAGACGAGCCCCTTGCTCAGCCACTGTAGGTTGCATTTTGGTAATGCAATCCGTGGAATGCTCTATTACCATACTCGAAATTCTCTGTGACAGATTTAAAAATTTTAAAAACAAAATTTAACTGAAGTAAAGAAAAATAAAGTGGATTTCAAATAGTAATAAAAGTTAAATCTCATAACGAATTAATGAAAGGGAAACATTTAAATTTAATATAAAGGCAAATTATTCTACAAATCACGATTACGAATAAAAAAAATAATTACATATTTTTTCCAAATTTGCCCCATAAAATTTTGAGTAGGGGATAGGAAGGTTTTCGAGCAGTTTGCTTGTGTGACTGCTCGATTAATACATCATCTTTCTGGTTTCAAGGTAGACGATAAGATATACAGACGAAACTTTAGATAGAATGATGCGGCCCAGAACTGCAATGCCAAATTGGATAAAAAATTTGTAAAATGCCCGGTTGTTCAGATGTTAAGCCCAACGCGTTACCTCATCCCAGAGTCCGAAGAAGAGCTGGGGGTTTCGTCTTTGTAGCACTACAGCCTCTCTCGGGCCTTCGCTTAGAGATAGTTAGAGTATCTTATTTTCATGACTTTATTGATTTTTTTTCGGAAATTGGTTTGGTCAGTACCATGCTCCCGTGTGCCTGCTAAGCTATGATATGATCTGATTAAATCGGTACATATCACCACGTGGGGTTTACCATGCGTAAAACCTGCGGTGCTAACCGCAGTGTATTCTCCATACTTACTCTGATCGGAAGCGTACTATGTGGTTCTCAATTTTCAACTTCCCTTAGTTGTTTTTCCGCGCTCTCAGCCCTCAATTGGCGTAAAACCAGCCAGAGTTCCAAATGTCAGATTTCTCGTAGATTGAGTACAAAACCTTTCTGGCATGAGCGTAGGTCTGTCTACCCAACTTGTTTGGTATTTTTTGTGTAGCGGCAAACAGATTTACTACAGACTTGGCACGTAAAGTATGGCTAACAATTTTCTCCTTTTAAAATAATTTTTTTAATAAAAGTAATTCTTACTCATAAAAATATTTCGGAATCATTGCAGCAATCCGCAACACAGACGAAACTTTAATCTTGCCGATCGATAACTCTTTAATATTTTCCAGTAGCTATAAAGTCTTCATTAGGCATGCATTGCTGGAAATTAACAATTTAAAATTTTCACGTCAGACTATTCTATTAAACGTGAAAAATAACTTTAAAATCTTCTCCTTGTAATAACGCTTTCTATATTTTGAGTGTCTCAACGTGTACAACGGAAATGCTTCAGGTTGAAAGACTCTTCTTTGAGTAAGTAAAAATACACCCACTTGTTTGCGTAAGTTTGTTTCTAAAGCTTTTTGTATAAACAAGTGTGGAAACATTGCGTACGGATCTGGGTAGCATGATTTTATTTTTACCTGTGCCTTTCAGGATGAAGTGCATATTCAGCTACATACTATGGGTCGCATTCTTCCCGATGTCGATTGCGTATTCCAAACATTTATGCTTGCTGGTTAACATGTATCGAACCTGAAATTGTTTGGATTGCTTGTGAAACTGAGAGAGCTATCCACAAAATTGGAAATCAGAAAATTTCCCTGAATTTAAACATTCAATATCAAGCTCTGAAATGTGCACAAGTAAACACTTTCTGAGCATGTATTACATGTATGAAAATGTGCTTTGGGATGCATGGGATCTAAGGATATATTTTAGTATCAATTCTGTAGAGCATGCGATTTTATTTTTAAAAACATTTATCATACCTGTACAAATTTTTTCTTCTTTTCAGTTCGAAGGCAATGAAATTAAAATCGACAAAAAAGTTGGGATATTTGTCACAATGAACCCAGGATACGCCGGTCGAACAGAACTGCCAGAATCTGTAAAAGCCCTTTTCCGTCCAGTCACATGTATCAAACCAGATTTAGAGTTAATTTGCTTAATATCCCTTTTCTCAGATGGATTTCTGACCGCAAAGGTGAATATAAATATCCCTGAGTCGTTACATATGCTTGGAATTAGTCTTAACTACATTCAAACTATTCCGAGTTTAATTGTATGTAAAACATCCTTAGGTTCTTGCCAAGAAGATGACGGTACTATATAAACTTGCCCAAGAGCAATTATCAAAACAATGCCATTACGATTGGGGTTTGCGTTCGTTAAATTCGGTACTCCGTATGGCGGGCGTGATGAAGAGGAAGTCGGAGGATTTACCAGAAGCGGTTGTTCTGATGCGCGTGTTACGTGACATGAATTTTCCCAAGTTCGTGTTCGAGGATGTGCCGCTCTTCCTGGGTCTTATTAAGGTAAGATGCTATCGAGCAAAGGAGAAATTGTGTTGAATAGGATATTGTTTTGAAACATTTCACAATCCATGACTTTGCAAACTCAATATGCTCGCATTGTAGGACTTGTTCCCCGGAATCGACTGTCCCCGGATCGGGTATCCGGACTTCAACGCTGCTGTAAGGTTCATACTTCAAGAAGACGGTTACATCGTGCTTCCTGAACAAGAGGACAAAGTTGTACAAATGTATGAAACAATGATGACCAGACACTCGACAATGATTGTAGGCCCCACGGGCGGTGGCAAAACAGTTGTGATTAAAACTTTAATAAAAGCCCAAATTCATATGGGACTTCCGACAAAGTGCACTGTGCTTAATCCCAAGGTAAGTACGAGTATGTTTAATGTTATTCGGGCTGAACTAGAAAATATGCAGCTTAAACGATTTGACTTTCTGAACTTGAGGGGATTTTGGCTTCATAAATGTATGAAACTAATTTCGTAGGGATTGAGACTAGAGTTAGATGTTAAATATTAGCTTTTCGTAACATATGAGAATGCTGATAGACTGTGAAATGTCTTACAAGGCCAAAATTTTGCTTAAATTCAGGAAAGTATTTTTGTTTCACATTGTGGAGGAGTGGTTCATTAAAATTGTGATAGCACGAACAAGATCAGTTTTACATTTTGAATAATTTGTGCAAACATGTACTGATTTTTTTATGCCAGCAAAGATTTTTAACGTCCCAAAATGTAGGTACATTTGCTTTTTAATCATCCCCGCGGGGGGAGTGCCGGTCGACAAGAGCTCTCTTGGAGGCTAGCATTCTTTGGGGAGTTCCGCCCCACGTACCCGAGGAAACTCCGCAGGGGGAATGCCGGTCGACAAGACCACTCTTGGAGGCTAGCATTCTTTGGGGAGTTCCGCCCCCACGTACCCGAGGAAATTCCCGCAGGGAGAAAGCCGGTCGACAAGAACATTCTTGGAGGCTAGCATTCTTTGGGGAGTGCCGCCCCCACGGACCCGAGGATATGGGGGGTGCCGTGAGGTTCCCTCTTATTGTATCTGGATTACGCTTTGGACAACGAACTGGAATTGACGCTTTGGGCTGGCGGATGTGATGGTTTGGACCTAGTTGCTTTGCACAGTAGCGCCGAGGTGAAACTCGTGTGTGAACGGCTCCAATTCAACTATCATACCGTCTCCGTCCCGGTAAAACCTTGGCAGGCCTCGGAGTACGTTCGAAGTTCGCACCATTGGGTTGGTGGTGTAGGTTCGGTTGAGACGGACTCCCGATTAGCGCTGGTCTGGCTCTGAGCACTTGTCCCCATAAGGGCTTGTGCCAACCCTCGCATGGCCTCCCTGCTCTGCAAAGATAACCATGGGACCAAAAAGGCGACTACACACACGAACGGAGATAGCGGCTCCGAGGGGGGACCCAATAAAATGGAGCAAACAAATGAAACCACAAGCAAACAGGACGCTAGCACGGAGAACCCTTTCAGGCAAAAACCGCTGTTGGCACGAACACCGATTAAACAAGTCACCGATTGCGGGGGGAGGCAGCAAACCCCAGAAACACTGTCAAAGTCAACATCACAGGTTAAATCATCGGAGACAGACCACAGACGGACTAACGAACGAAAGAAGGCAGAGTGCGTTGTGCAACCTGGCATCATTGCGGCCTTTGGGCGCAGTAGAAGGACTATGCGTACCCCGGAGCGCCCAGTGCAAGACGTACACAATCCGGATCAAGCTGCGACACCAACGGAGGCCAGTGTAAGACTGGGGGAGGGAGAAGTTTTGCCGTTGGCCGACGCCACTTCAAACGCGACCCAAGCGATAGAAGCAAAGGGCTAGGAAACGGGGGCCTCTCCCAAGAGGTGGCGCCAAATAACACAATCGCCCTTGACTGCGCCGAAGAGGAGCGGCTTACTCGGAAAGCGGAGAATATCGTCAAACAACTGAGGGCTGCCTGCGAAGTGCAGAAAAACATAGGCAAGAGTGTCAGGAATGGCATTCTTGAACTGGAGGAGCTTTTTGGCCGCATAACGCACTACAGGCGGAGGTGGCTTGCAACCGAAAAGCACTAAAAAGACACGCTCTCCCTCGAGGCATCAGTGGGTCCGGTAGCCTAATTGAAGGCGACTGTGAGAAAAGGGGGAAGGACGAGACCATAAACGAAGTTGACACTCCAGGCGAGGAGTTTCATGTGGTGCGAAACGAGGCAGCGAAAAATGCGGCCAAAAAGCTAATCCTAGAAAAAACAGACATAGAGCTCAACCACGAAAAGAACAAAGAACCCCCCGATATACCACAGAAAACAAAAAGCAAACCGCGGCGCAAACCCTTGCGAGAGGCACTGCTTATTAAACCCACTAAGGGCCGAACCTACGCAGATGTCCTCCGTGAAATTAAAGGAGCGGTCAAGCCAGACGACACCAAAACTGCCATCAAAGCAGTTCGACCAACCCGGACCGGTGGCTTGCTGGTGGAATTCGGGCCAGCGGCCACAAACAAAGATGATTCCGCGACGCGGTTCAAAAGGTTCTTGGAGATGCGGCAACCGTTGCCTCGCTCGAACCAATGGCCACCCTGGAAATCAGGGACCTCGACTGCGTCACGGACAAAGCTGAAGTAGAGGATGCCATTAGGAGGGAGTTCCCCAGCTTAAGTGAAGTCAAGGCAAGATTGACACGTGAAAACACAAGGGGGCAACGCATGGCTATTGTCGAACTAGCTGGTAAAGACGCCCAGCAAATCCTGGCGAAGGGCAAAATTAAGATAGGTTGGGTGATCTGCAGGATACGGAGAAGAGCGATCCCTATCCGCTGCTTCAGATGCCTCGAATACGGACACACCGCGTATGGCTGTAGGGGACCCGACAGGAGATCTCTGTGCTACAAATGTGGTGAAACGGGGCACAAAAGGAAGGAGTGCACGAACGAGGCAAAATGCATTCTTTGCAAGGATGCTAAGCTAGCACCCGGCGACCTCAAACATGAGCCGGGGACAGGGAGATGCCGGGTTTTCAAGGAGGCCCTAACTAAAGCCAAATCGATACTCAAATGATCCGTATCCTGCAGGTCAATTTGCACCGAAGCACAAACGCCCAGGACCTACTTGAGCAGTTTGCGAGGGATAAGAAAGCTGACCTCCTGTTGCTGAGCGAGCAACATCATAACAAGGACTCGCAAGCGTGGTACCCTGACAAAACTGGTACCTCGGCCATCTGGGTTCGAGACAGCGCCCACCTTCAGGTGCAGGGCCATGGACGCGGGATGGTTTTGTGTGGGTGCGGTGTTCAGGGATAACATATTTCAGTGTTTATCTGACGCCTAACGAGGCAATGCGATCCTTTCGAACCAAACTCGATGCCCTGGAGGACGCTGTCTCGAACACAGAGGGCCACATGCTGGTCGGGGGAGACTTCAACGCTAGAGCCATCGAATGGGGTATGCCACAATCTGACCCAAGGGGAAAGCAAATCTTGGACATGGCGGCCAGAACAGCGCTTTTTGTCCTAAATACTGGTCACACCCCTACTTTCCGCCACTGGGGTTGCGTAGGAACCATACCCGATGTGACACTCGCTTCGGAGTCCCTGGTACCTAGAGTACACAACTGGCGAGTACTAGAGGACTACTCGGCTAGTGATCACCAGTATATAGCTGTTGAGATTCACGACGGTGCCACTCTGCGTGCATATGCCCAAACTTCAATCCTCGGATGGAGGACTGGGAGGATGGACGTCGAGAAGTTCACTGACACGCTTACGGCAGGCGCACCGTTGCTGGGAGCTCCGCCAGGGAGTGGAGGGCCTACAGCCAAGGACTTGGTGAACTCAACTATGAGTACCATCATAGCTGCTTGAGAGTCTTCCATGCCCCGCCGGAGACCCCGACATGGTAAGCCTCCAGTATACTGGTGGTCAAACGAGATCGCCGAACAAAGAAGCGAGTGTCACAAACTTCGGCGAGAGGCCCAGCGGGCGCGAACACGGGAGGAGGCAGACACTAGGCTAGCAGCATACAGGTCTGGCAGGAAATATCTTCGCAGGCTTATTAACAAGAGCAAGGCCCGATGCTGGCAAGACCTCGTGAACGATGTAAATAGGGATCCGTGGGGCCTTGGCTAAAAGCTGGTCATGGGGAAACTTGGTGCCCTACGGAAGCCTTGTATACATGACGCGGAAAAGATGGACGCGATAGTGCGGGGACCCTTCCCCGCCCATCCCGTCCGTGTTGACGCTGTCCATGGTGAAACAGCAGTCGAGTGCCCACTCTTCACTCAGCTGGAACTGGAGGAGGCAGTCCTCTCCCTGAAAGTGAGGAAGGCTCCAGGTCCAGATGGTGTTGCGGCTCGTCTATCACCATTGTTCCTGACTTGCTGCTCAGCACATTCAACGCTTGCCTACGGGACGGGGTTTTCCCGGTACGATGGAAGGTGGCGAGGCTCGTACTGATCAGCAAGGGGAAGGGAAATCCCGAATCGCCGTCTGCATACCGCCCGTTATGCATGCTAGACACGGCTGGGAAAGTGCTAGAGAAACTCATCAAGGGAAGACTCACTGACGCGATTCGTGCTGCTGGGGACCTATCTCCTCGGCAGTACGGCTTTAGAGCAGGACGTTCTACCATCGATGCGATTGCAGAGGTGGTGAACGCGGTCCAAAAGGCAGAGGCATGTAGTCGCACCAAGCGACGGATCGTCCTGTTGGTGACACTCGACGTCAGGAATGCCTTCAACTCCGCTAGATGGGTGGATATTCTGGATACGCTGGAAAACTCTTTTCAAGTTCCAGAATATCTAATGCGGCTTTTGAGGAACTACCTAAAGGACCGAAGCCTGCTCTACGACACGACACAGGGCCAACGAAGGATGGAAATTACATCGGGCGTTACGCAGGGATCTATCCTTGGTCCGGACCTGTGGAACGTGTCTTACGACGGGCTACTGAGACTTGAGATGCCAGATGAGTCGCGCTTGGTCGGCTATGTGGATGATGTTGCGGCTCTGGTCGCCGGACGCACCGTTGAACAAGCGCAACTTAGGCTAGGTATGCTAATGCGCCGAGTGAGGGACTGGATGACTGCTCGCGGGCTCAGTTTAGCACTGGAGAAAACCGAAGTGGTCATCTTGACAAAAAAGAGAATCCCTAGAGTAAGGATGATCAGTATTGGAGATATACAGATCGAATCGAAGCCAGCGGTGAAGTACCTGGGGCTACTGATCGACTCGAAGATGAGTTCCTCTGAGCAAATCAGGGCAACGGCTGAGAAGGCTGCTTCGGGAATATCGGCCCTGAGTCGACTTATGGCCAACGTAGGGGGACCCAGCCCATCAAGAAGACGCCTCTTGATGAGTGCTGTAGGGTCAGTGCTACTGTGCGGAACAGAGGTATGGGGCGACGCTCTCAGCAAGGAGGTATACCGAAAACGATTGGCACAGGTACAGAGAAGAGGAGCACTGAGAATTGCATCTTCGTATCCAACAGTCTCCGACTCGGCGGTGAGAGTGATTGCAGGCGTGATACCTGTCGCCCTCCTTGCTAGAGAACGCCGCGCTATTTACCTGCGCCAAAACGAGGATGCGAGGGAGATCGTTGTCCGCGAGGAGAGACAACGCTCGCTCAACGATTGGCAGCAGTCTTGGGTGAATTGCACGAAGGGAAGGTGGACTGCGCGCCTCATCCCGGATGTGAGACCGTGGTTAAATCGAAGGCATGGTGAGACTGACTTCTATCTGACCCAGCTTTTGAGCGGGCACGGGTGTTTTCAGTCTTACCTGCACAAGATCGGCAAGTCACGGTCTCCCGATTGTCGGTTTTGCCCAGGAGAGGAGGACAATGCCTGTCACACATTTTTTGCGTGTACCAAATGGGCCAGGCTGCGAAGGGAACTCTACAGGGAGACGGGAGAGCTCACCCCGGATAATATAGTTGCGGTGATGCTCGAATCGGTTGACAAATGGAACCAGGTGGCACATTATGCTCGGGCAGTCCTAAAATATAAAAGGGACTCACAGCAGCCGGAGGCACTGGGGCTGGGGGATCGCTCTTCTGGCAATTCCTCCTCCCCCCTCCCCTCCCGATAGGAAAGGGACTCCCCAGCTTGAAGGCGCCCCACGGCGTAACAAAACGAGACCTGGCCCGAAGTAATGTGTCAAACGGTTCCAGGCTAGGTTCTCAGATTGACAGGGGAGGTGTTTAGTGGGTAGTCCAAAGGTATCCTCCATGGGAGTCCCACACTGCCAGACTCGGCGGGCATAAATGCCTTCACCTCCCTACCACAAAAAAAAAAAATATCATAAAAGTTTGAAGGACGTCAAAGGGAAGGTGGTCTACTCAGAAAAGCAAAAAAAATGTGGCGTATCACGAACTTTCTCGCATTGAAATTTATTGTTGTGTTTTTGATGAGTCCTATCGGAATTCAATTATTTATTTGAGGTATAATAGTTTTTTGAGTTTGTGATTGCTTTTTATTGTTTTCAACTGCATTTCATGATCAAATCTTGTATATAAACTAAAAAATAGACTATTTGTTATGATTTATAGTTATGACATTTAAATTTTGTGTATAAATATTTAAAAATACCGAAAATAGCATAAGTCGAATCTGTTTTATTCATCAATGAGTCCGCCTTTAAGCTAATTTTTGAAGTTTTCCAGTTGCGTGATTGTCTCAAACCACTTTTAGACTTGTCAAACAACCATTTTTCAACGGTAATGCGCATATTCTTCGCCTGCCGGTCGAGCTTAACCCTTAATAATTCGATCGGGTGGACGTCAGGGGATCCACCAATCGGCCTACAAATAAAGAGTGGGGCATCCAGGTGGTGACGGTGCCTCCACGCACCTCCCCTCCCAACCGGATCGAAATCCAAAAACTGATGCTTTGGTCCTTGTCGGATGTGAAAGGGTGCATGGAGGCACCGCCACCACCTGGATGCCTCACTCTTATTTGTGGGCCGTGACCGTCCTCCGTAAGGATGTAATTGCCTTACGGCTCGCGTGCGGCTAACCGGTTATTCGTCGTCGTTTTTCTTCAGTAATCCCTTTAGGCCATTGAGGCCTAGAGAAGGTCGATCGCTTCTGCTTATCGAAAAATCAAGTTCAAAAAATATTTCTTAGTGGGCCCATCAAAGTCAAAAGCGTTTTATTCAATGCTAATCGTTATAAATTTTAAAAGAATGTATACCAAATTCCAAACAATAATAATATGAAAACTTAACGGCCCAAATGGCTCTCAAAATGTATACGTCATCAGTTAAACCCATTTGATCAAAAGCAAATTCAAATTTATTGGGACTATTACATATTTTATGATTCGATTGGAAAAAGGAGGAAAACCCAATCAACACCTTTCTTTAGTGGGCCTTTGTGCTGTGGAAAAAGAATCCGCCCCACGACACTGAAAAACTAGCTTGCCAGTGCACACGCGTTCCCACACAAGGCCATTTCCATAAATATGGAAGGATATAAAACACCAACCATTGCAAGGTTGAAAAGATTGAAAAGCCTTCTCACATGCGTCAACAATATTTATCGGCCTCGTTGACTTTGTTGAAATTACACCTGAAGAATGTCTGGAACTTCATCCGTTCATACTTCAGGAGTAAGGTCACAATCAATGGGTGGAATAATTGAGAGGTATTAGCACACAGGACCCAGATGGTGTTTTCGCGAAAGTGAATAGAATATTCCGTAAGAAGTCTTGAGCGAAGGTGTCGAATCTTGAAGTCACTAGTGATGAAATGAATCTTCTCGATAGGGCTGGTATCGAAATTGATAGTACGACTCCGGATAGAAATGGAGCCACGACTATAAGTATGTGAAGGATTGCTGAAACTTGCCCTGATTGGAAGACATTTTCAGTTGGTTCATGTTGAGCAATTCATTTTTCCCTAATGAGTGGAAAAAGGCTAAGGTATTTACGATCTTGAAGAAAGGAAAAGAATCTTCGTGCCGGAAAAGCTACCGCCCAATCAGCTTGCTGCCTAACATCAGCAAGGTGTTTGAAATGATACTCAACAGAGCATTAAACGCGCACATTGAGGAATATGAGTTGATGCCGAATTGCCAATTTGGTTTTCGTGCCAGGCATTCGACCATACATGTAATAACGAAAGTAACCTGGAAACTAAATGATAGACAATGTGTTGGAGCATGTCTCATTGATATGGAAAAAGCCTTCGATACAGTGTGGTTAGATGGACTAGTTTTTAAACTCCTTCAGGACAAGTTCCCCAGTCACCTTGTCGCCATGATGTGTAATATGTTATACGGGAAAGTAGTACTCTGACATTTGCCTGAGGTTGCTAATAGGAATTATTGTATATTGTTCAACAACATGTTGGGGAACTCATATTTCCCAAATCGAATGAGTGGAAAAAGGCTAAGGTATTTCCGAACTTGAAGAAAGGAAAAGAATCTGTATGCCCTGAAAGCTATCGCCCAATCAGCAAGGTTTTTAAAGTGATACTCAACAGAGCATTAAATGCCCACATTGAGAAATATGAGTTGATGCCGAATTGCCAATTTGGTTTTCGTGCCAGGCATTTGACCATACATACAATAACGAAAGTAACCTCAGACATCTGTTGATAACTAAATGATAGACAATGTGTTGGAGCATGTCTCATTGATACTGAGAAAGCCTTCGATACGGTGTTGTTAGATGGAATAGGTTTAAAACTCCTTCAGGACAGGTTCGCCGATACCTTGTCGTCAAGATGTTGTTGCGAATTCCGGCGTACCAACTTCCTCCCATTCGCAGCTTCAAATTGCCGCCGTAACATTGTCCCTTTCCTTTGGGCACTCCTACCTTTTCCTCTGTGTATGTATTTATTTTTATTAACATTTTTCCTGTTTCCCTTTAATTTTTATGTCCACATCATCACAATCCTTTCCTTTCCCTGATTTCCAATTAGAACACCCTAGTAATAAAATAAGAAGTTTAATCTTCCCACTAACAACACTCCCTACATTAATTCCCACAAACGAAATTTCATTCTATTCATTCTTCCTAACAAAACCTAATTCCTTCCTTCATACTAACAAATTCTATTCACTAGTTCCCATTAACAAATTTTATTTTTCTTACTAACGAAAATTAATTCACGTTTCCCTACTAACAAAATTCAATCTCATGCCCAGATACATCGTTGAAGTTGCTAATCTGATGAATAGGAGATCGATAAGGTATAGCTCCATTGGTTATGTCGCGACTTCTCGACCGTGGGACTGCTGGAACCCTGAGTTCAAGTTCCCCCGGGCGCACGGAAGCACTCTTTTTGGGGCATCGGCAAAACCAATAGCTTCCGAAATGTGTATATGTGACACTTTGAATTCAACCAAGCGCTTCTTGGAGTGTTCAAATTGCCATATGTAAAACAATGGATACTATTGAGTTTGTCGATATATGGACCAAAAGATGTGTGGGTAGCGGAATCGAAGTGTAATGAACTTCGATTACGTTACCCAGATGCGACAGCGGTAATTGGAGAAGAATTTGGATTGCGGAATCGAGTGGGAAAGGTGAAATGCGGGATTAAGTTGTGAGGGTTGGGCAGTCAGTATTGGGCGTGGACAAAGAAGGGTGAACGCTTTGGGGAGTGAATTTTTCCGCTTTGCGAGTCCGTTGGAAGTTAAAAAGTGGAAGTTCTTTGTCCGGAGGAAGAAGAGTTTTTAGTGAATTAAAAGTGGATCTTAAATTGCGTTTTGGAGATTTTAATGTGGGGTTGGGATTTCCAGTGTTGGTGTTGGGTGAATTTTGGGGGAAAATAGTTTAATTTGTATGGTAGTACAGAAAGTAGAAAGCTTAAGTGACAAAGTGTAACTTTAACGAAGACACAAACTACTTCAAAGTGTGTTGTGAATTAACTGAGAGTTAAAGATAATCGAAAGAATTAAGAAGAAGTGAAAAGAAAAACAGGGAGAACGAAAATACTTTGAATTTAAACAAATTCTATTTTAAAGTGGAAAGAAATAACAATATAGTGCCAGAGGATAAAAGTGAAAAGTCAAACAGTGCAAATAAGCCAGTGTGAAAATTGCAAAAGGTGGCCGTTTACCATCCCGCTTGAATTTTTATTGTTCTTTTGGTACATTCCAGAGATTTCTCCTTTTGGTTTTCAGAGCCCCCGCTTCTTTCTTGGCCTTTCCCCGAGCGCTCGGAGTTTTGCAGGAAAGTTTTTGCCGGGTTTTAAATTATTTGATTTTATATAGTTTTGTATATTTAAATTAACCTCGATTTACTCTTTATTGGCTTAAATCCAATTTTGAAGGGGCGGATTTGATTGAAATTAGTTTTTTTTCTTTTTTTTGTAAAATTTGTGAATGGTTTTGTTATATAATTTTTGGATTTTTGTAAATAAAACGGCCATGGCACATTAAAAACCTTATTTTCATTTCTCAAAATGACCTCTCCTTTTCCCATCCTTTTCCCTTTGTGCTAGTTTTTATGTAAGGTGACTCAGCACGAGCAGAGGGTGTCCCGAAAGACCCACGACTTGACTGAGCGCTAGCCGGCCTCAGTATGCACCCCGGGCTACACACCCCTCTGCCAATATTTAATGTCTGCAACTGCGGTGACTTCCGTGGTTGCTACAATGTGCAATATATTATACGGGAAATCGTTTGTTGTAACTGATGGAAATCTGTTAACAATGTGCGAATTCAATGTCTTGAATGGTCTACAGCGGGGAACAGTTACTGTGCCTCTGCTCTTCTCCATATTCTTTCGCAAGCTATTGAACGGCTTTGATTTTGACGTCTCGCCAATGCAATTATTGGTAGCGTTTGCTGATGATCTGATCATCTATACGGTAGACCGAAAAGCTACTATATTTCAGAGCAATCTTCAAAAAATATTCAATGATGTGCAGTTGTACACTGACAATTGGCGAATGAAAATCAATGCGCAGAAATGCGAAACAATCTCATTTCGGACAACGTTGCAGGGGGTCAGTCAAGGCCTGAAACGTAATTGGAAGAATTTCCATATCATGGCGAGTGAGGGTAGTTTAGAACGGACTCCACATAAATCCTGTTTTCGATACCCCGGTGTTCATCTCGATCAGTATCTAAAATATACTGAACATGTGAAAATCATGCCCAGGAAGGCACAAAAAGTAATCTTGGCTCTACGAAGACTCTTTCATTCCAAATACATTGATCAAAAGGTCAAAATTATCTGTTACAAGACCCTGGTTGGACCAGTTTTGACATATGGATGTCTGATATGGTACAACCAGAGTGCTAGTACTATGGAAAAACTAAGAGTTTTTGAAAGGAAATGTCTTCGTGCATGTACTGGTTTGCACAGAAAGCCTGAGATGGATTGGAAGCATTATATATCGAGTTGAAGTATTTATCAAACTGCTGAAGGGACGAGAGTCGATATCCTCATATTGAAACTTCTTCGGAATCATATCGCAAGATCTGTAACTGTAAGTGAAAACTGTTGGATTTCAGAGCCGTTCCACCCTACAGATGGGTACATTGCGACACCTCGCTACTGGCTTCGTTCCTCCAGAAGCATTCGTGTATTTGGACATGAATCGATATGTTTTTTGATTCTGATGGCGTCCCAATCATATATCACATATATAAACAGGCCACCGATAAGAACATAACACGAGATCAACAATTCCAATGGAGATACTCATTTGCTAGATTCGTTGAAGCTGATTGAGCTAGGTATTGGTGGCTGAATGACAATGTCTAAATTATTCGTGTTTATTTTCAGTTGTGTTTTTCGTTACGTTTCAGCTCATTATTGCTACATTTAGTGTTGTTGTTTATTTATGTTAAAAATTAGGGATAAGTTAGGTATATGTTATGTTTATTTTATTGGGTTTAGAGATAAGGTTGAACGTGCAGGTTAGGAATATTGCGATAGAAGTTTTTTCTATAAGATAAAGTTTTTGATTGCATTTTATTAGAATTAAGTAATAACATATTGGGTGTTGGATAAATGTTCACTGTTGTATTAAAATTATAAATAGTTTTTGAATAGTGTTGGTTGGTAACATATATGCAGTTGCAATTTTGTTCAGGAAATATTCTTTTCATTGCTCGTTTCAAGCATAAGCAGAATCTTCTTTAGCTTCGCGCACCATAAGTACTGTACTCATATAATCACAACTAAGTAATTGTTTGAACAATAATGGTACGTTTTACTGTAACAAATGGTTCATGGCGTGCGTTGATCGTGCACAAATCACAGGTGTTTGTTTCATATTTCAATCATTATTTTAAACTCACCACACTCTAATCAGCAGCACTTGGTGATACTCATCAGCTGTTCGTTATCGTGTTCAATGTAATTTTTCAACACAAACTGTGGAGTAGAACTCTGAATCTTAATTAACTAAATTTGTTGTTTATTGTTCCGTACTTTTTCCGAACGAATTCGTCTAAAGTTGTTTTCGATAAACCTGCCATCTTCCTTAAAAAATTTTCACTTTCCAGTCGCTTCCTCGTGATAAGACCTCAAAGCGACACCAGTTTTTACGATACGACGGAATGCTGGCTCTGCTGGAGCTACTTCATCCTCTTCGACAAATTTTCATTTCGTTATGTAATTTGGCCGGAAAGCTCCCGATAGATGAAAAATGGAGAGAAGTACGCAACGAAATACGTTTCGCTGCTTGGACGGAAGCGGGACTCGAGCGTCATACAGACAAATTTTTGACTATTTGAATTCGATCCACACAAAATGTATATCCAGATTAAAGAAATATATAAATATATATTTCACAATTATTTTCTGCTCGATAGTGAGATATTGGCAAATATTAAATCCATTAAAAATACTGAGAATGAGGTTATGTTAAAAAATGAGTTCCAATCACGATGTTTACAGTAATAGGTGCAAATTTTCCCATCGTGACATTTGATCAGAGTCACGGAAGTATTTACATTTAATCGTGGGCCATGGCTAGGTTGTAAATCGAATTTTTATTGATGTAATAATAATTTGCGTGGCTCGAAAAACCAGGGAAGTTTCTATTTTTTACTTATGCTTGAATAACCGTCCATAAAAAACGCTCAATCTGCGTCCACTCTCGGTCACGCAAAATTTCTTTTCATTCAATAGCCGTCGCCATTCGCGATCAACCAGTAACTTCCCGTTGTCGCCAACTCGCAAGCTACTTGTTTTCGATGAAACCAGACTCTCACCTCTCGTCCTCGCGCCAGAACAGGTTCATCCCAATTTCTTTAGAAATATCTGTTTCAGTTACGATTCCGATGTTAGAGTGCGTAATTTTTACTGATATGCGGTTCTGCTGGTAGTAGTAATCACGAGTATTTCATTGTTGCTGTAATTGGAGCTGATTTCTTCGCGGTACTGTAAACTTTGCAAACTATTGCGACACTACTTGATTGGTTGGTTGCACATTTGAAATCTTCATCAGACATTTTATTCGTTGATTATTTGCCACCGCGACGATGATAGTAATCAATATTTTTGCTGTTAAATGGAATTCTTGTTGTCTCCACACTCGAACGTTTTTGATTGATTTCAGTCGATGAAGAGTCTCTCGTATACAAAACCATTATGCGTTTGTGACCAAATCCTTTTTCGATGCAGATTCGAGACGACCTATTTCGCAAGATGAGCGTTCGGAAGATAATTTTGCATATAAATTCCTTTCAAAAGCCAACGCCACAATAGGCGTAATGGATTTAAGTTGGCTCAAGAGGAAATGGCTCAAACTGTTCTCATTCAAAGAACAATCGAAATTATTAATCTGAAATGTAATAGGCTGATTGATCTGTTCGCCGCCGCCACTAAATGAAATTATGTTGCTTTCACTGCTTGAACTAACTATTGGTCATCATCGATAAATCAGATTGTTAAGATGGAGCATAATACACAGATGCCGGACCAGATCCTGATGAAAATGCACTCCATAGAATTGTACATTTAATTGATACAAAAACTGCGAACTGCTGACTGCACTTGCGTAAAAGGCGCAGCTTTAATTGCCCAAATATCGAACAAGTAAACGACTCTCTTCAAGCTGACAATTATATTGCGGGATTGACGTGGCCAGCACATTAGGAAGAGATTCTTGCTGGTAGAATGATATGTTGAAGTGGAGGAAACTATTTGAAGATTGCGAATAGTATTCATCTCTCATTGCCAAGTAATTTGAACGGATAGTTTAATTCTCATGCAAACAAACCTCGCGGAGGGAAGATTTTTTATGATTGCCTGGTGTTTTTTTGCATGAAAATTTCCGAATAATATCTTGCACTTCTCTCGAGTCCTTTTTGTGAAGGTTCTTCGAGCAGTTTGCCCTGGTAGACTGCTCGATTACTATAGTTCGTATGCAAGATTTAATCATGAAATGCTGTTGAACACAACAAAAAAAATCAATGCAAGAGTTGTTGAAGAGCGAAGACTACTTTTTGGGCTTTGGTGAGCGTGATTTTGACATCACCAGCAAAGTTTTGATACTGATCGACATGAAGACCGAGGTATTGAAGACAGAATTTATATTGTGCCTGTTCTGAACTATCCTCAGCAGCCAGGATGTGGAAATCCATCAGCTACGCTTCAGGTCTAGACTGGCCAACTGCAGTGTTAACCGAACCAAAAGTGTTTCGCACTTCTGCACATTGATTTGCATTCGCTCGTTATCGGTATAGAGCTGCAAATCATTCAGCATTTTTTGAAAATTACTCGGAACTATTGTGGTTTTCCGGTCGGGCATATAAATGGTCAGATTATCAGTATAATCTACCAATTATCGCCTTAGAAGAGACGTTGAAATCATTGCCATTAACAGCTTGCGAACGAATATTGTGAAGAGCAGAGGCGCAGTAACTGTTCCCTGCTGTAGACGATTCAAGACCTTTAAGTCGCGCATTGTTATCAGATTTCCATCAGTTATCGCAAATGTTTTCCGGTATAACATATTGCACATTATGGCTACAAAATGTCTGAGGAGGCTGTCCTAAAGGAGTTTAAAAATTAGTCCATCTAACCACACCATCTGCAAGGCTTTCTCCATATCAATAATGCAAGCTTCAATACATTTTCTATTGTTTAGTTTCCAACAGATGTGAATGTTTCATTGAAATGAAGAATTGATTTGGAGTCGGAAACTTTTGCTTCACCGACCTTTGAAAGTATTTGATATTCCCCCTCTCAGATTTGGTAGATGGACTAATTCAAAATGAGGTCTAATCAGGGCAAGTTTCTGTAATCCATTTCTATTTCTATCCAGACTTGAACTATCAATTTTGATATCAGCACTATTGAGAAGATTCATCTCATCACTAGCGACTCCAAGATTCGATACCTTTACTTGAGGCTTCTTACGGAATAAGCTGTTTACTTTCATTAAAACGCCATCTGGGTCACATGGGCTAATATCCCTCCGTGTCTGCGCTCATTGATTGTTGACCTCACTTCTGAAGTATCAACGGATTAATTTCCAGACATTCTGCAGGTGCACTTTCAGTAAAGCCACCAAGGGATGGTTCTAGTCTAAAAATCGCCGATAAATATTGTTGACGCGTGTGAGAAGAAGACTTTTCAGTCTTTTCAACCTTACGATGGGCGGCGTTTCATATACTTACATATTGTTTCGATGTTTAATCTTAGGAACTACTTTCTCAATCGTTTCAAATGTTAGCCCCTACAATTTTGACAAGAAAGGAAGTGCTTGAAACCTTAAGCAGCTCGATCAAAATTCATTGGGATTAGTTTCCTTTACAGTGAATTTCGTGACGTTCGCAATAATTTACAGGGCTTGACTTGAATAATTTAACAGCATTTAAATATAAAAGACACTAGTTAGCACTTATTTACTTCAGGAGTAAGCGTAATTGCATCTATTAAAAGCATTCGATGCTTCTGTATCTATTGATAATTCGTTTCTTTCCCTCAAATGTCCTTTTCAATTGATATTCTCCCACAAAATCATCGTTCATACGTGAATCTTTTGATAATGCTGCATTTGTCGTCCAAAAAAGTTTTACTAAGACTTTGACCCGTTTGGCATGGATAAAAATTTTGCTTAACAAGCTAAGCAAAATAATGACACGTTAAAATTTTGAATTGATTTAGTCATTGGTGGTACACGCAAATTTTTTGTTATTTTTTTAAGGCGCTTGGCCAGTAACGAGTAAATATTGGATGCATCACTGATCTTGACCCCCCACACTCCAAGTATGGCTATGCAAAGAGGAACTGAGTGTCGATGCAAATGGCTAATACAGTAACTAATTCAGAGTTCCCACTGCTGATATGTGTGAATATCCATGCAATAGCACTTTAACAATATATGTTCACTACAATTCACTAATTAACACTTTATCCTCAGTAACGCGAAAAAAATACCAGGGAAAATTTATGTAGGCTAGATTCAAGTATTTATCCCAAATAGTGAATCAGAATGCACAATCCGTTCACTTGCACTACTTGTACATAAGCGCACAACTATAGCAATTCTGCACTCTACTTCGATCTCAATTGCTCCGTCGCTTAACTTCCACACTGTAAGAAAGACAACTTCACATGCAGACACACAAAAGTTTCCTTCCATAATTTGTGTTTTACAAGAAACGTTTTTCGCTTTCAGATTTTTCTCATTTAACAGTCCAAAAAACTTCAAGTCGCTCACCGCCTTTATCAACAAAATTAACCCGTATTGTCTCCCGCCTTTCTTCTTTTCAACTGTCGCCGTTCGCAACCAACTTACTGCTCACGGTTGTCGCCAACCGCGCAATTACTCATCGTTGACGAGTCAAAATTAGTTTTCTCATTCTCGCGCCGAAGCCGGATCTTCCCAACTCGTGTTACTTTTCATTCTTCGTTCAGTTTACCTTTTATTATAGGCAGCTGGGAATATATCCGGATGATGCAAACCTCCACAGGAAATGATATGACTATATCTCTGAGGCTGATTGTCATTTCGCTTCCAATAATTTCCAATTTCTCCTCTTGAAGGGGCGATTGTCAATTTGACGACCAAACACGAACGCGAAAATTTTCTAGCGTGTGCGATACGATTCGAAATTTAGTCGTTTTTTCGGTTCGAGAGCGTGTCCAAAGCAAGACGTTGACTGTAGTGAAAGTAAAATTGCACCTGGTTTATGGATATCAACATTTTAAACAGTGATGTTATAAATCAGAGCGAGGAAATGTGTAATGTGCGTTATTGTTGGAAAACGATGGGTTATCGATGTGAAAGTGTTTTCTTACCCAAGTAGCCATAAAGTTTTATTCATATTCAATACTATTTTCTGATTTTGTGAAGTAGTTTTTGCAATAAAATCATATTTACGAGTGCATCAGCGTTTGTTTGCTTTCTTGTGACAACCCATTGGATTCCCCTTAATTAACTTTAGAATCGGGGTCACAGGGGTAGGTGCAAAAAGACATGTAGCTAGGCAGACGGGTGCAGAGGTTGTTGTGACAACTTGGACATATGGATGTCCACTCTGGTTTTATTTTTTTCTTAAAGGTTGAAACGCAACATTTTGATGAAGACGGACAAACTGAGTTAGAGGACAAAGTGTGTGGGATGACTCTGGACAGCGCTAAAATGGATGATTGGTACAGGGTTAATACTGAGGAATAACATCAGGCAACTGACCACCACGACCACGCTTACAGGACCATATCCTTTTCTTGAAATTTTCCATGGCCAAATCGCAAAGTGGCTGCCCTATGTCCTCGATAGCCTCACGAATTTCATCTTTGAGCTCTTGAATCTGGGCTGTTAGCGTAGACCTTCTCCTTTACGTGGCCCCAAAGGAAGAAGTCGCAAGGTGTTAAATCACAAGATCCCGGTGGCCAATTGCGATCATCTCTTCGAGACATAACAGGGTCTGGAAACTTGTCCCGTAAAACGTCAATGGTTTTTTTACTTGTGTGGCACGTAGCGTCGTCTTGTTGAAAGTAAACGTTGTCCAGATCAATACCATCCAATTTCGGCCCTAAAAAATTATTGATCATCTCTCGATAGCGCAATTTTTTCACCGTAACTGTTGCTCCAGCCTCATTTCCGAAAAAATAAGGTCCAATAACTCCGCCGGACCATACACCGCACCAAACAGTCGCACGTTGAGGATAGAGGCTTTTCAACAATAATCCTTGGGTTTTCCGAGCCCCAGGTGCGAGAATTGTGCTTGTTGACGAAGCCGCCGAGGTGGAAATGGGCCTCATCACTCAAGATGATTTTTCGACGGAATTCTGGATCATTTTCATGCATTTCAAGGACCCAATTAGCAAAAACACGATGTTGTTGATGATCGACCGGCCTGAGTTCTTGTGTCAACAACACTTTTGGCTACAGCAGCAATATTCTCGGCACGGGTTTTATTCTTTACATCACTAAGCTCGAATTTTTCCACCAATATCTGCATTGCGTTGCGACAAGGTGCTTCACGACGACCCAAAAATGTTCAAGTTTTACGAACTGTTTCTGCTAAATTTTCACCATGAAGCGTGTATCATTCCATTTTTATGAATGGCGTAGTTTCTACTTGTCAAATGTTACAAAATGACAGCTTCAAAAATGACATCTACCGAAATAGCGGGCTATTCAAAATAATACCTTTTATTGGAAAACCCTTTATAAGATTGATCTGTCCAATAAGTTTCACAAAGATTAGTATTTAACGAAGTTATACATAGTGGTTTGAATTTGTCTGTATTACTATAGAACAATATGCGCTGTATTACTATAGAAACATATGGCTATGGAACATATAGATTTTTTTAGTATAAGATAAAGTTTTTGACTGCATTTATTAGAATTAAGTTAAAACATATTAGGTGTAGGATCAAAGTTCACTGTAGTGTTAAGATGATAAATAATTTTAGGATAGTGTTGGTTGGTTTTTTCTCCTTTTTCCAATTGAATTCTAAAAATATGTAATAATCCTAATTAATTGAATTTGCTATAGTTTTTTTTGATGAAATGTGTTAATGATAACGTATAAATTTAGAGAGCCATTTGGGCCATTAAGTTTTGTATTGATATCGTTTGGAATTTGCTTTATATTCTTTTAAAATTTATAACGATCAGTATTAAATAAAGCGCTTTTGACTTTGACTTGACTTTGACTATGGCTATGGAACAATATGCGCTTATTACCGACTCAGACACTACAGGTTTTCTAGGATTTGCATGAAAGTTTCAGGAATGATAGGTATCATGAATATCTTTGAGAATTGGTTCAGCTAGGAGTATCAGCAATTGTGAAACAAAATAGCGGCTGTTTCAAATGCGAAGATTGAATAATTTTGAGTTATTTTTCCCCAATTTTAACGTTTAAGGTGCATGCTTTTGACACTTGATTCAATTTAATGAATGGCTGAAGATGAGTATCTACAATTAATAATAGTTAGGAGAGAGCTCCTGATAAAAGAAGGGCTTTATAATCATTCCAGGATTCGAAAAAATTGGCCATGAATCGATGGTTACAGTACAGGGGAGTGGGTCCTGAAAAAAATCTCATCAAAGGTAGCGGATATGAGTATTTAAAGAAAGGTCTTTATGAGTGCTTTTCAAAACAGTTCTTAAACTGACAGTTTTTGCTTCAGTGGGGGCACAGGGGGGAAATACACGAAAAAGGTTTTCCCCCTTGCGATTGGACACCTGTGATATAAAAATCTGAAAAAATTATCAAGGGAGATATTTAAGAGTATAACAATAACAAATACCTCAGAAGTCAAAATTCGTCCAGTTTTGTTAATAATAGTATGAACTTCGAATTTTGCATTCTCCTCAATGAAATCCTATGCATTCCTTTATACTCAATAAAAGTTGATATTTAAGTAGCCTAACACAAGCTCCTAATACTCTGTAAGTTTGATGGAAATGGACCCATTTGTAGTTTCTCCAATTACAATAAAAATAACACACTATTTTGGTATTTTATGGAATTTCCATCGAACCAGACACTACAGTTTTGATTTGATCTTCTTAAAATTTTCAGACAAAATCGAATTTAAGATGGAAAAACAATGGATTTTCTTTTAAACGAGCAAATCTCTTTGACATGCTTCTTGATTTTAATCGTTGCTGGCGATTGTTGTTGAGTACAAAACCCTTCTGACATGAGCGTAGGTCTGTCCACCCAACTTCTTTTTGCATTATAGTGGCCCTTGCCCGGGTAGAGTGGCCTTCTGCTCACGTGCCCTTTTATGGTATATTATGTGATTCCATCACATAATACTATATATAAATTCGCCACGTTTACATTTCTCATTTAATGTAATAATTCATACAAATTATATTTGTATGAGTTTTTCACTTAAATGGGAAATATATGGCTACGTCTACATTTGGGCACCGCTTTCACCTGGATGCCTCACTCTTCTTCGTGGGCCATAAATATCGGCGGTTATTACCAAGTCTGTTCCTATGTTAAATCCGTCTGTTTTCTCCCGGCCCAGTTTGTTACTGGCTATGAACAAGTTCAACCCTTAGTAGGTTACCTCGGCCTCGACACCAGTCGATCGGCATTAGATCGCTTCAATTCGTGAATGCGCAAAATATTTTTGTAGTGAGTCTTTTGCTGGGGAAAAGAACCCGCCCACGACACCGCAATGCTATCCAGCCGGGGCATTCACACGTCCTCAGACAAGGCCAATCTCGGCGGATCTCACCATCCCGCCGAGGCAGCAGTCCATCGGTGCAGTTCTGTACGGACATTTAACTACACCTACTTAACTACATTAGACATGCCCATTAGATTCATATTAGGCATGCCTAACTGACAAAAAATGAAAAAATGCAAAATTTTCTTTTGATCACCTTTGTCGTTCTCTACGTTATACTAGAATGCGAAATTATCAAAGTTGCTTAAGTAAGGCATGCCTAATTAAGCTTGCATTGGACATGTCTAAATTGACAAAATGTGAAAAATTCCTAATCTCACTTTCAAAAGCAAAATTTTAGTTTGAATATTTTTTAACCCGCTAGATTGCAATAAAATACCTATTACAAAAGTTGCTCAAGTTAGGCATGCCCAACATAAGCATGCCCGATTTGGCCCGCATTTTTCCGCATTGACCCTAATGACCGTTAACGCATGCTTAAACTGATTTCTACTCGGGAAGTAGCTAGTTAAAGACGGTTGGCGTCAAACTATATCCCTGTTTTAACCCTCTCAATGAGAAGGCTTCGATATGTTTATTTTGAATTTTAACGTAGCGCAAAATGGAGTACCCGAAAAGCTTCAATGGTGTACAATGATGTCATATTCTAGGTTCCAAATTATCGATTACATTTGATGTGATGATTCTAATTTTTGGCGGATGAGTACTGACGGATCGTTGCCAGCGATTTTGATTCCCGAGTAATATTTTATTTTCCTCGTATTATTTTTCCACCACCCCTTTAGGATGCTTTAATTTGTTCAGGGGCTCTCGACTGCACTGGAATTGTTTGTTCTACGAGTATAATGGATCTGACCATAATTTTATAGTTAATTCTTAGTTATTGCCACTATCTACACAAAAAGCAATTACTTTTCCTACACTTGACTCTTGTTTTCCTATTTGCTTTATGCAATTACCACTTTTTTAGAGAATTGACTGTCAGCTAAATTTCAAATGCAAAGCAAAGATATTAAACCGCTATTTTCTTATTGCTTTATAAAATATTGTTACATGTACAACTAATTCTGCGAGCTACTGTCGCAATTATTTTCATAACATCATGATCAACAAACGACTGAACTCGAAAGCCCGCCAAGCATGATCGACATCTGAAAGTGACGTCACTGCCCATTTAGTATTGCTCGAATAATCCAGGTAGTTCGCAAATGTACGAGAAATGGATTAAATGCCTAGAGACCCTATATAAAGGTGAGCTGAATGAATGGGGGGATTATTACAACCACGATATAGTAAAACTGCGATAGTGAGGAGTGCAAATTAAAAGCGATATTGATTGTGAAGTGATACAGTTGAAGTAAAAATTGATAGACAAGTTGTGAAATAGTTAAATTAATAATTGTGCATTTTTAGAAAATAAACTCTTTTAACTTAACTTAAAAGACAGTGTGTTTTCACTTTCCCGGAACATTAAAATTATTGGCCGCGAACCATAACACGTGACAGTGGTGTCAAGAAGTGAGAAAGAAAATTTTGAAAGTGAGAAACTTTTAAACACTATTAAAGTGCACAATAGTGAAATTTAACATGGAAACTGGAGCGAAAATAGTCGAAACAATAAAAATGCCAACTTAAATCTAAAAATTAATGAATTGACCATATCGAAGCTTAAAGACGAGTTGGAACAGCGAAACCTGGCTACACAAGGTACAAAGGCCATACTAATCGCACGCTTGCGTGACGCGATCGAGTCAGAAGGTACGCATCTGGATTCAGGTGAGCCATCAGATGCGGAAAAAGGCGCAAAAGGCGGAGAAGCAGAAACGCCAAAATCAAAGGAACCCGAAAATACGCTGATGCAAAAAATGATGCTGATACAGCAGGAGTAGCGACAACAGTCTTTCAATTTAACATGCAGTTTAACTGCAAAGTTAGATGAACAATCAGCGAAGCTAAATGAACAATCGGCGAAGCTAAATGAACAATCAGCGAAGCTAAATGAACAATCAGTGAAGCTGGATCAACAAGCGATCGAAATCAAAACAGACATCGCACAGAAGCTGGAGAAATAGTCAACCGAAATAAAAGCAGAGCTCGGTAGTCTGAACAAACAAATTAAAGGCGTCGAGGAAAAGGTTGACCAGGTCAAGGAAAAGGTTTACTAGGTCGAGGAGACAATCAACTATGAGATCAGCCAGGTCGAGGAGAGAATCAACCATGAGATGGAAAACATGAAAAAGGAATTGGAAGCAGCGAAGGTAGTAGTAACCACCTCACCAACCCCGCTTATAACCGCAGCACAAAGCACATTCAGAAACGTGTAAGCACCAATATTCGACAGACAAACGGTCTGGAGTATTTACAAAACCCAGTTTGAAGCCACCGCTCGGATAAATCACTAAAATGAGCAGCAAAGAGCAACTGCATTGATCCTTGCCCTAAGAGGCCCAGCTGCCGAGCTTTTGTAGACGATCCCCGTTGAGTTGCACTCAAATCCGGCTGCTATAATGAATGCGTTCGACATGCGTTATGGAGACGATCATCTAAAGCAGACCTATCGGTCACAGCTACGGCATCGGATGCAGAAGTCTGGCGAAACCCTACAGCAGCTAGCCCAAGACATTGAGCGACCAGCACTTTTGGTTTAGCCAGCTTACGACCCAGAACATCGAGATGACGCAGCGACAGAAGCATTCATCAGCGCATTAAAGGACCAGGAATTGCAGCAAGCTGTGCATTTAGCCCAAAAGCAAACGGTTAAGGATGCATTCGCTTATAGTCTGAACTTTGAGGCAGCGAAAAATGTGACTCGTACCACTGCCCGGGTTCGCGAGGTAGTGCCAGACGAGTGCAGGTGTGCTCGCGTGGAAATTGAGCGAGAGCCGCAGGTAAATGCTGCCCCTAGATGCTGGAATTGCGGAGAGAAGGGGCACCTGCAAAGAGACTGCAAGAAGCGAATAAAACCGAGCTATTGTCCAGGGTGTGTAGCTAGGAGAAGATCTAGACCTAGTCAGGAGCCCAGAATGGAAACCCTTCAAACTGAGGGGTCGGGAAACATGTAAGAGCCAACTTCGTGGGACAGAGGTTGGCTAGGAGGATTAACGTCCCCAGCACCACCATCACCGTGTCAAGACTACACGGTAGAGAAGCAGACTTATGCCTTCCGGGTCAAGTTGACGGAGAACATTGCACCATAGCAATCGACACTGATGCAACCCGATCGATTATCCGACCAGACCATGTCATTCAACAACTACTTCACAAGGGCAGAATTTTCTCACTACGGACAGCTACGGGAGAAAGTGCACCTGTTCATGGAGAGGTCAACCTCTAGGTACAGTTGGGAGACCTTACATTCCGACATAATTTTCTGGCCGCGAACACTATGGATGACTGCATTCTCGGAATGGATTTTCTGCGACCACATGGAATCACATTGGATTTGGGCAAACGTGTATTGAAATGACAGAATGTCGAAGTATTGATGGAGGATCCCAGCGTCCAAATTCCCAAGATGAATGTAGTAGTATGTACCGACAATGATGTACTCAATTCTTCCGAAAGCATTGTATGGGCCAAGCTTGATGGTGATTCTGGAGACCACCGATCTTATCTGATAGAGCCAACGAAGACGTCCACATTGCGCTGTTTGATTGTAGGACGAGGCCTTGTAAGATCTATAAGGAACGAATACGTGCCGGTTAGAGTCCTTAACACCGTAGACTCAACCACGAGCATCAAAGCGGGAGAAGTCGTCGGAAGCTGCCAGCCCGGGAATCCATATCTGCAATATTGAAGCAGGTCAAATCGCCAGTGCAGCTATTCAAGTGAGCCTCTGATCTGGTCAGCAAGTACAGTGACATCTTCTCAACAAGCCCAGATGACTAAGGCCGAACGAGTATGGTAACTCACGTCATAGATACGAAGTGAGCGCACTGATCTCGGACATGGAAAAACAAGGTGTTATCGAACCTTCTGTCAGTCCATGGGCCGTGCCAGTAGTTCTAGTGAAGAAAAAGGATGGTAGCACTCGTTTTTGTTTCGACTATAGGCAGCTTAATGACATCACTAAGAAAGATAGTTACCCGCTTCCACACATCGATGACATCATGGACACTTTTGCCGACGCAAAATAGTTTTCTACACTCGATCTCAAGAGTGGCTACTGGCAGGTAGAAATCGACAAGAAGCACCGAGAGAAGACCGCATTTTCAGTTGGGACCAGATTGTGGCAATTCGTGGTGATGCCATTTGGGTTTTGCAATGCTCCAGCCGCTTTCGAACGCCTGATGGAATACGTGCTACGAGGCCTGACCTGGAAGACCCGCTTGGTGTACGTAGATGACATCATTGTTATTGGAAAAACGTTCGAAGAGCATGTGCGGAACTTAGAAGAGGTTTTCACCCGATTGCGACTGGCGAATTTGAAGCTTAGTCTCGACAAGTGTACCCTATTTGCAGCTGAAGTAAAATACCTGGGACACGTTGTATCAGCAGAAGGAGTCCAACAGACCCTGAGAAAATTGAAGCCGTGAAAAGCTGGCCAACTCCAAACAACAAGCGAGGAGCTGTTGGCTCTATAATAGAGGCCACTAAGCAGCTCCACAAGTACCTATATGGCCAGAAATGTTGACGCCCTATCTCATCATCCATGTCCAGCTAACTGCAAGAATTGCTGACGGATTGAGGAAAAGGAACCGCCCGATGATCTGCGACTGAAAACGGTTGAATTCGATGAAGGTTGGTCATCGGAGGAGATTCGAAATGCCCAGTTGGCTGATGAAGACATCGGACCATTGCTCGTATGGAAGGACACAACTGGGCGACCTGAGTGGAAAGACGTTTCGATGCACGGCGCCACCCTGAAAAGCTATTGAGCACAATGGAACTCCCTTCAGGTAGAGGGTGGCGTACTCAAGCGGAAATGGGAAACAGCGGATGGCAGCTCCTATAGTATGCAAACTATACTTCCCAAAAGCCGAATCTACGATGTGGTTAAGGAGATGCATGAAGGATCCTCGGGAGGCTACCCTGGTTTTAACAAGACCTTAGCGAAATTGCGGAAAAGTTTTACTGGCTCCACGCTCGAGAAGACGTAGAGGACGAGTGCCGTTGATGCACGATTTGCACTTCCATCAAAAGTCCAACGCGACGATTGAAAGGACAAATGCAAACCTATAATGTGGGCGTGCCATTCGAAAGGATTGCTGTTGACATCGCAGGACCCTTTCCTGAATCCGAATGGGGAAATCGATACACGCTGGTTGTGGCCGATTATTTCAGCAAGTGGCCCGAGGTCTACCCCATTCCCAACCAGGAAGCAACTACTGTAGCTGAACAGCTAGTATTAAATTGGGTCAGCAGGTACGGTGTACCTTGCGAACTACATTCGGATCAAGGCCGAAACTTTGAGTCACTGGTTTTTGCCGAAATATGCGAGCTGCTAGGAATACGGAAAACGGGGACAACACCGCTGCATCCCCAATCCGATGGAATGGTCGAGGGTTTCAGCGGCACACTCAAACACCTGGCCAAGATGGTTGACGAGAACCAAAGGGACTGGGACCGGCAGATACCACTATTTATGATGGCGTCCATAGCTGCCGAGCATGCATCGACGGGCCAAGCCCCAACCAAAGTCATTTTTGGAAAGACTATTCGTCTGCCGGCTGATATAAAGTTTGGAACACCCCCTGAGAAATCCCAAACGATCTCGGAGTACGCAAGTGAGCTAAGGCAACGGTTGAACCAGATACATCGGACAGTGCGAAAACATCTCTAAGCAGCTACAGACCGCATGAAGACCACGTATGATCTAAAGGCAAATTCTATTGGCTTCCAGCAAGATGACTTGGTGTGGCTATATAACCCACAACGGCGGAAAAGTAGGTCTCCAAAGTTGCAACATAATTGGGAGGGACCATACCGAGTTACAAAGCGAATCAACGACGTCGTATATCGCATACAGGAACACCGTAAGCCGAGAGCCAAAATGAAAACCGTGCACCTGGGACCGTCTTGCCCCATATTACATCCAGGGAGAATTGATTACAACTGGCGACACATCTTTTCGGGGCGAAAAGAACTGAGGTGGGGGAAGTGTTACATGTACAACTAATTCTGCGAGCTACTGTCGCAATTCTTTTCACAACATCATGATCAACAAACGAATGTACTCGAAAACCCGCCAAGCATGATCGACATCTTAAAGTGACGTCACTGCCCATTCAGTATTGCTCGAATATTCCAGGTAGTTCGCAAATGTACGAGAAATGGATTAAAGTTGTGAAATAGTTAAATTAATAATTGTGCATTTTTAGTAAATAAACTCTTAACTTAACTTAAAAGACAGTGCGTTTTCACTTTCCCGCAACATTAAAATTATTGGCCGTGAACCATAACACGTGACAATATTATAATACGTTAATAGCTTTTGATTATTAAGATATAACTTGATAGAAAAATGGTCTAGATTACTTAACACGTAAACTGATATATTGACTAAAATATATTGAAAAATCTTCTAGGCATGCTCAGTTGTAGAACTCTATGGATATCTGGATCCTGATACAAGAGATTGGATTGATGGTTTATTTTCAAATATTTTCCGTGAAATGAATCGACCAACAGACAAAGATGCAAGTTATCCAAATTATTTAACTAACATATCTATGTTAACTTGCTTTATTTAACTAGGAACGACGCTACGTATGCTTTGATGGGGATGTTGACGCACTTTGGATTGAAAACATGAACTCTGTGATGGATGATAATAAGTTATTAACCTTGGCAAACGGTGAGCGGATACGTTTGGAGAGCTATTGTGCATTACTGTTTGAGGTAGGTTTTATAGAAATTCTGAGAAAAAGTCAATCTTATGCGTAAATACTTCAGGTCGGCAACTTATGGTATGCATCACCGGCTACTGTATCTCGTGCTGGTATGGTTTATGTTGATCCGAAGAATCTTGGTTTCGCACCCTATTGGAGTAGATGGGTTCTCTCTAGGCCAGAGAACGAGCGGGAAAAACTCGATGTATAATCTTTTCACTTTTTGTCTCCTGGCTCCTTCACCGATTCGTTTTACTGCTTAGGAATTTTACAATACATTTATACCGACTGGAGTAGCCTTCATTTTGGAAGGGATAGAAGGAACACACCAGGGAACTCCTCTAAAAACGGTCTTGCTTCAAACAGATTTGAATATGGTTGTGCAGTTTTGTAGTATGTTCGATTCACTACTGCCCACCTCAGATGGGATTGAAACAATTGAATACAGCACTGATGTCCTTGAATGCATTTTTATTGAGGTATGCTTTTGGTAATACGAAACCAACTAAAAATACATCATCAATTTCTATAGTCTCTATACTGTTCGTTGGGAGCATGTCTCATTGAAAGGGATCGAATTAAATACGATGAGTATGTTAAGAAACTAATGGGTGGTGTTAATGTTGAGGACAAAAGAGAAAAACCAGCGGCAGTTGGGCAGTGTCCTACTAGTAAGCCGACTTTGTATGATTACTTTTTCGATACAGACAAAAAGCGTTGGATCGCTTGGGAATGGATAGTACCAGAATACATTCATGATCATAATGCGAAATTCAGTGAAATTCTTGTACCAACAATTGACACTATGAGAACCGAAAGGATATTGACACTCATGAATAAAGTAAAGATGTGTTCAGTTGTATGTGATCTGGATTAATTAATTTATTGTAGATTCATCGCCCGGTACTTCTGATTGGTGAAACAGGTACATCAAAGACGGCCATAATATCAAACTATTTGAGATCTCTCAATCCGGATGTTTTTGTAAGTTGCCATTAATATTAGCCTAAAATGCTCTGGTTATACCAACAAATTTTTAAAGGTTATCCTAAATTTGAATTTCTCTTCACGAACATCATCAATGGATGTTCAGCGAACTCTAGAAGCTGCTGTAGAAAAACGAACAAAAGATACTTACGGTCCACCTATTGGCAAGAAAATTGCCGCTTTTATCGATGAAATGAATATGCCTCAAGTCGATGAGTGAGTATACTTCTTTTTCGGCTTATAAAAATTATAGACTGCTATTGGGAAAAATTAATGTTAACTCTGAAGAAATATTTTGGCAATATCAATTCGTGCTTAGTTTTGGTATTTATATAATGTTCTGCAGATATGGTACGCAACAACCCATTGCACTACTGAAGCTTTTATTTGAGCGAGGCGGAATGTATGATCGTGGCAAGGACTTGACGTGGAAGAATATCAAAGACCTAAGTTTTTATGCTGCAATGGGTGTAGCTGGTGGCGGAAGAAATGAAGTTGATCCTCGATTTATATCGATGTTCTCGACTTTCAATTTGGTTTTCCCAGAGGAAGATACACTCAAGCATATCTATGCCTCTATATTCAAAGGACACCTTTCAACATTCCCTGAAGAATTGATACCTATTGCAGATATTTTGGTGAAGATGACGCTAAAATTATTTAATGTAATAATTAAATTCATCAATATAAAAATTCAGAAAAATATTCTAAGCTTCCAATTTACAGCTTGTAATCGCTGAGCTTCCACCAACACCATCTAAATTTCACTATATATTCAATTTGAAAGATCTGTCCAGAATTTTTGCTGGGTTATTATTGACGAACGAGAAATTCTTCAAAGAAACGAAGGAACTTGTACGTGTTTGGCGAAATGAGTTTACAAGGGTTATTTGCGATCGATTAATATCAAAGAAGGTACAATTAATTGAATACTGAAGAAGGATATCGTTGATGATAAAATATTTTTCAGGATATCGAGACAATGGGGGATCACATTGCAAGTGAAATCAATGAGAACTTCCCGGCAGAACCAAAATCAAAAAATCCGGTGTCTCCTGGTCTTCCATTAGCTGATACCGATCAAATAGGGGCAGATCAACAAAAAACAGGTAAGTCCGCAAATTCGAAAGCAGTAAAAAATAATAGATATGTTGTGAGTCGGCTCAAAATTGATAGATAAACTGCAAATTAGTGCAGATAATAGTAAATTGATTTCAAAGAATTCGTTTGATGATTAGAATCGTTTTTATCGCACAATCTGCAACTTTAGTTTCCTAAGTGGTTACACCTTAAGAGAATACAAATACATTTAATATGTTCAAGTGCAGTGCTTACCAATAAAAGATTTTCAAAGGATATATTTTATTGATTGGCAGTACACAACAAAAGGTTTCCAAACGAAACTAATTTTGATGTGGGGTGTTCGATCCCCCATACGACGAGGCCTCAGGTGGCGAATAGACTGTGCCCTAACCGGCGGATTTGTGGGAAATAAAATACCACTCGTGAACAAAATCCAAGCGTTATCAACGCTCCAATTAGTATTTACTTGTCATGGAACCAAGACAACAGCCTCGGATCGGGCTGGATAAACGCCAACAACTATGACTACGTATAAAAGACTATTCTTTTGGAACTTGGAATGTTAGATCATTGAAAAGACCGGGCGTAGACCAAGAAATAATACGGTCAGAGAAATGGGCTGCGCTAAGTACAAGGAACCGGCCAGCGGGATCGATGCTTTGTCCCGACTGCTATGGGACTGGTTCATATACTGAGCCCAAAGACGGGTGTATAAAAAACTTTTTAGTAGTACGGGGTGAGGCTCGGGTGATGTTAGTATAATAGAGGATCAGGCAAAAGGAAGATCTAAACAAATATAACCCTGTGAAATGAATACGCTTTAAGTGAGCACCTTTAGTGTCTATACGCATTGTTGTTCCTGATAAAAAAGTATAAACTTTCCTATAGTTGCAGAGCATGGCTCTATTGTCTATAAAGTAATTTAAGAAAGTCTACAACGTAAAGCAATGAGTTTGGAGTGGCTTACATTGCTGACAGCACATTTAAACAAATTATCACCGGCTTCAAGCCCTTTAACAAAAGGACCTGTGTGATTCGTATCAAGACCAAATTGTTCAATTTTTGAACTATCGCGCGCCCACACAAGACAAGAAGAAGGCAATTAAGGACGAATTTTACGGTAATCTATCGATAGTGCATTCTAGAGTGCCGTAAAACTCGTTCTTGATTGCCTTCTTCAGTCTTACAATCAACCAGAGATTGGTAACAGGCAGCATTTCAGAACTTCAGAAAAAATAAGGCTTCTGGGATGATGGAATACCAGCAGTACTGCTCCAGACCGAAGTTCCCTATCCAAGCTACCTTTTGGATTGACTAATATGCAAAATATGGTCAGAATATGTCCTGCACACATAAATGGGGATAACAGGCCAATTGAAAAGTCCCCGGTGTGATACGCAGATGGCGGTGCTAGTATTAAATTGTAGGGCACTGCCGTGTTATGTGCTGCCATCTGAATGTCACGTCATATTATTTTCAATAATGTTTAGATATCGTTTTGATGAAGATTGTTATGTTTGAGGCGCCATCGCGACCTGTTGATATTTTCATAATAAACTTGTTAGTAGCAATAATTGTGTTTTCATTACCACATTGGTGAACTCGTGGAAAACTAGTGAAACGTGCAATATGCCTTATTCTCCAGATAATAAAACCTATCCCGCGACACCCGAAATTTCGCGTCGTTCATTTGAAAACTTTTTAGGCAACATTGAATCTCTACAGACGCTTAAGCTGCCCCCATTTCGGCAAAGACGGCCTACTTTATGGTTCGTGCAAGTTGAAGCACAATTCGCGACTCATAAAGTATTAAGTAATGCTAACCGTTTTAACGTGATACTTTCATCAATCGATTCTGTCATTTTGGAGCAAGATGCCGATGTTGTGGAATCGCCGTCTACGTCGGGCGCATATGTGGCATTAAAAAACGCGCTTATATCTCGCTTCACAGACTCGTCTGAAAAAGCGTTAACAAAAGTGCTCACGGACTTAGAACTTGGGGATAAAAGACCATCACAACTGTGGCGCGAAATGAAATCTCTCGCAGGAAACAAACTCGGGGAAGATGCTGCGTGTGCTCTTTGGCTACGTCGCTTACCACCGCGAGTGCGTGCAATATTGACAGTGACTTCTGAAATTGGAATCGAGCCATTAACATGAATGGTGGACAACATTTTAGAAGAAAGCGGAATGGCCTCGATAGCCGCCGTCGGGAATAGCGCATCAAGCGTTAACGATGATCTACGAAATGAAATTGCGTCTCTCACAAAAAGGCACAACTCACGCACAAACAATTCACGTTCGTCCTACTGCCGGAAACAAAACCAATCGCGATCTCGTTCCCGAACTGTTTACTTCTACCATCGTCGATTCGGTGCAAACCGTGCACTTTCTTGACGGGAAACTAAAATGCTCGTCGTCTTGTGCGGTAGATGACGACGGCCAATACCAAAACTACCTACTCATAAGAGAACGTCGCAGCGGAATTCTATTTTCGGTCGACACTGGAGCTTGTGTCGGCGATTCCCCCTGAAAAACACTGCCTTCATAAAACACCAGTGCCTCTGAAGCTACACGCAGCAAACAACACCGTGATCACCACATACGGTGAACAACTGATGGATCTCGATTTCGGATTACGACGCCCGATGAAATAGTTCTTCACAATCGCAGACGTAGCACGTCCAATTCTCGGTGCAGACTTTCTTCGTAAATTTAACATAATGGTGGATTTAAGGAACAAACGGCTGGTGGATGGCAACACGCAACTCTCTACTCTCGCAAAAGTTTGCAAGGATTCAGGAAAAGTTACAATTTTAGCCCTGGATAATCAATTCCGTGAGCTGCTATCAACATACGCTGAAGTCACATCCTCTTCAAATTTCAACAGTTGTCTGCCGCACAACATCTGCCATCGAATACTCACAACAGGTGCACCAATAGCTAAACGAATCAGACGTGTTCCACCAGAAAAGTATGCAGCTGCCAAATCGGAATTCGACTACATGGTCTCGATGGAAATTCGCCCTCCATCTGACAGTCCTTGGGGCCAGTCCATTACATTTGGTCCAGAAAAAATCCGGACATTGGAGACCATGCGGTGACTTTCGTCGCTTAAATTCGATAACGATTCCCGATCGTTATCCCATCGTTCACATCGAGGACTTTGCGAATCATTTGTACAACAAAACAATTTTTACCACTTGGATTTGGAGCGTGCATATCACCAGATTCCGATACATCCTGATGATATACCAAAGACTGCAGTCATCACGCCATTTGGATCTTTCGAGTTTTGTTGAATGACTTTCGGCTTACGGAATGCAAACGTTTCAAAGATTTATCGACACCGTTTTGCGTGGACTGAAATTCTGCTACGCCTATCTCGACGATATACTTATAGCGTCAAAGAACCTAAAGGAGCATCACGAACATCTGCAGGAAATTGTCAAACGATCCAAGGCATATGGCTTCAAAATAAATACACCCAAGTGCGTATTCGGAGCAAAGGAGGTAAAGTTTTTAGACTACTCAATTTCGAGTAAAGGAACCAAACCCTTACCGGATCAAATAGCAGCCATTACGGATTTCAAACAACCAAAAAATCTTTTAGAGCTTCGCAAGTACTTCGGGATAATCAATTTCTATAGGCGATTCTTGCAGAATGCAGCAGACGTACTTGCTCCCCTAAATGCTTATTTGGGTGATAATGAGTCAAACGACAAAGAGCCGATTATTTGGAACGAAACAACCAAGAAAGCGTTCGAAGAAAGCAAAACGATGATTGGAAATGCCGCACTAATGGCTCATCCGAACGACGGATCTGCTTTGATTCTTCGAACCGACGCATCGGAAGTGGTGCTGTTTTGGAGCAAACCAAGGTGATACATGGAGATCACTAGAATTCTTTTCGAAAAAAATTGAACCCAGCGCTGACAAGATATAGCGCGTATGACAGGGAGTTATTAGCTATTTACGAGGCTGTCAAATATTTCAGCTTCATGCTCGAAGCAAGAAATTTTTCGATTGAGACTGACCACAAGCCTTTAACTTTCGCCTTTTCACAACGTTCGGATAAAGCCTCTCCACGGCAAATGCGAAAATTGGAATTCATTAGCCAATTCTCGACGCAAATTTCCTCCGTTAAAGGCTCACGGAATTTTGTTGCCTACGCATTCTCCAGAATCGACACTTTCACGGAATTCAAAACTCCAAGTGCAGAAGATATCGCAAAAGAACAAGCTAACGATGAAGAGCTGCAACATCTCCTTAATGCGAACACTTCGCTAAAGCTAACACAATTTCCATAAGAAGATGAAAATGTTTTATTCTGCGATGTATCAATGGGAAATCCAAGATCATATATCCCAAAGAGTCTGAGGAAGTCCTTGTTCGAGTAAATTCATGGGTTATCACACCCAGGCGGAAAAGCCACGTGCAAACTTGTCTCCAGCAAATATGTGTGGCCTGGAATGAAAAAGGAAGTAGCAATTTGGACTAAAAACTGCGTGGCATGTCAGCGATCTAAAGTTCATCGACACGTTACTCTTACCCCGCAAAACTTTCCAACGATGGATCGCCGCTTCCAACACATACACGCAGACATTGTTTGTCCGCTTCCATTCACAGTAATAGATCGGTTTTCTCGATGGCCTGAAGCAATTCTGTTGGAAGACATCGCTGCAGATACAATCGCTTCAGCATTCTTCACTAACTGGGTGGCAAGATTCGGAACACCTGAAACAATAACCACCGACCAGGGAACTCAGTTTGAGTCTGCATTGTTCCAGGCCATGTTACAGTTTATCGGCATCAACAGGATTCGAACCACAACGTATCATCCCACTCTAATGGAATGGTTGAAAGGTTTCATCGTTCCTTGAAAGCCGCAATCATGTGCCACGAATCACATTGGATTGACGTTTTGCCACCAGTGCTCTTATTAAGAATATCTCTCGTTTAGATTTAGATTGTTATGTTTGAGACGCCATCGCGACCTGTTAATATTTTCATAATAAACTTGTTAGTAGTAATAATCGTGTTTTCGTTACTATAAAATCTATATGATTTTTAGTAAGTATCAACCTTCAAACGATACGTGTCAAAATTTGACAGCAGTCCGACCATTAGTTTGTGAGATATTGCGTTGAGTGTAGCTACTTTAGTTATTTGTAAAAAAGATGAAAAAAAGAATTACGTGTGCTTATAAAATATTGCTTTTTGAAGGGAAAAAATACAGTTGAAGCAAAATCTTGGCTTGATGGAGTTTCCGGGGTTTGCACCAGGAAAATCAACCACCATTGATTGGTATGCTAAGTTTAAATGCGTAGAAATGAGCACCGAAGACGGCAAACGCAGTGGCCGCCCAAAAGAGGCTGTCATCGATGAAAACATCAAAAAAGTTCACAAAATAATTTTGCATTTTACATTGACATTGAGAAGATATCATCTGAATGTGTACATCATATCATCCACGAATATTTGTATATGAGAAAGCTGTGTGCAAAATGGGTGCCGCGCGAGCTTACAATCGATCAAAAGCAACAACGTGTTAATGATCCTGAGTAGTGTTTAAGCGCAATAAACCTGAATTTTTGCGTCGATATGTGACAATGGATGAAACATGGCTCCATCATTTCACTCCGGAGTCTAATCGACAGTCAGCTGAGTGGACTGCACACGATGAACCGAACCCAAAGCGAGGAAAAACACAACAGTCAGCTGGCAAGGTTATGGCATCAGCATTCTGGAATGCACAAGGTATAATATTCATTGATTACCTTCAAAAGGGCCAAACCATCAACAGCGATTATTATATAGCGTTATTGGATCGTTTAAAGGATGAAATCGTTAAAAAACGGCCCCATTTGACCGGGGACTTTTCAATTGGCCTGTTATGCGGTGCGATCCCACGATCTAGCGTAGAACATGAAATCGCGAAAATACAAACATGCTTAGAAGCAAATTCCATCGACGTGTTGAACCATGGGAAGATTGAATTTGTTTGTAATTAAAAACGTTTTTAAAGTAAAGTGAAGATTATAGAAGCATCGCTCTGCTGTGTAGGTCATATAAAGTGCTCTTCAAAATCACAGAAAGAATATTGAAGCAGTATCTGGGAGGCTTTCGAAGTGGATGGCCTTTAATAGGCCAACTTTTCTGTCAACAAGCAGGTGTTCGAAAAGTGCTAGGAATATAACATTGACGTGCATAGACTCTTTGTAAACTTCAAGCAAGCATACGACGGTCGACAGAAAAGTGACTGTTTTAAGTAGCTTATGGGTACCCTTTTGATTTTTTTAGGGTCAATTCTCTACCCCTCTATCTTCGTCGCGCAACGCTCATGCGATATGCATTCACATTTCGCCTCTTCGTCAAATGTGCCATCCAGACAATGTTCGATGCGTCGGTATAAGAAGCCACACAAAATAATATGAATTAACTTTTTTATGAATATCTAATCAAAATCATGATCAGCTTTCAGAGACAAAAACAATTCATATAATACGACGCATAAAAAAATTTATGGATCAAGATGTAAAATTGACAAGTCATGCTATTATTAACAAAGTTGAGTGAATTTTGTGTTTTGAGGAATTTGCTGCCCTTGTACTCAGATGCTTACCTGCGTGGCTTTTTTTCATATTTTTGGCTTAAAGGCGCCCGATAGTGAGAGAGGGGACATTAATTTTTTGCATATTTTACCTCCTTCTGGAATCCCTGTTATACAAAATGACTTGTTTTTCTGTCAGGTTCTAAGAGTCCTAATCAAGACCTTTGATCTGATACCCTACTCGACTATATTTGATAAACATTTTTTTTTCGGGGCAACCAGCAAAAAGGGTAGTCACCCTTCATAAATCTTGAAATTTTTGATAAAATTTTTTACCAAGCCCTAAAAATTCAAATTTAAACCGTTTGAAACAAATAGCTGCCGCTTAAACGTGGAAAAAACGTACAAAATTTTTTATCGTAGTTAATGAAAATCGGTGGTGGTAAAGAATAGTGAATTAGTTAGTGAATTAGAAGTCGGACGTTGGCCGCAAGACTAATTCCCAAATTTCAAAGGCTTCTAAAAGTCACAATTTTGAGTCAATTTCTTCGAAATTGAATTTTTAGTACTTGACGGCTTTGTGAATCGCTAGCAGTTCCCGGTCATAGGTGCTGTAGCGCCGTTGGTTGTCGGTAAGCTTGTGTGAAAAAAATTCGAGGATCTGTTCCCGTGTTGGTTGTTTGATGTAAGATGGCTCCGAGTCCATCGTCCGAGGTGTCCACGGAAAGGGACCATGTAGCTGAAGGGTCGAGGCGGGTGAGTGACGATACCTTATTCAATTCCAATTTGCACCTCTTGAATGGTGCTGTTGCTTTGTTGTCCACTCAAGCTCCGATTTATCGCGTTTAAGGTTCCCCGGCATCAGCTGTTGAAGCGGGCGTTGTTTTTGTGCTGCGTGTGGCAGGAATCGCCTGTAAAAGTTGATCATACTCAAGAATGACCAGCTGCACGACTGTTTTGGGTCATGGGATCGCGGATATACTTTGTATCTTCTCAAGCAAAGGTACAAATCCACCAGATAAAATTGTCTCCCAAGGATCTAACTTCTTTCTGTCCAAATCGGTACTTGTCGATGTTAATGGCGAGTCCATATTTGTGCAGACGATGCAACACTTTTGCGTCTTGCTGTTGATGAGTCTGCTGGTCTGGCGAGAACACTGATATGTCATCTGTGTAGACGAATATGTTGTTGGAGTCCACGTAGCAACTCGTGCATGAAGCGTTGGAAGGTGTGGCCCACATTGCATAGGCCGACTGTTATGTAGACGAATTCGCCGTCTTCGAGATGCCATCCGACCCGACTGATATCTGATAGAATGCCTTCTGTAATTCAATCACAGTGAAGGCCTTCATATCGTGGAACGCGGCAGTGCAAGTCTGCAAAAATCCTTACAAGAATGCCAGTCGTTGGTTTTTCGCACAATGTGCAAAGGGCTACTCCATGTACTTTTGGATGGACGACAGATTCCTTGTTGTGCAAGTTTGTCCTATTCGGTTTGCGTAGTGGCGAATTTATCTGTTGAAAGGTGGTGTTGAGTGGCGGGCCGGACCCTTCATTACGATGTGATGCGTTGTCGTCCAATTAACGTTGCGGCGAATCACAGTCGATGTTACTTCGGGGTACTTTGCTAGAATTGCCGCGTATTCAATTCCGGTGGTTGCACAAGTCGAGGAGACGGCTGGTGGTTGGTTCTTGGATAGGGCTTTCACCTCAACTGTAGTCGCAGTTGGTCGCTCGATGAGCTTAAGTCCTGTAATATCCACAAGTAAACCATAGTGTTCAACTAGATCGGCTCCAATGATTGGTGAGCTAACGTTTGCGATGATGAATGTCCACGTAACAAGCTTTGGGAGCCCAAGATTCAAAGTTAACTTCCGTTTTCCATGAATGCAAATAACGGAACTCTTGGCAGCTAACAGGCGGGTGCCAGGATCTGGGACAATACGATCTCGGATGGTCGGTAGAATAACTGATACGTTCGCGTCGGTGTCGATTAACAGCGCGCCAATGCCTCGGCTATCGCGAATGTATAGGCGGTGCACAGAGCGTGCGCCGGCCAATTGTTGTGGAGAGCACGACTTACATTTTGTTTTACTAAGACTGTACGGTGGTTGGCATTTCTTAGTATCTAATCCATAGTGGGTATGGAATCAGCTGACAGTTGGTGGTTTGGGCGTGTTTGCGGCTTTGGTGGCGTCCGTAGTGTCACTTGTTTGGAGTCGAATAAGCACAGGCATTTAGTTTCTGGTGTTGAACTCCTCTGTAATGCTCTTCGATGCGTCACGCTATCCTTTGAATCACCCGTAAGCCTACTGAGTTCTGGTTAAATTCTCTGCATTTTCGGAGTGGCTCCGGGTGTGGCGCGCTGTGAAATTGACCCGCCAGTATAAGGAAAATGTAGGGGTTCGTCACCTCGTGAACTCTGTTAGCAGTCATTGCTAGATTTTATAGCGAGGCATCGTTTGCTGACAAGATACTTTGCAGCGTTAAATCGAGCCACATCTGCTTCAGCATGTCATCGGAGATGCTGTCAGTGGCAAGCGTACACATCTGGTTCAAAAGTTGTGATAGCCACTGATCGCCCAACTCAACCTCCGACATCAGTTTTTGGATGCGCTCCTGGGTAGGCTTAGGGGGCGCCTTAATAATTTCCTGATTCACGTTGATATATTTTTTTCGGCTGGTAGCTTGGAGACCGCATTTCTCACCTGTTTTACTACCCTTATCTAGGCCTGCGACAATCACCTGGAAGCGCGTGATGTCTCCAGCCTGCCCTGAAATACGCTTCCACCTGGTCAAACCGCAGCTCTATGTCCTCCCTACCAAAACGGCGGAGCCCGGAAAATGACGTTCTTAAGGCGGCTCACTTCCCCGGCTTCGGATGCTCTTAGTCGTGGGAGGTGACCGTGACGTCGTCCTTGTTATCGTTGGGCATAGCAATCACTATGTTCACGCTTGAGGGAGGTTCGCTCACGTGCGTCTTTTCACGCCATGGACATCGTCCCCGTACAATATATAGACTAGAGATGCGATGTTTACCGTAGGCACGCGCAATAGTGACCTCGATGGGGTCGCTCTGCACTTCGAGGGTCGAGCTAAGGTATTAATCACTTCACCTTAGACCTCGTTAACTGGCCGGTTTGTCATCTGCATTGGGCATGAGAGATGGAGTTATATCAATCAGGACAGATCACTGAACTGTATAACATGATGCGTTTGTGAATTTAGCCGCGTACCACCGTGTACTTTTTCAAAATTTACAATTGTGGTCTTCAAATTTGTATGCAGCATTTGCATTGAAGAATATTCGTTGACCAACTCTCACACAAAAATATTTTATCGATTTCTGCGCTGACGACATAATCTTAATCGCTCCCACATGGGTCAATTATCCATCGTTTTCCTATCTCTTCGTTCCCTTTTAAATTGCTGAATGCGCACATGTGATATCCCAACATGTTGCTTAAAGCGCTTATCAGCAGTGCTCCAACCCTGAAAAGGCTGACACCGTCCACATTTACGATGTCGATACGATGCCCGACTGCCACAAGAGTATCTCACGAACGCCAATGCTCGAACGCAGAAGCGATCAAGCTACGAATTGCTCGTAGTAAAAATTAACGTGCGCGGTGTCAAAGTTTTCAGGGTTGAAGCACTGCTGAACGCGCACATGCGCGACCATCCAACATGTTGCCTGAAGCACTTGGCAGTGCTCCAACCCTGAAAATGCTGAAACCGTGCACATGTACGATATCCATACGTGGACGCTAATTCAAGCGTTAATTGTAGCCACGAACATTTTGTAACTTATAGCTCGTGCGGTCGAGCATTGACGTTTGCGGGATGCTTTTGTTGCAATCGGCGCTAGTCACTGAATGTACAGTAGCTCTTGCGCAACTTAGACTAGGTACGATAACTTCCCTAGTAAAAGACTTGCCGACTGCTTACGGTTTCAGTTTAGCATTGAAGAAGCCCAATGTGTTCATCTTGATAAAGAAGAGGATCCTCAGGGTAAGAATGATTAGTATTGGAAAAGTATTGGTCGAATAAAACCAGTAGTAAATGATCTATGGCTGCTCATGGCTCAAAGCTTAGTTTTTCTGAGCATATACATAAAAGCAACGGTTGATAGACCTGCGTCAAGAGAATCGTCTCGGGGTCAAATTATGGTCAACGCGGGCTGGCCCAGCCCACCAAGAAGGCAATTTTCGATGCGTACCATAGAGTCTGTGCTTCTATGATGAGAAATACATTGTGATAAAAAAGTACCCGAAAATTGCAAATAACACGCAAAATATTTAATTTAATTATCAAAACACACGGAGCCAAATCTAGTGAATACAGTGGTTGATCGATGGTGTTTATTGCGGGTACTTCGTTGTCACAATGTATGTGGCCACGCTTTCAGCCAAGAGCTTGGCACAAGTACAGAGAAGTGAAGCATTGAGGATTGCATTTACATATCCAACAGTCTCCGGTTTTCCAGGGCTGGTCGTCGCAGATGTGATAACCATCGCCCTTCTTATTAAAGAGCGCCATATTAGCTATCTGCGTGGAAACCAAGATACGAGGGAGATAGTTGCCCCCGAGGAGACATAGTACTCATTCAATAATTTCCAGCAGTTCTTTGTGAATAATACAAAGGGGAGATGAACAGTGAGCTTCATTTCTGCTCTGCGCAAAGTGAGACTGACTTTTACCTCACCCAGCTTTTGAGTAGGCACGGAAGTTTTCAGTCTAACTTGCACATGATTGGTAAGTGATATTTCACCGACTATAAGTTTTGCACAAGAGAGGAAGACGATGTCTGCCATATATTTTTGTATGCAAAATATGGGACAGCCAGTATCAGGACCTTCATAGGGAAACAAGAAAACACTCTCCTGATAGTGTAATTGGGATGATAGTTAGATCCGCTGACAAATGGAACCATGTGGCACAATACACCCGCGCTGTGCTTACAGATGAAAAGAGGTTACTTTAGGGGTCTGAGTAATGGGGGTCGGGGATCATTTTTCTAGTAAACCTTTTCTCTCTTTTCTCGCTAGAGAAGTAATTTTTTCAACTTAAGGATACCTCCTGGCACAGAAAAATGGGGCCTAGCCTGAATTAATGTGTCAAACGGTTTCAGGCTAGGTTCTCAGGCTAACATGGGAAGTGTAGAGTGGGTTTTTAGGAGCCCACATGCTCAGGGCATAAATAATCACCTTCTAACCACGAACATGGTGTAGGGGCTTCTGTCTGGTAGTCCATCTCTTATCTGGAAATTTTGAGAAGGCTCAATCAAAAGTGTATTGTCTGGAGCAATAAAAAGCCCATATAGTAATTTTGGTTCGTCAAAGGGTAGGTTTTTCTATAAGGGGCATGGCAATTTCGAATCTTAATTTAATTGAACCCTTAAACTCTTTTCATCATTTATTTATTTATTCAACATCATAATGAACAGATAGTTAATCCAATTACAAAGTAGATAAAATAATCAAACACAAATATAAAATTTTAAAGCAATATAAAACAAGTGAAAATTATTAAACAACATCAAAAGAATGATTAGTGAGCAAATGTTTGATATTAGTTTTAAAAATATGAAAAGCATGAGGCAGAGGACCGAGACGCATGCTATTACGTATACTTGGTAGCCGTACAAGTGAATTAAAAGTTTGTTCCCCCAAAAGGGACGCGGGAAATGTCATGAAAGCGACTAGACTTGACTGAACTATGGAAAAGAGATAAGTGAGCAAAGATTCTCCGAAAGCAAATGATGGTGGAACTTAAAAAGTAAGCACTCATCTAAAAATAACATTCGCGATTGTGAAAAAGGAATGTGTAAAGCTAATATAGTAGGCGATCTATGCAGGGTTTGTAGTCCAACCGGCATCTGTAAAATAAATTAGGTGTGAATCTACTTTAGATAGATTCAATAAAATATTTGAGGTGCAGATTCCACACTGGCGAACAATATTCTAACACACTACGAATTAAGGAAATGAAGAGGCAGATGGAAGTAGAACGAATGCGTAAGTTATTAGAGGATCTAAGGATAAAGGCAGTAACGTGTAATGCCTAAGAAACGATCATAATTATGTGATGATCAAACTTTAGTTTGCCGTCAAAGATAACACCTAGATCCTTTATGTTACACTTTCATTGAGGGCTTCTCCAAGAATGGAGTAAGGAAACAACAAGTGGTTTTTTTTTTGTTAGAGTATCTCATTTGGCAACATTTGGAAATATTCAAGTAAAGAACGTTAGAAATTCACCATCGATCTAATTTATTAAGATCGTTTTGCAATAAAACGCAGTCCTCCATATTATCGATAACTGTGAATATTTTACAATCGTCCGCATTTAAGAGACAAGATGACAATACCAAAGCAGGGAGGTTATTGATGAAAATGAGAAAAAGTGAAGGGCCTAAAATTGATCTTTGTGGGACATCAGCAACAGGATTAAATGGAGAAGAGAGGTAAAAGTTGATAGAAACAGCACATGCACGGTTAGTCACATAGGTGGAAAACCAGGATAGAAGGAAGGGGGAAGATTAAAGCCTTTTATTTTGCTGAGAAGGAGATTATGATCCACATAGTCGAAAGCTTTGGAGAAATCCGTATAGATAACATCCACTTGGCTTTGTTTCTCAAGCGTGTAGGCAACCGTGTCGTTAAAAGATAAAAAGTTGGTCAAGGTTGATCGACCTTTGATGAAACCATGCTGCTCACGGGATAATAAGAGAAGAACTAATGGATAGACCCTATTATTTATATACTACATGTTTGAAAATTTTGCTGAAACAGGAGAGAATAGAAATAGGTTGGAAGTTAGTAAGAAAATTAATATCACCATAGGAAATACATATGCATAGGGAGGAAAAGTGGCATTGGCAAGACTGTAGTAATTGAGCACGGCACATTGTAATATCAACATAAACATTGGCCAATTCAACATCATGAAACGTATAATAATTTCGGCAACCCAGTACCCATGAATGATATTCGTGCGGAGGTGAAAAGTCGCGGAAGTGAAGAGAATCCCGATTCGACAACTATTGTAAATACTAGTAACTTAGCTGATGGAAAACTTGTTCCTACACGTACAGCCACAAGCTTGCCAGAAGAGGGATTTGTGAAACCCAAACCTCCGCCCCATCATCAGTACAGTCAATATCCGAACAATTACCAAATGTATCCACCCCCGCCGACATATTCACCATATGACGCATACAACAACATGAATTATAATTATAGTTATCATCAGCCGTATACTCCGTATGGAATGTATCTACAACAAACGCTCATCAGATTTGCTTGAAATACTTCGAAAAGGAGTGTGACATTCGCATTTGTGGAGTCACTATGGTGAACGGGTGTTTCGCGGAGCGGTTTCTATTTTCCCGTTACCAACTTTGAGTTAAAAGAAAGAAAGCATTCACATACTCATACTGTTCGGACAGAAGCTCGTGCCTAATTTACGGTTAAAACAATTTAACGCGTTAAGTTTACGCAATAAAGGCGGTGCCAAGCTTTTCATATCTTTGCAAATTAGTTGTCTGTCAAGCGATTCCGCGATTTACGGCACGTCCCAGAAAGAAGAAAAGCATCGTATCTGATTCCTGAAGAGGAAAAGATCTAATTGCAATAGGAAAATTCTTGGATTCGAATGTGTTCGGGTCTTGATTACGAGGAAATGCGCGATTGCAACTTTGTCTGAGTTTTACGTTTCCGAGTGTGCGAAGCTTGTAAAAGCGCTCATTTTTTGCTTGTGGGTGTGTGTAACAACTGGTTGATTGTTTTGTTCAAGTCGAGGAGCAGCGAAAACGAAAGTGATTTGAATAGTTTGTATTTTGTGGAATATTTGCTGAAGGAAATTCCTTTAATTTGTGATACAAGAATATTCGGAAAGCGACGCAATAATCAGTGGAAGAAAAGGATGAGAAAAGGATGAGAAAAGATTTTGCATGTAACAGACACTGACTGGAAGTGTTGTGTGTATCATTCACTGTCCGAGAAGAAAATCGTCTATGAATGTGTGTCGCATCTTCAATCGCAATAAGATAAAAGTAGTTGATTCGGTTTGTGTTGATGCGCTCGAAATTTAATACAATTTTCCGAGTTAGCTTCCAACTGCAATACGTAGTAGCGTACATTTACAGGAGGTCATACATAATAATAAAATGTTAATTGGAATAAACATTTTTTTTTTTACCAGTGCGATTTGCTGAAAATTCTCAAAAGTGAACTATCTCAATTTTATTTAAATCTTCAAGTGATCGTGAAGAAACAATCGCTCTAGTTATGATATAAATTTATAATGTTTTTTTTTGAAAATTGATTAATTGAAAGTTTTAGAGGATACCTGCATCGTCATCGAGCGCTCGACGGACCATGTGGGTAAGTACCCTTATTTTTTTCTAAATAAAATAAAAATAAAATCGCTCAAATATATTACTAATAGCGAAAAGTATACGATTTAAAATGAGACGACACAAGTTGACATATAAAAAGGAAAACTGTCAAGAAAAATATTTTTGTTAATCCAATCCCTTTTTTTTCAATTTATTAAATTTAAGTCATCATTCTGTATACCAGCCAAAACGGTTTATTATTGCATCAATATTTTAATAATTTGGCATTTCAATTTTCTTATGCGAAGTAAATATTCGAACTTATTTAATGTACAATGACAAACTAATTGTTTTTGGATCGAAATTTAGTTGCATGCAGTAAAATAAAAAAAAGGGTTAAGTATCTTGTCATAGCATATTTTGATTTTTGAATGGTCTCAACTCTCTTGTAACGTTCGAACTTTGGGCATGAAGAATGAGCGTACAGTGTTGGATGGTTTCTTTACTTATTTGTTAAGCTATCCTTTTCATTTAAAAACTTGAAATAAAAATTGTTCAAACACTAACAAGATGACACGATCACATCATACTTTTTTGTATAAAGAAAAAAAATATATATATATAGAATATATACTAAAGGAAACATAAAGATCTAAGAAATGCATAATTTTTGCTACATTGTGAATTTCAACGAATGTTTTAAAATGAAAATAATGAATTGTTAAAACCTGAAAACCTTCGGTCTTTTCATTTCTATGGAACTCTGACCGGGTATAGGACCCGGTACGGTGGCAGGCTATCACTACCAAACATGAGCCAGCCGCCGGGTACATAGCTAATCCTTCTTTGTTGCAGGTGACGTCGCGGGTTGAGTGGCCCAAGCAGAGTGCCTCTTTATGGCATCGAGTTACGTAATCGAATTGCATTGTTCTATGGCATAAATTGGTCACCGGGGTACTTCTCTTCTGATGGGAAAGCTTATGCAAGTTAAGTTATATGAGTTTTCCACTCAGAAGAGGAATACCTGGCCACTGCAACAAATATGGATTTTAGTCCGGTTGTGTGGGTGCGCGGGGGCTCCATCACCACCCGGTTGCCCCTCTCTCATTTGTGGTCCATGAGCCTCTCTGGGTAAGGACGAGGTCACCCTGCTTCTACTTCTTTTTACTTGTTACTCTTGTTCCATGAACAAGTCAGTTGTCCCTTGTGTAGTTACCTATACTTTTTGCGACGTCGGTCGCCTTGTTTTTGTTCGACCCCAAGAAATTCGTGAGTGCGAAATTTTTTTATAGTGGGTCCTTGCGCTGGGGGAATGAGCCCGCCCCACGACACCGCAATGCTAGCCTGCCAGCGCATTCACGCGTCCCCAGACAAGGGCATTCTCGGCAGATATCTCCATCTTCTCCTGCCGAGGCAGCAGACCATCGCTGCAGTCCTTTACGGACATTTGAACATTAGTAAATCACTACAAGACTAATATTAAAAATTATAGATAAAGGAACACGCAAGGAAGATGACTAAAAGAAATCGGGATTCCATCCGGACCACAGCCTATGCTTGAATCTAAGTTTTGCATTATAAGCTCGACCTCCTCGACGGATTTGTAACAAACCCAAAGCATCCAATAAGGACGAAAGTGTAGAGGTCTCCTTAGCAACTTGACGATATTTGAACAAGAGAAAAAGGACGAGAAATACCATGCGAACAGATCTCAAGAATCTTGTAATGATGCAGATGTAATGTTTTCGTAGCAAACAAACTGAGGAGATTTAAGAGAACTCATAAGAGAACGGACATAGGACCAAAACGGCTTCGTGCGATTGACATTTAAGGAAATTTTAATATGCTCTATATATTTCTTTTGAGCAGAGATAGCTGCTTTTCTGGTCTCCTTGTGAAACTCCTTGAACAGTTGAAAATCCCTCTGGAGACGTGATTTTAGGCATTTTAAACGAGCATAATTTTTGGCTTTCAGAGCCAAAACTAAGTTAGATTCGAGCCATTGGACATCGTCTCACTTTTCCGGATGACACAGGAGTATTTTCCTAGATGATTTCAGATAGTATAGTATAGAAGTTACAAGGTGCCTTATGGACTCCTAGATTCTTGAGGAGAGAAAACCAGTTTCTAGAATTTATTTCCTTTCAATTCTAGAATAGTTTGCTTTAAAAAAGTTGAAGCGAGCAGGCGACACCTTTTTAGGATGAGAAGCTTGGCGTGTATTAATGAGGGAAGACAATGAGAGATGGTGCGGATCAGGATTCACATTTGATGTGGGCGAGGGAAGGAAGTTAAGTGAAGATTTAGGGAGATTGGATAGCATAACGTCAAGAATTTTTTAATTGATGTTGGGAACAATATTGAACTAAGAAAGAGCACAAAGTGAAAGAAAGGAAGGAAGAGCTAAAGATAAATCACCAGTTGGAATAACTGTGGAGAAAGTCTTATCCCATACAACAGAAGCAATATTAAAGTCGCCACAAACAAGAATATAGGATAAAGGATAGCTGTTGGTGATATAGGAAGAAAGTTCAGAGAAGAATCATGATGAAGTTCACGAACCAGCAACGTTCGGAAATTATTAAAAATTACTACCGAATGCTGAGTCGGTTTCATGGAAAAATCATCTTCAGCAATGAAGCTCATTTCTGGCTCCATGGCTTTGTTAATAAGCAAAATATGCATTATTGGTCAGCAACAAACCCATATGTGCTTCTTGAGACACCGATGCGTCTGCAAAAATTTGCTGTTTGGGTGCGGTTTTCATGCCAGAAGTGCGATTGGGCCGGATTTTTTCGTGGATGAAAACGATCGTCATGTTTCTGTCAATGAAGAGCGCTATCGTGTCATGTTGAAAGATCATTTGTGGCCAGAATTGGATGAACTTGACATCAACGGTATGTGGTTTCAACAAGACGGTACCACCAGCCACACAGCACGCCTCATAATCGATTTATGTCAATGGAAAACCCCATATAAATTTTATCTTAGTTTAAACCTTCCATATCACTCACAGTATATCATTATTCTTGTATTAATAGAAAACCACATTCTCGTATATACGATGAGTATATGCCTGTTTATTAAAAAGGATTTATTAATTATTCAACTTAATTTAAAATTGGGCTGAACATTTTGAAATAAAGTTTTGAAAAGACGACGTCTCTTTTTCGATTTTTCCTTTTTGCATTTCATTTCGTCATTTTACGAATCTTTGATTTAATTAATTAAAATTGAAAAGATATCAAAGGGGCACACAGTTTTCCCATTTTACTGACGCTTCGTTAAAAAGTTTAACTCAAACATACTGGCATTTTTCTTATCTTATATCAAATATTAATCCAGTTTAAAAGTCAACAAGCAATTTTTTTCCATAGGAGACCAAAGTTCTGTTGAAATAGAAATACCAATTGCTGAATACGCTCTCCGTGACCCGCTTTTATTCGGTGACTATCGCAACGCTGTCAATGAGTCAGAACCAAGGTTTTATGAAGATTTGCTCGATTACAAAGCAATTTACAATTTATTCCAAGAGGTATTTTCTCGGATTTGAGCTTAATAATTACTCATCAATTTGTGAATAGATTCTCCAAGAGTATTGCGAAAGAAGAGGCAAAATGAGTCTTGTTTTGTTCGAAGATTGTCTAGAACATCTCACCAGACTCCACAGAACACTGAGAATGCATCGTGGTCATGCATTGGTCGTGGGAGTTGGGGGCAGTGGAAAACAAAGCATAACACGGTTGGCGTCATTTGCTGCAGGTTAATCGAAACTAACATAAAAATTTAATTGTTAAATTAATTCGATTCTTTATTCATTTTTCAGAATGTAGTGTGTTCAACGTAACGCTTAGTCGAGGATATAATGAGAACTATTTTCGGGAAGACCTTAAAAAACTTTACAACCTAGCGGGGGTGGAAGCGAAGAAAACGGTTTTTATGTTCACAGCAGCACAGGTAAGAAAATTCATAGGTTCGAAGGAATACAAATAGACAACGCTTTTGTTGATAGATTGCGGAAGAAGGATTCCTGGAGCTGATAAACAATATCCTGACAGTTGGATTCATTCCAGCGTTGTTTACGGACGAAGAAAAGGATGCTATTGTAGGATCATGTAGGAGTAATGCTGAGAAATCAGGACTTCCTCCGACAAAGTGGATATTTGTCAATATGAATTCTCAATAAATGAAACTTGTTCATTTTTTCTTCCAGAGATGCTGTTTGGTCATATTTCTTGAATGTATGTGCAGAGAATCTACACGTTGTATTGTGTATGTCACCAAGTGGGGATGCACTTCGAAATCGTTGTAGAAACTTTCCAGGACTTGTGGGTAGTACTTATATCGATTGGGTTTTCCCATGGCCACAGCAGGCTCTGCTTGCCGTTGCTGAAGGGTTTTTGATGGAACATCCAATGGTATGCGTTGCAATCGAATAGAGTTGAAGTGGAAATTTAATTTTTCTTTTTCATTTCTTTCAGATTCCTGAAATGCATAGAAGATCAATCATCGCACATGTCGTACACGTACATAGCACAATTTATCCGTATTCTTTGGAATATTTACAGAAGCTGCGTCGCGCTAATTATGTTACTCCTAAGCACTATCTAGACTTTATAAACACATATCTGCAGCTTATGGGTAAGAAGTACTATAATTTCAATTTTATATTTCTATTCTTAGCTTAACATCATTATTGACACAAGAACAGGTTGGTTCAAAAGTTTTGAAAGCGGAAATGAAAGAATGAATATACTTTAATGAAATTAGTTTTTTTATTCTATATATTCCAACGATCCAATAATTATATACCATCATTGTAATGATTTTCCGAAAGCTCTATACAAAATGTTCCATGACTACAATATCTTCTTCATTCAACGAAAGAAGCTTTCCACAAAGAAATTGTTTCAAATTCCTGAAGAGGTAATAGTCAGAGGGAGCCAAATTTGGTGAATATGGTGGGTGTTTAAGCAATTCGTACTTTAATGCCTTCGATTTAGCCATTGCCAAAGCACTTTTGGGAGGATATGCATTGTCTTGATTAAAATTGATGCTTTTCTTCCGTAAGTCGGGTCTTTTTATCTAACTTGTTCAAAAAGTTGTAAAAGTACTCACAGTTGATTGGTTTATCGTTTTGAAGATAATCGACAAGATCCCTTTTGAATCCTAAAAAAACTGATGCCGTAACCTTTTCTGCTGATCGTTCTGACGACCTATTTTGAAACTTAAATCAGCTTCAGTATACTGTGTGCTCTTGTTTCAGTTTAGAATCATGATGGTAAATCCAAGTCTCATTCACTATTGGCAAATTATGCACAAAATTGGTTTCAGTCTGCTTAAAACGCTACACATTTCAAATTTCAATTCCGGTTTTGTTGAATTGTTAATGAATGCGGCACTACCTTTTCAAATAGCTTATTCATACGTAATTCTTCGTGTAAAATATAGAGTAATCATTCGTTCGATATGCCTATGGTATGGTATATATATTGTTTGTAATATATACTATGTCGTCAGCCAATGTGCAATTGTAGTTAATTGATTAAGGGTTTAAAGAAGTGGAAAAGGTTAACGTCGAAGTATTTATAAGCCACAACAACCGCAAATAACCAACAACTTGAAAACACGTACAGCAACTATTGCAAAACTATAATCAATTCGGTATGGATGTTATTTAGTCGTTTCACTTGTTCAAGAAAAAACAAAACACAGCGAACAAAAACTAAATGAATCAAAATTAAAAATCATAAAACAGTTAAACTACACTTAAATGTTACGGTTTATGTGTAGAGATAAATTCTATATGTCCTCATTACTATGACTAGCTTATTGTAATTTTTAATCAAAACTACCCAAAATACGGAAAATGTTTTTAGTAGAAATAGGGTAACGAAGTTTTGTTAGGTTCTAAGAAACGGCATTGAAATGTGTATTGAATTTTAATCGAAAAAAAAATAAACAAAGAAAATGAGCTCAGACTGAAAACTTGACGCGGTCTTTCCATATTTGAACTCAGACCAAGTATGAGACCTGCCACGTTGTCTGGCTCCTCCGCTCATGAGCTAGCCTTCGGATGAGCTCTCCCCTTTTTATTTTTTACAGGTGCCCTCGCAGGGCTGCTTGGCCTTCCACACCCAATGTGGGCCAAAGGAGCATCTTTTTTTGGAGTTCGATCCGGTAGGGAGGGGTAAGTGGGGGCACCGCCACAACCTGGATGCCCCACTCTTATTTGTGGACCATGATCGTCCGCAGCAAGGATGAAATCAACTTGAGTATCGCGCGTGGTTAATAGGTTATTTGTCGTCGTTTTCCGTACGTAATCCCTTTCGGTATATTGTTTCGGCCATTGGTACCTCTAATACCGGCTAATCGGTTCCGTGTTTAACTCCCAGTCACTTTTGAATTCGTAAATGCGAAAATAATTTGTAATGGCCCTTCGCGCTGCGGAAAAAGAACCTGCTCCACGATACCGCAACGCTAGCTTGCGGCGCATTCGTGTATCCCCAGGCGAGGCCAATCCAGCTGAGCACTGATTCCACTCACTGCGGCAGCAGAACACCGCTGCAGTCCTGAACGGACAAGTTAACGTCCCATAAAAAACTACAATTTCCACAATGCTGACTACGATAGCTTTTAAAGCTATCTTTCTAATACTGATTGGACTAGCATGCATTCAACGTTAGATATAGATATTGTTGTAAATTATTTCTACCGGAACATATTTGACGCTGTTGAAAGTCATATATCTGAAATCCAGAAGGACAAATTATCTGAGCCATGGTTGGATAGTAATTTAAGGAATTGAAGAAATAAGCTGCATAATACTATACAAAAAGAGTCCAATGTGAGCACTGAAATGAAAAAAGAATATGAAGAACTGGCAAATGAATTTAGATTGGTCACGCGAAGCATGTGAAACCTATGTTAATGTCATTGGTGAAAACATAATCCGGAATCTCACACTTCTTTGATTTTGTTCACATTAAACGCAAAGCTCATGTCTATCTTAAATAAATTGGCTTATAATGATAGCTGTTCTTCTCTCCCTGAAGAGATATGTAATTCTTTTGCAGACCACTTTCAATCAGTGTATTGTTTATCTGATACTATACCTCATACAAGTCAGCCTAACATTAATTTCAGCAGTGATTCAGGATGGATGATATTCTTAATACAATAAATACATTTGATCTGAACCCCCACCGTATTTTTTATTTCAGTGCAGAGAGCAATTCGTTTTACCTCTATATGCCTCTATTACCTCTCTTGCGGTGTCTTTCCAGAATACTGGAAGCCCTCTCACTTAACCCTAATACATAAAAACAAATGTAAAAATTTTTTTCAAAATTATAGAGGAATCGCTATACTGTCTATTAGCGGAGAAGAAGGAAAATACGTGTCGTCGGCTTGGTGACTATGACAGAAGCAACATTTTATTTAAAATAGGTTACGAAGTACATAAAAGATAAATAACAGTGTGACAATAAACATTCGGATAATGGGGTTACTCTAACACTCCTCCTTAGAACGATGATTCTTGTTGCACTCCCAGTGCTTCTCTGAATTGTGCATGTTTGGTCTTGACCAGGGATTTTGTAAGAACATCTGCAACTTGCTCAGTGGGGATTATGTAATTGACTTTTATTTCACACAACGAAAGCGCCACTGTGTGTTGTCTTTTGGAACTCCAAGCTATCGTTCCTCCTTGAGCAATGAAGACGAATCCAGTGGTTAGCTGCACAATCAGCATCGGTGTAACCAATTATGTTTTTGGTAACATTTTTACTGAATTTTTCCATCCCAAACTTTTGTAGAACTTTCTCAATATATTATCCTCGATCGATTGCAGTTGAATACGCATTCCAAGAATTCGTTTCGCTACTCCAAGCTATTTCATTTTGAATTGTTCATGGAGTTCAAGCCCGTCGGTTTTATTTGAAAAGAGCAAAAAATCATTAACATGTACCACTATGATAAGTATATTTTCGTTTTTTTGCTTTGACATAAATGCACGGATCATGCTTGGATCTTTCTAATCCAAATGATTTTAGTAGTTTGTCCAGCTCTTGATTCCAGACCCTACTGGACTGCTTTGGTCCATATAAGGCCTTTATTAAACAACATACCATCGATGGGTTTTCTCGACTCTGGTAGTACGCAGGCTGTTCCATATAAATTTCTTCCGAAAGGTTTCCTTGAAGAAAAGCAGAAATTGCATCCAATTGTTCCACCTTGAGGTTTAATGAGCTGCAATTGCGAAAAGATATAGCAGAGAACTGTGTCGGACAACAGGTGAGCATGTGTCATAGTCCACACCCTTTCGCTGCGAGTATCCTCTTTTGACTAACCTGGCCTTGTAGCGATCAATTTGTCCGGTGAGATTACGTTTTGTACGGAGGACCCATTTAGATTTTATCACCTTTTGATTTCTTGGTAAGACGAAGTTTCCATGTATCATTTGCGAGTAGTGACTGCATCTCTTCTTATGTAGCCAGCGTCCATTGGTTTGCATCAGGTCTGGATAATGCTTTTCTGGCGTCGCCGGGTCATCTTGAAAGTAATTTTGGCATGATGCAGGTAGTGAGTAACCTTCAAATGGCTCCATTTCATCTTCAGGAAAGGAAAAAAAAGAATCCTCTTTTTCTAGTAAAAAATCAATATACCTGTCTGGAATTTTGTGCTCCCTTTTGCTGCACCTCAACACCGGTTGTTGCAGTGGGTTAATGGGAGCGCCAAATAATCTGAATCAATTGATACGACTGTATCTTGAAAACTGTCTTAATGTATTGCTTCTTCTTGTTCGTTGCTAATAACGACATCTTTGACCAGATCGTTGTGATTATTTTCAGCTTCACTTTGGTTGCTGGTCTCAGGTGGTCGCATTTCATATTGGTGGATGAGTTCAACTTTGTTACTTGCTGTTGACTTCTTAAATGTTTTGGATGCAGAAACATAAGAGTCTTCATTACAAAAGTATACATCTCGACTTTTAAAAATACAATTTTTAACTGGGTTGTAAAGGCGATAGCCTTTGGTGTTTTCATCATATCCGACCATAATACGTTCGTTGGATTTTGGATACCATTTTCTTCGGTTGGCTTTCGGGATGTGTGCCATGGCCGTTGTTCCAAACACTCTGATAAGCGCAAGGTGAGGTGTTTTTTGACTCCACGCTTGAATTGGTGTTGTGCCGGCTTTTTCGAAGGCGGACGGTTTAGAAGATATACAGAGTATGCATCTGCTTCTGCTCAAAGTTTTTTTCGGCATTTTCGAGTCGGCAAGCATATATCTCGCCTTTCCCACGATTGAGCGATTGTTGCGTACGGTCAAGCCATTCTGCTCTGGCGTGTGCTCATTGATGGTTTGGATCCCATTTTTACAAAGTTTGGCTTGAAATTTCCCGTTCATAACCTCCTTGCCGTTATCAGAACGTAGAGTTTTGAGCCTGTGACAACTTTGTTTTTCGGTGAACGTTATGACGTCTTCAAAAGATGACAATACTTCCCGATTCATTTTTGCTTTTTGGAAGTATTCAAAAATTTTCTTAGATTTGTAATCAGCAAATGTTATAAAATAATGACCACCCAGCGAGCTGTGTTTCATGGGTCCACATTTATTAGTGTGCACTAATTCAAACGGCTCATTAGCTCTGCTGCCGACCTTACTGAATGGCAACCTTTGTTGTTTGCCAATGGCGCACACCTTGCAGTTTTGTCAAATTTGTTGGGGAAATATATTTCAGTTGCCAGTCCACTGCATGGCTTGTCTAAGCTTTCGTTGGCCAGGTGGCCCATTCGACGATCTCAAAGGTCTTTAGAGCATTTTGAACTACACACAAATGCAATATTCTTTGTCGATTTCATGTCTAATTTAAACAAGTCGTTAAAGTTTGTGCCTATTGCAATTACTTGTTTTTTTAAGTTTATAACTTTGACACATTTGTTGTTGAACTCTACAGTGTGGCCTTGTTTTACGATTGGACCAACAGATAAAAGATTGACGGATAAACCAGGGATTAACTTCACATCATTGACTTTTAAGTGCAGACGTATTACATGCTGGTCTTATTGTAGTTGTTCCTCGCCTTTTTACCTGCATCATGCTTTTCTTCGCAGCAATCACAGTGCCAACATCTTCAGGTAAACAATCGAGCATATTTTTGTTAAAACTTATGTGTGATGTGGCCCCTGAGTCAAAGTACCGTGCGCCTTTGTTTCTCGGATTATCTATTGTAGACAAAACACAACTGAGTGTATCAGAATTTTTGCTTTTATTTGTGTTGCTGTAACTTTTTGAGCGGCAGGTTTTCGAAATATTTCCAAAATTGTTACATATTCGGTGCCTGCGTCCTTTTCGTAATTTTTTTAATGACGCTTGGCATGTGTCTGTATAGAAAACTGAACTTTTGCTGCCGGGACGTACTTCTTGCAATAATTTTGTTTTTATGACATCACCATTCATTCTTGTGCCTGAATTCTTCAAAGCCATTATCATAGGGCGGTAATCATCTGGAAGTCCAGCAAGTAGTAAGGAGCCAACCCATTCCTCATTTATAGGAAATCCAATTCCGTTTAGAGATTGAGCTGTGGTAATGATTTCCTCCACATATATGTGCATGGAACCGCATTTTGCAAGTGAAGTTGTAGTGAGCTTACACAAAAGTGCTACTCGACGTGTCAACCCACAACTCTTTGGCTAATTTTGCACCCTGTATATGGGACCAATCATTAAAGACAACTTACTTTTTGCACGTCATTTGAAGAAGGAAAATACATGTGGCTAGTTTGGTGAACATGACAGAAGTGAAATTTTATGTAAAATAAGTTATGAGGTACATAAAAGATAAATAACAGTGTGACAATGAACATTCGGATTATGGGGTGACAAACACTCCATTCCAAAATTATTTGAAAAAGTAGTATATGCTAAATTATCTCCCACCATTGGGCAACGTCCCAATGACCAGCAACATGCCTTCAGAAAAAATAGATCCACAATTAAAAATCGAACAGTTATGGTCTCAAACATTCTTTGTATGACAATAAACATTCAGATTATATGGTGACTCTAATAGTCCTCCTTAGAACGATGGTTTTCGTTGCACTCCCATTGCTTCTCTAAATTGTGCATGTTTGGTTTTGTCCAGGGAACATCTGCAACTTGCTCAGTGATGCTTATGTATTTGGCTTTTATTTGATTATGGTCTCAAACATTCTTTGTGCAATGGAAAACGAACATCAAGTTGATGCAAATGTACGCTGACTTTAGCAAGCCATTTGACAAAGTCAACCATATGATTGTTGTCTCCTTGTTTCACTGGCTGAATTCCTATCTACAAAATCGGACTAAAACCATCAAATTTCAAGGGCATGTGTCCAAACAAATCCACATTCATTCCGACATACCGCAAGGTGGACCTTTTTTCTTCATTATTCTAACATCCGACCAGCCTGATATGTCACTTGATACACCACACTTATTATTTGCGGATGATCTCAAATGATTTCTTATTGTATCATCCCAAAGTGATTCAGTATTCTTACAAGATGAGATCAATTCTCTTCTTGAATGGTCCATTCAAAGCTGCCTTTATCTAAATCTCGAAAAATGCCAGGCGGTTAGTTTCTCCCGAAAAGATTCAATTTAGTTACCTAACTATCACGTGACTATCTCCTGATATGCACAACCTTGAGTTGACAGAATAATAGACCTTAGTGTGTGCGTTAATAAAAAGATTTGGGTTTAATTTACACTATGATGAGGTTCTCTGCAAGGCCAATAAAGTTTTAGGTTTCATCAAACAGCAATGTAAGGAATTAAGCAATGCCTGGGTAGCAAAAACATTATACAGGTACACCTCATGCGTGCGGCCAATTAAAGAGTATTCGTGTATTGTTTGGAGTACCATTTTCGGTGTTCATTCAAAGAGACTGGAGTCCATTCAGAAACTGCTCTTATTTGCTTTGCAATCTCTATATGACCCAAGAAATTTCCAGAGCTTGCCATCATATGAACACTGGCTATCTATGCGAAATAACATCCCTAGCCTTCCGTAAAACTATTTTTTGCTCCTGTTTTGCATTTGATGTCCTCAGCGGTAGAATCAAAGTTCAATACCTAACAGACAAGAAAACCTTGAATGACCCGGTGAGATTTACCAAACATACACTCCTGCTGGTTAGAAGTAGACATCCAACCAGACATGGCGATAAGGAACCTTTAAATAGATATTGCAAGATCTTAAATAGCCTCAGCCATTTTTCCGCCAACCATGTCCAGATCCCAATTCAAAGCCAATATATCCAAGTTTTTCTGTTCTTAGTCCTTTTGTTTTTCATTTGTATTGCATAAACGAGTATATTTATTAATTGTATTTTCTTTTAATGTACACCTTGATTTGGTCAGTAAATAGAAAAAAAACTGTCAGACTCACTCAATGATTTCTGACGTTGTTGCACTTTTTGGACGTCCACTATGCTTGTACGACTACGTTTAAACTCTAAAATCCATTGAGCACAGTTGGAAATGGAGCAGCATTCTATCACACTTTCACCATTTTTATGCGAATTTCTGTTGCTGATAATTCTTCCAAAACCAAAAATTTTATCATTGCACAATATTCGGTTTTATCCATTGTTTAAAAATTCACAGACACGGCAACTTCAAATGGCTTGTAAACTAAGGATAAATTGACAGATAGAAATAAACTTTTGTGTGTGGTCATACAAAAGATAAAAACTTAAAATGGCGTATAGATATTGATTTCTGTACTGGTTACTAGGTTTCGCTTTCAAAATTTTTCAGCCAATCTTTATTAAATTCTTCATGGTATTATGGAAACTTAAAAAAATTTTGAAACAAAATTCTGGGTTTTCCTGAAATGCATCTTTTGTTCTGTATTTTAATTTGTGTTTAAATTTGATTTTCAGACACCAAAAATACTTTCATTAAAGCACAGTGTGATCGCTTGATAGAAGGCATTAACAAAATCGAAGAGTCCTCTCAGCAGATTGATCAACTTCGAATAGTAGTTGCGGAACAGCAGAAAAATGTCCAAGTGGCTTCTGAAAAGTGTGAAGTAATGCTCGTCGGAATCGAAAGTTCTACTGAAGAAGCGAATACCAAGAAACAGGAAGCATCTGAAAAGTCAGCTGAAGTTGAAGCCAAAAGTAAGCAAATTACAATAGAAAAGGCTGAAGCTGAAGAAGCCTTGGCAGCAGCCTTACCAGCTCTCGAAAACGCACGCTTAGCTCTAGCAGATTTAGATAAATCTGACATTACTGAAATTAGAAGTTTTGCCACTCCACCAGAAGCTGTGCAAGTTGTTTCAGAGTCAGTGGCAATTTTGAAAGGAATCAAAGATATATCTTGGAAGTCAGCGAAAGCTATGATGTCTGATGGTGGATTCTTGCGAAGTTTGTTGGAGATGAACTGCGATGCGTTGACTCCTAAACAAATTTCTCAAGTCAGAACCCATATGAAACGGTCAAATCGTCTTGATGAAATGAAATTCATATCAAAGGCCGGATACGGACTATTAAAGTTCGTGCAAGCAGTGCTTGGATATAGTGATGTGTATAGGGAAGTAAAGCCTAAAAAAGAAAGAGTTCAGTATTTGGAAACGGAATTGTCTACGCAAGTGAAGACGTTGAGTAAACTCAATACTGAAATTCAGTCTTTGGAAGCAAAGTTGCATGACTTGAATCAACAGTTTGCGGACGCGATGAAGGAAAAGGCAATGCTTACTGAAATGATGAACCAAGCAGTGAGGCGATTAGCTGCATCTGACCAGCTTATCAAAGGTCTCAGTTCAGAGAGGGTTCGATGGAAACAAGATTTAGAAAATCTTTATATTGAACAAGCACAACTTATTGGCAAGTGCTTAATTTCAGCAGCTTTTCTTGCATATACAGGAGCATTCTCATGGGAATTTCGTAAAACAATGGTATTTGACGATTGGCTCGAAGATATGAAAAGTCGAGAAATACCCATTACTCTTCCGTTTCGGGTTGATCAGGCTCTTACTACAGATGTCGAAGTTTCGCAGTGGACGTCTGAAGGACTTCCGCCCGATGAATTGTCAATTCAAAATGGAATTTTGACTATTAACGCTTCACGATTTCCTCTGTGCATTGATCCACAGCTACAAGCTCTTACTTGGATCAAAAAGCGTGAAGCAAAGAACAATCTTAAAATCCTTTCATTTAGCGATTCTGACTTCCTTAAACATTTGGAAATGGCTATAATGTATGGGATGCCAGTTCTATTCCAAGATGTGGATGATTATATCGATCCTGTTATTGATAGTATTCTCGAGAAAAATATTCAGGTCGTAAGTGGGCGGCATTTCGTAGTGCTTGGTGATAAAGAAGTGGATGTTGACGCGAATTTCCGAATGTACTTGACTACGAAATTCGCAAATCCTAAGTTTGACCCGGCCGTTTTTGCCAAGGCTATGGTTATTAATTATACGGTAACGGTATCAGGTTTGGAAGATCAACTACTAAGTGTTGTTGTTCGGAATGAACGCCCTGATCTAGAAGTTCAGCGAGAAAGTTTGATCACAGAAACGAGTGAAAACAAAATCCTTCTAAAGGAACTAGAAGACTCTCTTTTGAGAGAGCTTGCTAATTCGACGGGAAATATGTTGGATAATGTAGAACTCATTGAAACGTTAGAGAATACAAAAGTGAAAGCAACAGAAGTTTTCGAAAAATTAAAACTTTCCGCAGAAACAGCTAAAGATATTGAGAAACTTCGTGATGGCTATCGTCCTGCTGCTAAAAGAGGAGCTGTTCTGTTCTTTGTCCTTTCTGACATGTCATCTGTCAATACAATGTATCAATACGCGTTGAGCTCATATTTGGACGTTTTCACGTTTGCCTTGAAGAAATCTGTTCCAGATACGGTGCTGTCGAAGCGATTGAATAATATAATCCGAACGTTGACTGAAAATGTTTATTACTATGGATGCAGTGGAATATTTGAGAAACACAAATTACTGTACTCCTTCCAAATGACAACAAAACTGCAGCAAAGCGAGCAAAGATTGACACAGTTAGAGCTCGATTTCTTTATCAAGGGATCGATTACCTTGCAGAAAAGTGAACGTGCAAATCCCACAAAATGGCTTTCTGACAAAGGTTGGGAAGATGTTTTGAAGTTGGCAAATGATTTCCCGGAATTGTTCGAAAAACTACCGGATCACATAACACGCAATGTGAATGAGTGGAATGAGGTGAGTTCTTTTTTTGGGTATTTAATGACATTTTTCCATAATAATTAATCTCTCATAAGAGCATTTTTCAAATATTCATCCCACATTCAAACCAATGATTTTTTCTAGGAAACACATATTTGCCTTTCCATAATTTTCAGTTTAAAGACGCCAACGCACATATTTCTTCATTATCGTAAATCCTCTTAGCCACAATTTTATTTTTATACATTAAATGCCATCAGCCGGCATTATGTCCTAAAATTTTTGGTTCGTATGAAATAAACTCAAATCACAATTTATCATTTCAGTGGTATGATCTAGAGGACCCTGAAGAATACCCTTGTCCTGGAGGATTTAGCGAAAATTTTCGTCCGTTCCACGTAAGTATGATAAACTCCTTTTAGAGAGCGCACATTTGACGTAAGGCTTTAAAAACTCAATCAGCATTTACTTCTGCTGAGATGCTTCCGAGTGGACAGGATCTTCCGCGCCATTAACCAGTACATCAGCGCTGTCATGGGGGAATTTTACATTACGCCGCCAGTAATCAGCTTCGACAACATATTCGAGCAGACGTCCAACATGATTCCTGTTGTGTTCATACTGAGTCCAGGCTCGGATCCGACTAATGACTTAATGAAACTTGCTGAGCGGTGCGGAAAGTCCCATTCTGATTTCCGTCACATTTCATTGGGACAAGGACAGGAGAAGGTACAATAAAATAATTGTTTTTAATATTCTTCTATTACGGGCAATAAAAAGATTTGGAATGTGCTGGATGTGTGGGATTCATTAAAGATTAACTTTTCCATAGGCTGCTCTAAATCTTCTCGACATTTCCACGAATCGTGGTCAATGGCTTATGCTGCAGAATGGACATTTGCTCATTTCCTTTATACGAAACTTGGAAAAACAACTAGAAAAACTTGAGTCGCCGCATCCAGATTTTAGGCTTTGGATTACAACGGATCCCACTCCATCTTTCCCTATTGGAATACTTCAGAGATCTCTCAAAAGTATGAGTCGAACTTCTTTGAGTATTCTTTTAAGACAAGTTTTTTTCTAGTTGTTACCGAGCCACCAAACGGACTGAAATTAAATTTACGTTCAACGTTTTTTAAGCTTCGACAAGCAAACCTTGACGGCTGTATCCATAAAGCCTTCAAACCACTTGTATTTGGACTAGCGTTTTTCCATGCTGTAGTGCAGGTAATTTTTCCGTAGTAGTAAATTTGAAAATTTGACCTTCACATCCTGTAGGAGCGTCGTAAATATGATAAACTGGGGTGGAATATTTCCTACGATTTTAACGAATCTGATTTTGAAGTATGCATGCAGATATTGCAAACATATTTGAATAAGTCGATTGAAGTGAAGGCGAAACGCATTCCTTGGGGTAGTCTCAAGTACTTAATTGGTGAGGTGAGTAAACGCATGATTGCTAAAGTAATGTTTGAAAATCTTGAATTCTGGTTGGAATCGTACTATTTGAGATCCCGCCATCATAGAAAATATCGCTCTGTTTTTAAGTATGGTTATTTAAATCCCTTGTTTAGCATAAAGCCAAAAGCTCTCCTGCATTATAGCTTCATCTTTTCTAATGTAGCAAAAGAATTTGAAAGTATTTTATTCGGCATACTAAATTAAATTGGATATTTGCAATTTCTCAAATGAAAAAGTGTTATTGGACTAGTGGTTTGACGTGCTCCTGATGAAAATATGGGCGCATCTTGAAAACACTTTCCCAATAATAGAATTTTACCACGTAAGATTATTCGTGCAAATTTAATTTAGCGTCTGTCAATTTAATTTAGAATCTCGAATAATAAAACTTTTAAAGCCATTTGCACCACCGAAGTGTATGCGAAAGAGATCAAAGGTCTACAGCCTATTTTGCTGACACAATGCAGTGTACGGGAAAAAATATTTTGATAGTAACATATACTACTGCGCAGATGTAGTAACTTGGGAAAAAAGCGATCGATGAATCCGTAAAGGACTGCAACGGTATCATGCTGCCTCAGTGAGCCAAGGATGGGTGCCGAGCTGGAAACGATCTGGTCTAGGGATGTGTGCATGGGATGGCAACCTAGCATCTACGATGTCACGAGGAGGGCTCTTTCCGTAGCACAAAGTATTGTAGTGTTTGTGTGTGGTTATAATGTCCGTTCAAGACTGCAGTGGCAGACTGTAGCCTCAGCGAGCGCAAGCTTCATGCTCAGCTGGAAATGGCCTTGTCTGGGGACGCATAAGTGTGCCAGCAAGCTAGCTTTGCGGTGTCATGGCACGGTGTCTTTTCTCACAGCACAAGGACCAACTACAAAAATATTCCTTGCACTTACGAATTAAGTGATGATTAGAGTCAACAAAAACGCAAAAGCTATTGACTGTCAATAGGCTTCAATGGCCTAGGTAACCACCCGAAAGGATTGAATGGAGAGAAATAACGACGATGCCCGGTTAACCGCACGCGAAACAAGGAGATTTCATCATTACCACAAGAGTGGGGCATTCAGATCGTGGCGGTGCCCCCACGCATTCCTCACAGCTGGATCAAGGATCTATAGTGATGCCTTGGTACATGTCGGGTGAGGAAGGCCAATTTTTCCAGCGAGAGCCCCTGAAACAACAAAAGAGGGAGAGTTTATTCGATAGCTAGCTCATGAGTGGAGGGGCCAGACAACGTGGCAGGTCTCATACCCGTTCGAGACAATAGTAGGAAGACTGATTTTAGCATCTAATACCTCATTTTATTCTTTTTAGGGTTTTGTAAAATAATTTTACAAAACCCTACTAGTTTCGTGACCTGTTTGGCCGTCTGTCCGTCCGTCTGTCCGTTCGTCCGTCCGTCCGTTCGTCCGTCCGTCCGTCCGTGTGTCACAGCACTTTTTCTCGCAAACTACTTTGAGCTAGATACATAAAATTTTGTATGCAGATGTAAAGTGGAGCTCTCTTCAAAGTTCATTAGAAAAAATTTTATAAGGTGTTTAAGGGGGGGTCTCCCCATATAGGGGAGTGACCCCCGAAAAAAAAAATTCATCAAAGGTAGCCAATATGGATATCAAATGAAAGGTCTTGATGAGAACTTTTCAAAACAGGTCTTAATTTGATACTTTTTGCTTCGAGGGACGCACAGGGAGTGGAAATACATGAAAAATTTGTGTCCCCCCTCTCGTGATTGGACACCTGCGATCCGAAAAATCTGAAAAAAATAATGGAGGTAGGTGTTTATGAGTACAACAACAACAAATATCTTAGAAGTTGAAATTCACTCAACTTTGTTGATAATAGTATGATATTCAAATTTCACATTTTCCCCAATAAAATCGCATGGGTACCCTTAAACTGAACGAAATTCAACATTCATGTAGTCCTACTAAGGGTTCTTAAACTTTGTAAGTGTGATGAAAATCGAATGATATACACGGAAGTTATAGCCGTTTGAAATTTCTCCAATTACAACAACAATAACACTTGATTTTGGTATTTAATGGGCTTTCCATCGAATCAGTCACTGCAGTTTTGAATTGATCTTCTTGAAATTTTCCAATAAGGTCAATAACATTAATAATTTTGAGAATTCATAATTTGAATGATTTTTATCGGTTTGCAACAAAATGGCGACCGTTGAAAGTAGAAAAACAATGGATTTTCCTTTGAACGTGCACATCTCTTTGACATATTTCTTGTCGTTATTCATTGCTGGTGACTGAATTTCGGAGAAATTGGGTACAGAACCCTTCTGACATGAGCGTAGGTCTGTTTACCCAACTTGTTTTGTGTGTTAAAACAGAGATAAATATTGACCCGATTTAGATTCAAGATTCTCTATTTGGTGTTTTTTTTCTAATTTTTTACATTTATAAAATTCATAAATAACTTAACCTAACAATATTCATACCCGTTGTGCCTTAGGGCTTTTCCCAGAGTTTAATAATAATTTACTTTAATTAGATTACAATATTAATTTTTTCGCGAACTTCAACCTTATAAGATACATGTCATTAACACTTGATTGAATTTATTTATGAATGGCTGAAGATGAGCAGCTAAAAATAATCGGTAAAAAAATTATGAAGGTAAATCCAATAACAAACAACTTGATGATTGAAATTCATTCAACTTTGCTATTACAGTAGAATCTGTACCCTAAATTTGTTCGCCAGTAAAACTGTGTTAGTACGATTAAATTGGATGAAAGTAATTGTTTAGGTGTCCTATAAAAGGTGCTTATACTCTATAAGTTTTAATAGAATGTACAGAAATTATTACAGTTTGAATTTCCTCCGATTACAACAAACAAATACGGTCACTACATGGGCTTTCCATCAAACCAGACTACACTTTTGATTGTATTTTCTCCAAATATATAATCTAACAAAAAGTCATTTACGGTTCAGCTTAGTCAATGATTTTAGCAATACTGCAACAGAATGTTGGCCAGTTAAAATAGAGTAACATTGGTTTTGTTTATTGTACATGTCATTAAAGTTTTTCTTGAATTAAATAATTCTATGCTCGTATGCCTGCATATTATTTGTTAAGTACAAAAACACGAGCGTAGTTCTGTCTACCCAACATGTTTCTCACTAGGATTAGGGTTTTTTTAGTGGGGGATTAAAGAGTTAACTTTTGGAATGAGTGTGAACAAGTCACACCCGAAAAATTGTTGGCCGTATTTCAGTCATTCTGTGACTGCTGGGGTTGCAGGCTGCTTTTTTGCACCTTGCAAAAGGCTAGAGTACGAGACCCCTTCACGTACACAATTTTTTATTAGAGGTGGCGATTAAATCCCTCCTTTCCTCTTTTTTCTCTTGGAGATTCTTCCTCCTCTTTTCAACTTCTTTTGCTTTAGGAAAACCTCCGAAACTCACAGGGTGTCCCTTAGCATTGCAATTCACACAGAAAATCTCGTCTTTTTTCTCATCCTTCGAGATTGGGCATTCCTTGGACTTATGTTGGTTGTCGCATTTTATGCATCTAACCAAGTCCGCAGTTAGAAGTGATGTGGCCAAATCTTGGCAATAGAAGCACTGGGAAGTGCAATTTTCCTGCAGACGTTCCCATTATATCTTTCGATACAATAGAAACTTTATGTCCATCGCTTACTTCCCTTCAAAGTCCGGTTTGAACTTGACTAAGAAAAATGAAAGCGTCATTTTTTCCCTCCCTAGAGGTTACACTGAAGAACCTTTTTGCTGGTAGGATATCTTCTCTGAGATGTTCCCTCAGTTCAAGCACGACATCGGAGTTGTACACGCCTTGAGAAAAAGAGACGATTTTCTCTCTCCTGGAAGAGTGTGGGTGTACAAGCCACCTTCGCACACATCAGAAAATTAAAAATTCTGGTATGATCCTCAGCCGTTTTAGGGTGGAGTGAATTTCGTGAGGTGCTGTTCACCGTCACGTTGAACTCTGGCTCCTTTTGTGAGTTTCGTGCGCATGCACTTTTGTCGCTATCCCTGGAAGGCTTCAGGTCAAGCCTATTGCACACTATAGGAGGTTTTTGGTAGCAGCCACGCTTTGCTTATCCTCAAGGCCATCCACCCAGCTTGAGTATGGTCCCGGAGAAACTATTGGAAGCTATTTTTGCTACCTTTTTGAGGTGGGGAAAATCCCGCTCCCTCACTCCAAGGATCCTCGATACTTTTGAAGTAGACTCCCGCGTTGGAGACCATATTGGCTTCTTTCTGGCTGCTGGCTTCACGATAGCCTCCTCCTCGTCACCGCAGGCCGCGGAGTTTCCACCCTCGTCTATCTCCATGCCACTGGAAACTTCTGGCACTTACAGTTTACAGCTTGCAATTAGTAAGCAGAATAAATTCCTCAATGTCTCCCTCCCCCCTGGACTTACTACAGAAACACTGAAAGTTTTTCTTTGCTTTCCGCGTGTATCTTGTTTCAGCGGCGGAAAGCTCCCCACACTCATTATTTTCCCCCATACCCACATATTCCAAAACAGAACTTGGAATACTGTCACGAAAAAATGAAAAAATATAAAAAAAACAAACGCTTATTGGCTAGTGATTAAAAGGCTAAAACACAAAATAATTATATTGTAAATAAAAATAATAACACTTAAAAATGCCTTAATAATAATCATTTTTTTTGTGTTTCTTCCAAGTACTCCAATTCAACTCCTTCTATTCACTCCTATCCCGCTTATTTCCCTAATCGTGCTCACACTACCCGCCTTGTCCAGGCACTTTAACTCCTTTTATTTTCCACAATTTCAAAAAAATTCCATTTTCCTCAAATTCCGTAATTCTTCTGAAGCTCCTCCAAAATTCCGCACTTCCTGAAATTTTCAATGTCTTCCAAATTTCAATTTTCATAAAAATCCTTCGCAAAATCCTTGGAAAATCTTTTGCTGCTCGATCCGTGCTGCATCGACGACCCGATTCAAATATAATAAATATTTAAGTGTAAATAATTATGTAACTGGAATAAATATTTAAACGGAAGTACATACTCGTATATAAGTGAAATAAATATTTAAATGTCCTTAAGCGCAATGAATAAATAAATGTGCTTCAGACAATGAATTTCAAAGTAAAAATGAAATGAAAATGAATTTTGTTGTAATAAGCCCATGTAGAAAAAACCATGTTTGATTATTGTAATCGGAGAACATTGAATGGGCAATCACTCAGTACATTCTATTAAAATTCAAATGACCTTTTGAAGAACACCTAAATTTCGTGCATTCCCCTCCTCCTGGCTCCCTCGATACTGATAAAGTAATTTTATGACTTGTTTTGAAAAGATCTCATTTAGATCTTTTATATAATTGATTACCCTTGATGAAAATAAATTGTTTGAGGCCCACTCCTTTAAAAATTAGTGAGCCGTCGCGGGACGCCTGGCAGATGTGAAACAACTAAATTATTTTGTGCAGATGATATGCATAAGAGGATAGTTTATGAAAGGAAATACAAAGATGAAATAAATAAAAATAAAATATCTTGATTTTTTTGAAGAAATAAAGATGATTGTTCATTTGGTTAGCATTTATTGAATGTGCAACTTAATAACCGGAATTTTGTTTAGTGAAATTGGATACTTGATTGTGGAAAAACCTTACAATATATATTGTATTGTCCATCGGAAGCTACAACATACTTCAGGCAATTTATGAACTCCATCCCAAAAAATTGCGCCGACTTGACGGCCAAAAACGAATCTACCCAATTTCGGATGCCTTGCTCGGAAGTGAAGCGTATTCCGGTGAGGGCGTTTTGCATCGAGCGAAATAAATGAAAGTCAGACAGAGCAAGGTCCAGACTATAAGGTGGGTGGGCCAAAACTTCCCATCCACTATTTTCGAAATAGTTTTTCACGGGTCTTGCAACATGCGGCTGAGCGTTGTCATGATGAACAATTATAGCCTCGTGTCTGGTCGCGTATTCCGGGCATTTTTCGATGATGACACGCTTCGAACGTATTAATTGTGTTCGGTACAGGTTACCTGTGATTATATGGTCCGATTTCAAAAACCCATAATATAACGGCCCCTTCTGATCCCACCAAATACACAGCATAACCTTGGCGCCATGGATATTTGGCTTCGCCGTTGATTTGGCTGGTTGGCTGGGCTTCACGTATGACTTTTTGCACTTGGGATTGTCATAATGCATCGATTTTTCATCCCCAGTACGATCCGATGCAAAAATGATTTCTGTTTATGATTCTTAAGCTGCATTTCAGACATATAGAAGCACCGTTCAACGTCTCTCGGCTTCAACTCATAGGGGACCCAATTACCTTGCTTGTGAATGTATCCGGCGACTTTCAAACGTTACAAAATGGCTTGCTGAGTCACTCCCAACGATTTGGCCAGTTTGTCTTGCGTTTGACACGAATCCTCATCGAGTAGCGTCTCCAATTCTTCGTCTTCAAACTTTTTTGGGTGTCCGGGGCGTTCTTTGTCTTTGATGTCAAAATCGGCACTTTTGAAGCGTTGAAACCATTCAAACACTGTGTTTATGTTAAAACATCGTCGCCATAAACATCTACAAGCGAACGATGACTTTCCGCAGCAGTTTTCTTTGCAAAAAAATGACCCAACAGAACCTCGAAGCTATTCATCGTGAAAAATAATAATGATGCACACAAGATAAAATGGTTTTGTTGACTGATTTTGATAGCTGTCAAATGTACCTTCAAAATGACATATATATATAAAGTTCGAGCTTTCACGAGATTTGTTATTACGGACATCTAGCGTCAAATTCCGGTTATTAAGTTGTACACCCAATATATTAATTTAATTCAAAAGTTGAAAATTCACGAAGTGTAAAATAATAATAAAAGTGTTGGACTTGACATTATCAAAGTATCTTATAAATACTGCATCTATTGTTGTTCCATATCTGGTAGTATATTCTCTTGGGCTGTTGTTAATTTGCAATTGAAACTCTTTTTGGAGGAACGTAACTAATGGCATTGATTGATCTTTCGCAAAATTTACGTTGAAATCCCGAGCTAAAATCAATGGGAGTTCATGTTTATTGGTTCTGTTTGATGATAAACCAAATTAAGTTTTATGCCCGGATGCATGGCAAGTTAAATTAGTTAAAGAATTTCCCTATTCGCAGTTTTACTCTTTTCAAACTCAGAAGATTTAAAATGGCGCTCATTTGACTTAAGAATAAACGTTAATTCAACGATATTGTAGTCGAGAGGAAGATTCATGTCGCTCATTTTTTGTTTTCTTTAAAAATAAACTATCGATTAGAATAATTATAGATTGCTCAGCAAATATCGTCAAACTTTTTTGTTACAAGATCCCCATAATTTCTCCTCTACCTTTATTGTCTTTTTCGTGGAGGTCCGTCGAGTAGTTTGCCTATGTGGACTGCTCGATTACAACAGTCTGACAAAATATTTCGCATACATGAAATTGAGAATCTGAAGTACTTATGCAAAAGAAGCCCAAAGCCAGAACTCAAGGTCATTATTTGTTTTGCTACTTACTTTACTCATACCCCTGCACGTAGCCAGCGGTGCGGCCTCGTCCTTGACTAGGGGAGTTTTGGCCCACAGTAAGAGGTGCATCATCCTAATGGGAATGGTGCCCCTCCCACCCGTCCTAGCCGGAACTAAGGCCCCGATAGTACGAGTCCATAATCGAGAACTCTCCATCTCGATGAGAGCCCCTTTACCAAGAAAATATGTACCACAACCCGATTGCCAGGTAAGTGAAGGTATCTGGCCAAAATTGGTTTGAGAAAGAAATGGAAGACCGAATGTTTTTTTTTTTCTAGCGAATATGCATTTTAGGTGAATTCCTCGAGAGAAATTCGTCTGTTGCGGATAGTATCTTAAATACAGAGTTTATCCAAAAATAAGGTTGAGTAACTTTTCCCCTCCTAGGCAAGGCGCTACCAAAGCGCGACAAGTAGCAAAAATAGTGGATGGGGCCCTAGCGAAGCGAATGATATGCCAGTCGTTTGCGCGTTGCTGTACAGTGCACATGATTGTTTGTTTGCACCTCCGTCGACGTAAAACGTTGGATTTTATTTGGGATTTAACGTTGCAAGTCCTTAAAATTATCCCGGAAATTCACTTGGAAGTCTTATGAGGACAGAAAGTAAAGTGTTAGGTTTTCATTATTTGAGGTTGTTGATAACGTTCTAGATGATGACTGTAAAGAAGATTTAGTGTACGATGAAACTAATTTTCACAAAAATTTCAGAAAATGTGTAAAAAATAAATATCTCGACTAAACTTTTTAACTAGTCAAGTTGGCCGGGCAAAATCAAATGTCGGCAATTTTAGATTAAAACTATTGCTTTGATTTGAAGTTCAGAAAGTCTTATCTGAATTAAGCTCTGCAAAGGATTCTACGTCTAGGGTTTGCTGCATACAGACGTGTTTTTTTAATAGCTCCTGTCATTAATTTAAAAATTAAAACATTTTTAAAACGTCAATTGGCATTATCAATTTTATTGGCGAGAGCTAATTGCCTGTTACTACCTAAAGCTGTGAATGATTTTTGTAATTGGAAGAAATTCAAACGGCTATAACTTCTGACAATATCATTGAAACATAGAATATAAGGGTCTTGTAAAGATCTACTTAAATATCCAATTCAATGGTACTAATACAGTTTTAATGACGAAAATGTTAAATCAAACAATGCGGTAAATAATGTAAATAATCTAAGTGGCAATAATGAGCTGCTCCTCAAAGTTTACCAATAACTTCATTTTTTATCGGCGAGAATTGATAAACAAGATACGAAAATTAATGTTGTCTTTCAGCGTTTACGGCTTTCAAATGCCTCGAAATAAGTTGTCATCCAGTCACATTCCCATCGATAGGATTCATCTCATCTCGATCAACGTCTACTCTATTGTTACTATACATTGACGTGATTATCTCCTTGAATTCATTGCCAGGCAAAAGCCTGACATCATTCTTCTCACAGAAAACCACCTCAATTCATGGCACTCCATGATATTCAAGGATTTTGAATTCGTAAGAAACGAAAGGGTAATAGGTGATGGGGGAGGTGGCACCGGGATATTGTTGAGAAGACCCTATTGTTTCCAAAATATTGAAAAAGTCGAATTCAAAAGCTTAGAATCTCTTGAAGTGTCCGTTATCAAAATTTCCCTGCCAGGTGGGGATAACCTCTTCGTTATCTCTGCCTATGCAACTGGTGGAACTGCTCTCAAGCTCAAGGAGGAGCTCCATCCCTTGTTTGAAATACTCGAATTGAACAGGCTGCATAATTATTATATTCTTGCTGGTGACCTGAACTCCAAGCATACATCATGGCTGATCGCCACCAATAATCCGAGAAGTGAACTTCTGAAATCGTGGACAGAGAACCAAATGGAATACAGTTACAATAAATATGGGTCGGAGTTCCCAACATACCCTAGGACAAATTCATATTTGGACCTCTGCATTGCTGACGCTTTCATAGTCCTCAACGTAAACTGCAAGTGCTTCCCTATAGTAACGACCATAACGCAATCGTAATGGAAATCGATTATCAAAGGGATGATCTCTTCCTCATTCCACTTCAACTTGAAAATCATCGGTTGAATTTCAAAAAACAGACTGGGGAAAGGTTCAAAAGAAGTTTAATCGGGATTACCAGAAGCAATGTCCTTCTTTTGATGATGGCAACTCTTGCTCAATGGTTCCTAATCACAGGAATCTAACTTACGGTGAAATAGATCCCTATTGGTCGGAGTTAGAGAAGCTGACGTTGGTAACGATTGAGGAAGTTGTTCCCAAGATTAAACATCGAAACAATATGGAAGGATATGAAAAACCCATCATTGCAAGGTTGAAAGGATTGAGAAGCCTTCTTCTGAAACGCGTCAACAATATTTATCGACGATTTTTGGACTACAACCATCCCTCGTTGGCTTTCCGTTCATACTTCAGGGGTGACGTCAGCAATCAATGGGCGGAAAAACTGAGGGGTATTAGCCCAAATAATTCAGATGGTATTTTCATGAAAGTGAATAGCATATTCCGTAAGAAGTCTCGAGTGAAAAAAGAACAACAGCAGTTCAAAAAACAAACTATCATTTCAATTTCATCAAACGTATATTTAGCAGTATCCAATGGATTTTGAGTTTATCGGTTAAATTTTGAAAAGTTCGTACATTTCCCCTTCCCCTGCCCCCTTTGGTACTGGTAAGGCAATTTTAAGACTTGTTTTGAAAAGATCCTTTCCAATCACACCCTATTCGACTACCAATGGTGAAAATTTTTTTTTGAAGGGTCACTTCCCTATATGAAGAGACCCCCCTTAAACCCCTTTGAAAAATTTTTCCACCCTTGAACTTTCAAGAAGTCACCACTTCTGACCTCTCTACAAAGTTTCATGGCTGTAGCTTCTACAGTTTCGGAGAAAAAGTGCTGCGACATACAGACGGACGGACGGACACAGGTCGTGATTGCAATAGCGTTTTGTATTTTAGTATAAAACCAAAAAAATAAATATGTTCGATTGTTATTCAGATGCAATTTTAAGCTGTTTTCTAAGAAGTCTTCAAGTTACTGTTGTGATTGGATGTACATTGGGTTAATAGCACCCCCAACTTCAGTTTGTTCCTGCTAACTGAGTTTGATTTGTTTTGATAAAGTTATTGTGATTCTATTCTATATAAAGATAATAGGTAGTACTTGATGTTATTAATATCTGAGAGTAACTGTGCTTTTCATATTAAAGGTAATGTACGGAGGACGGGTAATTGATGATTTCGATAGACGCATTACTCGTATCTATATGGGGGAGTACATGGGAGACTTCTTGTTCGATTCCTTCCAGCCATTCTTCTTCTACAAAGACGAGCATGTAAGCTATTATATCCCACAAGATGCCGGCACAAAAGATGAATTTATCGGTAAGCAATCATGTCCGGATCACATACTCGTATCTACTGGATGCAATCTAAATTATTTACATTCCAGCATACATTGAGAAGCTACCACTGGTGAATAAACCAGATGTATTCGGTTTGCACCCAAATGCGGAAATCGGTTACTATACGAATGCGGTTAAGGATATTTGGTCTCAATTATTGGAGCTGCAGCCACAAACTGGTAAGTTACAATAACAATAAGATAAATTCCACAAATTGCAATCGAGTTTAATCAAAATGTCTGGAAATAAAAAAAATATTATATTTTCCTGCGAACAAGTTGAGGTTTGGAAAGATAAGGGTAATGCGCAACGTATGAAATATTACAAGCAGAATGTTGATGACTTGACATTTCTCACTTGAATACTTTATTCTTAATTTAGGTGCCGTCTCGGGAGGGATAAGTCGCGATGATTACATTGATGGGATTGCTGCTGATATCCTTGAAAAGCTCCCGCCCGCTTTCGAAGTGTGGAGAGTGAAGAAAGCTTTTCAAATGAACATCACTCCAACGGGAGTTGTATTGCTGCAAGAATTGGACCGATTCAACATTCTCGTGCTCCGGATGAAAAAGACGCTGGAATTGTTGAGAAAAGTAAGAATGACTTGGCTGAATATTTAACGTTGGGAAATAAAAAATGTAATCTTCAAGGCTATCGCGGGTGAAATAGGGATGGATGCCATTTTAGACAATATTTCAAACTCTTTGTTCAACGGTCAGCTTCCAAACGAATGGCGAAAGCTAGCACCGGCTACTTGCAAGCAATTGGGATCTTGGATGGATCATCTTCTGGTATTTTATATTTGATTGTTTCAAATTGCTAAATCTTTTATCCTGGCAATTCATATTTTTTCAAAGTTTCGCGATTGAGATGGTGAATTAATGATGAATCTTATTACAGGAAAGGGCAAAGCAATACAAATATTGGTCATTATCGGGAGAACCATTAGTAATGTGGCTCTCGGGATTGCATATACCAGAAAGTTATCTCACAGCATTAGTACAGGTGAGTTGGTGATAAAATATGTAAAAAATAATGCTTTTTATTTATAAGTAAACAATTGTATACAATTTTTTTGCAAGGTCAAGGTAAAAAGCGCTTCATAAATATTGATCTTTATAAATTTTCTGTGAATACTAAAAACTTAATAACGCAAATGGCTCTCTACATATAAACATTATTAATCAAAAATATTGAATAAGATAAAAAAAAGAATAATATATATATATATATATATATATATATATATATATATATATATATATATATATATATATATATATATATATATATATATATATATATATATATATATATATATATATATATATATATATATATATATATATATATTTATATATATATCTGTACCTCGGAGGGATACAACACTATGTCCATTTTCATAACTTTACAGGAGAGGAGTTTTAAACTTTTTTTCAACAAAAAGTGTTATTAGCACAGCTATTTATTGAGATGTAGAAACAATATTTTATCAGAACATTCTATTTATTGTTATTTACATCATGCAGTTGTTATAAAATAAAAAAAAACCTTTTTTACGGTTTTTTTTTCACTTTTTAATGGACATGGTGTTGTATCCCTCTAATAAAGTTATTGTACTATAAGACCTAATGTGGGATATTCAATAACAAACACAATACTATTTGACTTACAAAATGTATTTAACTATTTTATTTATAATTCTCTTTACAAATACAAATAATACATCTATGTATTCAACTAGAATGGTATTTTAGATGCAAAAAACTCAGTCATCATCAGGTAAGTCTCCTTCAGGGTACTCACTGCTTTAAGTTTTTATAAAAGTCATGGCAAACTGTAGGAACATATGGTAGTAATGCCAATAGATCATTATACTTTTGTTGTGATATTGGTATTGGACTTGGTGTTACCAGTTGCAAATCGTTTGGCAATGTAAGGTGTCGCCTTCGAAACCTAACAAGGTCAATCTCCTGGTTTTCATCAGCGAAATTACTTTTCAAAAACAGAGTTCCCATGCTGTTCTGTTTTACTTACAGTTAAACACAGGTTGACAGAATAACTTGTTCTTTGTTGACATCTTTTTAGGGGTTTGTAAAATAATTTTACAAAACCCTTCTAAAATCGCGTCCTGTCTGTCCGTCCGTCCGTCCGTCCGTCCGTCCGTGTGTCACAGCAGTTTTTCTCGGAAACTACTTAAGCTAGAAGCATCAAATTTTGTACATAGGTGTAAAGTGGTGATCTCTTCAAAGTTCAACTACTAAAAAATTTTATAAGGTATTTAAGGGGGGTCTCCCTATGTAGGGGAGTGACCCCCCGAAAAAAAAATTTCATTGAAGGTAGCCGATATGGGTATCAAATGAAAGGTCTTGATGAGAACTTTTCAAAACAGGTCTTAGTTTGGCAAAGTTTGCTTCGAGGGGCGCACAGGGAGGGGAAATACACGAAAAATTTGTGTGCCCCCCCCTCGCGATTGGACACCTGTGATCCGAAAAATCTGAAAAAAATCACGAATGTAGGCCTTGATGAGTACAACAACAACAAATACGTGAGAAGTCGCAATTCACTCAACTTTGTTAGTAATAGTATGATTTATCCATTTTATGTTTTCTTGAATAAAATCTTAACGGTACCCTTAAGTTCAATGAAATTCAGTACACAGATGTCTATTTATAAGATTGATCAACCCTGCAAGCGAAGTTATAGCGGTTTGAATTTTTCTGTATTACTATGGAACAATATGCGCTGCATGTATTAGGCTATGGAACAACATGCGCTTTTTACCGACTCAGACACTACAGTTTTGCTAGTATTTGCATGAAAATTTCAGGAATGATAGGTGTCATGAATAACTTTGAGAATCAGTTCAGCTAGTGGTATCAGTAATCGTAAAACAAAATAGTGGCTGTTTTAAATGCGAAGATTGAATAACTTTGAGTTATTTTTTCCCAACTTCAACGTTAAAGGTGCATGCTTTGAACACTTGATTCAATTTAATGAGTGACTGAAGCTGAGTACCTACAATTAATACTCATAAGTGAAACAAGTCAAGGAGGCGGGAGGGAGCTTCTAACAAAAGGGCTTTGTAGCAACTCTAGGATGCGAAAAAATTGGCTATTAATCGATGATAACAGTACAGGAGAGTGGCCCCTGAAAAAAAATTCATCAAACGTAGCCGATATGAGTATGAAATGATAGCTTTCATGGGAGCTTTTCAAAACAGTTCTTAAACTGTCAGTTTTTGCTTCAGTGGGGGCACAGGGGGGAAATACATGAAAAATGTGTTTCCTCCCTCGCGAATGGACATCTGAAATAATTATCAAGGGAGATATTTATGAGTAGAACAATAACAAAAACCTCAGAAGTCGAAATTCTTTCAACTTTATTAATAATAGTATGGTCTTCGAATTTCATAGTTTCTCCAATAAAATCGTCATTGACATGCTTTTTGACTTTATTCAATCTGGTGACTGCATTTAGAAAATTGAATACAAAACCCTTCTGACATGAGCGTAGGTCTGTTTACCCAACTTGTTTTCTATTAATAAAGGGTGGATTTTCACATGTTTTGACATCGTACAAAGACCTAAAATTTTTAAAATCTTCCAGTTCCATATTATGCACAGTATATTTCATTGAGGTCTGTCTGACTAACTGCTGCCAATCCCAGGGCGTTAGAATTGTCATGTTGTTAAGTTTTTTTCTCTTCCCCTCTATCAGTGCATGGACAGTATCCGCCTCCATATGCGTGTTGCCCTTTAGTAGAAACTTTTGAGTGATTTTTACTTGAGGATACTTATTGAGTATCCAAAAGAAACACATAATAAGGCTAATATTCTTATTCTGGCCGTAACAATTATCCGACCACAGAATGATTTCTTCAATGTCACTGCCAGGAATGACGGTATCTGCCCATTTCAGTAATGCAGATCCGATTTCATTTCCGCCACGAGCTCCTTTGGATTCGTCCCACATAATACAATGAACTGACGAATCTGAAGAATCAAATAGGGTGTAATTCAACGTCCAAAGTTTTCTCTTGTAAAAGCTTATGCAATTTGTTATAAGGGGTGACGGCAAACATTTTTGAAGATCACCCGTTAATACCTTAAGGCAATTGTTAGCCCTTTTGGTGTCCTCGCTTTTTAAATCATACCTTAATTTAGATTCATCCAGATGTGCATTATGGTCTTCCTCAGTAGAATTTTTTTCATCTAGTCAAATTATTTTTTAATTTTGCTTGAAAATAATCACATGTGTCACACGTGTCTATTTCTGGTGGTCTGAAATTCAACTTAAATTTTTTGTTGAACACATCGTAGTAGAGCCATTTTTTAGCTATTAACAAAGGGTTGAAATCATTTTCATTACAATCCTCTACATACAGTTCATACATTTTCTCTATGTTCAGGTGCGGACCCAAATACTTCATATCACTTTTTTCCCTAGTGTAATGACTGCTTTAATTTGGGAAGGAAGAGATGTGTCTTACTACACTTTCAACAGTGTCATTATGTGTTTTATTAACGGGAGTTTGCTTACCCCTTTGATCGATTTTTACAATTCCACCTGGTTCAATATTTTTCAAAACATTAACTACCACGGTGTTTGATATGGATAGTGTATTTAAAAACATAAGTTTACATACTCTAGTTCGTATGCCTTTTACTGTAAAATAATATTGTAGAGTATTTTGTTTTGACTTATTGGAGGCAAGGTCTCGTTTTCTTGAACGGACAGTACTATGCTTCTCTACACATGAAGCAATGAATAGCCGTTTTGTGTCATTTCCCTTCTCCTGACTCCAGTATGCATTAAAGATCTCCTGTCTGTCACTTTGTAATAATTTTTCAGAACATTTCAGTCTGCAAGAACAAGGAGGTTTAATAATTCTGGCAGGGACAACTTTACCCTTTTTACTAATATATTCTTCACCTGCAGAATATTTACGTTTCTGAACATTACATGCCCATTCACTGGTATGAACGACACGTTTTTTACCTATCTGAGTAGAAATAGATTTATTTTTCACTTTTCTCCTTACGCCTACTGTTCCTTGCAAATCTAGGCCTACTTGATTTTCTGCAATATTTTCATTGTCGCTGCTTAAATTTAAGTCTTCCTCAAGTAAACGTAGCTCATGTCCATTTGAGTTTGTTTTAGCACTAGTTTTATTTCTACTGACCTCATTTTGTATTTCATTAAATACAGGGACATCATCAGTGGAATCCGTTTCAGAGCTTGGAGGTTCATAATTTTTGTCCCGATCAGAATCATCATCATCTTCGTCGAAACTCAAGTCATCTCCATTATCCTCTCCATTTTCAACATCCTTGCTGTTTGTATGATTTGGTTCTGAAATAAAACAAGTCTTATAATATTACATGAAAAACATAATATTTTGAAGTTTAGGTTCATAACAAAACATTACATTAACTGTTTGAGGTTATGTATATCACATTAAAAATAATGAGCAAAACAGTAGCTTACCTGTAGTAGAATCTTTTTTAGAACTTTTCAATAGTTCCAGAATCTTTCTCCCACGAGAATTATGGTTCATTATTCTTACTATTACTAAAGAAGAGCAAATATTATGACTTAAAATACATCCAACTATGTAAACTCATCAGAACTGTCAAAAGTACTCTTAGTTCACTAAGGCTGTGTAGAGGTATACAACACTATGTCCAGTGGTAATTCACATGCTTCAGAAGGATAAAACACCAAGTCCACATGGTGTTCTATCCCTCTAAATGAAAGTGGACTTGGTGTTGTTTTAAAACATGCTTAATCCGGTTCTAACTGGTTTTGGACATAGTGCTCCATTCTTCTAAGAAATATGAGAAAAGCTGATTTTAACTCTGTAATAAAGTCAATATGGAAAAAAATGGACATAGTGTTGTATCCCTCCGAGGTACAGATATATAATGTAAACATAAAGTTAACTCCGCAATTTAATGCCCTTTCTGGCCAAATCGGTTTAAAGTTTTGTAGGTATTTCGCCACCTCAGATATCTCCTGTACTAACAACTGATGAAAAGGAATATGATCGTTCACAAGGGTTTTTTTTTGGTAGGGAGGGGAAGGCATTTACGCCCGCCGAGTCTGGCAGTGTGGGACTCCCATGGAAGATACCCTTGGACTACCCACTAAACACCTCCCCTGTCAATCTGAGAACCTAGCCTGGAACCGTTTGACACATTACTTCGGGCCAGGTCTCGTTTTGTTACGCCGTGGGGCCCCTTCAAGCTGGGGAGCCCCTTTCCTAGCGGGAGGGGAGAGGGGAAGAGGAAATGCCAGAAGAGCGATCCCCCAGCCCCAGCGCCTCCGGCTGCTGTGAGTCCCTTTTATATTTCAGGACTGCCCGAGCATAATGTGCCACCTGGTTCAATTTGTCAACCGATTCGAGCATCACCGCAACTATATTATCCGGGGTGAGCTCTCCCGTCTCCCTGTAGAGTTCCCTTCGCAGCCTGACCCATTTTGTACACGCAAAAAATGTGTGACAGGCATTGTCCTCCTCTCCTGGGCAAAACCGACAATCGGGAGAACGTGACTTACCGATCTTGTGCAGGTAAGACTGAAAACACCCGTGCCCGCTCAAAAGCTGGGTCAGATAGAAGTCAGTCTCACCATGCCTTCGATTTAGCCACGGTCTCACGTCCGGGATGAGGCACGCAGTCCACCTTCCCTTCGTGCCATTCCCCCAAGACTGCTGCCAATCGTTGAGCGAGCGTTGTCTCTCCTCGCGGACAACCATCTCCCTCGCATCCTCGTTTCGGCGCAGGTAGATAGCGCGGTGCTCTCTAGCAAGGAGGGCGACAGGTATCACGCCTGCAATCACTCTCACCGCCGAGTCGGAGACTGTTGGATACGAAGATGCAATTCTCAGTGCTCCTCTTCTCTGTACCTGTGCCAATCGTTTTCGGTATACCTCCTTGCTGAGAGCGTCGCTCCATACCTCTGCTCCGTACAGTAGCACTGACCCTACAGCACTCATCAAGAGGCGTCTTCTTGATGGGCTGGGTCCCCCTACGTTGGCCATAAGTCGACTCAAGGCCGATATTCCCGAAGCAGCCTTCTCAGCCGTTGCCCTGATTTGCTCAGAGAAACTCATCTTCGAGTCGATCAGTAGCCCCAGGTACTTCACCGCTGGGTTTGATTCGATTTGTATACCTCCAATACTGATCATCCTTGCTCTAGGGATTCTCTTTTTTGTCAAGATGACCACTTCGGTTTTCTCCAGTGCTAAACTGAGCCCGCGAGCAGTCATCCAGTCCCTCACTCGGCACATTAGCATACCTAGCCTAAGTTGCGCTTGTTCAACGGTGCGTCCAGCGACCAGAGCCGCAACATCATCCGCATAGCCGACCAAGCGCGACTCATCTGGCATCTCAAGTCTCAGTAGCCCGTCGTAAGACACGTTCCACAGGTCCGGACCAAGGATAGATCCCTGGGCAACACCCGATGTAATTTCCATCCTTCGTTGGCCCTGTGTCGTGTCGTAGAGCGGGCTTCGGTCCTTTAGGTAGTTCCTCAAAAGCCGCATTAGATATTCTGGAACTTGAAAAGAGTTTTCCAGCGTATCCAGAATATCCACCCATCTAGCGGAGTTGAAGGCATTCCTGACGTCGAGTGTCACCAACAGGACGATCCGTCGCTTGGTGCGACTATATGCCTCTGCCTTTTGGACCGCGTTCACCACCTCTGCAATCGCATCAATGGTAGAACGTCCTGCTCTAAAGACGTACTCGCACGAATCGCGTTAGTGAGTCTTCCCTTGATGAGTTTCTCTAGCACTTTCCCAGCCGTGTCTAGCATGCATAACGGGCGGTATGCAGACGGCGATTCGGGATTTCCCTTCCCCTTGCTGATCAGTACGAGCCTCGCCACCTTCCATCGTACCGGGAAAACCCCGTCCCGTAGGCAAGCGTTGAATGTGCTGAGCAGCAAGTCAGGAACAATGGTGATAGACGAGCTGCAACACCTCAGCTGGAACACCATCTGGACCTGGAGCCTTCCTCGCTTTCAAGGAGAGGACTGCCTCCTCCAGTTCCAGCAGTGTGAAGAGTGGGCACTCGACTGCTGTTTCACCATGGACAGCGTCAACACGGACGGGATGGGCAGGGAAGAGTCCCCGCACTATCGCATCCATCATTTCCGCATCATGTATACAAGGCTTCCGTAGGGCACCAAGTTTCCCCATGACCAGCTTGTAGCCAAGGCCCCACGGATCCTTGTTCACATTGTCCACTAGGTCTTACCAGCAGCGAAGGCATTTCCTGGCTGACTTATATGCTGCCACCTGGTTGCATGCCTCGTCACGGTTCCGCGCCCGTTGAGCCACACGCCGAAGCTTGTGACACTCCCTCCGCTTTTCAGCGATTTCAGTAGACCACCAGTACACTGGGGGCTTGCCGTGCCGGGGTCTTCGGCGGGGCATAGAAGCGCAGCAAGCAGTCGTGATTATGCTCATGGTAGGGTTCACCACGTCTTGAGCTGCCAGTTCTTCCGTCCCCTCCGGAGCTCCCTGCAGCGGCTCACCTGCTGTGAGAACCTTGACGAACCTCTCTAACCCACAAGGGGTTAGATGTTGTGCGCCGATCGCCGAAATTGCTCCATTGAAAAGATGTGGATCAACTTCAGGGTACCACTCAGGATCCATGCCTTCCCAGATTTCATAGCTATCATTTGCGAGTTCGAATGATCTGTTATCTGCACTTCCGCGCCCACGAGAGCCACGAATCTGAAGGGAAATCATTTCCGAATGTCACTTTTATGCATTACACGAACTGTTTCTGTGACTATTACTGTGTCCCTATTTTCTTTAACAGTTTCTTTCTTATACCTAGCGGAAAGTTTTGATCCAACTCGCTTATTGTTTTTTACAAATACTTGTTGTCCTACTTCATAGTTCTTAAGTCCTAATCTATTCTCTTTATGGAAATTTAAATCCTTGGCCTGTCTAGACTTCAAAATTTCTTTGTTCTCCTGCCTAGCTGTTTCAAGAATTTTCGGGTCTGCAGGTACGATCATTCCAAAGACTAGCTCGATTGGCTTCTTACCAGTTGCCGAGTGTACACCATGGACCGCTCTTTCTATCAGCTCTTCAAAGGATCTAGGTATATGCTATCTGCCTTAAGTCTTCTCATAATCTCTGTTAACGTTGAATGGAATCGCTCCACTTGCCCGTTAAATTCACTTCTATGGGAAGGAGTTTGGTAAACTAGTATTCTCAACTGATCTTGGATCATGAATGTAATTGATGTGGAGTTCAGAGACTTTTCTGCATCTATGACCACCTGTCTTGGTACTCCAAACGAGATCAGCAACTCTCGTTAGGGTTCCTCTGGACTTTAAAATACTCACATGCGCATATTTGCTGAATTTATCCAGGGATGTAAGCAGTAACTTCCCTGCGGTCTGATAGATATCTATATGAACTATACCGCCAGGGAATTCCAGGATAGGTGTCTCCTTTAACATAGGGTTATTGGGTCGTCGCTCGTACTTATTCTCCATGTATGTTGCGCATTCCTTGACCAATGCCTAAATTTTTGCGGCCATATTTGGGAAATAATATTGCTCCAATACTTGAATTTTATTTTCTTTCGCATTCTTATGGGCTCTACTGTGATAATTTGAAATAATCTCCACCTACTCAACATCGTTACCAATATCCGTCACCATATTTTGGGAAAATAACATTTTGTAGTCCCTAAAGTATAGCAGATACACCCGTTGGATAATCCAAGTTACGACTTCATTTGCTTTTATCCCATTGGTAGTAGCAGGGTTTAGATATTTTTTAAATATGCCTAAAATTTTCTCCTGGGTGCAATTTGGCTTGACAAAAGTGTGCCTAAAGTAGTTTGTGAATGGCTTGTCCAACTTATAACTGGTTTCCTCCCCAAACTTTAGAATGATTTACGTCCTAAACCAATTAAGAGGGGTGAGTACTGATGTTATGAGGCCGTGCGAGGAGCTCTCGTCACTATGAACTGTCATAGTTAGCGAGTTCACGTTAGTCACAGGTGGAATTCTAGAAAGTGCATCAGCCACAACATTCTCCTTTCCCAGTTTATACCTCAATTCATGATTGAATTCCTCTAAAATCGCCTTCCGCCTCTTCATCTTTGCATTGTTCTTGCTACTTAAGGCATACGTTAGCGGCTAATGGTCTGTAAATATATTAATCTTTTTTGACCCATACAAGTAATTTCGCAACGAATTCAGGGACCAAATTATGGCTAACATTTCCTTTTCATTAGCCGCATAAGACTCTTCAGTCTTGTTGAGCGTTCGAGAAAGGCAAGTTTAGGCCTACCTCCCTGCGGCAATGGTGCCTCGATCCCGTAATTAGAAGCATCGGTGGTTAGCTCATACTCTTTTTCGAAATCAAGATGAGAAAGCAACACCTCTTGAGATATTAGACTGCTCTTGAATTGTGTTAAAGGCCTCCATTGCTTCATCCCCTAGGCTTATTTGTTTGTTCTTCGATTGGTATCTGGACGCTCGTCCATCCTCCCCTCTTAGGAGGGATGTCAGGGGTTTCGCTATCTTTGCGTAATCAAGCATGAAGCGACGATAGTAACATGGCATACCAAGGAATGATCTCAATTCTCGTAGCGTCTTTCGAATTGGGAAGTCCACGATAGCCCGAACCTTCTTCGGATTAGTTTGAATGCCCTTTTCCGAAATGGCAAACCCCAAAACTCGACTCCCTCCTTTAAAAACTCACTATTATTTTCTTCTTCTTTGTAGCACTACAGCCCCTCTCGGGCCTTCGCTTAGAGATAGTTAGAGTATCTCATTTATCTAGCTGGATTTTAATATTAGCTTTGTCAAGCGTATTCAGTACGATTACCAAATTTTGGAAATGTTCCTCATCTTTTCCCATAGCTATGATGTCGTCTATGTAAATCCAACAACGTCTCCCAATATGATCTCTAAGGATGTCATCTAACGCACGCTGAAAGGTCGAAGGGGAGTTCTTGTAATCCATGGGGCATCTTATGAACTCATATTTTGTATTAGTTATCTCAAAAGCAGTCTTGTATCTATCGAACTCTCTTAATGGAATTTGGTAAAATCCACTCTTCAAACCGATGACCCTAAAGGACTTGCGTTTGCCGACGCTGGCAAGTATATAATTAATTGCAGGAATTTGGTATGGATCCGGCATTACCACCTTATTTAGTTTCTGGAAATCTACAACAACGCGGTATTTTTTCTTCCCAAACCCGTCGTCCTTCTTTGGGACGACCCACACGGGGGAATTATATAGCGTTTGAGATGGTGGTATAATTCCATCGCGCAATAGCTGCTTCATTTCCCTTTCCACCACATCCTTTAAATACGATTTTGAATAAACTGGGGTATCGGTTGTAGTTCGAATTTCTCGCTGGGTTCCAGTTGTATATGTTAGCTTCTGATTGGGCTCTAACAATACTTAAGGTCGCTTACCGAATATGTTCATCGATCTGCTTTTGCGTCATATGTGATGCTCTGATTGGACGGACTCTGATATTCGTTGCTACAGAGGAATACGTATGTAAGAATCTATTATCATGAACCCTCTGTCTATATGAATTATTGCACCCAGTTCCCTGAGCCTATCATTACCGATAATGCCATCAAAGGGGCTTAGGCTTTTTAACATAGCAAGAATAATTTCAGGGGTTTTCCGTTATTGAACAGGTCGATCAACGAATGGTGGGTAATATGGGTATTTCCATTAACAGAACTAATCGTAAAAGGTTTTTCGTTTTGAACAGGATTCCTAATATATTTAGGTTGTACATAATGCTTGTTAGATCTTTTCCCGCTCTTCGCCGTATGTTCTATGCAAAGCAGCGAAGAGCTCGCTAATCTAAAAAATTTACATCTGCAAATTCAACTTCTTCTTCTGGTGGAACGTATGGCAAATATGTACCCTCATCCTGTTTTCCATCATACTCAGGAAAAGTTCATTGATTTGCTGTTCGTTATCCCCTATAGAACTTTCCGCTGTGGGCATCTGGTCTCCTTCGGTGTAAAGGATCCTTTGCGCCTTGTAACCCCGTTGTTCCTGTCGTGGAGGAGGACGTTTACTAGGTTCATTTTCCATTCGAAATTGATTCTGATAGCTAACGGCTCGCGATCTCATTGATTGATCTACGTCCATAGGCTCTGGAGGAGGCTGAAGTTTAGGTGGCAGAAAGGCTTTTGGTGGTGGTATTGGATGCCTCTGGTGTATTTCATTTCCAAATTACTGTTGATGGTGTGGTGTGAAGTCTGCATAAAGTGGTCCTTGCGGATATACCCTAGCATCTGGATAAAAATACCTACGAGAAGCAGGGACAGGTAGATGCTGCGTTCTATTTCTTGGTGGAACCTGTGGAGGAATATTTGGATCAAATTTTCGCATACTTTGTTGCCCGCTATGCGCAGCTTGTTTGCGATATCTTATGTTCTCAATCTTCAAGCATAGATGAAGTGCTTGCGGTAAAGTAACTGGCTCCTTCATACTTAATTGATTGGATAAATCACCGCGTAGTCCCATAATAAAGGTATCGAGAGCCCTATCACGATAGCTGCGAGTAAGGACATCCCTAGCTTCTGAACCCATTTTCATACTGGAAACTCTATTTAGAATTAAGGACAGGTTCTGGTTTACCAAATGGTAAAATTCTTGAACTGTATTATTCCCCCGCATCAGCACATTCATCTGGTACTCCAATGTGCTAATATCCCGTTTATCGGCATAATCGAGAGTCAGGCAGCGGGAAATTTCTCCCAATTCAATGGTGTGTTGTAGGATTCAAGCACCATATCAGCTTGTCCTACAATTTTATTTCTAATTACGTTCAGAATTCTGTAATATCTTGGGGTCCCACGAAAATTTTCATAAATTTGCAGAACCCTTTCTACGTTCTTTCTGCAGGAGCTACATTCTCCAGGCTGCCCTGAGAACTATTTTCACTATATCAGGAATCTTGCTCATTTCTTCTAGATTTCCTCTATTCCCTGGTCTATTTACAAGGTAGGAGCCAGATCGGGATATAGCAGTCCGTGTAGGATTCTAGGTCATCCTCTTGCAATTACTCCTTCTATTACGGCCTCCAAATGCCCCGATACTTTCGGGTTAGGTGCCGCTGCTCTTTGAGGAGCCGCTGCAGGAGGAGCACCCCTCGGAACATCCTGTTCCTCGAGATCGTTTCCGAACTCTAATATTGCTGGTCGAATGAGGTTTTTCTGCCGTGCCATTACCAATTTACACTACACTTAAACACCACAATACGAGCTTCGATTTTCAGGAAGGTTTATCAATCAACACTACACTCCCACTTTAACACCACAATATGTTCTGATTTTAACACGACAATATGCGTTCCAATTTTTTGGGAAAGGTTTATCAATAGAAAAAAAATTGTAAATCTATTTAAAAACTTTCCTGAAAATAATATGCATTGAAATATAAGTATATGCGCATATAATGAAACATATATGAATCAAGCTCAGCTTTCTAATTCAAAACTAGCTAACTTAATATTCTATAAACTTACAATAACACTACTGAAGGCGGCTGCAATCCTTAATTGCTCCTTTTTGCGCGTTGGCTACTTGGGGGCCTCGTTTCTTCCCTGTTGTCCGGAATCCTACACACACCACGGCACTTTCGTATCCCACTCGCGAATTTCTTTCGGCTAAAAATCACTTTCGTATCTCGCGTTTACTTTGATTTTCGCGTGAATACTTTCGTATATCTGTTCACTGCAGATTGCGGTTATTTCGCACGAATGTTTTCTTTCGTGCGTACGGTTATGTTGGGGCCCCACGTTGGGCGCCAATTATTTGTCCCCACGATTTAAAAAAAAAAATTATTTTTCGACCGTTAATAACAGAGGTAATGTTGCGGCCAATAAAAAGTACTCGCGGCGCTCTATTTGGGGCGCACTTCGCGCGGCTAGGGTGCGAGAACAGAAGGCGTGAATGCGTCACTCAGCTTGATTCTGGAGGCTTTCTATTAGAGCAGCACTATGAGGACTAGTTTTGCTTTATCTCTGGCTATATTTTATGTTTTCAAATTGATTGATTTAGGATTTTCACGGCAAAATTCCCGAGTAGGATGTGATGATCGAATATGAGGCAGTTGTCTAGACATAGTGACATCATGATTTCTTGTCTCATGGCCAGGTGACCAGTTATTATTTTTGAGTTTATATAAAAGATGAAAAAAGTAGAAAACTGCCTTTATTATTTTAATATATTTTTATTTTTATTGGTCGTAACATGTTTCGATACACGGTATCTTCAGCAGACGACTAAGTAAAATTCACATAATTGCGTATTTAAATTTAAATTAATTTTTGAAATTTCTTAACAGTATACACAGTTCTACAGTAAACTGTGTGTTACAGTTTACTATAAAAAAGAAGATAACTAGATTGAAACTAAATCTAGTTTAACTAAAAGAAAATAATTAAGATATCAGAATCTACCGTAGATTTCTTCATTCTTATTCTTATAAAATTGCACCATTCAATAGTTATGTTAATAGATTACTAAAATTTCCAATGTCTCATATAAATTATAATAAAGAATTAAATATTAAACAAATAGCCAAGAATAATGGCTATGCCACATTTGATCGATTTAAATTGAAAATAGTCAAGGAGAATGCTTTTCCTAGACTTGCAAATGATTAGGAGAATTTTAAGCATTATTATGTATGTACATATCCTGGTGAAATCTCGAAAATTATTGCCAAAACAATGAAATTATATGGTGTAAACGTAGCCTTTAAGACTAATGATAATTTCCAAATAATAAATAAAAATAAAAGTAGAACTGCCAAAAATCAAACATCGGGTGCATACCGTTTAAAATGTGGTTCATGCGACAAAATACAATGTATATACATCGGACAAATGGGCAGATCTTTCGAAAAACGTATAATGGAACAAAAAAAATCAAATTATGCTTCCCATGTAATCGAATATAATCACCTTTTTAACGATGACTTCAAAATTCGACATCACGCTTCTAAAGATAGATTGCTGAATCTTTTCGGGTCCATGTAAATTAATAGTTTACGTACTTCAACACATTTATTCAGCAGCCAAATTGATTTAAATAATTCACCGTTACTTAAATTATTTATATTCAGTAACTTATAATGAGCATTTATGACGTAACTATATAAATACGTAATAATGTGTATTGTTAAACTTAGTCGTCTGATGAATATACCATATATCAAAACGCGTTACAGTGAATTGGGTACATAAAATATCCGTAAAGGAATATAACTACAATAAAAACAACACACAAATTTCAAATTGGAATATCGGATTACATAACTATAACCAGTTAGAGGATATTTTAAGTTAGTAAACAAACAAAAATGGAAAAGAAAAATAAGAAGCTCAACTCGTATTAATTTTTTAACTGCTTAACGATTTTTGATTTCATATTATAATTACGTAACTTCCCAGGCAGCAACAAATTGTCGCTGGTATAAGAGAATTTCTTCAAAATATACAAATCTAAATACTAGTTATTAAAAAGAAAAGAAATCAAAATACCGCGAACGGGACACGGCAAATCAGTTCCTCCAAACCTCAACAGTGTGCTTCTTTAAGAGTTTCTTAAATACGGGAAAGGATCTTACATTTTTTAACTCAGGTGGTAAAGAGTTATATATGTACTTCCATTGCTAACCTGACTGATTCAATATGTTTTCTTCTAGTGCGAGCAAATGTTCCCTTAAGATAGTCATTGAATCTGGTATTATATGAATGGATATCACAGTGTTTGATTAGTTTGATACCCGATTTCATATCGGTATGTAGTACTCTAAAAATAAATTTAGCTTTGTCCATATATACTATTTGCCTGGTACTGAATTTCTCTGTTAGAGGATAAATTGTAATACTAGGGGTCAATCTATCCAATCCATGCATTGCCTTGGCAGTCTTATTCAGCATTCTATGTATTGAATCAACATTAGCTTCCGAAGTATGACACCAATTCATAATGCCGTAAGTAATCAAAGGCAAAACATGAGCATTATAAATTATATATTTGAGACCAGTATCTAAATAATTTTTACACCTAAATACCCTAATCCAGAAAGCTTGTTTAGATTTCAAATTACTAATCTGTTAATTCCATGATAGCCTATCGTCAATAATAAGACCCAAGTATTTGCATGAAGATACACGCTCTATTCGTTCATCAAACATTTTAATGTCTAGCGTAATATCAGCTTTATTCAGATGTTTAAAGAGCATAAACTTGGTTTTTTTAGGTTGATTGTTAATTTATTCCCTAACAACCATGAGCTGTACTTCATTAAATCAGCATTTATTTTGCGCTCTAACGCACGAGATGACGTATCAGAAAATAACAGCAATGTATCATCAGCATAGACAATATATTATCCTTACAAATTTGAGAAGTAAATATTATAAATATATAAAATAAAAAGAGTAGGACCCAGTATAGAACCCTGTGGAACACCAACATTAATCGTAAACTTTTCACTCATTTGTTAATTTGCACGTACAGAGCTAGTTCGGTTATTCAAAAAGCTTCCAATTAATTCCAGTGGTGAGCCTCTAATGCCCAGTTCATATAAACATTGCAGTAGAATCGAGTGATCAACCATGTCGAAAGCCTTAGTAAGGTCAACGAATATGGCCAGAACATATTTGCTCTTATCTAGTTCATTATTGATGAACTGTAAGGCATCAGTGATAGCAGATGTAATGCTTCCTTTCTCAACAAAGCCATATTGGTTTACATTGAACCCTAATGAGTCCTCAATAAAGTTTACTATTCGTTTGTTAAGAATTTTTTCAAATACCTTACTCAAAGTACTAGTTAAGCTTATCGGTCTGTAGTTATTAGGATCATTCTCTTGACCTGATTTGAAAACAGGAATAATTGCTGCATATTTAAACGCTCTAGGAAATATTCCCATCGACATAAAACTATTGAACTCGGAGACAACATGTGGAGCTATTATAGCACTGACAAGTTTCAAATCTTTAGCCGAAATGCTATCACCTCCAGCAGCAGAGTTTCTCAAAGAGTTAATGCATGCCATCAATTCACCATCCTTGGTTGGTTCAAGAAAAATAGACTTAGGATTGAAGGGAATGTGCTTCCTATCAAAGTTGGCAAGATTAAATTTTTGATCTAGTTCTACAAGCTTTTTACCCACCGACCCAAAATGTACCCCAAGCGAATCAACAGAAATATCCGAGCCACATTGTTTTGCCCTATTAAAGCCAAAAGCCCTGTTTATAGTTTGCCATATTTTTCATGAATTTCCATCAGCTACATTTATTTGATTATTTAAATCATTTCTTTTAGCGGACCTAATCAACGAGTTAACCCTATTTTTTGTTCTCTGTGTTTCAAATTCAATAAAGAGTTGTTCTGGCTATTTTTCATTTGTTTAAATAAAGCTTTCTTTTTTCTAATTTCCCGAAGGATCTCACTTGTTATCCAATTATTATTCCTAGTCCGAATCATTCTGATGGAAGTAGCTGCTTCTTTAGAGTTTTGAATAATTTGTATAATTTCAGAAATTGATAAATTATGATCGTAGTCCATACATTTACTTCTAACTAATTCAATAAATTTGATCTTATTTAAAATTAAAAATTTTCTTTTTCACCATAGGCAATAAGACTTTCCTCAATCCGTCCAATGTAATAAGTAAAGTTTTATGGTCAAGTTCCGGCTTATCATAATATTTAATATTAAAAGATACAATCTGATTATTTAAAGTTGTGACAGCATGATTAAGGAGGGATACACTATTTTCTGTTAGTAGGAAGGTTATTCATTACAGTTGCACCATTCATATGTAGCATATTTAAATAATTTAAGCTAAAATTGTTATTTTTATCAAGAATATCGATATTAGTGTCAGCTACTACCATCAGGTTTTCGTGATTATGATATATACAGTCTAAATATTCAATAAACCCACTGCAATTCTCGTTAGGGGCCTATAAAAAGTATCGATATTGACAACTCCCCTATCACTATCGAGAGAGACAACTAATATATTATAACAACTATCAACCAGAAGGGCTCTATACCTGATTCTCTCTTTGATATAAATCACAGTACCACCTCCTTGAGAGTGGTCCCTGTAGTTATGAATTGCATTATAACCATCAAGATTGTAAAGGTCAACTTCATTAGTGCAAATGCATATTTCGTTAAGAATAATTAAATCCAAATTCTCATGCGAATTACAAAATGCCTCAATATCACTGAATTTATTCCTTATGCTTCTGATACTAGCATAGAATATTTTCAAGTTGGTGATAATACTCATATTTCAGAGGAATAATTTATTTTACTCTGAACAATTCTTACAGCTTTGAGGCGCTCAGGGCAATATTTATCATGAGCTGGATGCGATATTTCTTTATTCTTGGCGAACATACAGTTTGAACATTTCGCCGATTCGGATTTACAATCAATGGTTTTATGATTTTCGGTACAATTTGCACAAACATCCAAAACACTGTTGCATTTCGAGGCAGGATGGCCAAATCTTTGACACTTGAAACATCTCCTTACCGTTTGCTCTTCTCTGAAGAAATGAGAGTTATAGTCAATATTAACATACGAGTTAACTCATCTATTAAATAGTTGCCCTGGAACTTCAAATATCCGAGAAAAAGTACTAGCATTCCTATTTTTCCAACATTTTACCACATTTAGATTACAATTTGGTATGTTCGGGTTCAGGGAATACATGAATACATGAAAAATGTGTTTCCTCCCTCGCGAATGGACACCCGTGATCTTAAAAAATCTGAAATAATTATCGAGGGAGATATTTGTGGGTATAACTATAACAAATACCTCAGAAGTCAAAATTCTTTCAACTTTGCTAATAATAGTATGATCCTCGAACATGACATGTTTCTTGATTTCATTCGTTACTGGTTACTGCATTTTGTAAGTTGAGTACAAAACCCTTCTGACATGAGCATAGGTCTGTCTACCCAACTTGTTATTATTTAAAGCGTCACTTCACCGTCCAATATTTGCTAGTTTCGCTCACGCAGGCATATAATTCTTTCAACCATGTCGTCACTTTCCACATGAGCCCACATACGAAAATTTGCTGTTTTCTGCATACATCAAGATTAACTTGGTTTTATATTCTGTTCACTTTTAAACACAACATAATCGGAGGCGCTTTGAAAGTCTAAATGATCATCGCGTAATTGCATCATAACGTGCACTACTGATCATTTTTTCGATGGTACAATATAGCCATAAGATGTTTGTGTATGGTTCCAATGCTGTCCATCGATTTTTTTTCTAAATCTTGTTTCATTAAACGATAAATATCAAATTAATAGTCTCCTACTCAGTGTAGATCGCGATATTCAAATTGAAATTTTTGCTCAGCAAAAACCCATGTCAGTGCAGTCTGTGCAAGTGCTGAATTTGATAGTCGGAAGTTCTGAAATTAAAGGCTTCCAAATCTTGTCTACCGTTTGCTAGTTCTTGTACGATGTGGATTTGATCTTTAGGGCATGTTTCGGGATGATCGTTCTCTGGTCGACAATTACCACGATATAACTCCCACAAATCAATCAAGTGATCGGGGTAACGTCCTTGTACACAACAAACTTTTTTCCACGTCAACAAAACCACTAGTCATAAATTAATCATCATCATCGCGTAATCGACTCAATTCCGCAGCAATAATAATGTCAGATAAAATTTGTTCAAATGGCTTTTGTGGTTCGCCATTGACTTCGTTTGGACCTCTGATCGGTATTATTTTCAATACGACCGCGTCACTGCGAACAGTTTTATTAATGAAAGCTTCACCACAGACACCTTCGCCAATTTTACGACAATGTTGCAAAACATTCTCCGAATAGATAATAGAAAATCTAACGGTTCAAATTGGTTGTATCAACGTAAGATACGATGTCGTGGTCTTAATGATGCTAACAGGATCGACGTCCATATGGAATATGTCTATAATTGGTGTAGTGAAGATTGTCGTCACTCATACAATGTAATTGTCAATAGCAACACTATCTCTCGTTGATTTTGTTGCGTCGAGAACTGCATATCTCCTTCTCGTTCTAACCATTGACATGCATCTTCTAATGCTTTCACTACCCATATCTTTTGTATAGCCATTGCCTCTTCATCATCTGGCCTGAAAAATTCATGACTTTTATATGCAGTTGTTGCCTGCCGACGTTATTCTCCCAAATCAAAACTCTTGTATTGATACCAATCTAGTTCAGATAACGCGATAGTTTTCTTGGATGTATAAGTTCGTCCTAAAGCGGATAGTCCAACCATCACGATGACATGTGGTGCCGTCACTTCATCTATCGTTCGCTCACCTTATCGGAGAGTTTGATTTATTATTATTTCCCGCAAAATTGAACAAATACGCTTGATCCTCCCAAGAGCACGACACATATCAAAACATTTAATTACAAGTTCTGACAAGATTTTACCGAACACGAGAACAATTTGTTACGAGTTAATTCAAATGAAAGCTTAATTTCCTAATTTTACTCAAAATCTCGTACACACCCACCCGACATCTCCTCGTGTGCACAACCCGACATCATTCCCACTGACACCTTGACGATTTCAAGTTCTATTTTCGCATTTCGTCACTTTACTTTATAGATTTATTTATTTTTAACAAAAGAACAAGTTGATCTTAACTTGGATTTGCACGGTAGCCTTATATATTTCATGATGTCCGCCCCGTTTCGCGATCACAATCAGACTCCTCGGTCCGTTCAAATCTCGGCATAATCTCTGTGCCGCACCGGTTAATTGAGACCAGCTGCTAGCTTGGCCAAGATAGATTGCATTCGGCAATGCAATACATGTATTATCTCAGTGCTCTCATGCACGAAATTTTAATTGCCGATTTGAATTTTTAAATTAATAGAAGTTTAGAAATGAAAAGAGTTTGAATAATAATTAAAAGATAAACATAATAAAGAATATGATAAGAAAGAAAAGTTTAAATTTAATATAGAAGAAAATGATATCAAATTATAAAGAAAAGTTTAAATTTAATAAAGAGAAAAAAGATATGAAATTTATATTTATAAAAGAAAACAAAAATTTCACAATTTATAAACTATAAATTAGAATGATTAAATTTTCAAATCAGCAATAAAGATTCGGATCATGTTATGATTTTCGAGCAGTTTGCTTAGGTGACTGATCGATTACTACATACGTGCCAACAAAAATAAAAATATTATTTAGATTGATTAAAAAGTAGTTTTTAAGTTTTCCATCGCATATCAAATGGATCTAGAACAAGTAGAGACCGCTACTACAAATTATTTTTTGCTCTTCCTTCCTAGTTTCTTCTTCTCCTTAGCACTTTAGCCCATTTTCTTGCAACAAGCTCCTCCAACTATCTCGTTTCATTGACCGCTTCCTCCAATTTTGAGATCTGAGTAGCGATGAGCAGTTTTTGTCGACCGAGTCAGATCGGTGTTACCTCGGTTTCCCTACTGGTCTCCGCCTTTCAGTTCTCCCAACGAATACCACTTTCGGTATCCGTTGCTCGTCCATACGAATTACATGGCCAGCCCTTCTGCAGTCTTACAATCATTGAGACCCCCGACTCGTCACAAATTTCATACAGCTCATGGTGGTATCGAATTTGGCATTATTCCCTGGTCGATTAAACGAATCATATATTGAAACGTTTGACCATTTACTATCTGGCGATTTCTTTTTAAATTTGCTACATGTAGCTTCATAAAGCGATTTAAAGTCGTACCATTCTTTAAGCTTATGTATGCATTCTAGGCATATATATCTTGGAACGTGATCAGCTTCTCCAATCATCGAAATCCCGTTGCTCGTCCATACGAATTACATGGCCAGCCCTTCTGCAGTCTTACAATCATTGAGACCCCCAACTCGTCACAAATTTCATACAGCTCATGGTGGTATCGAATTTGGCATTATTCTCTATCTAATATCGCTTCAATTGAACGCCCCCGGACCTGTCACTCAAAGGCGTTCAGTATGTTTCTGGATGCTTGGGATAAGGTCCATGTTTCACACCCATAGCACAGTACAGGTCTCATCGCGGATCTGTATACTTGAAGCTTCGTTTTCCTGTGTATGCAGCTGGTGTTCAAGATTGTCAAAACTGAGTAAAATATCTTGTTTGCGAGCTGTATTCTTCGGCGTATTTTGTTTCTTTCATGACCGGTTCTCGTTATTTTGGCACCTTAATACACAAATTAACTTATGAAAATTCTTTGTGGGTAAGTACATATTTGCTGTAATAATTTGTCTGAAGAATTATTACAGAGGAAAATGTTAAAAGAAGGTATCAAATAAAAGGTCTTGTTGAGAATTTTTCAAAACAGGCCTTAAAATGAAAAGTTTTGTTTTGAGAAGTGCAGGGAAAGGAGAAATGTACAAAAATTTTGTCTCTCCCTCGCGACTGGACACTTATGACCTGATAAATCTGAAAAAATTCACAGAGGTGAGACTTTAGGGGAGTACAATGGCAACAAATACCTCAAAAGTCAAAATTCTATCAACTTTGTTAATAATAGTACATTATATAAATTATACATTTTTGCCTATAAAATCAAAATAAGACCTGCAAATTCCCCAAAAACTACAATTTATGTTTCTTGATAGCAATTGTATGTGTCCTGAAAATTTCACAATAATCGAACAATAAACAGCTGAGTTACAGCCGATTGAATATTTGACAATTACAACAACATTAACACGTGATACTGGATGGATCGTAGTAGTCTTTGCGTATAGACGTCTTTTAAATTTCTCCTGTCAAAAGTTTTCAAAAATCAAATTAATTTTTTAAAAACGTTAGTCCGAAGTAAATTTTTATCGGAAAAAATCTTATATTGTCGAAGTAATCGACTCAGGAAATTTCTATCGAATATTTTTACTTCGATTGGTAACGAAAAACAAATCCACAAAGAAAATTTCGTCGCTGGTATGGAGGAGTCCGACGGCTTCCCACCGTTGGGGCAACCTGGGGAAACGACGAATATGAAACTGGCGACAATCACCAAAAGAAAACATAACGAAGAAAACTCCGTAGATGGAGGGTGCAAGCTGCAAATAATAGCAGACAATCAACAAATGGCCAAATTGCAGAAAGAAAATGATGAACTAAGGCAAGAGATACAGTCTCAAAAGACGCAGCCACAAAATCAATGGCAACAGGTAACAAAGCCGAAGAAAAGTACAAAGCAAGTAAATCCAGAGGAAGTTCTAAGTGTTGGTGGCACCAACGAGAGCCAAAATTATTTTGCAGCGCTGGACGGATTAACCGAAGATATGGAAATCGAAGAAAACATCGGAGGTAATTTTAATCAAGATAATAACGTTAATTTTATTCAATATTTAAAGAACAAAAATAAGGAGAAAAAACCAGCCCGCAGTTCTGCTGGTTCCTCTGAAAAAGCTTCCAACAAGACAGAAAAAGTTCCGCCAATCAACGTGTTCGGACAAACCGGGAAAGATATGGTTCGGCTATTGGCAGCCGAAAATAAACTGGCCAATTCCGAAATCACTATAAGGACGAAATCACTGGTTGATTTCAAGTCAGCCAAAGATGCGCTGATTTCTGGGGAGGTTCCACAATTCACCTATACCCCAAAAAGTGAAAAGAATCAGACCTTCTTGTTGAAGGGTTTGGACAGCAGAGAGGATACGGTCGATCTTCTTCAGGTGCTCAAGGAGGCTGCACCAGATATTGATTTCGTTTCAGTCAAAGCCTTTGCGACAAGAAGGTCGACCATTGAAAGGAAGAATTTACCACTTTACCTGGTACAAATGGCATCCTGCTTCTAACCGAAACCCACCTCAATTCATAGCACTTCATGACATTCAAGGATTTTGAATTCGTAAGAAACGATAGGGTAATAGGTGATGGGGGAGGTGGCACCGGAATATTGGTTAGAAGACCCTATTGTTTCCAAAATATTTTTCAATATTCAAAAGCTTTGAATTTCTTGAAGTGTCCGTCATCAAAATTTCACTGCCAGGTGAGGATAACCTCTTCGTTATCTCTGCCTATGCAACTGGTCAAAATGTTCTCAAGTTCAAGGGGGAACTCAATTTCTTGTTTGAAATACTCGAATTGAACAGGCTGCATAGTTATTATATTTTTGCCGGTGACCTGAATGCCAAGCATACATCATAGCTGAACACCGCCAATAATCCAGGAGGTGTTTTCCTGAAATCGTGGATAACAGAGAATCAAATTGAATACATGTGCAATCTGTATGGGTTGGAGTTTCCAACATACCCTAGGACAAATTCATATTTGGACCTCTGCATTGCAGACGCAAGACTTGAATTCAGCTTTAATAGTCCTCAACAGAAACTGCAGGTGCTTCCTTATGATAGCGACCATAACGCAATCGTAATGGTAATCAATCATCAAAGGGATGATTTCTTCCTCATTCCAGTTTAACACGAAAACCATCGGTTGAATTTCAAAAAAACAACCTGGGGAAAGTTTCAAAAGAAGTTTAATCGGGAGTACCAGAAGCAATGTCCCTCTTCTGATGATGGCAACGCTTGCTCAATTGTTCCTAATAACAGAAATCTAACTGACGATGAAATAGATCTCTATTTGTCGAAGTTAGAGAAGCTGACGTTGGAAACAATTGAGAAAGTTGTTCCCAAGATTAAACATCGAAACAATATTGAAGGATATGAAACACCAACCATCGCAAGGTTGAAAAGATTGAAAAGCCTTCTTCTCACCCGCGTCAACAATATTTATCGACGATTTTTGGACTACAACCATCCCTCGTTGGCTTTGTTGAAATTACACCTGAAAAATGTCCAGGACTTAATCCGTTCATACTTCAGGAGTGAGGTCAGCAATCAATGGGCGGGAAAACTGAGGGGTATTAGCCCACAGGACCCAGATGGCGTTTTCGCGAAAGTGAATAGCTTATCCCGCAAGAAGTCTCGAGTGAAGGTATCGAATCTTGAAGTCGCTAGTGATGAGATAAATCTTCTCGATAGAGCTGGTATCGAAATTGATAGTACGACACTGGATAGAAATGGAAACAGGATTATTTGTGATGGATTGCAGAAACTTTCCCTGATTGGAACACATTTTGAATTGGTTCATCTGCCAAACCCAGAGAGAAGGAAGAAATATTTTCGGAGGTCGTTGAAGCAAAAGTTTCCGACTTCAAATCAAGCCTGAACGGCCAATCAATTCTTCATTTCGATGAAACATTAACATCTGACCTCATACCGAGCTTGAATCTTATTGATTATTTTGTCAGCTATGAAGAGTTGTGTTTCATATTTCGCAGGATAAACAACAAGAAATCATGTGGTACTGATGGTATTCCAAATATAGTTCTCCGACATTTGCCTGAGGTTGCTATTAAGAATTATTGCATATTGTTCAACAACATGTTGAACAATTCATATTTCCCAAATGAGTGGATAAAGGCTAAGGTATCTCCGATCTTGAAGAAAGGAAAAGAATCTTCATGCCCCAAAAGCTATCGCTTAATCAGCTTGCTGCCTAACATCAGCAAGGTGTTTGAAGTGATACTCAACAGAGCATTTAACGCCCACATTGAAGAATATGAGTTGATGCCGAATTGCCAATTTGGTTTTCGTGCCAGGCATTTGACCATACATGCAATAACGAAAGTAACCTCAAACATCTGTTGGAAACTAAACAACAAAGAATGTGTTGGAGCATGTCTCATTGATATGGAGAAAGCCTTCGATACGGTGTGGTTAGATGGACTAGTTTTCAAACATCTTCAGGACATGTTCGCCAGACACCTTGTCGCCATGATGTGTAATATGTTATACGGGAAATCGTTTGTTGTAACTGATGGAAATCTGACAACAATGCGCGAGTTCAAGGTCTTGAATGGTATACAACAGGGAACAGTTACAGCGCCCCTGCTTTTCTCAATATTTATTCGCAAGCTTTTGAACTACTTTGATTTTAATGTCTCGCCAACGCGATCATTGGTAGCGTTTGCTGATGATCTGATCATCTATACAGCAGACCAAAAAGCTACAATAGTTCAGAGCAATCTTCAAAAAATGTTTAATGATGTGCAGCTCTACACCGACAATTGGCGAATGTAAATCAATGCGCAGAAGTGCGAAACAATTTTGTTTCGGATAACGCTGCAGGGGGCCAGTCAAGACCTGAAACGTAATTGGAAAGATTTCCACATCATGGCTGGTGAGGGTAGTTCAGAACGGGTTCCACATAAATCCTGTGCTCGATACCTCGGTGTTCATCTCGATCAGTATCTGTACTATACTGAAGATGTCAAAACAATGCTCAGTAAAGCACTAAAAGTAGTCATGGCCCTTCGGCGACTCTTTCATTCCAGATACATTGAGCAAAAAGTCAAAGTTATTTGTTACAAGACCCTGGTTAGGCCAGTTTTGACATACGGATGCCAGATCTGGTACAACCAGAGTGCTAGTACAATGGAAAGACTAAGAGTTTTCGAAAGGAAATGTCCGTGCATGTACTGGTTTGTACAGAAAGCCTGAGACGGATTGGAAGCACTTTATATCGAATAGAAAAATTTATCAAACCGCTCAAGTGACAAGAGTCGATATCTTCATATTGAAACTTCTTCGGAATCATCGCAATATCTGTAACTGTTAGTGAAAACCCTTGGATTTCACAGCCGTTCCACCCTACAGACGGGTATATTGTGACTTGCCTCGCTACTGGCTTCGTTCCTCCAGAAGCATTCGTGTATTTGAACATGAATCGATATGTTTTTGATTCTGATGGCGTCCCAATCATATATCACATATAGAGACGGGCCACCGATAAGAAGATACAATATCCTCCGAATCTGAGTTCACGAGACCAACAATTCCAATGGAGATACTCATTTGCTAGATTCGTTGAGGCTGGTCGAGCTGAGATGGAGCAATCTAGGTATTGGTGGCTGAATGACAATGTCTAAATTATTCGTGTTTATTTTCTGTTTTTGTGCTTTTTCTCGTTACTTAGTTTTTTAGATTCATCTCATTATTGCTACATCTAGTGTTGTTGTTTATTTGTATTATAAATTAGGTATAGGTTTCAATATAAGGTAACGTTTGTTTTTTTTTTTTTTTTAATTGAACTTATTTAGAATTAGGGTGTAACATATGAGGTATAGGATATACGTTCATTGTTGTGTTAGTAATATAAGTAATTTTTTAATAATGCTGGTTGGTTTTTTCTCCTTTTCCCAATTGAATCAAAAAATATGTAATAATCCTCATTAATTTAAATTTGCTAGTGTATTTTTTTCATTAAATGTGTTTACTTGTAACGTATAAATTTAGAGCCATTCGGGCCATTAAGTTTTTTACAGTCTTATTGTTTGGAATTTGCTTTATGTTCTTTTAAAAATTTATAACGGTTGGTATTAAATAAAGCGCTTTTGACTTTGACTTTGAACACGTGATACTATCGAGATACACGTTTGCAATGGACCTAGACATTACAAGTATGTAGGAATTTTGATAAAAATTTTAGAAATGGTTTGTAATATTGATATGTCATCATGACTAACTAAGCGACAGGGTTAAAACACTTGAAACAAAATAGCGGTGGATTTAAAAACAGTATAACCAGGATTTAATTTTTCGAACTCAATTTGTGGAATAAGTATATTAGTCAAGTTTTGATATGCAGAACATATTGTTTGATTTACTAATTATTTTACAAAATCCTTCTGTCAGGAGCACTCTCCTGCTACTACAACTTTGTTTTTACTGCCTCGGTCGATTAACGACAAAGTTTGCAACTCTCAGAAATGATATGACATTCAATGCATGCCTTAGCACATTTTGATGGCAATAATAGTTTTCTTTTCACAGAGTTTTCAATTAGTGCTAATTTGTTGTCTAAACAAAAACTTTGGCACCAAATCAAGTTTCAAATTTTACAAGTTGTTCCAGAATTCAATATAATTAATATCTTATCATATTTGCATACAAAAAACTTCTAGCTGGATCACTCTTCTGACAATCCGACTTTTTTCGAATTGAATTAGCATGAATAATAAATTTATTTGTTTCACAATAGCGGCTGTAGCTGTAATAAAAAATATTACTCCTCGTACTCGAATATAGTACATCCTTCTCAGTTACCATAGAATTCGTCTGATTGCTATGGGGCAAGACAGAAAAAAATGTTCATTCCAATAAAGTAGAATTCTACTTATGTACGAGTACTCGTATAATACGAAAGCTTAATTTATCGCATTGGCTTCTTCTTTTAAAGGTGGCTTGCCGTAAGAATGGGTGGCCCTTAGATAAGTCCACGCTATACACTTATGTAACTGATTTTATTGATCCCGACGACGTGGAGGAGCGACCACAAACGGTAAAATTACGCAATATTTTTTATCTTTTTTCGAGAATAACTAATATACTATGATCGATTCATCTCTTTTAGGGGTGTTACATAAGCGGTCTTTACTTGGAAGGTGCAAGATGGGATGTTGAAAAGCGTTGCCTAGCGCGGTCGCTTCCGAAAATTCTCGTTACGCAGTTGCCTATCTTGGCGGTGGTTCCTATTGAAGTTCATCGACTGAAACTACAGGTATGCTATTATGTTTCAATAAAGATTAAGTGACATCCGAGTATTAGATTCAAAGCATTCTCAAACTAATATCATTCGCATTTAATTTGTTACCAATCAAGTCAAAAAACAAGCTTCTTTCATTTGTTCTTTTACAGAACACGTTCCGCACTCCAGTCTACACCACGTCTTTGCGAAGGAATGCGATGGGTGTTGGGCTTGTGTTTGAAGCTGACCTTGCGACACCAGAACATCCCAGTCATTGGGTTCTGCAAGGAGTGTGCTTGACTCTGAATAGTGATTAATCTTACGAATGTTTTAAGTTGTTTTATATCTGTTGGTTGCTGTTTACAAGATACCAATAAAAATTTCGTATTCATAAAACACGTACTGAGTATGTTTTTCTGTCATTTCAATAATAATAATTTTTAATTCATAAGAGAATTTGTTCCTTGACAAGATTTACAACTCATAATTTCTGCCAACTGCTAGAGTGTAGTGCTCTTATAATTTTCTGACTTACTTTTCGCTACATGGACTTTAAGTGCAATTTTAAAAATATCTAAAGACATAATGTTATTTGATTATGGTGGTTAAAATTAGCAACGCATTAAAAAGATTTGTTTGTATGAATTTGAGTCTATTGATTGTAGGATGTGTGAAAAGTACTGGTCTTTCTGAGCTCCAAACTGTCATTCGTTGTGCACAAACCTGTTTTTAGAAGATCCCGGTCACTTCCTTTTAAAGATTAAATCAATTTTTTAAAAGTCGGCAGGAAATTAATTTTTATTAAATTGAAAAGACATCACATCGTCGAATTATTCAAGCAATTTAACGAAAATCTGACTTCACTTGTGAAAAAGTTTCCGGAAGTGGAAAACATATATTTAAGGGGCGGTACCTTTTGATGAATATCGAGTTGTCTGGCTGGAAAGGCAAGGACATCGAGGAGCCCGATACCTTCATCCATCAAAAATAAGATTCATGTTCATGGCCGACAATCATGGGCGAGAAACTGTTGAAACGATGATTCGAAAGAGAGAAAAATGGTGGAAATTGAAAAAATTGCTAAAGCCTATGACAACATGGAGAAGATCCAGAAAGAAAATAAAGAGTTAAAACTAAGGCGTATTCGTTAGAGGAATTATTAGGAAAATTGACATTCAACAAGGAAAAAGAAATTACCATCAAGAAAGAAAAGGCAACCAATAAGAAAAAAATCAAAGACATTACAAGAAGATGTCCTCAGCGCAGGTGCAACAAATGCTAGTTCAAATGATAATGCAGCGTTAGCTCGGCTAGATGATTCAATGAGCATCAAAGAGGGTGAAGGTTATAATAAACAAGCTGTGCAGACGGAACTACGCTCATGTCAGAAGGGGTTTGTAGTAACCCTTCAATATGTAGACATAAAATGATTTAATTAAAAAAAAAAAACTTTAATGACATGACAAAAAAATAAGTTTTTGCTGTAAGAGAAAGACTAACTTTACTGCATTTCAACCGACCAACATCCTGTTGCAATATTGCTAAAATCATTGTCTGAGCTAATTGATTTCGAAGGTGCATTCCAAAATAAACGAGAACATTTTTTTTTGTCGCGCCATTGTAGTGAATCAGCCCTACGCCACTGACTATAATTCATCAGTCGTTATTGACGTCGACGGTTCGGAACGTACTCTCTAACATTTCGCTGACACTGAACCGCATTTCGACAATTGAATAGAGAACGTCAGTGAGTGAACGTTAGGGAGTGGTGTAACAAGAAATGAATTCTTATTCTATTTAGAAGTGATAAAATTGAATGAAAGTGTAAGGTGTTTTCCGGGGGGAATGTCATCATCCAGGTTTGGCCAGTTCGGGCATAATTTAAATAACATATTGTAAATCTTTTTTTTTGTCATTTCCACATGTCTAGGATTCATAGGCATTTGTACCGCGCAGCCCGAAAATTTTCCTGTTTTTGGCATTCACTTTAATGAAAGGTAAATAAACTGCGATTGCCAACGCACCGCCGCTCGCAAATTCAATGGCGACTCCAGAAGTCACATATATTGTAATGAAAAAAAAACTATTTTTATCTTCGATTTTCGAAAACGAATTACATTTCGCACAATACCTAGAACAAAATTGAAAGTTAGTAAATTGTTTCTCAGAAAACTTAAAAATTGCGTTGTCCAGCTAATTTTTACTCTACAAAAATTTTGACACATGATTTTTTCGGCCTTTGCTTCGTTTTCGGTAATGCGTTTTTCTTCTTTTAAAATGTTCTTCCTTACATTCTACGTCTAGCACTCGTTGCGTGTAGACATGTTTTTAATTCGCTCCTGTCAAGAATTTTTATAAATCAAAATAATTTTTAAAAACGTCAATGAGAAAGTAGTTTTATAAAGAAACTTATTACATCGTCGAACTATTCGAACAATTTATCGAGTATCTGGATTTTACCTGCGAGAAAGTTTCAAAAAAGAAGAAAAGTTTTTTTCACCGGGGGGATGGAGGAGCCCGACGGCTTCCCACCACTGGGGGACCCAGAGCCAGGCATTTCGAAAATTACAAATGATAAAATAAACAAGCGGAAAAATGAACAAGACAATTGTGAGCATGGAAAGCGTATTACGCTTTTAAGCGAAGATTATGAGAAAGTAACCAGGGAGAATGCAAGGGTCACGAAACAAAATGACGAGTTAAAACTCCGTATATAGAGTTTGGAAGATATGGTCCGGACGTTATCAAATGGGAGCAAACCAAAAGTGAAGCCACAGAATACATCCGGCAAAGAAGAACCGATATTAACTAGTAAGAACGAGAAAAAGGAAACAACAACATCAAGCAAGACCAACGAGAAAGCAGTACCAACACAGAAGATTCAAACATATAAAACGAAATCGCAAGATACGAGCAAGACAATCCATGATGCTGAAAATATCCTGAGCGCAGGAGGAGCCAACGACAGTGCCAATTATTATGCGTTGCTGTCTGCAATGAACGAAGAAATGGACATCGAGATGGAGAGCAGCGATAGCATAGGTAATATTGATAGTAGTAATAATTTCATCCGATATTTAAAATTAAAAAATAAGGAAAAGGAGAAGAAGCCAACCGGTGTGTCTGCTGATTCTCCTAATAAAATCAATAAGGTAAATGAGAAAGTTCCTCCAATCAACATTTTTGGGCAGCGTGGAGGAGATATGGTTCGGTTATTGGCAGCCGAACATAAAATCGATAGCTTGGAAGTTAAGAGAGTGACTGCTGATAAGCTCACGATCAAGACAAAGACACTGGCTGATTTCAAACTGGCGAAAGATGCTCTTAATAGTGTCCAAGCTCCCCACTTCACACATACGCCAAAGGCAGAAAAAAATCAGAGCTTCCTGTTGAAGGGCTTGGACTGTGGGGAGAATACAGTTGATCTCCTTGAAATGTTGCAGGAAGCAGCACCAGCTATTAAGTTCATCTGTGTGAAAAATTTTGCTACAAGGAGATCAACTGTCGAACGTAAAATATTACCATTTTATTTGGCCCAAATTTCTAATGATAGCAGTCCAAGTGCCCTCTAATAGGTCAGATACTTAAACTTTAGAGTTGTGAGATGGGAACGCCTCCAAAAAAACTGAGGTCAACCAGTGTTACAGGTGTCAAAGATTCGGTCATTTGGCTAGCAATTGTGCAATGCACTATCACTGTGTTAAGTGCAAAGATATTCATGCCCCCAGTGAACGCAAATTGGCTCAGATGGAGCCAAAAGAAAAATTATATTCTGTTAATTGCGGTATATTTGTTCATCCAGCATCATATCGAGGATGCCCTCGGTATCAAAATGCAAGAGTTAAATTTTTGCCAAAACAAACCAAAGTAAATCACAATTTGTTACCTCCCAACTTCGTCAAGCCCGGGGTATCATTTGCACTTGCTGCCAGAGGACCAGCAGACAACAATGTAAATAAAATAAAAATTGCAAAGGCAATAATGAGCTGCTTCTCAAAATCTATCAACAGCTTGAATCTCCTTCAGATAGAATCAATAAACAAGACCAAAAAATCAATTTCGTTTATCAACGTTTAGGCCAACATGCTTCAAAATAAGTTGCCATCCAGTCACATTCCTATGGATAGGATTCATCTCATCTCGATCAACGTCAACTCCTTTGTTACTTTACATCGGCGTGATTATCTCCTTGAATTCATTGTTTAGCAAAAGCCTGACATCATGATTCTCACCGAAACTCACCTCAATTCATGGCACTCCATGACATTCAAGGATTTTGAATTCGTAAGAAACGATAGGGTAATAGGTGATGGGGGAGGCGGCACCGGGATATTGATTGGAAGACCCTATTGTTTTGAAAATATTGAAAAAGTCGAATTCAAAAGCTTTGAATCTCGAAGTGTCCATTATCAAAATCTCACTACCAGGTGGGGATAACCTCTTCGTTATCCCTGCCTATGCAACTGGTGGAACTGTTTTCAAGCTCAAGGGGGAACTCAATTTCTTGTTTGAAATACTCGAATTAAAGGCTTCATAATTATTATATTCTTGCTGGTGACCTGAACGCCAAGCATACATCATGGCTGAACGCCACCAATAATCCAAGAGGTGTTTCCTGAAATCGTGGATAACAGAGAACCAAATTGAATACAGGTGCAATCTATATGGGTCGGAGTTCCCAACATACTCTAGGACAAATTCATATTTGGACCTCTGCATTGCTGATGCAAGACTCGAATTCAGCTTTAATAGTCCTCAACGGAAACTGCAGGTGCTTCCTTATGATAGCGACCATAACGCAATCGTAATGCAAATGACACCCCGGGCTTGACGAAGTTGATAGGAATCACACTACGGTATGCTTGACTTCGTTTCGGAGTGAATTTAACCTTTGCATCTTGATACCGGGGGCATCCTCGATATGATGCTGGATGACCAAAGGCACCGCAGTTCACACAATATAATTTTTCTTTTGGGTCCGCCTGAGCCAACTTGCACTCGCTGGGAGCATGGATATCTTTGTATTTGACGCATCGGTTATCCATGGCGCCGTTGGCAGCCAAATGCCCAAATCTTTGATACCTGTAGCACTGGTTGACTTCACTTTTCTGGAGGCGTTCCCACCTCACCACGCGAAACTTCAAGTACAGTATTTTTTGCAGGGCACTTGAACTGCTTTTGCTGGAAATCTTGACTAAGTAGTGAGGCAAGTTTTTGCCCTCCATAATCGATCTCCTCATTGCAAAGCTTTTAACGGAAATAAATTGTATTTCTGGTGCAACTTCTTGGAGCACCTGAAGGAGATTGACTGTGTCCTCACGACAGTCCAGACCCTTCAATAAAAAGGAACATCTCCAGAATTTAACGCACTTTGTGTTGCCTGGAAATCAACCAGCGACTTAGTCCTAATTTTCAAAATATCGGCATTGACCCTTTTTATCTCAAAATCTTTTAGCTTATTTTCGGCTGCCAAAAGCCGAACCATATCTTTGTCCGTTTGCCCAAGTACATTGATTGGTGGGACTTTTTCTTTCTTTTCATTCATCTTGACGGATGGACCAGCAGACAAAACTTTTGGTTTTTTCTTCCTTTTTTCAATTTTTAGGTATTCTGTGAACTCATTATCTAACTTAGAAGTTTTACCTGGATCTTCTTCAATACTCATCGTTTCTTCAAGTCCAGCTAGCGCTGCCTAGTAGCTCCTGCTGTCGTTTGCTCCACGTGCGCTGAGGACATCCTCTTGATCAGCTTCTTGCTTTGGCTTCTTAGTTCTCTTATCTTCGGTTTTTGAATTTGCTTCTCTGCCTTTCTTGGTTTCTTTAGCTTTGTTGAATGTTAACGTTCCAACGAGTGCTTCTAATGATTTGACTGGAAGCTTGAGCTCTTCGTTTTCTTTTCAATTTTGTCAGCTTTTTCTTTATCTTTGATCAGCTGCTCGATTCGATTACCGATAGAATTGTCGGTTTTTCTTCTTTACCGCCGTATCTTCCTTTGAGTTTTTTTTCGCCAGTCATCGTTGGCGACGGACACGAACCTTCTGGTTGATGGCTGAAGCCATCGGGCTCCTCCATCTCGTTGCTTTTGCATCGAGACTAGAGGGAATGTTCTCAGACCGGGACTTCCCTTGAACGTATTTCCATTTTTGATATTTCTTCAGGAAATGAATTTCAGGTATTCGATAAATGCTCAAATAATTCGACGGAGATGGTTTTCAATTACAAAAAATTGTTTTCAACTGATTTTTGTGAAAAATTAATTAACTTTTAAAATTAATGACAGGAGCGAATTAAAAACACGTCTACACGCAACGAGTGCTAGACGTAGAACTGAAAAGATCTCGTTAAGACCTTTCCAATGACACTTTACTCGACTACCAATGGTGAAATTTTTTTTGAAGAGTCACCTCTCTATATGGGGTGACCCCTTAAATCTCTTTGAATACTGCTTCCACCCCAAAACTTTTAAGAAATCACCACTTCTCACCTTTTCACAAAGTTTCATGGCTGTAGCCTTTATAGTTTCGGAGAAAAACCGCTGTGACATACAAACAGGCGGGCAGACGCACACAGGTCTTGATTGCAAAAGGGTTTTGTATTTTAGTACAAAACCCTTAAAATACGAGCAGGCCTAGGGACAGGGTAAAAAGCATTTGACGTGTAAGCATCTTGAGTTGAGTCTACATTACATCATTTTTCTGTTTTATAAAATTAGTTGGCAAGTTTTAGATTTGATTATTGCGGATTGAAGACTATTGATCAAATTTTTAGCAGAATTTTTGCTGAATTAAAAGAGTTTTTGGACCAACTTCATATTTTAGGGTCATCAAATGCCTTAAAATTTTAGAAATATCACAAATTGCTTCAAAATACTTTATTTAATCTGCTACATACACGAGTATATTATTTAAAAGAGTTGCATCAACAATTAATTTCGTCGTGAGTAACAACAGAAGAAAAGAAGAAGTGTTTTAAAACCCCTTGACGATAAATTTTGACTTATTTAGTTTTGATATCTTTTTATTTTCTGATTCAAATTTCAACACTAAGGTATAGTGTAATTAATTTTTCTATTTTCTTTTTTTATATTCGAGATATCGATATTTTTGGATGATATATTAATGCCCGATATTGACATATTTAAAAATGTCACAATCTTAAAAACCCGATATTTCTTTCAGAATATTAACAGCATTAGTATACGAGTAAATGCTTTTGGGATTCCTTACACTATCTACAAATTCCATCAAATATTTCTAACGCAAATTAATCGAGGCAGTACTATCAGCTGCCACCATTTTTTTTGCGTAGAGCTTATTACCAAATATTAATATTTAAGGTACTCTACAACTTTATAAATAAACTAATTATTTAAAGTTGAATGAACTTCCTATCATTCCATTCATGTAGGCAGTTAGTCTGTCAGAGAAGCTACTGGTTACTATGTAACCCGCTGAACCAATGTTATACAACACAGAGCAAAGTTTGTATTTTTTTGGGATCATCACCGGCTATCATTTTTTTCTTAAATTTAAATCATCAAATGGGTCCGAAGAATGTTTGATTTGAATTAAATCTTCAAGTATGAAACAGTAAACAATTTTATTGTACTTAATTGCATTTGCTGTGTAGTTTATAGTTTCTTCATTAAATTTTGAAATAATGGCTCTGTTGTGGCTACACGCTACAATTAATAATAAACAAGATTGTGTTTGCCCTCTGGCATCTTTTGCATAATTCTTAGTTATTAGAGATTTTTTCAATATTATCAAAATATCATTAAAAATATGTTTTTTTGTAGGAGATTGATTTGATGATATTTGAAAATATATTTCCAAGTGCATGCACATGTATTTCAGGCGCAAGATATAGAATAGAATGGATTCGTGGAAGCAGTCCTTATTTTTGTGAAAATAAAAATGAATCCATAAAGAATACTTAAGCTCAAATTTGCCCATTAACAATCAATTACCAAATAAATTGAAGTCAAATAATAACTAGTAACCATGGTAAATGCCGGCGATAATTCTGATCCTGGCCAAGGTCAAATTTTATCATTGAGTACCAATAAACGAAAAACATTGGATTTTTATTTTAGGATTTATGTTGAATTCAGAAACCTGTTCCAAATACTTTACCATAGATTCGAAAATATTACAAGAAAGCAGTCATTAAGCTGATGAGAACTTGACGCTGAAGAAATTAAGAGAATTCCTTCATATCATCCATATCACGAGAAATGAGATGTACTACATAATCTAGTAATGTATAAATTTTTAAATTTCAGACGGCTTAATGGACTTTAAACAAGACTAAAGTAAGTCTTGTTTACTGCAGTAATTTTAATGAGATAGAAAAAGGAATCCTGCTTTCAACAAATTTTTGGAAGTAAATTTTATAAGATATGTAAATCCTACATATTTACCCATCAATAAAATATATAATACGATGGATAATTTTATCAGTAGTGTGTGAATATGGTACTTCCAAATTTTGTGGAAGAGTAGAGGACGCGATTTTTTTTTGTGGGAGACGCGATGTGTTAAAGTTGAATGGTATTTAAATAATCATCTATACAGATAATAATAGCCATATTTGGCGCTTTCCCAGGTGCTTAACATAACTATGCATATACTTAATGATGCGGTACAAACTGTAATGAATCATTCGACGCCGCTGGCGACCACTACCACTACACCTTGCTGCCATGTGGCTTTCCATCTCATGTTCGTTGTGACGGCTTCCCATCCCACGTCATGTCAAAGTCAAGTGACAGCCACATGGTGGGTGTGTAGGAGTAGGAGGCTCGTTGACGAAGAGTTGCTGGGCGGTCGATGTATCAGAGAGTTGCTCCGAGGTCACGAATGGCAATGGTTAGCCGGTGGATTTGAAAGTGCAAGTCATCATTAGAAGGGAAAAAAAAGGAAAAAGTCGTCAAGGTGCTATTTTTAGTCAATTTGTGTAAAAAAGTGCTAAGGTTTCGTGTAAAAATTTGTTATATTCGAAAATCTCAAGCGAACCGCAAGTCACCGTTGGAAGGGATGCAAGAAAAGCAAAAGAAAAAAGTCATCAACGAGACACAACAGCAAACCATCGCTAAGCCAAACGACGATCTTCGAAGAAAGCGACCGGTAGCAACCAGACCAAATCATATTTTGCTGTTCACCATTATAAATCCATTTTATCCAATTACAGGGGACGTTCTACACAAGATTTGCCACCCACACGGCCAAGTACCTTCAAAAAAATGGAGTACAAGCGATGGTTGAATTCGACAGTCTAGAATCAACAACAAGAGCATTAAAATAGACAAATCAACCGTTGAGCATAGAAAATAAACATCACACTAACATACATACACATAAACTATACATTTAAAACGTATTAATAAAAATTGACGAGTCTGTAAGAGTAAATGCGATCAATGTTTCTTGCCTAACTATGTTTGTTAGAGGCTGAAAAAACTGATCAAAAAAACTCGAGAGAAAATGATGCCTTTATTTTATCTCCGAAAGTAGAAACTAACCTCTCATACTGTGAGACTAAAATGAAACTATTATATGCTCGTCTGACAAGTTTCTCATAGAGACTATACGAGGCGTGTTCAAAAAATATCGCGAATTTTGTTTTTTTTTCAAAAATTATTTATTTATTCATGAATATCTATTTTGTCCCCTTCAAAGTAATCCCCATGAGATATTATACACTTGTGCCAACGGTTTTTCCAATCTTCGAAGCACTTCGAAAAATCATTTTTTTTAATCTTGTTCAGCTCCTCCTTCGATGCCGTCTTTATTTCGTCAAGCGTAGCGTAACGTCGTTCTTTCATGGGCCTCTTCAGTTTAGGAAACAAGAAAAAGTCACAGGGGGCCAGATCTGGGGAATACGGTGGCTGCGGCATCATAAGTGTGTTGTTTTTGGCCAAAAAGTCGCGCACAAGCAACGATGTGTGAGCAGGGGCGTTATCGTGGTGCAAAAGCCAATTTTTTTTCTCCCACAAATCCGGGCGTTTCTGGCGGATTGCTTCGCGCAAATCGCGCATAACTTGCAGGTCATATCCTTTATTGACCGTTCTTCCCTGTGACAAGAACTCATGATGCACCACGCCCCTGCAATCGAAGAAAACTGTCAGCAAAACTTTCACATTCGACCGAACTTGGCGCGCTTTTTTCGGTCTTGGTTCATGCGGCAGCTTCCATTGAGATGATTGAGCTTTGGTTTCCACGTCATAACCATAAACCCACGATTCGTCACCAGTTATGACCCTCTGGAGCAAATTTGGTTCGTCGCGGACAGAGTTTAACATCTCATTAGCAATGTTCATGCGTTGCTGTTTTTGGTCGCAATTGAGCAATTTTGGTACGAATTTCGCGGCGACCCGTCTCATGCCCAAATCGTTGATAAAAATCGAATGGCACGAGCCAATCGATATGTTTAGGTCCTCAGCAACTTCTCTAACGGTGATTCGACGATTGGCCAATACCATTTTCTCCACTTCATTAATTTTTTCGTCTGTTGTTGAAGTGCTCGGGCGTCCGGCACGCTCTTCGTCGTTCACATCTTCTCGGCCTTCTAAAAACATTTTGTACCACCGATAAACGTTGTTTCGGTCCAAGGTAGCTTCTCCGTATGCCACAGTCAACATTCGGAATGCATCCGCGCACTTGATTTCGTTTTTCACACAAAATTTGATACACGTTCTTTGATCCAGTTTTTTGAATAAGTAAAAATCGAAGACGATTGAAAACACGTGCAAGTAAAGCAGCTATCACCAATTAAGTGAACATCCAAAATGGCCGAGCTTGTCGGCATAAGTGACAGACATGAGTACCAACATAACGCCACAAAAAAATCGAAATTCGAATATACGTAACCCGCGAAAATTCAAAATTCGCGATACATTTTGAACACACCTCGTATATTGTATAATTAATATCCAACATCGGTAGTTGGAAGCAAAAGGAAATGTACAAATTAAAAAATCAAACTGTAGTATATAAGATTACGATTAAGTACTATCTACACTACACGAAATAATGATAGGACCACGACAAAAATCATTACTGTGTCAATGTAATATAAGAAAAAAATTTTTTTTTAAATAAATGTAGTTTATTACTGCTATATAATTCACGTGGTATAAAGGAACATTGCTTCAGTACTCAGTACTTCATTTAATGACTGTCAAAAAATTCTGCCAAGCGAAATAATTATAGGACCATTGTTACTGTTAACGACTTTTGGTATATAAAATTCGTCTTTGAGTAGTTTTAGTAGTTTGTACCAGCACCCCGGTTAATTATAACGTGTTGCAAGTGACGTGGTATGGAAATTATAACTGTTTGAACAGTAACCTGACTAATGTTCTTCCATTCAGTGTTGACAGCTGCCCGTAGCTCTCGGACGGAGTCGTATTGACGACCTTGGTGAAAAACCCACTCGGATAGTATTGCCCAGATGTTTTCAATTGGGTTTAAATCCGGGCTACATGGTGGCCACTCCAGTAATGGAATTCCACGAGATTCTAGAAAGTTCTTGGTATGTCGCGCGGTGTGCACCGCAGCATTATCGTGCTGAAATATCCATTCAGCTCCGTGTGTTTCCCCGAAATCAATTAGTACGTCATCAGGCAACTCCACATATTTGACAGCGTTCATTTTTGTGGAAATAAAACATATAGGGTACTTGCCGTAACATCCAATAGCAGCCCACACCATTAAGGATCCTCCACCGAAATTTCTTGCCATCCTTTTTTGCTTTTTTGTACGCGTATCGTGCCAATATCTTTGTCGAGGTTGAATTTTTTTTCATCGCTGAAAAGTACTGTGGTCCATTCCTCTTCCCAAAATTGGTACTTCTCAGCAAAATTCAATCTTAGCTGTTTGTGGCGTGCTGTCAATTTAGGTTTAGGATCTCGTTTGACATACTCTAACTTACTATCTGCCTTCAAAATTTGTTGCACGCGTCTCACACCTACTTGAAGTCCTAAAGTGCGTTGAATTTCTGCTGGGCTGTTGCCCTTATTACAAGCCAGCCTTTTAATTTCTCTGGTTTCTCTGGCAGACACCACTGGCTTTCTTCCTGAACTCTTTTTTTTACCATAGTTGTCTTTTAGTTTCAGGAAATTTATAACCACAGTCTTACTTCTTTCCATTCGAGATGCTATTTCTCTGGTTGTTGCGCCACTGTTCCGATAGGCGAGAATTTGTCCTCGTTCTATTTCCGTCAATTGCTCTCCTCGACCCATTTCAGTGTGATTCGCGCAGCTGTCGATATAAAAGTTAGTTGTAACAGTAACCAAAAATACAATTCAATTTACCTAATTAAATGAAATTAAATATTATATGATTTGTTATTTCTTTTAATTTCCTTCTTTTTACGCACACTTCTGGTCTTATCAATATTTCGCACTAGAATGTTTTTGAATTACGCCGCAAACGAACGTATTAGCAGAAAACAAAAATCAAAAACCGGTTCTTGGGAAATACCGATCTGTATAATCCCATAGCGCACTGCACTAACGCAACTCTATTTCTATTTGTGTATTATTGCAGTTTTGTGTGTTGGTCTTATCATTATTTCGTGGGGTGGAGAGGACTTAAATAAAGGTATAATTTCTATGACGGCAAGTAAAGGCATAATTTCTATGACGGAATATTGTGCTATTATTATTTGTATATTTATGCTTGGCCAAGAAGATGAGAAATTGTCAATATTTTTTGTTTACAACAATTTAATTAAGAATATCAACGGAAAATTAACCTCAATTAGGGAGGTGCATCCATTTTTAGGGTTTTGTACTAAAATACAAAACCCTATTGCAATCACGACCTGTGTCCGTCCGTCCGTCCGTCCGTCCGTCTGTATGTCACAGCACTTTTTCTCGGAAACTATAGGGGCTACAGCCATGAAACTTTGTAGAAAGATCAGAAGTGGTGACCTCTTGAAAGTTCAAGGGTGGAAAACTTTTTCAAAGGCGTTTAAGGGGGGTCTCCCCATATAGGGGGGTGACCCCTCAAAAAAAAATTTTCACCATTGGTAGTCGAGTAGGGTGTGATGGGAAAGGTCTCAATGAGATCTTTTTAAAACAAGTCGTAAAATTGTCTTATAAGTACCGAGGGGGGCAGGGTAAGGGGAAATGTACGAACTTTTCGCGTACCCCCCCCCTCGCGATTAGACACCTTCCATCCAGAAAATCTGAAAAAAATCATGAATGTAGGCCTCGATGAGTATAACAACAACAAATACATGGGAAGTCGAAATTCACTCAACTTTGTTAGTAATAGTATGATTTATCGATTTTGTGTTTTCTTGAATAAAATCCAAACGGTACCTTTAAACTCAACAGAATTTAGCGAAGAGATGACCATTAATAAGATTGATCTTTTCTGAAAGTTTCATAAAGATCGAATAGTATTTACCGAAGTTATAGCGATTTGAATTTTCGTGTATTACTATGGAGCAATATGCCCTGTATTACTATGGAAACATATTGCTATGGAGCCATATGCGCTTTTTACCGACTTAGACACTACAGCTTTGCTAGAATTTGCATGAAAATTTCAGGAGTGATAGGTATCATGAAGATGAGTACATACAATTGAAACAAGTCGAAGAGGCAGGAGAGAGCTCCTAGCAAAAGGGCTTTGTAACCATTGTAGGATTCGAAAAAATAGGCTATGAACCGATGACTACAGTACAGAGGAGTGGCCCCTGAAAAAAAATTTCATGAAAGGTAGCCGATATGAGTATCAACTGAAAGTTCTCTATGAGAGCTTTTCAAAACAATTCTTAAACTGACAGTTTTTGCTTCAGCAGCACAGGGGGGGGGGGGGGGGAATACATGAAAAATGAGTTTCCTCCCTTGCGAATGGACACCCGTGATCTAAAAAATCTGAAAAAATTATCAAAGGAGATATTTATGGGTATAACTATAACAAATATCTCAGAAGTCAAAATTCGTTCAACTTTGTTAATAATAGTATGATCCTCGAATTTCACATTTTCTCCAATTAAATCATCTTTGACATGTTTCTTGATTTTATTCGTTGCTGGTTACTGCATTTTGTAAGTTGAGTACAAAACCCTTCTGACATGAGCATAGGTCTGTCTACCCAACTTGTTGAGTATTGAAAGCATTAAGCAATTAAAAATAGATAAGTTATATGGACTACTCTTTCCCAGTTAAATCAATTAAATATCGATTCATGAAATAGGAACGAAAATTATACCCAATAATAATAAACAAGTTGGGTAGACAGACCTATGCTCATGTCAGAAGGGTTTTTTACTCAACTTACAAAATGCCGTAACCAGCAACGAATAAAATTAAGAAACACGTCAGGTTCGAGGATCATACTATTATTAACTAAGTTGAAAGAATTTTGAATTCTGAGGTGTTTGTTAAAGTTATACCCATAAATATCTCGCTTGATAATTTTTTCAGATTTTTTTAGATCACGGGTGTCCATTCGCGAGGGAGAAAACACATTTTTCATGTATTCCCCCCCTCTGTGCCCCTACTGAAGCAAAAACTGTCAGTTTAAGAACTGTTTTGAAAAGCTCTCATAGAGAACTTTCATTTGATACTCATATCGGCTACCTTTCATGAAATTTTTTTCAGGGGCCACTCCTCTGTACTGTAAGCATCGATTCATGGCCTTTTTTTTCGAATCCTAGAATGGCTACAAAGCCCTTTTGCTAGGAGCTCTCTCCTGCCTCTTCGACTTGTTTCAATTGTATGTAGTCATCCTCATGATATCCTGAAATTTTCATGCAAATCCTAGCAAAGCTGTAGTGTCTAAGTCAGTAAAAAGCGCATATGGCTCCAAAGTCATATGTTTCCATAGTAATACAGGGCACATTGTTCCATAGTAATACAGTAAAATTCAAATCACTATAACTTCGTTTTATACTATTCGATCTTTATGAAACTTTCAGAAAAGATCAATCTTATAAATAGTCACCTGTTTGCTAAATTTTATTGAATTTAAGGGTACCATTTAGATTTTATTCAAGAAAACATAAAATCGATAAATCATACTATTACTAACAAAGTTGAGTGAACTTCGAATTCTCATGTATTTGTTGTTGTTGTTCTCATTAAGGCCTACATTCATGATTTTTTTCAGATTTTTCGGATGGAAGGTGTCCAATCGCGAGGGGGGGGGGGGGGGTACGCGAAAAGTTCGTACATTTCCCCTTCCCCTGCCCCCCTTGGTACTCATAAGGCAATTCTAAAGCCTGTTTTGAAAAGATCTCATTGAGACCTTTCCAATGATTTCCTACTCGACTACCAATGGTGAAATTTTTTTTGAGGGGTCAACTTCCTATATGGGGAGACCCCGTTTAAACCCCTTTGAAAAATTTTTTCACCCTTGAAATTTCAAGAGGTCACTACTTCTGACCTTTCCACAAAGTTTCATGGCTGTAGCCTCTATAGTTACGGAGAAAAAGTGCTGTGACATACAGACGGACGGACGGACGGACGGACGGACGGACGGACGGACGGACGGACGGACGGACGGACGGACAGACGGACACAGGTCGTGATTGCAATAGGGTTTTGTATTTTAGTACAAAACCCTAAAAACAATACAACCTATGATAATAAATAGCTCATAACACAGATAATTATACAAAATAATACGAACACCATTAATATTCACCATAAAATACAAATAAGAATGAGAAATAACACTACAATCATAATAAATAACCAATAATAATAAAACTTAATACTAACCATATTAATGAATAAAAAAATTAAGACAAACAATAACAATTAAGACATAATAGATATCATAATAGTTAATAATAACCAATGATACAAATAACAATAATAAGGATCAATCTGCTGCAATAGTTCAAACAGATTCAACCTGCTTTTCATAAAATTTTAATGTTTCCGACTAATTCATTTTAAAAGAATAAGTTGAAAGACAAAATCAGAAAGAACCTTAGATTCAGTAACGTAAACTAAAGGACCTATATAAATCAGTTTCATTTATGGCAGCAATATGAAATTTGAGCCTTTTGTTTGCAACATTAGATTAATTGAATAGATATATGATCATTGATGATATGAAATACATGAGTACAACTTGATTCCCAAAAGAGACCTTAATTGAAATTTCAATTTTGCTAACATTCGCTCGTTCTAATTAAGAAGCAATATCAAATGTCTAGAATTCTAGATTTATCCCAACGAAATAGGAAACGATTCTAATTGCATTTGGCTAACGTATTCTAATTCATCATCTATCGCTTGTTGAGGATATTACAAAAGAAATATTTATAAAGCTGCTTTCATTATAAACTTCACTGAATAATAAGTTTTAAACAATTCAGGTCATACTTGAATTTCCCTGCATTCATTCCATCATGTTATAAATGAAGTTACCATAACAAATAACATATTATATAAAATGTGAGGAAATAATAACAACCAAAAAAATATATATTAACGATGAGAATGCAGTTTTTCATATAAATGTTGGAAGTGCGCAATTCCCAACATTCCTACGTAAATTTTGTCTCATTTTCTTTTATAAAGACAGAATAATTTATTGCCATACTGTGTCGTTGCTTTCATACTTGTATATCAACAAATAAAACGATTAATGAAATATCTTATATGCAAAAATAGTCAGTACCAGTTCTATCCGCTATTCTTTTTCCATAATAATATCAAACATTGAACAATATCAATCGCGATTAGTTTTCAACATACAAACATACGTAGTAACCGGAAAAATTGTCTAGAAAATCATGAGTCAATTATCATTTATTCATGCGTATATTGCACTTCATGAAAATATGTTCAGACATACCTTTGGTTTTTGTTTTATTGATACATATTTTTAAACATTTTCGCGATTTTTGCTGATTGTAGATAGTAAATATTTTATTCTTAGATTGAAACGAGTTCTTGTTTTCATACTGAATTTGTTCTTTAGTTTATACACATGATGAAGCCTATAACATTAATTGAATCAATAAATAATATGAATTGCTAAAAATATAACGCAGACTTTCCTTTCCAGTGGTCCTTCTTTTCCGGAGGCAGTGAGAGTGCAGGGTAAGTATGCCGGGGAGAGGGTAGGGTTTCAAAAAATCCGCTGAGGTCGGTTTCGCGACGCGTGGAGTACGCGGTACCTTTGTTGGATTGCCTTTTTCTTTAGCGTAGCTTTCGTCGGGTTCAAGTTAACGTAGTGTTTTGTTCGGTACCCCGTCGGTAAAATTCGGGAACGTGAAATGGAAATTAGATTTTTGTACTTAGCTGGATTAATGAAGAAATACGGAGTAACGTAAAGTAGGTTTCTTCTCCGTATGATTGTGTTTTCGACGCGTTTGAAATGGGCGTTTAATAGTGGCTGAAATACGTAGTTGAGCGTAATCCATTTTAAGACCCGCGACCGAAATCCTCTCCGATCTAGCTGGCCGACAAGCAGCCACCGCGAAAATGGATTACGGTGCACGGACTGGTTGACCGGTTGGTACCATTCGTTGGCACGACTCAGACTTAACGTCTAGAGCCGGTGAGAGGTCGGTTCCGACTTCGTTCGTGAGTTTAGACAGAAAAATCATTTCAAAACCTTGAACTGTAAGAATTATGGAACCAGCTGTAGTAACACGTTTTTGTTTTCTTATTATTTTTTCTTTCGTCTCTCCTTTATTTTTCCACCGCTCACAGTTTTATAAACAAGGAAACTTTTGTTTGACGAAGGATGTGAGAATCACAGCCACTCCTGCAGCTGCTAACTCGAGGTAAAATTGAGTTGGGAGCGATCTCATCGAGGGTAGAAAAATTGTTTTAAGAAATTCATGATTGTTAACTACATTCAGATTTCGAAGTTGGAGATATCTGTGGAATTTGGGAGCGTTAGAACTCCCCCGATTAATTAACCACATGTAGTGCAGTAATTGATGCATTATCGGATACTATGCCAAGCATTCTTTGCATATAGCCGTGTTTTAAATCACTCTAGTCAAAAATTCTCAAAATTAAATTAATGTTTTAAAACGTCAGATAAGTTAATTTTTATTAGAAAAAGCTTTTATTGTCGACTCACGTTATTTCTATCGAATAATATTTTACTTCGATTAGTATCCTCCCCACGGCTTCTCACTGTTCGGGCAACCTGGAAAAACAAAGAATATGAAACGCGATAATCAACAAAAGAAACATAATGAAGAAAACTCCGCAGATAGCGTATGCAAGCTATAAATTATAGTGGACAGTGAACAAATGATCAAACTCCAAAAAGAAAATAATGAGCTAAGGCTAGAGATAAAGTCACTCAAAGATCTATTCAAGAAAGGGATGAAGCCTCAAAAGTCGCAGACACAAAATCAAGTGCAACAAGAAAAACACGAGGAAATGTGTGAAGCAAGCACTTACGGCACCACCGAGAGTCAAAAATAATTTAACAGCGGTGGATAGGTAAACCGAAGTAATAGAAGTTTAAGAATGTATTGAAGGTAACTCTTATAAAATGGGAGGACGCGGGCAATGGACCCAGACGGTCGGAGGCGCTAATTGCAGGAAGCGAAGGCCTGAAACGGACTGCAGTGCTACGAAAAAGAAGAGGAACTCTAATAAAGGTGATATAAATTTTATTCAGCATTTAAAAAATAAAAAAATCCCCGTTGGCAGCACCAGCCGGAAAGCTAAATTTCTCGTATGTAGCGTAAAGGCTGAATTACAGGTGCAGAATCGCTGCGTGCAGCATTTATTGTCATGTTTGACATTTGTCATTAGAAATGGAAGTGGAAAGATTTAATTTTGTGAACAAGCTAATAATAATAATAATATCAGTATTAGTAGCTTACACAAGTTACATCGAACTTTGTGTTGCAAGTAGAAAATCAAGAAGAAATAGGATTTAGACTCGATCAATTTTCACGGAAAATCAACGAACTTTACATGGATTCTTCGAAAAATTGTTTGCGGCAATTAAACTACACGATTCTAGCGAATTTCGAAAAGCCTCAAGAATGGGAGTTGATCCGTTCGATTTGCTTCGTGGTATGCTCAAAAATAGAATAAAAAAGCAAAACTGCGTGCAAAATCCGATTTCACCAGAGTGTCGCCTAGTAATTACGTTCGTGTAAGTTTCAAATAAGATTATATGAAGCATTCACTCATTTTCACACTTTCAGATATTTTTCACAAGGTGCTGGTTGGCAAATGTTGGCGTGGTCCTCTCGTGTTGGAGTTACAACCATCCGAAACATTATATACCAAGTGCGCAATGCAATTTAGGATGAGTTGAGCGGGATTTATTTGCCGCCGCCAAAGCAGGCAGAATGGGCCAGAATTGCCGACAAGTTCTACGACAGGACGGAAATCCCCAACGTATTTGGTGCGATCGATGGAAAACACATAGAATTGAAATGTCCACCTCGCTCTGGAACCTTGTACTACAACTACAAGCAACATTACAGCATTGTGTTGCTAGCTGCTTGCGATAGTGACTACCTTTTCACTGCTGTGAATGTAGGTGCTTATGGTAGCCAGAGTCACGGTGGTTTATTTCAATTAAGTGGTTTCGGCAAGCATATTCTTCAGGAGAATATTAATTTACCCAACGATACTTATCTGCCGAACTCGTCAACAAAATTCCCCTACTATTTCATTGGAGATGCTGCTTTTCCGCTCAAAAAGAATTTGTTGAGACCGTCTCCAGGACGGCTGCTTCCGAATGGGAAAAGAATTTTCAATAAAAGGCTATCCAAAGCACGAGTGAAAATTGAGAATACATTTAGTATTCTAGCAGCAAAGTGGAGAGTGCTTACGAATTCCATAAATTGTTTTCCTGAAAATGCGGAAAAAATTGTAAAAGCAACGCTGGTTTTACATAACTTCGTGAAAAGCAATGACGTGAATTACTGCCCGTCAAATTATGTGGACCACCACGATGCAAATTGTGTACTGGTAGAGGGGATTTGGCGTCGACAAACTGATGTCCTTCCCCATGCTCGTCTGTTTACCGGCTTCAATTGCACAAGGCATGCGTTTAACCTAAGAGATACTCTGAAAGAATATTTGATGCAAAATTAGAAAATCAAACTATTAATTCAACATTAACTTGTAATTGGGAACTCAAAACAAAATTATAAAATGTAATAACTAACAACAATATATTACTACTAGCAACTAAATTAAGACTTCATATCAATAAACTAATCATATAGTAATTCATGGATTTTTTTCGAAACTTCTATTTTCAAGATGCTCAACTTCTCGGGAGTTAAGTTTCTTTCGTCGACCTCCTTTGCAACTGCTGCGAAAAACAATTCAGTAGGTGTCTTAGTGGCTGGAACTGGTGTACTAACGGAGATGGCACTTGACGCTGATTCATTGATTTATGCACTGAAATCAATGAATCCTGTCCTTGTTTTTTTCCTTTTCCTGCCAGTGTTGCTACTGCTGGTATCACCTTGGGCTTCATGAAGAAATGATTCCGTCGGCAAACTATCACTACAAATTGAAGCACTTGCTGAAAATTACGCATCGATTAAATTGTCCGGGACATTATCCGGCTCAGTTTCTATATTTTCTTAGTTGCCAGATGTCCTGAAACGTACATTTAAAAAGAGTTTTAACATAAAAATTCCTGATGTTCAGTCAAAATATACTCACATCCTGTTTCCATTATTCACATCCTACAGAAAAAGGAAGTGATCCCACCACTTCCGATGTTTTTGTGGAGTGCTTACTGAACTTCCTCATGCCATATATACCTTTTGTACACGATAAAATTTTTCGCGCATAGTTCGCCACCTGTTTTTTAATTTTTCGGCTGAAATATTTAAATTTTAAAATATCTTTATCATATTTTGAAGAAAGAAATTTTTCTCACCTGGCACATTCAACTCCTTCGAAAGTTCTTGAAACTTTTCATCCCTAAGGATAACATTCTTGTAATGACTGTCTCTTTTATTATACAGGAACTTATTACATTTGACGAACTCGATCAGTTTCTCTTACATTGCGCTCACTTCTGAAAAATTAAAATTGTAATTTATTTGTAACTTGTCACTTTATGAACCCATTATTAAATTGGACACTTATCACTGTTCTTTCAGACAAAAAGAAAACTTTTGTAATATTCACCTTATTATTTCAACGGTTAATAATTTCTCACTACAAAATTATTCTTATATTCGTTCATTCATACAATTAAATGTCAAAATGAAAAACTCATCAGCTGATGTGGGAAAATGGACTGCCATACTAAAATTCCCCGGGAAGTTAAAACGCTGCGCAGCAAAATTATATTTTGTGACGAACTGCAGCGCTGCAGTTGAATGCAGCGTTTTTCATAGAAAATATTTTGCTGCATGCAGCGTTCTACACATGTAATTCAGCCTTAAGGTTTCGAAAAAGAATTTGGCTTGCCTACTACTGAACTTCTTACTGAAATTTTTGTAGTACTACATGGGTATTTATTAACAAAAAGAATCTGCCGCCGTTCGTATTTGGAGACTCTTCATAGAGGCGCAAATATTTTGCTAATTAAATTGAGTTGCACACGTATGGATCATATACGAGTATTGAAAATCGGTGCGTAATAAATTGTTTTAAACATATTTATACTGGTTTCGCCCTTCTCACATTTGCTGTTTATACATTTCACAGTGCTTACCACACAAAGGTGATAGCTTTTTGGCTTAAATAGCTCAAATAGTTAATTTCAAAAGATTTACATGAAAGTTTAATCAGTACTTGCATTGCCATTTATATATACATTTTCAATCCTTTTCTGAACCATCAGGGACCGTCATTTTGAATTTTTATTGAAAACGGCTGTTAAAAATACTAAGCTATAAATTTTCGAATTTTTTATTTGTCATCCGATTTGCATAATTAAATTAAATTAACTTGCCTTAATAACTTATAATTTCAAGTTTGATTGGAATCTGTTGAGAAACTTGGCTGCTAGAGGGCTACAGAAATAAAAAAAATGTTTATGTCACCCCCCTTAAACACTTTGAAATATTTTCTTACGCTGCAAATTTCAAGAGGCACAACTTTTTACCTACGTAGAAAATTTCCTCATTCTAGCTTATGTGGTTTGCGAGAAAGCTTGTGATGCACGAACAAACGGACGGACGGACATACAGACAAGTCGTGATTTTTAATTTTTAGAATATTGTTGAAAATACTTTAGAATACTTCAAAAATATTCTAATTTATAAAAACTTTCAAGATAAGTCATTTAAAACGTTTCCACGAAAAAAATGCATAATTTCAGTTGCTACTAAAATAGCGAATTGCGCTTGCCTCCTGACCTTTGGGGGCCGCCATTTTGAATGAATGCATTTGATTTTGGACTATTTTAAATCTTTGTGGGCTAGGACATCATCAATCAATGTGCCAAATCTCGTTCAAATCGGAGTTTCACTCTAGACAGGGCAAAATAATTCAATTTTTAGTGAAAATATTAAGTTTGAAATTTTCGACTTTTTTATTTCCATTCAATTTTGATAATTTTCTGCATAATACAAGAACATAGTACAGAGATCCATAATCTCAAGTTCTATTAAAATCCGCTGGAAAATGTGACCGCTAGAGCGCCACAATAACCTGAAAAAAACGCATATTTAAACCGCCACCATTTTGAAATTTGCACATGCATGATCACCAAAAAGTAATGCCCATCTTGATATCAAGTTTCATATATGTCGGTTAAAAATTGTGACTTTTAGAAGCCTTTGAAGTTTTGAGTTTCATCTGGCCGCCATTTTGTTTTTTGTGTTGTAATTCTTTAGATACTTATAATTTCTATCTAACTGCTGAATTTCATGAAAATCTGTAGAAAGCTTTGACAACTATTACAACAGCAAAATTTTGCACGTTTGTCGACCTTTGAGCGGCCGCAATTTTGTGCCTCCCGTACCGACTTTGGATTTATAGGGTTTTGTAAAATAATTTTACAAAACCCTACTAGTTTCGCGACCTGTCTGTCCGTCTGTCCGTCCGTTCGTCCGTCCGTCCGTCCGTGTGTCACAGCACTTTTTCTCGCAAACTACTTAAGCTAGAAACATCAAATTTTGTATGCAGGTGTAAAGTGGTGCTCTCTTCAAAGTTCAACTACAAACAATTTTATAACGTATTTAAGGGGGGCCTCCCCATACAGGGAAGTGCCCCCCCCCAAAAAAAATTCATCAAAGGTAGCCGATATGGGTACCAAATGAAAGGTCTTGATGAAAAATTTTCAAAACAGGTCTGAGTTTGATACTTTCTGCTTCAAGGGACGCGCAGGGAGGGGAAATACACGAAAAATTGGTGTCCCCCCTCGCGGTTGGACACCTGTGATCTGAAAAATCTGAAAAATTTATGGTGGTAGGTGTTTATGAGTACAACAACAACAAATACCTTAGAATACGAAATTCGCTCAACTTTGTTAATAATAGTATGATATTCGACTTCCATTTTTTCCCCAATAAAATCGCATCGGTACCCTTAAACTGAACGAAATTTGATATTTACGTAGTCCTACTAAGGGTTCTTAAACTTTGTAAGTTTGATGAAAATCAAATGATATACACGGAAGTTAGAGCCGTGTGAAATTTCTCCAATTACAACAACAATGACACATGATTTTGGTATTTTATGGACTTTCCATCGAATCAGTCACTGCAGTTTTGATTTGATTTTCTTGAATCAATAACATTAATTTTTTGATAATTCATGATTTGAGTGATTTTTGTCGGTTTGCAACAAAATGGCGACCGTCGAAAGTAAAAAAGCAATGGATTTTCCTTTGAACGTGCACATCTCTTTGACATATTTCTTGACATTATTCATTGCTGGTGACTGCATTTCTGAGGAGTTGGGTACAAAACCCTTCTGACATGAGGGTCGGTCTGTTTCTTTTTCTTCTTAGCCCTACAGCCCCTTTTCGGCCTTCGCTTCCTGCAAACAGCGCCTCCAACTGTCTCGGTCCAATTCCAAAATCCGAGCAGCGATGAACTGTCTTCTTCGACCGATCAGACCAGCGTTTCCTCGGTTTCCCCACTTGCCGCCGGCCTTCAGTTCTCCTAACGAATACTTTCTTGGGTATCCGTAGTTCGTCCATACGATTCATGTGTCCAGCCCATTGCAGCTTCCGCAGTCTTAATCGTTGAGACCTCCGGTTCGTCAAAAATTTCATACAGCTCATGGTTGTATCGAATTCGCCATTGGTCCCCGTCTAGCTTCGCTCCGATTATTCGCCTCAGGACCCGTCGCTCAAAGGCGTTCAATATATTTGCGGATGCTTGGGTTAGGGTCCATGTTTCACACCCATAGCATAACACAGGTCTTATCACAGATTTGTATACTTGGAGCTTTGTTTTTCTGTGTATGCAGCTGGTCTTCAATATCGTCAATACTGAATAAAATATTTTATTTACGAGCTGTATTCTTCGGCGTATTCCGTCTCTTTTATTGCCCGTTTTCGTTATTTTGGCGCCTAAATACACAAATTCGCTAACATTCGATACTGTATTCGCCAAGTGTGATATTTTGTGTATTCGGGGTATTTTTCCCTCGACTGCGTCATGAGCTTCGTTTTACTTTCGTTGATTTGTAGCCCTACTAGTTTTGCTTCGCTGTCGAGTTTCAGGAAGAGTTCTTTGGCAGTTGTTAGTGACCGTGACAGGATGTTGATGTCGTCTGCATAGGCCACTACTTGGTTCAACTTGTATAGTAATGTACCTCGCGTATCGACAGGTAGCTTCCGTATGACGTACTCCAGAGCCAAATTGAATAGGAATGGGGCCAGCCCATCTCCCTACTTTAGTCCAATATTTGTGTCAACGGAATCGGTGAGTTGATTATTGATGCGGACTTGGGAGGTCGTTGACGTCATTGTCATTTTGATAAGACGGACTAATTTGGCTGGGATGCCAAAGCAAAGCATGATTTGGTACAGTACGTTACGATCAATACTGTCGTATGCTTGCTTGAAGTCAACGAAAATTTGGTGTACGTCTTTGTTGAACTCCCAGCATTTTTCAAGTAGGTCTGTTTACCCAACTTGTTTATTGTGAGATACATCACATACATCACTGAACCTTTATACACATTTTCATCCAAATCTTAACCGAGATATTTACCCAATACACCTTTCCTGAAAATTTTGTGAAAATCGGAGCAAAATTGCAACCTCTAGCGTGGTCACAAATTTCGTTATATCCCATATATATTATATATATATATATATATATATATATATATATATATATATATAGATATATATATATATATATATATATATATATATATATATATATATATATATATATATGTATATATATATATATATATAGATATATATATATATATATATATATATATATATATATATATATATATATATATATATATATATATATATATATATATATATATATATATATATATATGATACTCGCCTTAATAAGTAAATTTAGCTCGAGAAATTTACCTAATAAGGAGAAGAAACTTGCTCGCAGTTCAGCACGTTCCTCAGAAATCGCCTCAGGAAGCCGCGGAAGTTCAACACTTTACATATATCGCGATAAAGTGATACAAGTTGTATTAGCAGGAGAATGTTCCTGCCAGAAGGGTATTGGAAAACAATTAGTTAATCAAACAATATATTCTTCATGAGAAAACTTGACTTATGATGTTTGTTTTTGAATCCGACACCATTTTGTTTCAAGTGTTTTGGCCCCATCTTTTAGTTTTTCATGATAACACATGAATATTATAAATCATTACTTAAATTTTCATCAACACCTACATATTTGTAGTGTCTAGGCCCGTTGCAAATGTTTATCTCCCTAGTATCACGTGTTGATGTTGTTGTTATTGTTAAGTATTCAATCGGCTATAACTTCACTGTTTATTCATCAATTATCGTGAAATTGATTGAGTAATCCAAGTGTCCTGCAATAAATAAGTTACTTGAATTTCAGAGTGGTGAGGTGAGAACACTTCCAGAAAAGAGAAATCAGCCAGTGTTACCAGTGTCAACAATTTGGCAATTCGGCTGTCAACTGCGCCATACACTATCGGTGCGTAAAATCCAAAGATGTTCATACTCCAGGAAAGTGTGGATTGGCTCAGACAGAGCCTAAAGAAAATCTATACTGCGTTAACTGCGGTGTATATTGTCATCCAGCATCATATCGAGGATGCTTCTGATATCAATATGCAAAAGCTAAGTTTATTCTAAAACAAACACAAGTACGCCGCAGTGTAATACCTTGCAATTTCGGTAAGCCCGGATTATCCTTTCAATCGCTGCTAGAGGACCTGCAGAAAATGCTGCAAATAATGTAAGTGGCAATAATGAGCTCCTGAAAATTTACAAGCAAATTAATTCTTTATCAGAGGGAATCGATAAACAAGATTCAAAAATTAACTTTGATTTGTAGCGTTTAGGTCTTTTAAATGGCTCAAAATAAGTTGTGATTCTGTCACATTCCCATGGAATGGCCTTGTCTCATCTCGATCATCGTCAAATATTTGATACTATACATCGACATGATTATCTCCTTAAATTTATTGTTAAGCAAATGCCTGACATCATGCTTCTCACTGAAACTCACCTCAATTCATGGCACTCCGTGACATTCAAGGATTTTGAATTCGTAAGGTAAGATCGGGTAAACGGTGATGGGGGAGGTGGCACCGTGATATTGGTTAGAAGATCTTATTGTTTCCAATATATTGAAAAAGTCGAATTCAGAATCGAGTTTTTTGAAGTGTCCGTTGTCTAAATCTCACTGCCAGGTGGGGATAATGTCTGCGTTATCTCTGCCTATGTGACTGATCGAAATAATCTTATGTTCAAGAAGGAGCTCAATTCCTTGTTTGAAATACTCAAGTTGAATACGCTGCATTGTTAGTATACTCTTGCCGGTGACTTGAATGCTCGACATACATCATGGCTTAACGCCAACAATTTTCCAAGAGTTGTATTCCTGGAATCGTGGATAAAAGATAACCAAATTAAGTAAAGGTACAATCCAAATGGGTCGGAGCAACATGCCTTGGGACAAATTCACATTTGGATCTCTGCATTGTTGACGCAAGAGTTGAACTCACCTTTAGTAGTCCTCAACGAGAAACTGCAGGTGCTTCCTTACGATAGCGATCATAACGCAATTGTAATGGAAATCAATCATCAAAAGGATGGTGTCTTCCACATTTCAGTTCAACATGAAAATGGGAAAGCCTCAAAAAAAGTTTAATCGTGTTTACCAGAACAATGTCGCCCTTCTGATGATGGCAGTGCATGCTCAATAGTTCTTAAAGACAGCAATTAAACTAACAATGAAAAAGATCTCCATTTGTCGAAATTAGAGAAGTTGACGTTGGAAACCATTGAGAAAATTGTTCCCAAGATTAAGCATCGAAACATTATGGAAGAATATAAAACATCAACCACCACAAGGTTCAAAGGATTGAAAAGCCTTTTTCTCACATGCGGCAAAAATATTTATCCGCAGCTTTTGCACTACAGCCATCCCCCGTTGGCTTTGTTGAAATAACACCTGAAGAATGTCCGGAGCTTAGTCCGTTAACACTTCAGGAATGAGGTCAGCAATTAATGGGTGGAAAACTGAAGAATATTAGCCCACAGGATACATATGGAGTTTCCACGAAAGTGAATTGAAGGTATCGGTAGTGATCAGATAAATCTTCTGGATAGGGCTGGTATCGAAATTGATAGTATGACTCTGGATAGAAATGGAAACAGAATTATATATGATGGATTGCACGAACTTGGCCTGATTGGAATTCATTTTATACTCGTTTATTTACCAAGCCCTGAGAGAGGTAGTGAAATATTTTAAGAGGTCGTTGAAGCAAAAGTTTCCGACTTTAATTCAACCCTGAATGGCGAATCAGTGAAACACGGAGATCTGACCTCATACTGTGCTTGAATCTTATTGATTATTTTGTCAGCTATGAAGACTGTTGTTTCATATTTGGCTAAATAAACAACAAGATAGCATGTGTTATTGACAGGTTTCTAAATACACCCGCAGTTCTTCAACGATTTCCTGACGTTGCTATTAGAAATTATTGTATATTATTCGACAACATGTTGAGCAACTCAAATTTCCCAAATGAGTGGGAAAAGGCTAAGGGTTTTCCGATTTTGAAGAAAGGAAAATATTTTTAATGCCTCGAAAGCTATCGCCCAATCAGTTTGCTGCCTAACATCGGCAAGTTAATACAAGTGATACTAAATAAAACATTGGGAAATATGTATTTAAGCCCAATCGTTAATTTAGTTTTCATACCAGGTATTTGACCCTACAAGCGATAACGAAAGTAATCTCAGACATGGGTTGGAAACTAAATAACAGAGAATGTGTTGGAGCATGTCTCATTGATATGGAGAAAGCTTCCGATACGGTGTGGTTAGATGGACTAGTTTTTAAACTCCTTTAGGACATGTTCCTCAGACACCTTGTCACCAAAATGTGCAATAGGTTATACAGGTAATTATTTGTTGTAACTGATGGAAATCAGACGACAATGCATGACTTCAAGGCTTCGAATGGTCTACAGCAGGGAACAATGACGGTGACTTTGCTTTTCTCAATATTCATTCGCAAGCTATTGAACGGCTTTGATTTTAATGTCTCAGTAACGCAATTGATGGTAGCGTTTGTTGATGCTCTGATCATCTTTCCGGCAGATCGAAAAGCTACAATAGTTCATCCAAGAAATGTACAATGATTTGCAGCTTTACACTGACAATTGGCGAATTAAAATCAACACGCAGAAGTGCGAAGCAATCTTGTTTCGGACAACGCTGCGGGGGGCCAGTCAAGACCTGAAACATAATTGGAACGATTTCCATATCATGGCTAGTGAGGGTAGTTCAGAACGGGTTCCACATAAATCCTGTGTTAGATACCTCGGTGTGAATCTCGATCAGTATCTGTACCATAATGAATATGTCAACATCAAAATCAATAAAGCACGAAATGTGGTCATGGCCCTTCGACGACTCTTTTATTCCAGATACATTGATCAAAAGGCCAAAGTTATCTGTTACAAGACTCTGGTTAGACCAGTTTCGACAAATAGATGTCAGATCTGGTATGACCAGAATGCCAATATTATGGAAAGATTAAGAGTTTTCGAACGGAAATGTTTCCGTGCATAAGCTGATTTTTATAGAAAGCCAAAGATGGATTGAAAGCACTTTATCTTGAGAAAAAAAAATCAAACTGCTAAACTGACTGGATTGGACTCATGGCCAGACCTCACAAATGAAAAAAGGACTATGGCATTGGATCCTGGAATGTTCACCTTGGCGCTGTTAAGGAACTTTAAAACAAGGCCAGTCAATACAAATCAAAAATACTGGCAACCCAGAAAACAAATTGGACTGGAAACAATATTCAGGATATGAGATCGCACACAATATTCAAAAGTGGGAAGCCTACTGGAAAACAAGAATTTGGAGTGGCCTTCATTGTGGATAGGGAGCTCAAATTCCACGTTATTGTTTTTAAGGCACTTAATTAACAGTTGTGTGCGATCCGTATAAAAGTGAAACTCTTCAAAATCTGGCTGATAGACGTTGACGCTCCAACCACAGAAAAAGACGAAAAAAGAGAGGAAACGTTCTTCAATCACCTGGAAAGAGGATTAGACTCATTTTCTACAAACGACAAAAAATAATTTTGTTGATTTCAACGCTAACGTTGGCAATGAGTTTTCACATTGGGGAATGACAGGAAGATATAGCCTGCACGATGAAACAAATGACAATGGCTAACACCTTATTGACTTTGCATGTAGCAGAAATCTAATAACACGTTCAATTTGCTTCCCATAGCGACGCAATTATAATAAAATCTGGGTACACGGGATGGCAACACACAAAAGCAGTCAACCATTTTCTGATTCAACAACGATGGGCCTCGAGCATACTTGACGTCCGTACAAACCGAGAAGCCAATTTTAACTCAGATCATTACTTGGTCAAATTAACCTTTTGATGTCGTATATCAAGGCGTATTCAGCGAAGACCTGCCGGCTACAAAATGCTCCAAACTGCGTCTGTGGCCAAAATTTTCACGGCGACTCTCGACAACCAGCTGGTTCCCATCTTATCAGACGCATCACTGAAAATAGGCAACGAGCTCTGGATGGAATTGAAAAAGGTAATTAAGACCGTGGCAGAACAGACGATCGGACATCAAGCCGGGTGCAAGAGAAATAAATGGTTTGATGATGAGTGCCAGAATGTGTTCGACAAAAAGACTACATACGTAGAAAAACCAGGACAAACAGAAAACACTATGAAAATCTTAGAAGAGTAACGACTAAGATAATTAGAATTAACAAAAGAAAATACGTTGACGCGCAATCCAGAAGTATAGATGTAAGTTTAGCGTGCAACAACACAAAACAGACATAAAAAGTAGTGAAAAACCTGAAATGTGGTTACCCGCCAAAACCACGCTCTGTCTTGATGACATCGGCAATATCATCGCTGATGAAATCAAGATTAAGGAAAGATGGGTATGATATTTCAAGGACCTTTTTTTTGTGGTTGAGAGATGAATGCCATTTACGCACAGAGTGTGGGACTCTCATGTTTGCAAGAATGTGACTGGACTACCTACCAAACACCTCCCCTGTCTACCTGAGAACCCAGCCTCGGACCGTTTGACATATTACTTTGGGCCAGGTCTCGTTCTGTTACGCTGTGCGGTGCCTTGAAGCTGGTGGGTTTCTCTTATAGCGAGACGGGAGAGAGGATAAGGAAGTGCCAGAAAAGTGATCCGCAGCCCCAACGCCCCCGGCAGCTCTGAGTCCCTCTTATCTTTCAGGATTGTCCGAGCATAATGCGCCACCTGGTTCATGCAGGTAAATAGCATAGTACTCTCTAACAAGGACGAAAGTAGGTGTCACGTCTGTAGTAACTCTCACCACCGCATCAGAGACTGTAGGCTACGAAGACGCAATCCTCAGTGCTCCTCTTTGCTGTACCTGTGCCAAGCATTTTCGGTATACCTCCTTACTGAGAGCGTCGCTCCATATTTTTACGCCGTACAGTAGCACTGAGCCAACAGCACTCATCAAGAGGCGTTTTCTTCATGAGCTGGGTCCCCCTACGCTGGCCATAAGTCAACTCAGATACTCCCAAAGCAGCCTTCTCAGCCGTTGCTCGGATTTGCTCAGCAAAACTCATCTTCGAGTTCACCAGTAGCCCCAAGTACTTCACCGTTGGTTTCGATTCAATTAGTATGTCTCTGATACTGACCATCCTTACTCTAAGGATTCTCCTTTTTGCAAAGATGACCACTTCAGTTTCCCCCAGTGCTAAAATAAACCTGCCACCAGTCATCCCGTCTTTCACTCGGCGCATTAGCATACCTATCCTTCATTCGGTATTAGGTACGCACTAAAGATGGTAGTCCCTGACCAACGAACCCTCACAAAACCAGCCCCCGTCTACAGCTCACCACCTGAAATTCACTGTTTCAAACCCTGATAACAGTGGTATCAGTTTCATCAGGATACGATGATGCAGATCTTTTATCGTGGTGTTGCTCACTCAGTAGCAAAAAGTTGCCTTTCATGTGCCTCGTCGTTGAACTTCTGTGTAGGCTCAGCTGCAGGATGCGGGTCATCGAAGATCTTATGACTTCCTAAAAAACCCGACGTATTCCTGATCCCAAGATGTGGCCAAGATCCGATCTTGGATCAGCGACATTGTAAAGAATACAGCGTGCCTCCTTTATACATTCTTTTCTTTTATGTCCCATTTCACCGCATTTGTAACATAGGGAACTCCGATCGGGTCCTTTCTATACTTGTGCCGTATGTCCATAGCCTAGGCATTTGAAACCTTGAAAAGATGCTGCTCTTCGCCGTATCCTCCAGACAACCCACACTATTCATACTTGGCCTGTATTGAGAAATAGTTCGGCGTCATTCTCGGTCCAGTCGTCCTCTATGGTTTTCTGCTGACAGCTCTCTTTGGGGAGCCTCTTCTGTCGTGGTCAGGTCCGTGACGTAGTCAATGCCTTTTATTTTCATCGCTGCCATCGGATCAAGTGAGGTTATAGCTGCGTATTTGTCGAGGACTTTGTTTACTGCGTTTCAGAATGCTTCCCTATGGTCAGCCTCCACTCCCATTTTTGTATGTGGCCCGACCGAGTTGGTCGTACTGGTTTAGTAGCAATATTCAAGTCTTCGGGCCTTATATTTCCCCTAACATCCTGCAGGACTTCTGCGTAGGATTGGCCATCTTGGAGTTTTACGAACAGTGCTTACTGCCGGTGTTTTAATCATGGCTTCTTTTTCTCCTGTTTCCTATCTGGTCTTTTTTGTTGAGCGTCCGTACGAACTTTGTAGTCGGGCACATTTTGAAGGAGTTTCTTTGGGACTTTGTTCACTCCTTTTGTCAGCACATCACCTGATTTGACGTTCCTCGTCCATCTAGTTCTCCTTCGTTTCTACTTTTATCTCCTTCGATCGGGCTAGACACCATTCTTTTATTAATTTTTGATGGTGGAGCTGTCTGCGCTTGCCCATTAGGCTTGGCTCTTAGCGTATCTTTAGTCTTCTGGTCCTCTTTGGCCTTTAACCAGCTCCTTTGGTAATATCTTATGGGGTCTAGGAGCTTCTCTCGTTCAAGCAGTCCAGACTTTGCTCCTTTGTGATTTTGGACGAGTCGCTTGCTAATTTTATTGTTTTTGGAACACCTCCCACTTTTCAGATTAGTCTTTCTTTTTCACGCCACTGAACCGCATTTGAACTTTGCGACCACCTTTCTTGGGAGAGGTTATCGGCTTCTGTCTCGAATTACAGCACTATCGCCCCATTTTCAACGGTGATGATGAAATCACACAACGGCACTGTATTTACCTGGTCACTCATTTCCCTCCCCGCCGTAGTCGCCTTGTGGACTTTAGGATGGTTTCTTATTATTTCGAGATTTAAGATCGCTTTGGTGGCGGTCACAGCAATAACCATCACATTTTCGATGGTCCAATATATTTACCCCACCGGTCAAACATCTGGCGCGTCCTGCATAGTTTCCGCCTTTTTCTATTTTGGACATTCTGGCATTTGCGTCATTTTTGTGCTGTGCCTGAATGCCTCGGAAATCTCAGTCTGAACAAAACTTTCTATTAATCTCATTTTATTCATCGTTAGTACGTTTTTGTCATCGTTAGTAAGTTTTTGTCATCGTTAGTACCACTCCTGATGTATTGTGAATATTGTGGTGGCACCCATTAGTTGCGTCGTCATTGTCGTTATTTTTACTTTCTTTTTTTAAATTTTCTTGATCTTAAATTTTCTTGATCTTCTTTGCTCCAGGTTTATTAGGTCCCCCTTTGGAGCCACTATCTCCGTTCGTGTGTGTAGTTACCTTTTTGGCCCCATGGTTATCTTTGCAGAGCAAGGCACAAGCTTTTATGGGGACAAGTGCTCAGAGCCAGACCAGTACTAATTGGGAGTCCGTCTCAACCAAACGTGCACCATCAACCCAATGTTGTAAACTCCGAACTTACTCCGAGGCCCACCAAGATTTTAACCAGAACAAAGACGGTATGATAGTTGAATTGGAGCCATTCACGTACAAGTGTCACCTCGGCACTACCATTTGAAGCAACTAGGTCCACATCATCATATCCACCAGCCAAAAGCACCAATTCTAGTTCGTTGTCAAAAGCGTAGTCCAGATTCATAACAGGAGGGAACCTTCCGCCACCCTCCATGTCCTCGGGTTCGTGAGAGTAGTGCTCCCCAAAGAATGCTAGCTTCCAAGAGTATTCCTGTCAGCCCGCAACCTTGGTTGTTGTGCAAGAGGCATCTGTGACTCTATGATTAAGTTGAATGAGCAGATGGAGTCCTGCTCCCAGCAAACGAAGCACTTAGGGGCACTTTTCAATAGGACTACCAACCATGCTCACGTAGACAATGTTTTGAATAAAGTAACTTCTGCGTGCCATCTTTGTACATCTTTTCAGGAAGCAGATAACAACAAGCAAGCGAGTTAATGTTTTGACCTATCAAAACCTGGTTAGTCTGATCATCACATATGTGGCGATGATATGGAAATCAACTCCAAAAATAAATTAGGGCAAGATACGATTCTACTTCTCCTTCTTCTTTGTAGCAGTACAGCCACTCTCGGGCCTTGACTTCCTGCAACAAGTGGCTTCTTTTACTTTTCGTACAAACCTCTTGCAGGTTGGGCCACTCTTAAATAATCTTGACAGTACCAGTGTGGGCCGTGATGGCATTCCAAATTTTCTAGCAAAATCTTTATCTTCTTCACTTTGTTTTCCCCTTTCTATTACTTTAGTTTCCCCTCTTAATGAGAAATTGCCCACATTTTTCCTATTTTCAAATCTGGTGATCAAGATACCATCTCAAACTATCGTCCTATTTTGCTACCTCCTTGTGTTGGTGAAAATCTTGAAAAGATAGTTTTTGATGTGCTATATATTGTCCTCACATCTTCAGCAGGTCAACAGCATGGTTTTGTCAGAGGCAGATCTACCCTTACAAATTTACTTTCCCTTGCCCATCATATTGCAGTTGCCCTCGAACACCAACGACAAGTAGACGTTATTTTTACGGATTTCTCTAAAGTCTTTGATTCAGTGGATCATTCTATCCTATTTGAGAAATCTTAGGGTTTAATGTCCCTATTTGTCTCTATTCCTGGCTTCTCTCCTATATCATGGGTCGTCAATGTGTAGTTAGTTTTAAGTCTTGCTTCCCTTCTTTTTTTTACCTAAGCTCAGGAGTTTCGCACGGCTCAATACTTGGTCCAATACTATTTTTAATTTTTGTCAATGATCTACCTTCTGTTTACACATCCCCCTGTTTCCTTTATGCTGGTAACTTCAAGGTTTTTCGAGTCACTGATTCCCTTTTAGGCACGGATATCCTTCAAACCGATCTTCAGCGTCTTAGTGACTGATGTGAATCAAACCATCTCTCGTCAAATGTTTCCAAATGTCATCAGATGACCTTCTCCTGTAAAAAACTTCCTCTTTTCTCCACATATAGGCTTGTTGGTATCCCTTTGAGCAATGTAAGCTCTTTGAAGGATCTTGGTGTGCTTTTCGATTGTAAACTAAAGTTTGATCTCTACATTGCTCTGATTATTAACAAAGCGTTCCGCTTAACTGCGTTTATTTTACGATCCGCATCGTCATTCCAACATACCACCTTCTATATTGGTCTTTACTTCTCACTAGTACGTAGTTATTTGGAGTACTGCTCCCGAATATCCAAATCGTACCACAGGAAGCACATCGATGCTCTTGAGTCAGCTCACCGCAGATTCACACGGTCTCTATTCCTCAAATTCAACCTTACTAACTCCACTTTTGATGACAGTCTACATATTTTGAACCTTCCTAAAATCGAGTCCAGACGATCTTTCCTTGACGAATGCCTTTTGTTCAAGCTTCATCATAGTCTTTTACCTCGAAATGTATGCAGGCAAATTAAAACATTCGACGTTGCTCACCCTAATAGATCCTCACTTCAATTTCAGGTTCTTTATGCGACTACTAACACCTTCTTTCACTCACCTTTACTAAGCCAAAGTCAAAAGCGCTTTAATCAATACTAATCGTTATAAATTTTAAAGGAATATAAAGCAAATTCCAAACAATAACAATAAAAAAACTGAATGGCCCAAATGGCTCTCCAAATTCATACGTTATCTGTTAAACACATTTTATCAAAAAAACTATAGCAAATTCAAATTAATTCAAATTATTACATATTTTATGATTTGATTAGAAAAAGAAGAAAATACCAACCTACATTATTCAAAACTATTTATAATTTTTACACAACAGTGAACTTTGATGCTACACCTCATACGTTATAATCTAATTCTATTAAAATTCAAACAAAAAACTTTATCTTATACTAAAAAATTCTATCATAATATTCCTAACCTACGCGTTTAACTTTATCTCTTAAGCTAATATAGTAAACATGACAAATACCTAACCTATACCTTATTTTAACACAAATAAACAATAACACTAAATGTAGCAATAATGAGCTGAAACTCAAAAACTAAGTAACGAAACTGAAAATAAACACGAGTAATTTAGACATTGTCATTCAGCCACGAATACTTAGATTGCTCCGTCTCAGCTCGATCAGCCTCAACGAATCTAGCAAATGAGTATCTCCATTGGAATTGTTGGTCTCGTCAACTTAAATTTGGAGGATATTTTATCTTCTTATCGGTGGCCCTTCTATATATGTGATATATGACGGGGACGCCATAAGAGTCAAAAACATTTCGATTCATGTCCAAATACACGAATGCTTCTGGAGGAACGAAGCCAGTAGCGAGGCAAGTCGCAATATACCCGTCTGTAGGGTGGAATGGCTATGAAATCCAAGGGTTTTCACTCACAGTTACAGATCTTACGAAATGATTCCCAAGAAATTTCAATATGAAGAGATTGACTCTTGTCACTTGAGCAGTTTGATAAATTCTTCTATTCGATATAAAGTGCTTCCAATACGTCTCAGGCTTTCTGTACAAACCAGCTCATGCACGAAGACATTTCATTTTGAAAACTCTTAGTTTTTCCATAGTATTAGTACTCTGGTTGTGCCAGATCTGACATCCATATGTCAAAACTGGTGGAACCAGGGTCTTGTAACAGATAATTTTGACCTTTTGACCAATGTATTTGGAATGAAAGAGTCTTCGTAGGACCATGCTTACTTTTAATGCCTTTCTGACCATGATTTTGACATGTTCAGTATAGTACATATACTGGTCGATATAAAGACTGAGGTATCGAACACAGGATTTATGTGGAACCCGTTCTGAACTACTCTCGCCAGCCATAATGTGAAAATCCTTCCAATGACGTTTCAGGTCTTGACTGGCCCCTTGCAGCGTGGTTCGAAACAAAATTATTTCATACTTCTGTGATTGATTTTCATTCGCCAGTTATCATTGCATAGCTGCACATCATTGAAGATTTTTTGGAGATTACTCTGAACTAATGTAGCTTCTCGGTCAAACGTGTAATTGATCAGATCATCAGCAAACGCTACCAATGATCGAGTTGGCGAGACATTAAAATCAATGCCGTTCAATAGTTTGCGAATGAATATTGAAAAGAGCAGAGGCGCAGTAACTGTTCCCTGCTATAGACCATTCAAGACCTTGAATTCACGCATTGTTGTCAGATTTCCATCAGTTACAAAAAACGATTTCCCGTATAACATATTGCATATCATGGTGGCAAGGTGTCTGGGGAGCTTGTCCTGAAGGAGTTTAAAAACTAGTCCATCTAACCACACCGTATCGTAGGCTTTCTCCATATCAATGAGATATGCTCCAACACGTTGTCTATCATTTAGATTCCAATAGATGTTTGAGTTTACTTTCGTTATTGCATGTGTGATCGAATGCCTGGCACAAAAAACCAAATTGATAATTCGGTAGCAACTCATATTCCTCAATGTGTGCGTTTAATGCTCTGTTGAGTATCACTTTAAACACCTTGCTGATGTTAGGCAGCAAGCTGATTGGGCGATAGCTTTTAGGGCATGAAGATTCTTTTCCTTTCTTCAAGATCGAAAATACCTTAGCCTTTTTCTACTCATTTGGGAAATATGAATTGCTCAACATGTTGTTGAACAATACGCAATAATTCCGAATAGCAACCTATATTGTTTCGATGTTTAATCTTGGAAACGACTTTATCAATCGTTTCCAACGTCAGCTTCTCTAAGTTCAACAAATACAGATCTGTTCCATCGTCAGTTAGATTCCTGTCTCTAGGGACCATTGAGCAAGTGTTGCCATGATCAGAAGGGGACCTTGCTTCTGGTAGTCTCGATTAAACTTCTTCTGAAAGTTTTCCCAGTCTGTTTTTTTGTAATTCAACCGATGATTTTCGTGTTGAACTGGAATGAGGAAGAGATCATCCCTTTGATTATTTATTTCCATAATAATTGCATTATGGTCGCTATCTTAAGGAAACACGAGCAGTTCCCGTTGAGGACTATTAAAGCTAAATTCAAGTCTTGCATCAGCAATGCAGTCTTCCAAATATGAATTAGTCCTAGGGTATGTTGGGAACTCCGACCCATATCGATTGCACCTGTATTCAATTCGGTTCTCTGTTATCCACGATTTCAGGAATACACCTCTTGGATTATTAGTGGCGTTCAGCCATGATGTATGCTTGGCGTTCAAGTCAACAGCAAGGATATAGTAAGTATCCAGCCTGTTCAATTCGAATATTTCCAACAAGAAATTTAGATCCTCCTTGAGCTGGAGAACAGTTCCACCAGTTGCATAGGTAGAGATAACGAAGAGGTTATCCCCACCTGGCAGTGAGATTTTGATAACGGGCATTTGAAAAGATTCGAAGCTTTTGAACTCAATTTTTTCAATATTTTGGAAACAATAGCGTCTTTGAACCAATATCTCAGTGCCGCCTCCCCCATCACCCGTTATCCTATCGTTTCTTACGAATTCAAAATCCTTGAATGTGCTATGAATTGAAGTGGGTTTCGGTGAAAAGCATGATGTCAGGCTTTTGCTTAGCAGTGAATTCAAGAAGATAATCGCGCTGATGTATAGTAACAATGGAGTTGACGTTGATCGAGATGAGACGAATCCTATCCACGGGAATGTGACTGGATGACAGATCAGTGGCACTTGAAACCTCTTAACGCTGAAAGACAAGATCAATTTTCGTATCTTGTTTATTGATTCTCTCCGATAAAGAATTAAATTGCTGGTAAATTTTGAGAAACAGCTCATTATTGCCACTTACATTTTTTTCATTATTTGACGCCTTTTTCCTGTCCTCTAGCGGCTTGTACAAATGATACTCCTGGCTTGACGAAGTTCGGAGCTAAGACACTGCAATGTAGTTACGTTTGTTTTGGGACAAATTTTACTCTCGCATCTTGATATCGGGAGCATCCTCAATATTATGCCGGGTGCTCAAAAGCACCGCAGTTAACACAGTATAATTTCTCTTCTGGCTCCGTTTGAGCCAATTTGCACTCACCGTGAGCATGCACGTCCTTGCATTCGACGCATCAGTAATGCAAAGCGCAGTTAGGAGTCGAAAGCTCAAATCGTTGAGGCCGATAACACTGGTTAGCTTCTCTTTTCTAGAGGCGTTCCCACCTCACCACTCGGAAGTTCAAGTATCTTATTTGTCGAAGAGCACTTGGGCTGCTCTTATTTGAAGCCTGCACTAATTAAAGAGTTAAATTTTTTTTTCTACCGTCGACCTTCTTATGGCAAATGTTTTAACGGAGATAAATTCAATTTCTGATGCTGTTCCTTTGAGTATCTGAAGAAGATCGACGGTGTCTTCTCCGCAGTCCACGCCCTTCAACAAAAAGGTCTGGTTCTTTTCACTTTTCGGGGTATATGTGAAGTGTGGAACCTCCCCAGAATTTGATGCATTTTTAGCAGATTTGAAATCAACCAGTGATTTTATGTTGACAGTTAGCTTTTTGGCATTGATTCCTTTAACCTCGAAATGAGTTAACTTATTTGCGGGTGCCAATAGCCGAACCATATCCTTTCCCCTTTGGCGGAACTTTCTCTGTATTTTTGGCAACTTTTGCAAAGGACCAACAGAACTGCAAGCTGATTACTTCTCCTTATTTTTATTTAAAAACAAACGGATAAAATTATCATTGTTATCTTGACTAACATTACCTTCAATATTTTCGTCAACGTCCATTTCTTGTTGGAGTCCGTCCAGTTCTGGCTGTCGTTAGCGCCTCCAGCACTTAGTATTTCTTCTGGGATGACTTGTTTGATAGTTTTCTTTGCTTTAGTTTCCGTATTTATTGGCCTTATCGGCTCTGCATCTTGAGTTTTATCCGCTCTCTTGTACATAGCTTTGAACGTTTTCAGCCGTAGTTTCAATTCTTGAAATTCAGTTTGAACTCGACTCATTTCTTGTTTGTCTTCGACTACTTGAGTCTTACGCCCACCATCTGCGGATTCCATGTTACTCGTGTGTCTTCTATTATTGACGCTTGCCGCCAATTTCGTATTGCTACTTTTCTCCTTGAATTCATTGCCCCCCAATGGAGGGAAGCCGTCGGGCTCTTCCATACAGTAGTTCCGAGTTAGTCTTTGGTTTATTTGCCTTTGCTGATTTATTGATTCCGTGGGTCAATGCCTTCGACGATAAATGTTTTTCCAATAATATCAAAATTTGCTTTTGACTGACTTGTAGAAAAATTAATTTAATTTTTTGAAACTGAATTTTGTGGAAAATTAATTAATTTTTAAAACTAATACTCACCCTTACTACGCTTACGTCGTATGCACAACCAGCGAAGTCTAAGTCCTCTACCACAGTCTCTTGGCGTTTTTACAACATTTATGAAAAATCAAACTATAAATACTCCTATAAGTCTAAGTTTTCGATATCATTGAACAGTGATCTTTTTGCTCTAATTTCTTCCATATTTCCTCGTATATTTCCCTATGTCCTCGTATATTTGTATTCATCTATTAGTTGACTTGTAATTGCACTACTAGTCTGTAAGTCAATTTTTGAAATAAATAAATAAATAAACAGTCTGGGTCTATTGATTGTATCTTCCAATTTCGAAGTCCAAGCAGCGATGAACTATCTTCGTCGACCAGCGTTTCATCAGTTTCACCACTGACCTTCGGTCTTCAGTTTTTCCAACGTATACCTTTTTGGGTAGCCGTTTATCATCCATACGATTCATGAGGCAAGCCCATTGCAGCTTCCGCAGTCTTACAATATTTCCGGCTCATCAAAAATTTCATACAGCTCATGGTTGTATCGAATTCGCTATTGATCCCCGTCCAACCTCTCTTTGATTATTCACCTCAGGATCCGTCTTTCGAGGCGTTCAATATGTTCGCGGATACTTGGATAAGGGTCCATATATCATACCCATACCATTGCACATATCTTACCACACATTTGTATACATAGATCTTGTTTTCCTGTGTATGCAGGTGGTCTTCAAGATCGTCAAAACTGAATAAAAAATATTTTATTTGCGAGCTGTATTCTTTGGCATATTTCATCTCTTTCATTACAGGTTCTCCTTATTTTGACGCCTAGGTATACAAATTTGCCCACATTTTATAATATATTATTCGCCAAGGGTAATATTTTGGGTATTTGAGGTATCTTTCCTCAATTGCGTCATAAGCTTTTTTTATTCTCATTGATTGGTAGCCCTACTAGTTTTGCTTCGGCGTCGAGTTTCAGGAAAAGTACAGGGTTTTTCAATGAGAGGTGTTATTTTGATATTAGAAGAAAAATACCATTTGTTAATATAAATTATCGAGTGTGTATTTCATTATAAAGAAGAAGCTATGCCGTTAATAGAAAAAAATAACATCAGGCAAATGAACACCACGACAACGCTTACAAGACCATATCCTTGTCATGAAATTTTCCATAATCAAATCGCAAAGTAGCAGCCCTATGTCCTCGATAGCCTCACGAATTCCATCTTTGAGGTCTTAAATTGACGCTGAGCTGTTGGCGTAGACCTTCTCTTTCAGATCAATACCATCCAATTCCGGCCATCTGAAATCATTAATCATGTCTCGATAGCCCAATCCAATCACCCCAACTGTTGCTCTAGCCTCATTTTCGAAAAAGTAAGGTCCAATGACTTCGCCGGACCATAAACCGCACCAAACAGTCACACGTTGAGGATAGAGAGGCTATTCAACAATTACTCTCCCAGATGCAACAATTTTGCATGTTGACGAAGCCACCGGGGTGAAAATGGGCCTCATCACTCAAGATGATTTTTCAATGGATATATTAATGTGATCCGCATAGGCTACTACTTTTCGTCACTTGTATAATAACTTACCTCGTATATCCACAGGAGCTTTCTGATGACATATCCCAGAGCAAAATCTAATAGCAATAGGCCCAGCCCATCTCCTTGCTTTAGTCCGATATTTGTGTCAAAGGCAGCGCCGTAGCTAGCATGTGGTAGGCGGGGCGGTGCCCCGGGGGGCCTTCTCGTCGACTTTTTTTTGACCCTGAAAGAATCTTACCCCGGCGAAGACTTTAGGGGCCCCTGAAAATACCTCAAATTTAACAATTTTTTTTCAAAGTGAAACAATTAAATTTTTTTTTCGTTGTTTTTTTAGATTGTTTACAAAGTAACATTTTTTTCGTTTCAGTACAACAAATTTAATTATTTTGATTAATAAATAGTTTTAAAAATGCCGCTTTCTTGATTTGCATGCCGCAAATTTGTCGATAGTTTCGCTAAAATCGATCTTTCTTGCTCGCTTATTCTCAATTGATAATAATGCCAATCCAGACAGTCGTTCTTGCCCCATAGAGCTTCGCAAATAATTTTTTATTAATTTCAATTTTGAAAAAGATTTCTCTGCCGTTGCAACTGTCACAGGAAGTGTCAAGAACATAATACACGCAGTGCATACATCAGAGTAGGTTGACGTCAAGGAACTGTTTTCAATAATAATCATTTCGGCAAGTTGTTTCACACTATCAATCTGACTTATTTTTTTTCGAAACGCTGATCGCAGAGAGAGTAATTGCGATGGAAATGTTAGAGAAATGTGATCGTGGAAAATTTTCAGAAATTTTTCAGCTTCTAACGAAATTTTTTGGTCAGTGGCATTGGTTATGAACTTTGGTTGAATAATCTTGTAGACTCCTAGAACCGCTTCCATACCTTCGAATCGATACTTTAATTGGAAACAAATCGTGTCACTAAAGGGTAAAAAACAGTGACTGCGAAATTTTCCTTAGGATCCGAAAGTCTTTCGTCTACGCATAATTCATCGAAATGTTTTTTTCGTTTTGTGTGCACTTTTTTTTCTGAAAATTGAGAAGGAATACCAAGTTTCAAACATAAATCGCTTGCTTCCTTTACAAATTCATCGAACGATTGTCGCATGGAAGAAACTTCTATAGGTGCATTTTCTAATAACTCATGTGCTGTCATCAAATCTGTCGTTTCTGTTTGAAGAGCTTTTGCCACAATATTAATTTTTTCGAAAACTTTGCACAATATAACTAAACAGCAAACGAAGTTGAAAGATTCAACACGTTTTTGAAGTCCAAACGCTTCGTTTCGTTCGTTAGACTTCTTAGTGGTTAAAACGATTCGCGATAAATTTCTACTGATATCAGGCAATCTTTTTTTAAGCGCGTAAATCGAGTCATGAGTGCCTGAAAAACGTGTTGGATTTAATGTTTTTAAGGTTGTTTTGGAAATATTTTGTTCTTCTGAAGGTGTTTGCAAATCTTGCCAATGTACTATACTGTGGCCGAAACAATTGTAAATATTTTGTACAATATCTAAGAAACGTGCGATTTCTGAAGTTTGTCGAACAGCATCTTTCAACACAAGATTTAAATTGTGGGCGGCGCAATGTACAAAAAAAGCATGAGGTGCTGCTTCGAGGATTTTTTTTGAACGCCTCCCAAACGTCCACTCATAACGGCTGCGTCATCGTAGCCTTGTCCAAACAATTTCTGAATATTTAAATCTTTCTGCTTAATTGAGGATAGAATAAGATCTGAAAGGCCATCAGCCGATTGATTATTGACTTCAGTAAAAGATGTGAAAGTTTCACAAATTTCTAACTTGGTTGGTTTTTCTTTCTCATTGTACACAATTTTAACATAACGAAAAACTTCACTTAATTGATCTACCTTGCTGCTTGTTGAGTTGTGTCCATAATCACTGAGAAAAAAAGAGCTTTTCGTAACTCAGAAACTATAGAATCATAGACTTGTTTAGCAAGAAGAGATATAAGTTCATTTTGAATGCATGGACTCAAGTATTTTACCGACCTATCAGGCAACTCCAGTAGATTTTTCAAAGCAGGATCATATTTCGCTAATAACTCTATCACGGACAAAAAATTTCCTTTATTACTATCCAAGAGTTTATGACTTCGCCCTCGAAAAGCTAAATTGCATGTGGTAAGCATTAACGTGACATCTAAAACTCTTTTAAGTACATTGCGCCAAAAATTATGATTTTTTTAAAAATCCTTTTCAAGTGCTTCGTCCAACGTTCCGTATTTTTGCCATTTTTCGTAAATGACGCATGACAGAGCGTGTGGTTGGGAATTTTCATGGAGATTGATGCGTTCCGAAAGATGTTTCCAATCCCGAAACCCTGTAACCCAAACACTTTGATTTCCGCCTGTCGTTTTCTCAGGAAAAAGCCAACAGGGTTGACAGTACGCAGAGTCATGCTCGGTCGAATAGCATAACCAATTTCTTCTCAGTTGGAGTCCCGATTTCGCAGTAGTATAGTAAAAATTTGTTGAGAAAAGTCGTCCGCCCTGTTTCTCATCTCTCGGAAATGGACCAGTAGGTTGTTCGGGGCCAGATGAAATTACAGCTCGTTTCATAATTGGGTCCGTAGTATCGCTAGGAAAAGTGTGTCCTTTCTCAATGTCAGAAGGAGGCAGTAAGTCTGTTCCTGTTGTTCCTGTTGTAGCGCTCGCACTTCTTGCATCAAGCGGAGGAGTCTGGAAATATAGAGGGAACATGAGCAAGTTTTGAAGCCAGCGAATTTGGTGGGAAAAATCATAATCTGTTAACAAATACACATACTTGGCAAAGAAAATTAAAAGGTAAAACATTTTATAAGCACTTCATAAAGTAAGGCAATCTCATAGAAAATTCCTTAATAATTGACGCTTTGCATTACATAACTTTTCAATTTGTCAAGAAATGTTCGATTTTGATAACAATATTTTTACCTCGCAAACTTTGCCATTTTGGGATGATTCTGTCTGTGGTTCTGTGGTGAATTGAGATTGATTCTGCGTTGATGTGCTTGGTTCAGGTTCTGAAGGTTCTGCATAAAAATTATTTATGGAATATTTCAATCATTTATTTGCATTCCAATAACTTTTCTAGAGATCCCTAGTGCTCCTTATTACATAGAAACAACTAGGAGTCTATTAGGAAACTATCAATTTTTTACGAGTTGTATTTATTCGAGCTGAAAATACAATACAAACCGCTGGAAAACATAACCGAGCGAACGCTCGGACTTGCAGGAGATTGTTCGGGCCTGAAATCCTGGTATGAGAACGCATGAATTGGGGAGGGAGGGAGAGGATCGCTTTGATCGCTTTGCAGGCATGTACTGGTTCCCGCTCCTCTCGAGCGCGTGCTCGAGAGCGGCAACGGTACGAGCACCGGTTTGAGCAGTTCTGGACTGCTCGGATGTACTCGGAGCAAGTACGAGTGGAACCACAGTAGTCCGAGCGCTCTCTTGCTTGGTTCTGCTCAGTTATGCTTTTTAGCGTTTCATTATTTACAAAACCTAAATGTGATGAATTGTGTACTGTACAACGCTGCAGAATTGTGTTTTCGGCTAAAATCAATATACATTCCATTAACCTAGCAGTTTCTTAAAGATTCCTAATTATTTCTTTGATGAGATTTTTTCAAAAACTTCTTGAGAATATCATAGTAGAATGTGTTTATCTTACTGCTTATTTTACTATGTTAATTTAACTCATTTCAATTATATTTATAATTTTTACAATCAAATACCTTGAACAGTTTCCGTATCAACAGATGATGCAGGTATGGATGATAACCAATTCACGATTTTAGTGGAAATCTTTTTTGCTTCATCTGTTTTTTTGTTTTGCTTCTCTTTTTTTCGCCCCACTCAAATAAACACGTTTCATGGCGCAGAATAACGTGAAAATGGATTAAAACATACAAAGCACTTGAAAACTATGTACAAACTTTTAAATTATACAGTTGTTATATTACGTTGGTTGTCATTAACACTGATAAACAAATGAATGCTGCTGCTCGAGCCGCTTTCGGAAATAAACAGAATGTCATCGAAGAGGTGGGTATGGCCTATCCCACACACAACAGCACACAGTATTCATCCTCTCTCACCGACGCTCGCTTACACATTTACACACTCGCTAAGCCACACCCACCGTCTCCACGTTTATCTGTCCATTTCTCGGGCAGAGTCAGCAATCCTCATTCTAGTAACTTTAACTCTTAGTAACACTGCTGAGTCTGACACAGACATCAGCAGCTGATCGCGTCGAACAGTGCTCGATATCCGTATATGCGCGGGAAAAAGGCATCGATGAGTTGGTTATCGATGCAAACTTGGGAGGTCGTCGACATCATTGTTATTTGGTAAGACGGACCAATTTGGCTGGGATACAAAAGTAAAGTATTATTTGGTAAAGTACATTACGGTCAATAATATCGTATGCTTACCTAAACTCATCGAAAATTTAGTGTACCTTTATGTTGAACTTTCAGGATTTTTCAAGTTCCTGCTTGACTCTAAACAATTAGTCCATTTTTGATGTATCCGCTCTAAAACCACCTTGATACTCCCCAATAATACTGTTGGCGTATGATCCGATTTTATTTTGAGTGATATGCGTCTATAATTTTCACACTGTAACTTGTCACCGCGTTTGTTGATAGGGAATATTATTGATTGGCTCCATTCTTTTGGCATATGTTCTTGTTGCCAAATGTGCTGGATGATTTTATGAATGGCTTTCTGTGCACTGCTGCCACCATATTTGATGAGCTCTCCTGGAATCTCATTGATGCCCGGCCGTTTATTATTCTTTTGGGCTTTGATGGTGGGAAAAACTTCATCGCGAGTTGGCTGGGCCAAAAGAAGCTCTCCACAGACATCTATAGGCTCCGAGGTTCTGTAGCTTTGCAGAGGATTAAGAGGTTTCTTGAAATGTGATGTCCATCTTTTCTTAATTTTAGTTTCATTAGCGATGATATTGCCGATGTCATCACGGTAGAGCGTGGTTTTGGGCTGATAACCACGTTTCAGGCTTTTCGCTTCTTTGTATGCTTGTTTTGTTTTGTTGCTCGCAACAATTACATCGATGCTTCTCAATTGGTTGTCACAGTATTTTCTTTCGTTAATTCTTTTTATCTTATTCGCTATTCTTCTGAGATTTTCAGCGTGTTCTTTCTTCGTCTGGGCTTTCCTATCTACGTATTTTTTGTACGCCTGATTCTCTTTGTCTAACGCATTTAGGCACTCATCATTGAACCGTTCATTTCTTTGCGCCGGGCTTGATATCCGATCGTCTGTTCTGCCACGGTCTTAATAACCGCTTTTGTTTCCATCCATAGCTCGTTGCATGCTTTCAGCGATATATCTGATAAGATGAGAGCTAGCTGGTTGTCGAGGGGTTTCTGCCAAATTTTTCGCTACAGACGCCGTATGGAGCCTTTTGATGTCGGATTTTCGTAGAGGGCTACTTTTTGATCAATACGCCTTTGACATACGACATCGAAAGGTTAATTTGATCAAGTAGCAAGATAAGATTAACGAAAAATCCTACGGACTTGCACGGCCGTAAACAAACAGGAGGACGGATGTTCTTACCCCAATTAGGCGCTTTATCAGAAGGCAGTGATGGAGCAAATCAAATCATTTGCGGAAAAGCCAGTGCCATCAGCAGCAGGGAGTGCTTTAGATCACAACGAGGAAGTAATTAGGGCAAATTCATCAAAGGTAGCCGATATGAGTATGAAATGAAAGTTTTCATGGGAGCTTTTCAAAACAGTTCTAAAACTGTCAGTTTTTGCTTCAGTGGGGGAAACACATGAAAATGTGTTTCCTCCCTCGCGAATGGACACCTGTGATGTAAAAAATCTGAAATAAGTATCAGGGGAGATATTTATGAGTATAACAATAACAAAAAACTCAGAAGTCAAAATTCGTTCAACTTTGTTAATAATAGTATAATCTTCGAATTTCATATTATCTCCAATAAAATCGTCTTTGAAATGTTTCTTGATTTTATTCGATCTGGGGACTGCATTTTGTAAATTGAATACAAAACCCTTCTGACATGAGCGTAGGTCTGTCTACCCAACTTGTTTTATATTGGTTAAAATATTAAATAAAATCGAATCTAACGTTTTGAAGTTGCTTTTTGATTTCTTTCTGTGATGTTCAAACTAGTCAAGAAAATTTATAAAATAGCGAAACTTCCGTACTGAAATATGCCTATCGACAAGTTGTATTCTGTCGCACAAATTTAACTATCCTGTCATAATTATTCTAAATCAAGCACCTTTCACCTCAATGATTCAAAGTAACAATTATGAAAGTTAACATGCATAACTAACGCAGATAAGGTTTATTTGAACAGCTGAATAAGAACAATAAATCTTATTGGTTTTATTTTTCTAGAGTTCACTTTCGTGATAAGAAATTGGTGTATAAAAATGAAATTTTGTTAGCTTCCAGCCAGCAGTTGCCACGATGAAGTCGTTCATAGTAGTAGCTTTTGCTTGTTTGGTGGGTCTCGCCTGGGGTGCAGCCTACATGAACCAGGGTGGGAATTTTGCTGATCGGCCGTTCCTTGACAAGCAAAAGTTTATCTTAGATGTGTTGCAATACGTTCATCAGGATGATGTACTCTTGAAGAAATATGAGGAGTACAAGGACTACAAGATGGTCGAATATCCTGCCAACTATTTTGACATGGAGGTGGTCAAGGAGTTCTGGGACTGGCATTCAAGTCATGCAATACCAACGGGAGAGATCTTTACGCTCTTCAAATCAGTGCATCTCGAATACGCCAGAGGATTGGCCAAAGTTTTCATGGCGGCAAAAGATTTTGAAACGTTCTATAAAACAGTTTCTTGGGCCCGTTTCAATGTGAATAAGGAAATTTTCGTTTATTCATTATCTATTGCAGTTGTCCATCGTGATGATCTTCAAGGCGTTGCTCTACCAGCTATTTACGAAATCCTGCCATACTATTTCTTCAACACTGAAACCATTCAAAAAGCGCAGCAATACAAGATGCAGGGATTCGATGGTGTCAAAAAAGTAGAGGGTGTTTACAGCGTGGTTATCCCATCTAACTACACCGGAGTTCATGGCTACGTAAACATGGAAAACCTAATGTCGTACTTCACAGAAGATATTGGTCTAAATGAATTCTACTACAACTACAATCTTGACTATCCGTTTTGGACATCTGGATTCATGGATGAAGCATTATCAAAGGATCGGCGAGGAGGATTCTACTTTTGGGTGCATCAGCAACTTCTCGCCCGTTACTACTTGGAACGTTTATCCAACAGTTTACCCGAAGTTGAAGAATTTGACGTTTTTGCAAAGAAATTCCCCGGATATTTCCCAGGCCTTCGTTACTATTCTGGCGTTTACTTCCCAGATCGTGACAATGAATACGGATTCTATCACTCCGGAAACTTCTACAATATTGACTTACTGTATTTATACGCCCAACGTATTTATGCCGCAATTGATTATAAATATGCTGTTCTTGAAAATGGTGAAAAGATCCCACTTGTAGATGTTAAGACCACCTTGGAAACAATTGGAAACATGGTACAAGGTAATAAAGACAGCGTGAATAAACAAGTGTATGGCAACTTAGACCACTTACTTCGTGATATAATCAATGAAGGATTCCCAGCAGGAATGCATGGAGATGAAGTTCCTGGAGTCATGTGTCACTATCAGACTTCCATTCGTGATCCAGCATTTTTCCAAATGTACAAATACCTCTTGCGTTTCTATTGGCACTACATGGACTCTCTCCCCTCTTACACCAAGGATGAGCTGAAATTTGAAGGTGTGAAGGTGACCGCTGTTGAAATGGATAAACTCGTCACCTACTTTGACAAGTTTGATGCAGATATAACCAACGCAGTTGATGTTGAACAATACGAAGGCAAAAAGGGTACTGAACTCTATGAGTTTGGCCGATCTTCAAACTACGAAGGATTTGATTACGTGATCAAGGCACGACAACAGCGTCTCAATCACCTGCCATTTACCTTCAAAATGACTGTTAGTTCAACGAAAGCTCAGAAAGCAATTGTCAAGGTTATGATTGGTCCTAAATATGATTCCTATGGAAAGAAAATTGACATCAACACAAACCGGAAGAACTTCTTTGAACTTGATCATTTCCTTGTCGATCTTGTGCGAGGAGAGAACGTCATCAGCCGCAGCTCAAGTGACTATTCGTGGTATGTAAACGATCGCACTTCTTACTACGATCTTTACCGCAAAGTTTTCCGGTCAGTAAATGCAAACGAGAAATTCCCTCTTGATATGTCTGAAGCGCATTGTGGCTTCCCAAGCCGATTGATGCTGCCTAAGGGCAAGAAGGGTGGAATGCCATTCCAATTCTTCTTTTTTGTTGCTCCATACCAAGTACCAAAAGTCAAACAATTCACTGGATTTGATCCAACTGTTTCATGTGGAATCGGTTCAGGCGCTCGATATGTTGACGATACAACCTTCTCCTATCCACTCGATCGTAAGATTGACGTTAAGAACTGGTATCTCGATAATATGTACTATTTAGATACAATGATCTACCATAAGTCTGAGGTTGATATACAATAAATGTAATTAGCAGTTAGGATAATGTTGTAAGTAAAGATTTTAGAAAAGAACATATAATATAAATGATTGAAAAGTGAATATACCATATGTCCTTTCCAAGATTGATGATCCCATTTTATGATATTTACAGCTTTTCTGTCGAACGGGGCCTTGTAGAACTTGTAAATTTTGTTCAAAAATGTATTGTCTTAATCAAGCAAATATTTTTTAATACTGAGCATACATAAAGTCAGCAATACCAAATTAGCTACGTATTTTTTTAGTGATTTTATTGTTATGAGTATTAACCACAATTTTACCGTGTCTTTCCAAATCACTTTTTTGGATATCATATTTTAAAAGTTCTTTCAAAATAAAATGTATATTAATTGAATCTGTTTTCGAAGGGATCCAGTCAATCTGTTCTGCATTTTACTAGCACATGGGTATCGGTTTCCTAATTTAACTGAGACTGATACAAGACTACCTCAATGTGAGTACAAATTGTTTTACCCTGCATGCAACCAAAGTTTATTTATTAACTTCTAGAATCCATTTGACAAACAACAAATCCAATAACATAACAGAATAGTAATAAAAGTAAAAGGACCAAAAATTTAAAAATAAAGTAAAAACAGTTAACAACCTACAAAGCAATATCAGAGATCTCAAATTAGATTCTGCAAAATTCTTTTGAATGCAATGAAGGATGAGGAAAAAGAGATTGTTGTGATTGCTTAAGAGGTGTAGGCGAGTGAAAATGTAGTCTTGTACGAGCATAAGGAATCACAAAAAGAGAAGAATTACGAATAGGATATACTGAGTTGCAAAAGTACAGTTCAGCAAAAATACAATATGGAATGTAATAGTGACGGAGCTGTGATGTAAGCAGCACTTATCCAAGGAAGATCTACGTACAGCTAAGTAGGGAAAGCTTAAGAAGGATAAACGATCGTCATATAGAAGATATGACAAATTTAGCTTAACGAATAGTAAGCCAGTAAAATTCCTCTGTACAGGCTTTAACGAGAACACTAGACAGTAATGGTGGGGAGAGTAAACCACAGAATAATACTCAAGCAATGAACGGACAAGACAAATATAGATGTCAGAGAGAATGGATACGAAATGCATCGAGAGAATTGAAGCACTTTATCATGTACCGTGAAGTTGGCGCGCTATTGGCTGTTGATTCGAATTTCAAATGAATTTGACGTGACGTCTCCCACTAATTTTCGCATCTTGAACTAAATCAATTTTTCGTGCGGGTATTCTAACTTGAACAATATAAAAGTTACACATGACTTATCCTACGAAGGATACGTCCCTGACACGCTTCTTAGAGCTGTTTTTACTATCCCGTTTCGCATCAATGTTGAATTTTCACAAATCATATGTTTTTAATCATATGGTTGATATTTTGTTGACAATTCGGGGGTTAAGGTATGAGAGGAGTGGGATTTTCGTGAGAGCAACTTGAATGTGTGGATTCTCTTGCGGCGTGAAAGGCAGGGGGATTTCAATTCGCATGCGAGAGGAAGGCATGTATGTGGTAAAAGTACTCCACTCACGTATGGATGAAAATAAGCTCATTTCGCGTCCATTACTTTATATGTCTTTGACAAATATACAGACGGATCATAGTGGAGATACTATAATACTTGTACATATGTCTCAGTATAAAACTCAAATTTCAAAAGCCACATAGAAAATATGATTGTCAAACCTTAGCTTGGAGTCAACAATAACTCCTCAGTCTCTGTACGTGGTACTTTCGGACAAAGAGACCTCAATTAACATGTAAGTAATTTAAATGGGATGTTCCTTAGGAGAAAAGTCATTTCTCACATTTGGTAACATTAAGGTAAAGGAAATTAGGTAAACACCAGTTATGGAGCACATTTAAGTTCACCTGGAGATACGGACAATCAAGGGATGACTTGATAGTCCAAAATACCTTGAAATCATCCGCAAACAATATATAGGGGGAAGAGATTACGGAGATGCTACATCTAGCATTCGTTGCGTGTAGATGTGTTTTTAATCGCTCCTGTCATTAATTTTAAAAATTAATTAATTTTTCACAAAAGTTAGTTTCAAAAATTTGAATTGATTTTTTACAAGCCAGTCAAAAGCATATTTTGATTTTATTGGGAAAGCATTTATCGTCGAAGGCATCGACCTACGGAATCAATAAATCAAACAAGGGAACAAACCGAAGACTAACTCGGGACTGCTGTATGGAGGAGCCCGACGGCTTCCCTCCGTTGGGGGGCCCCGGAGAGAATAACAATGCAAAATTGGCGGCAAGCGTCAATAAGTGAAGACAAACGGGCACCCAGGACTCCACAGATGGTGGGCGTAAGACTCAAGTAGCCGAAGATAAGCAAAAAGTGAGTCGACTTCAAGCTAAAATTCAAAGATTTAAAAAAAAGACTGAATACGTACGAAGATATGTTCGAAGCAGCGAAAAAAGTTCAAGATACTGAACCGATATGACAAAAATTACGGAAGCTAAGTAGAAGAAAGCTGTTAAACAAGTCATTACAGAAGACGTACTAGGTGCTGGAGGCACTAACGACAGCCAGAATTACTTTACAGCGCTGAACGGACTCCAACAAGAAATGGAGGTTGATGAAAATATTGGAGGTAATGCTAGTCAAGATAATGATAATTTTATACGTTATTTAAAAAAATAAAAATAAGGAGAAGAAACCAGCCCGTAGTTCTGCTGGTCCTCCTCAAAAAGTAGCAAAGAATACAGAGAAAGTTCCGCCAATTAATGTGTTCTTGCAAAGCTGAAAGGACATAGTTCGGCTGTTGGCAGCCAAAAACAAATTAACAAATTTCGAGATTAAACGAATCAATTCCGAAAAATTGACAATCAGAACGAAATCACTGGTTGATTTCAAATCAGCAAAAAATGCTCTAAATTCTAGGGAGGTTCCAAACTTTACATTTACCCCGAAAAGTGAGAAAAACCAGACCTTTTTGTTGAAGGGATTGGACTGCGGAGCAGATACCGTCGTTCTTCTTCAGGTGCTCAAGAAGCAGCACCAGAAATCGAGTTTATCTCCGTTAAAATATTCGCGACAAGAAGGTTGAGAAGTCAATCAGTGTTATCACTGTCAACGATTTGGGCAGTCAGCTGCCAACTGCGCCATGCGTTACCGATACGTCAAATGCAAGGACGTGCATGCTCCTGAGTGCAAATTGGCTCAGACGGAGCCAAAAGAGAAATGAGAGTGTGTTAACTGCGGTGTTTTTGGTCACCCAGCATCATACCGAGGATGCTCCCGATATCAAGATGCGAGAGTTAAATTTGTCCCAAAGCAAACACAACTACACCGCAGTGTCTTAGCTCCGAACTTCATCAAGCCCGGAGTATCATTTGCATTCGCCGCTAGAGGACCAGCAGAAAATGCGGTAAATAGTGTAAATAATATAAGTGGCAATAATGAGCTGCTTCTCAAAATTTTACAGCAATTAAATCCTCTATCGGAGAGAGTCGATAAACAAGATTCGAAAATTAATTTTGTTTTTCATCGTTTAGGGGTTTCAAATGCCTCAAAATAATTTGTCATCCAGTCACATTCCCATGGCTAGGATTCGTCTCATCTCGATCAATGTCAACTCCATGAATTCATTGTTAGGCAAAAGCCTGACATCATGCTTCTCACCGTAACCCACCTCAATTCATGGCACTCCATGAAATTCAAGAATTTTGAATTCATAATAAACGATAGGGTAACAGGTGATGGGGGAGGTGGCACCGGGATATTGGTTCAAAGCCCCTTTTGGTTCCAAAATATTGAAAAAGTTGAATTCAAAAGCTTTGAATCTCTTGAAGAGTCCATTATCAAAATCTCACTGCCAGGTGGGGATAACCTCTTCGTTATCTCTGCCTATGCAACCGGTGGAATTGTTTTCAAGCTCAAGGAGGAGCTCAATTCCTTGTTTGGAATACTCGAATTGAACAGGCTGCATAACTTTTATATTCTTGCTGGTGACATGAAAGCCACGCATACAGAGAACCAAATTGAAAACAGGTGCAATCTATATGGGTCGGAGTTCCCAACATATCCTAGGGCAAATTCATATTTGGACTTCTGCATTGCTGACGCAAGACTTGAACTCAGCTTAAATAGTCCTCAATGAAAATTGCAGGTGCTTCTTTATGATAGCGACCATAACGCAATCGTAATCGAAATCAATCATCAAAGGGATGATCTCTTCCTCGTTCCAGTTAAACATGAAAATCATCAGTTGTATATCAAAAAAACAGACTGGGGAAAGTTTCAAAAGAAGTTTAATTAGGAGTACCAGGAGCAATGTCTCCCTTCTGATGGTAGCAACTCTTGCTCAACGGCTCCTGATGACAGAAATCTAACTAACGATGAAATAGATCTCTATTTGTTGAAGTTAGAGAAGTTGACGTTGGAAACGATTGAGAATGTAGTTCCCAAAGCTAAACATTGAAACAATATTGAAAAATATGAAACACCAACTATCGCAAGGTTGAAAAGATTGAAAAGCTTTCTTCTCACACGCGTCAACAATATTTATCGACGATTTTTGGATTACAACCATCTCTCGTTGGAATTACACCTGAAGAATGTCCGGAACTTAATTCGATCATACTTCAGGACTGAGGTCAGCAATCAATGGGCGGAAAAATTGGGGGGTATTAGCCCACAGGACCTAGATGGCGTTTTCATGAAAGTGAAGAGCATATTCCGCAAAAAGTCTCGAGTGAAGGTATCGAATCTTGAAGTCACTAGTGATGAGATAGATCTTCTCGATAGGGCTGGTATCAAAATTGATAGTACGACTCCGGATAGAAATGGAAATAGGATTATTTGTGAGGAATTGCATAAATTTGCCCTGATTGGAACACATTTTGAATTGGTTCATCTATCAAACCCTGAGAGAGGGAATGAAATATTTTCAGAGGTCGTTGAAGCAAAAGCTTCCGACTTCAAATCAAGCCTGCACGGCCAATCATCTCGTCATTTCAATGAAACATTATCATCTGACCTCATACCGTGCTTGAGTCTTATTGATTGTTTTGTCAGCTTTGAAGACTTTTGCCTCATATTTCGCAGGATAAACAACAAGAAATCATGTGGTACTGATGGTATTCCAAATGTAGTTCTCCGAAATTTGCCTGAGGTTGCTATTAGGAATTATTGCATATGGTTCAATTTTTCGTTGAGCAATTCATATTTCCCAAATAAGTGGAAAAAGCCTAAGGTATTTCTGAACTTGAAGAAAGGAAAGGATTCTTCATGCTCTAAAAGCTTTCACCAAATCAGCTTGCTGCCTGACATCCACACACACATTGAAGAATATGCGGTGATGCCAAATTAGCAATTGGGTTTTGTGCCAGGCATTCGACCACACATGCAATAACGAAAGTAACTTCAGACATCTATTGGAAACTAAATGATGGACAATGTGTTCGAGCATGTCTCATTGACATGGAGCTTCGATACGGTGTGGTTAGATGGACTAGTTTTTAAACTCCTTCAGGACAAGTTCCCCAGACACCTTGTCGCCATGATGTGTAATATGTTATACGGGAAATCGTATGTTGTAGCTGACGGAAACCTGACAAAAATACGGGAATTCAAAGTCTTGAATGTTCTTCAGTTGGGAACAGTTACTGCACCTCTGCTCTTCTCAATCTTCATTCGCAAGCTATCGAAAAGCTTTGATTTGAACGTCTCGCCAACCCGATCACTGGTAACGTTTGTTGGTGATCTGATCAATTACACTGCTGACTGAAAAGCTACAAAAGTTCAGAGCAAGCCCCAAAAAATGATCAATGATGTGCAGCTGTACACTGACAATTGACGAATGAAAATCAATGCGTAGAAGTGCGAAACAATTTGTTTCCTGAAAGCGCTGCAGGGGTCAGTCAAGACCTGAAACGTCATTGGAAGGATTTCCACGTCATGGCTGGCGAGGATAGTTCAGAGCGGGTGCCACATAAATCCTGTGTTTGATACCTCGGTGTTCATTTCGATCAGTATCTGCACTATACGGAACATATGAAATTCATGCTCAATAAGGCACAAAAATTAGTCATGGCCCTACGAAGACTCTTTCATTCCAAATACATTGATCAAAAGGTCAAAATTATCTGTTACAAGACCCTGGTTAGACCAGTTTTGACATATGGATGTCAGATTTGGTACAATCGGAGTGCTAATACTATGGAAAAATTAAATGTTTTTGAAAGGAAACATTTTCGTGCATGTACTGGTTTGTACAGAAAGTCTGAGACGGATTGGGACGATTATATATCGAATAGAAGAATTTATCAAACTGCTCAATTAATAAGAGTCGATATCTTCATATTGAAACTTCTTCGGAATCATATTGCAAGAGCTGTAACTGTGAGTGAAAACCCTGGATTTCACAGCCTTCCCACCCTACAGACGGGTATATTGCGACTTGCCTCGCTACTGGCTTTGTTCCTCCAGTAGCATTCGTGTATTTGGACATGAATCGATATGTTTTCGATTCTGATGTTGTCCCAGTCATATATCACATATATAGACGGGCCACCGATAAGGACATAAAATATCCTCCGAGTTTGAGTTCACGAGACCAACAATCCCAATGGAGATACTCGTTTGCTAGATTCGCTGAAGCTGATCGAGCTGAGACTGAGCAATCTAGGTATTGGTGGCTGAATGACAATGTCTAAATTATTCGTATTTATTTTCACTATTGGTAGTTTTCGTTACATAGTTTTTGAGTTTTAGCTCATAATCGCTACATTTAGTGTTGTTGTTTATTTGTGTTGAAAATTAGGTAACGGTTAGGCATATGTTTCTTATATTAGGTTAGAGATCAGATTAAACGCATAGGTTAGGAATATTGTGATAGAATTTTTTTTGTATAAGAAAAAGTTTTTGATTGAATTTATATTAGGATTAGGTTATAGCATATTAGGTGTAGGATCAGAGCTCACTGTTGTGCGTAAATTTTGAATTATTTTTGAATTGTGTTGGTTGGTTTTTTCTCCTTTTTCCAATCAAGTCATAAAATATGTAATAATCTGAATTAATTGAATTTGCTATAGTTTTTTTTGATGAAATGTGATGAATGATAACGTATAAATTTAGAAAGCCATTTGGGCTATTAAGTTTTTGGATTTTTATTGTTTGGAATTTGCTTTATATCCTTTTAAAATTTATAACGATTAGTATTGATAAAGCACTTTTGACTTTGAGTTTAGCAGTGAAGTCTATCAGGCATTTTTTGTTGTTGCTTGTCTCTGCATAAAGGCTACGCCCTCGGGTCTTCTTTGCCGGAAACCTTTTATGTCATTTGACCGAAATTTAGATAAGATAAAAAGCCAAATGACAGCAATGCTTACTACCACATACATGACCACATATAGGCCGGCTTTTCTAGCAAAATTTATATACCGATTTAGGGAGAATTGGGGAGGTTTCGACGATAACACTGGGCTTTGTAGGGTTATGAGAAAGCTTATTTTTATGGAAACCAGATGATCACGGGGAACATAATAGCGCTCTTTGTGAAGTGAAAATTTTTTCAGTTCTACCACTCGTTTGATTTTCATTGCCTTTCAAAGTGAATGAATAGTAGTCTGTTTGCTTCTCAAAGCTTCACTATCAGCGGAACGTGCAGAACCTGTGTCTCATTTAATTTTCTTGAAAAGTGCAGAAGTATAGTGAACAGTACAAGGTGAATTTTAAACTTACAAGAAATGCATTTTGTACATAAAGTGTGGTACAACCAAAAAGCACGATGTTAATTGTAAATAAAACAAAAAGTTTCCAGAGAATTATGTTAATAGTTGTTATTATAACAGAAGGATCTATGACAATTATGTGTAAAACAAAATATTACCCAAATGCTCGCCACGGCTACAGTGGCATACTTCTACCCGGTGGTCCATATTCGATCAATGCCGTGAATGTGCTAAATTATCTCATCCTTTAGCTCTTGAATGACCATTGTTGCGTTGGCTATGTGGCAAGTGGCACCATCCTGTTGGAACAACATACCGTCCAGGTCCATAACCTCAATTTTCGGCCACAAGAAGTCCGTTACCATCTCGCAATAGCAATCACCATTCACGGTAACTGCTTGGCCGTCCTTATTTTTGAAGAACTACGGCCCCATGACAACGCTAGCCCATAAACCGCACCAAACAGTCACTATTTGTGGATGCATCGGCTTTTCAACAATCAATCGTTGATTTTCATTTGCCCAAATGCAGTAATTCCGCTTGTTAATGAATCTAATGAGGTGAAAGTGTGTGTGTAAAGTCACCATTCACTTCTGTCTGTTCAACCAACCATCCGACGCTTGAAATGGTCAGTAGGCTTCAGCTCTTGAGTCAATTGAACCTTGTAAGCGTGTGAATTCAAAACTTTATTCAAAATTTGCATCTGTGATGTTCGTGAGATGTTCATTTGTGAGGCACGACGATGAGTCGAGGCTGACGGCTCTTCTGCCACACTATCGCGAACAACAGCAATGTTTTCCGCAAAATGAACTGGGCGAGCGTAGACAGGCGATTTAACATTTTCTACAGATCCGGTTTGCTGAAATTTGCGCACGATTCTCCTGATTATGGACACATTTGGTCAATTATGCTGACCAATGCACGAAATGCATTTTTATTTGAACGCCTACTTGCGTAAGAGGCCTCAACAACCTTAACGCGCTGTTCAA